>CM020519.1:10567500-11162500 GCA_009823395.1 Thamnaconus septentrionalis | reverse complement strand
GCTTCGTCAGCCGAGGCCCCCAGGAGCTGATCCTGAAGAGGAGCTCGGTCCACCAGCAGCAGCACAACTACGCCGCGCCGTCGCCCTACGCCTCCGACGACGACCCGGCGCCGGCCAGCAAGAAGCAGAAGATCTCGGACGGCCAGCGGCCTCCCGCCACCGCCAGGACCATCTCCTCGTCGTCCTCCTCTTCCTCGTCGTCCTCCTGCGGCTCCTACGGCCCCCGCGGCAAACGCTGCAGCGGCGGCGACAGCAGCCCGCGCGGCGGCTCCGACTCGGAGGACAGCGAGCGCCGGCGCAACCACAACATCCTGGAGCGGCAGCGGCGCAACGACCTGCGCTCCAGCTTCCTGACGCTGCGCGACCACGTGCCCGAGCTGGCGCACAACGAGAAGGCGGCCAAGGTGCTGATCCTGAAGAAGGCCACCGAGTACGTGAGCTCGCTGGAGACGGAGGAGCTGAGGCTGCAGCAGGAGAAGGAGCGGCTGCAGGCCCGCCGGCAGCAGCTGATGCGCCGGCTGGAGCAGGCCAGGACTCGCTAGCTCGCGCTGCCGCCACCACTACACACACTACACACACTACACACAAACGCCTGGGACGGACCATCAGCGGCCTCCGCCAAGCCTCTCAGCCCTGGGGCCTGCAAAACGCCGTCAGGTGCACACGAGCAAGTCGACACTTCTGGGCACGGGACACTCGCAAAAACAAACAAACAAAAAAACCTTCTCAGAGGACGTTTTTCTCCAGAATTCCAACACACACACACACACACACACGTGTGACACCTGGAGGAAGGGGGGCGGGGCTTGCTGGAGAGAGACGCTCGGGACTTTCACTGCCGCCACTTTTTTTGCACATTTGTTGACGTTAAGAATGTTTGGGGTTTACTTTTTATCCAATCCAGTCACGTTTAAGGAAAATTTGTTTTTTTCTGAAAAAAAAAGAAAGAAAGAAGAAGAGAGAGAAAAATAGAAGGAGGAAGGGGCCGAGGACGCAGCTCGCCTCCGTCGTTCCTCCCTTACGCGTTGTTTTTTTTTTCTTTTTCAAGTTCTTTTTCAAAAGTATCATTTCTATTTGTATCTTGAGTTGTTGTTTTTTTTTTGTTTGTTTTTTTACTCACTGTGACACCAGCCCGGAATCAAAGGAGGGGGATTCCCACGGGGGGGGACGGACGGGGGGTGTCAAAGGGCACTTTGCTTGGAGAGTTCACGTACAAGAAACAGCAGTGCACACTTACTTTGCCTTTACCACTGCAAAAATGGAAAAAGCGTAAAACGGAAAGAAAGAAAGAAAGAAAAAAAAGAAACCGACAGAAGATATAAAGGACGAGGACAGAGAGACTGCGACGACTGAGGCGCTATGGGTCACACGCGTACAAGCAAACGCCACTACAGGTTTCCTCCTTCTCTCACACCCCCACGTCCCCCCCCCAACCCCCACCCCCATCTCGCACTGGTGCTCGAACCAAGTCAGTGGATGTATAACTGTGCACCTTGCTAGCCGACACTTTTGTACATAACAATGGTGTACAGACAAAAGAAAAGATAGAAAGAAAGACAGACAGACGGGAAGACGGAAAGAAAGAAATACACTCAGATCTGCCTTGTTTTGTAATGCTTTTTTTTTTTTCTTGTCCTCGTTTTTTTTTATATATATATATATATATATACATGTCAGGAAGCTGCCAATAACTAGACTGGAAGTTTATATACCTTTAAGAGTACTGTAAGGCCTTCGATTTTGGAGGGTCGCGAAACTTTGTAATATAACAATATATTGTTTTTTCGTTTCTCCTTTTTCTTTGTTTTGTACCATATTACTAATTCTACACACCTTTATGCTTTTAGTGTGAACCTGATACATACTAAATTTGATACTTATATTTTCGTATGAAAATGAGTTCTCGGTAGATATCACTTTATCTCGTCACCCCCCACTCCTCCTCCTCCTCCTTCCCCCTCCTTGCTCTCAAGTAATTCTTTTTTGTACAGCGAAAAACAATACGTTCTATCCTCATGTACCTGGACTTTATCCCCCCCCACCCCCCCTCCCAGCCCCCCCTCCCTCTTTTGTTGATATTTGTAACTATCGGGTGCATAGAACTGGGTAAACGGAATAAGATGTTTTTTCGGGGGCTTTTTTTTTGTTGTTGTTTTTTTCCTCATTTGTTTTCCACTTTTTAAGAAAAAAATGTACATTTAGTGCTGCAACTCATAGCACTTTGAAATACCTCATTTTGAAAAAAATAAATAGACATCATTAAAAAAACAAAAAAAAACAAAACAAACAACCTCACGTCTCTGTGTGCGTCTCTGTGCGACTTCCTGCCGCCGCCTTCGGCCCTTCGACCCCCCTCCCTCCATCATCCGCCACCGGAACATTTCCGTATTTGCTTTGCCGCTTTTCCACCCCCCCCCCCGACAAAGAAATAAAGAGCGTTTTTCTGAATCCTCCTCCTCTGTCTGCGGAGCGCCCTACGGCTACCACCCCCTTCTGCAGCCTCTCACACCCACCCACAAACACCTACACACTCGCACCCACACACTCTCACACACGCGCGCGCTTCTCTTCGCTCTCCGCTTCCCTCTCTCTCTCACACACACACACACACACACACACCGTCGCAGCCCTTCCTACTACATTGTTCGGGCCGTCGCCATGGAAACTGGAGCAGCTGCTGAGTGGCAGACAACCGAGAGCGAGGCTTTTATTTGTCTGTTAGTAGTCTGTGTATATCTGCCTGCCTGCCTGCCTGCCTGCCTGGCTGCCTGGCTGGGTGCGTGTGTGTCGGTGTGTCTGTGTGTGTGTATGAATGCAAATGTCTGTATGTGAATCTACCTTTTGTCCCGGTCTGTGTGTGGCCCCGGCAAAGGCCGATATCTGCCGCCGGCTGCCGCGACGCCAGCACAAGGCTGGATACTGTTTACCAACATCGGCCACATGGCTCTGGCCTCCTCCTCCTCCTCCTCCTCCCCCTGCTCCACCTCCCCAACCCTGAGCCTCCAGCGCCGGGCCGGAGCCCAAATATGTGCCACTCAGGAGTCTGGCCGGCCGATCTCTGGAGGCGGCTGAAAGAGAAATCTGTTGCCACGGTCTGAGTAGCCATTCAGCGCCGCGCCGCGCGCACGGGGAAGCAAGAAAGAGATTTACAGAGGAGGGGAATTAACGAGACATAAAAACACACACACACACACACACACACACGCACGCACACCGCCGGTGACTTTAATTAATCCCTTTCATCCCCAAGAAAGCGACGACTGCATCGCACCATATGACGAAGCGGCCGCCCGCCGCCCGCCTCCACCTCACCCTTGTTTTGTTTTTGTGTTTTTTTTTTTATTTCCTCTCGGCTTCCAAAATACAAATTACGCACCACCTCAAAGGGAAAGGTTTTTTTGCGGGGTGGGGGGGCCCTTCCCCGGTGCGCGCCGACCCCCGGTCGGCCGCAGGAGAGGGACCGAGATGAGCCGGAGGTATGCGCACTATGTAATAGACAGCCTATAAGAAGACTGATGACTTTGTTTTGGAGTTGAGACAGCCTGAGACTGAGCCTCTCGTGGGGGGGGCGAGGGGGGATGGAGCTGGTGGATTACATAACAGGAGTCTGGTGGGTCTGGTGTCTTTGTATGCACTTACTGTGCGCACTACTAGTGCGTGTGTGTGTGTGTGTGTGTGTGTGTGCACACGCTTGCTTGTACGTGTCCTCTCGTGGGACTTCCCCTTGCCATCTGCCGAATGGCTTATATTGCCTGGTTATAGGATGAAAACAAGTTCGCGGGCGGAAAAAAGGAAAACAACCGCGAGGAAAAACAAGTGCGAGACGGAAGGTTAAAAAAAAAAACAAGGAGGCCGTCTTTTTTTCTCCAACCAAAGCGACTCAAAAACACACACAAAAAAAGCGTCAACATGCACAATCGGTAGCGTCCAGTAGCGCCACCTTTCCTGAACCCCCGAAAACAATCTCGACCCGCAACCACGACCCCCGGCCGTCAGCCGCGTCCTCGCCTGAACGCACACCGACGCCCCCCAATCGCGCACCGATGTGCCCAACACGCTCCGGCAACAGCTGAGCTGCTCGGTAGCAACGCTGCGAAATGAGGCTAATTGTTTCAGAGGGGCGTTCGGGGAGTAGCCGTCACTCGGCGCGCAGCAGACATATGGCCGTGGCTTTTCCCTGATTAATACCCATTATCCTTCTGCCCACTGCCTGCCCGGCTTGAGCTGCCCAGACACACACACACACACACACACGCACACGGCACGGCTCTAATGGGCTTACGCCCCACAGGCGGATGTACATTAAAGCTGTGAAAGAGATGCAACGCAGCGTGTTTGTGTGTTTTGTTGCTGGCTTTTTTGTTTTTTTTTTTGGTCTCGTGCGCCTCGGCCGTCCCATCGTCCGCCACAAGACTTTAATTACACCGCCGACACCTGTCGCAGCGTTTCCATTGTCCCCGCCGGACACCGGATGTGCATTGGTGGTGGTGGTGGGCAGTGTTGTTGGGATTACTCCGTAAAAGTAGTCCAACTACTGATTACTGACTACTCCTTTAAAAAGTAATCTAACTACTTCTTTAACTACTTTGTTTCATAAGTAATCTATTACTAATTACTTTAGTTTAAAAAAGATAAAGTGACAGCTGAGAACGTCTTGTTTCCTGCACACAACGCACAACAAACCACAATATTCTCTGATTTTGATGAGATGAACTCAGAATAATGTTTGTCTTTCCGGCTATCAAACTTTCTTTTGTCGCCGCCATGCTTGTTTTGGTGCGACGTCGCATAATCACTGACGTTGCATGCACGACCGCATCATCAATCTGCGACGTCATCGTCTTCAGTTGTTTTTCTAAATTTCAGACATTTTGTGCATAACATGACATTTTTAGCTTGCAAAATATTTCGGAAAAGTAATGGAATCGCTACTTGATAAAGTAATTCTGCCACAGTAATCCCATCACATTACTCCGTCACTAAAAAAAAAAAAAAAAATGAAGTAGTTCAATTACGGTAGTGGATTACTTAGTAATAGATTTCTCGCCAAAACTGGTGGTGGGGGAGTTAACCCCACAATATGGTGTGGGACAATGGCCGCCCTGTGTGTCCACACACACACACGCACGCACACACAGGAGCGTGCGGCCGCGACGTGCCCCCCTCGAACCCTCTGCACAAAGGCACGCGGGTCGCCCCCGCGAGCCTCCGCTGGCTGGCTGGCCTCGCACGGTGCCAAGGAGCAGCCGAAGCAGCAGAAGCAGCCCGGCGGTCGTCGCGTCGGGTGGTGGGGGGAGGGGGGGGGGTTCTCATCTGCGTTGCTGCGTGTCGCCATCTGCTGCCGCGGGGGGTGACGGCGCCGTCCCAGGTGCGGCGGGAAGAGAGGGAGAGAAAAAAAAAAACGGGGTTGCAGCGAGGGTGATGGGAGGGTATCTATCGGGGGGGTTATTGGGGCAGAAAACATTGGCGTGCGCGAGAGCGTGTGCGCTTGGTCGGGTGCAGCAGTTCCTCGAGGGAACCGATTGCCCCGACTGACCGGGTAGCACGGCGAGTTGCGACAAAAGAGGCGCGCAGCTACAGTAATTGCCCGAGCGGAGTGGACGGGGGAGGCGAGAGAGAGGGGGGGGGGGGAGGGAGAGGAGGGAGGAGGGGAGGGTGGGAAGGAGAGAAAAGGAGGCCTAAGTGTTTGATCAAAGTTTACCAAAGTCTGAGCAGATTTGCATACAGATGGTACTGTAGCCTGGCCCCCCGGAATACCTTTCCCTCTCTTTATTTTTCACCCTTCTCCCTTTCCCCGTCTCTCTCTCTCTCTCTCTCTCTGCCTCTGTCTCTCTCTCGCTGCGCGCACGCCGCACGCTAATGTTATAGGGTTTCATTGAAGAAGCCATGAATAGCCTTTCAAGAGCGCGTTCCGAGGAAGAAAACGGCCTTGGCCGCACAACACAGCACCTAAGAGAAAGGAGGAGCGGGCGAGGGAGAAGTGTGGTGGGGGTGGAGGGGGGGGGTCGGCAGAAGACAAAAAAACGGGGAGAGATGAAAAGTGAGGAAGGCAGTGATTAAGATAAGAGCAACTGGTGGGGGGGGACAGATAGTCATCTAAACAATCCGAAGAAAGAGCAGCGGCCACTGGAGGACACGCTGTTCATTAAAGCAGATTGAACGGAGAAGGAATTTTTTTTTTTTTTTTTGCTCGACAACAGGTTTCTCCCCCTCGTTGACGTCACCGCGCTCTCCGCAACAAACCCGGTGACTTCGCACGCAGCTGCGGTCGGCTCTCGAGAGCAGGTGCCCACCTTCTTGAGGACGGAGGGAGCAACTTTTTAAGGCTGATTTCACTCGAGAGCAAGACAACAACCCCCCCGCCCCCCTTTAAAAAAAAAGTTGTGAAAAATCTTTCCATAGTTTACCAGTTTTTCCAAAAGTAGCTTTGAACACAAAATTTGAATTCACAATTTAAGTCAGAGAGCTTAGTTACCGATGAAAGTTTGACCCGATGTGACTGACATTAAACTTAAACCCTGGACACAAAAACAGTTTGGGAAGCTGCGCCACATTCAGTGCAGTTGTGACCCGGGCTTCACCTCAGACCGAGGCGGCGGATCATCCAGCTACGGCGCTAAATTACTTTCACAACTGGAAAAGCCACTACCAAATAAAAAAATAAGGGACCAAAAAGAAAATTCCTAATTAAAAGTCACAAGTTTCCAAAACAGCCTGAACTTGTTCAGCCAGAAACTAGCCAGAAATACGATTTGGTCAAAAGAGTAGCGACAGTAGCGAAGAAAAAAAGTTTGGGAGTTTGCTGGGCACTTTATTGAAGAGATGGATCACCAGCAGGGTTAAACAGAGAACTCTGAGTCTATGCCTTAAACGTTGAGTGTCAGAGTGTCATTTTAACCAAGAAAATAGAAATTTTTCTCTGTTAAACTCAATTAACCTCTGTTACTGATGCAGAGAAAAAAAAATTAGATCTATTCATTGACTATAAGCAAAGTGCTGCATCTGAGTATAGAAAGACGGATATCGTAGGAGGTTCAGTGCCTAGCTTTGTTTCGTGCTTCGCCGCTCGGACTGAGAAAGTCCCCTTGTCATCACGTTGATCCGTCCGGGGCTCATAACTCATGCTGCGATGACCCGGCTGGGACCGTACGAGCGGGGCTATGTGATCAAGCGTTCCCTCCGTTCTGCCCGTGGCGCGAGTAAACACCGGCCTCTTCGGCGGCGGCCGACGTTATTAATGTCGAGCCAACGTAAATCGCTGCCTTCGCCTTCGTGTGTGCGCGCTCGTCTCGCTGCTGCTGCACCGACGTAGCGCTCGACAGACGCGGCGGCTCCGAACTCGCACCTCCCCGCTAGCGAGCGCCCGTGTTTACCCCCATTTATTTTCGGTAATCACTGGCGCGCTTCCGTGTTTGTACATTCGCATGAGGTTTGATTCATGAGCGCCCTCCAGAGACAAAAGGATAACAAATGGTTTTTGCCCGGCGCGGTAAACACTGTCTGCCACCAAATTAGTCGAAGCTAAACCGTCCTCGGGTGTAGGGTCGAGCCTGCACCTTAAGCGGCCGGGTTTGAAGGATGTCTGGCTGGGAGGGCTGTCCTGCTCCGCCGCTAAAAAAAACTCTCAACGAGGGACTTTATTTATTGGAGGCTAATTGCAGCGTGCCATTGTCACCGCAGGCCCAAGCAGACCCTCTCGGGGGCCCACGGGTTTTTACGGCACCAATCACAGGTCCGTGTGTAAGGGAGCGTCGGGACGGGGTGGTCACGTTCTTCTCGCTTCCATCCCCTCTCTTAGTGTTGTAGTCAAGACCAAACACCAACCGAGACCAAGACATTGCCAAGACCAGAGTGTAACGAGATCGAATCTTGATCAAAAATCTGGTCTCGAGACCAAGATACAATCTCAAGCGCTACAACACTAGTGCCCTCTCCAATCGACAGTAATGCCGCCAAAACTTTTACTTTTCCAGAGGTAGAAAAGTGGACAAAATTCACAGTCGTTTGGTTCCATCCCAGGGGAGCTGGGAATCGCCAGCAGTACCTGGTGTCCGTTCGTTTAACGGTCGTTTGGGATCCACCAGGGGGGCTGAGCGTTTGATCAATGGAGGGCTTGAACTCGCCTGACCCCTGGACTCTTAAGCCTGTTATGAAAGTTACCAGCAGCCCTAGTCAGAATTAGAGCTCGCGTCTGTCACTAGTTAAAACCTCTTGGGAGCGGCTGTGATGCAGCTAAGGTACATGGAGTGGACCCGTCTGTGAGATTTGGCATTTTCAAGACACTAATCAACTAGCGATTGAATATTTTTAAAGTGCTAAGCAGCATAAGAAAATGAGAGGATGTGCCCTCACTATGGCCAAGACTCAGGAACAAACAGACAGAGTAGGAAGGACAAGGACTTTTCCTGCTGGTTACTTGTCTGGCAGCAAGGAAGTCAAAATACTTTGGCCATGTCCTCTGTGATGATTTGATGGATGGCTGGAATTTTTGCCAAAAAAATAGAAGTTACTGGTCACCTCCACTTCCTGGTGACCTCCACTGTGCTGACACACAAGGCAGTTTTCACAAAGTTGATGTACAATTTTATGCAAAGCAGCTTAAGCAGTAGTTTTCTTTTTTGTGGTTTTGTTTTGTTTTGTTTTTAGTCTTTGGTACTTATTGACTTTTTAGTTGGTGCATGAACTTGAGTGTCACGATGACGGCTATGTTATTACAGCAATCGTTTTAAACTGTGTGTGATGTGTTTAAACAATGAAGAAGAAGATCTGTGTCTGTGTTATTATATCCACAAAGCAGAGTAACGACATCGACAACAAATACACAACTCCATGGGCCGACTCTGGCAGGAAAGCCCTATATCTCCATCCATCCATCCATCCATCCATCCATCCACAGACCCTCTCTTGCACTGCTGAGGCCTCGGTGATAACAGTGTACGCTGCAAATCCCGACTTTGCATGCCCTGGGGAGGTTGCGCAGGCCTGCTTTGGGTTTCAAGAGCAGGGTGTAACGAGGAGAAGTGGTTCAGCCACATTTTGCCTCATCAGCAATAGTCTGCCGCCGGAAGAAAAAAAAACAAAAAAAACGTCACCCACTGGCTGAGCAGCAGTTTTGTGTCAGTCACGCTGAAACGTTAGACATTCGCTAAAATATGCCCCGAAGGTGACGAGACGGCATTTCTGAAGGAGCCTCTTTGATGATGTCCATCGACTGCCTGCCTGACTTGCACTCGGCCTCGCCGCTCGATCAATCAGGAGGGGGAATGCTGAAGTTTACAAAAAAATAAAAATAACAGGATTAAGCACCTAAGGTATTGACGTTTTGGGGCGACCTTGCTCCTTGACAGTTATCTGTCGGTTTGATGCGCGGCTGGAAGTGCGACGGGGCAGAACAGGGAGCCTGGGCCCGGGCCGGGTCGGGGCCGAGTCTAGGCAGGGCTGAGCTGACACATGTGGGACAAAGCTCAGTGGAAATCAGGTTAATGAATGGCAGAGAGCGGGCGAAGCGGCGGGGTTACTCGTCTTTCAATATTAGCCCGTCATTATCAGTTGGAGCCGCGCTCGTCTGCTCGCTTTTGGAAGCGGGGGAGACAGGGGAGGTCAGTGGGTGGCACATCAGCACCAGTGAAAAGGATTTTTTTTTTTTTTAGGTGGGTGAAGGGGGGGGTAAAAAAACAAGCCCCAAAAGACAAAAGCACCTGCTACGGATGCGTCAGGCTCGATTTCTCTTGAAAAATCCATGAATATAATTTGCCGCATTGTTTGATTTTTTTTTTCTCTTTCTGTGGGAATCTCGCTGTTCTTCACAAGCCTTTGTTAAATTTGCTCGTCTCGTGGCCCTTTGGTGCATGACCGGTCCATTTCAAAACGTGCCTTCCTGCCTGCCTTGTCTGTATGTCACCTCTGTGTGATGGATCACTGGGCTCCAGACAGAACCACCAGTGGAAAAAATTTAATAACTCCGCAACGTCCTGAACTCAGACCCCGGCACAGATGCAAATTACTGGCTATTATTAGATTTGCCACAAAAAAAAAAAAAAAAAAGAATAAAAACCCTGAGCTCTCTCCAGATTCACCCAACTTCTCCCTCGCGAACCCTGGTGAGCGCTGACGAGTTAAAATACGAGCTTTTAATTAGCGGACCAAAAATTTGGCCAATTAGCGAACCTCGCCTCTTCACGCACGTAATTCACCCAATTCTTAAGAGGATGAAATACATTAGCATACGTAATTGGTGGCTTATGCGCATCTCTTGTGTTTGACAGCTGTTGAGTCATACGAGGGCATTGTGCAAATATGAGTCAGTGCACACTAATCTAATCAGCGGGAGAACCTCGGCTTGGGATTGAGTTAGCGTCGGGGACATCCGTCAGCGGGCTCTCTGGATTACGCGCAAGGTTAATTATCGGGGGAATTAAATTTGGCGGGACAATGGCTTTATCGCTGTATGGGTAAGGTAATAGTATTCATAAGCCGGTGGCAGACGCGGACCAAAGGCCTTCGAGCGCAGGCCGCGAGGCTGTGGTAACTCAGGCGGAGCATTGATTTCTTTAATTGGCAGACTGGGAGAGGAGCATATCATTGAATTTGATTTACCAACCCCCAACGAGCACGCACGCACGCACACACACACACACACACACACTTCAAATACAATTCACCAGCGCATTGGTCATTGTTACAATCTGCACTATCTGGAGCGTTCGGCCTCCATCTGGGATTGCACATCAAACGAACGCCGCGTTCCGCACCTCCGCCTCTCTGGCCTCGTTGGCAGTTTCCAACGTCCTCCGACACAACCTGAGCGTAAACATTGATTCGAAAACAGGAAAGCACTTAAGTCGGGATCTGTGAAAGTGCTCCGTGAGGAACGTAAACTGATTAATGGCACAAGGGTTAAGAAAAAAAAAAACTCCTCACAAACTACCAACCTGCAACAATACAATTCAGGAATCCATGGGAAAGGCCGGTTACTTCCAAATCAATCACACGCCAACCAGTTTCAACCTGGAAGGTCTTGGCCAGGGTGCAAAGGAGGTGATTGGACATGAAAGGTTTTGTAAGGCAAATTAAGTCTTTACTGAGGCGGAACCAAGTGCCATTCTGGACTAGGCAAACACTTCCAGGTGTGGGTGGATCGCAAGCATTTCAATCAATACACAGAATGGAATCAGGAGCAAAACAAATCTTCTATATTTTGAGGAAACAGTGTGAAATCAGTGTCCTCAATTAGTCCAGAGTCGAGTGCAGTAACTGTAAATATCCAAACGGTTTGAAAAGGCTGAAAAACAATTCTGTATGATACTACGATGCCATTAAAAAATTTTAAACTTTTAATTCTAAATCAAAAATCATTGTGGTGTATATCTCATTAATGAGTCTGGCCATTGGAAAGTCTTTATTCTATGTCTTGGTTGTATAATTACACCCTCAACATCTCTCCTTCATTAAACTTTTGGTGGATCCTCCACGAAGAAAAAATTCTAATCTAATTTTTGATTCCTTTTATTTCAACAATATTGATGATACAATTTTGTTACGCTTGATTTTGTTTTCAACTGTAACCCCAGATGTTTAATTAGAGGAACATGCTACACACGGAGAAGAAGCTCTTTCAGGATTTACAGCTCTTCATAGATTTGCTTACTTACTTGCAGATTTACTGACCATATAAGCATGAAAAAGTTCTTAAAATCTGTGAGTCATTGGTTACCTAACGCAAAGGAAGTGAAGGTAAAATTACCCGTCATCGGTTAGAAAGTGCTGTTGCGCAACCTGGGCATTTGCATGAACCTCTTGCCTGAAACATCTGCCCTGTCATCCTGCGAACCAGGCGATCGTTTGAAAAGGAAGACAGAAATCTGTTGACTTTGCAGCGGGGGGATTTTTTTTTACCTGCATTTATAGCCCAGAGCTTAACCGGAAAGAGCGCATTCTACTGGCAGGACACATCCTGGTCTGTCAAGTAGCCGTCAGCGGAAGCCCAAACGGTCCTGGCCGTTGGAACAGCTGCAGAGATAAGACTTCGGCCACTCCCAGCACAATCGCGCAACGGAAAGATTTGCCAACGGGAGTCGTATCGGGGGGCCTTTTGTTCCCCTCGCGCTGTTGTTCCACGCGCGAAGGGTGATTAATGTGCGTCGGCGGGGATATTCCAGGCACGCCTCGGCGTTCTCCGTCTCCGTCCAACGCTCGCGTAGGTCAATAAAATGGTCGCCAAAAAATGGGCTCCCGTCGGTGCTTCACCCGTCGCTGATAACGTCCGAGGACAGCTGTGTGTTCACTCTCCCCTCCATCTGTCCGTCTGTCCATCCATCGGCCCATGGGCTGACGGATGCCGAGGACGGAGAGAGCGGAAAGATGTGTTTTTGTTTTGTATTTTTTTCTGCCCTGCCTGCTAATCGCGCGCCCCTCACGCTGTAACACCGCTTCTTCTACCTCCCCAACCCCAACCCCGACCAGCCCCCCACACCCTCCCAGGAGAAAACCCTGCCAAGGTCAGGTCCAGATGGCACGGCCCTGCAGGCGCCCCCGTGTGCGCCTCCGCTATCTGTGTCTCAATCTATTCCAGGAATCTGCAAGAAAATCTTGAGGCTCAACAATGAACACACACGTATATTGAGCCGTTTCGTCCGCAGACACAAAGGCGAACTGGCATGTTTCTATTTGCGCACCCGTCTCTGTCGCACACACTGCGCTGTTTAGACTGGAGTTAATGAAGAGATAACAGCTGATTTGATTAGTTTCCATGAGCGGACTGCGTCAAGGCTTCAGTCCCGACTCCCCCGCCTTCACTCATTCAATCTGCGCGCACGCACGGGAGCCGGCTGTCGCCGACCCTGGGCTTCTCCACTTCAACTAGTCGCAATGAGCAAAATGGGATCTGGCGGGGAAATGCAAAGGGACGACTTGGATTGCAACGCTGATGGAAATCGAATGCCGAGGCGAGGAGATGATTTATGGCGGTCGCGCTTGTTTTGACCGTGCGGATGAGCAGGATCACTCAGATTTGACTGCTGAAATCTTGTTTAAATGCCTCGACAACGTCCACTCGGTTCGGTCAGACTTTCAAGGGATCCTTTGACCAGTCAGCTTCCTCCAATCAACCAATTGACTTTTATTTGTACGGTGCTAAATCAAATCCAAAGGCATCTCAAAGCGGTTTTGTGCAATCAGAGGAAAAACCAACTGGATCTCCGGAGCAAGCAAGGTTGCGACAGTGGCCAGTAAAAACTCCCCTGTGGGAAGAAACCTAGAGCAGATCCAGAGGGCCGTCACCTGCAGAATCTGAGAGTGGGAACGGATATGGAAGTTTTCCTCCTTTATACAAACACTTGTTAAGGCCTCTCTTCCAAACGCCCGTTGATCTTGATCACCAATAAAACCATGATTTTCAAGGCTGGATGTACAAATGGATAGGAAAGGTATAAGGAAGCATTTAGATCCTCCGCAGTGATCGGTCATTGTTTCAGATTTGGTGAAATCCAACAATCAGACTACACCAAATCCATCCTGGATGAGGCGCAGCGCGGTGCACGGATTGCAAATCTAGGAAAGTCAGATTGTTGGGACGGGGAAATGAGAGACGGCATGAGGTGCCACACTGAAACAAGATGAGGCAAGACGATCCCATCAGCGATCAGTCCGTTTGAATCTGACACCTAAAAACCCATCAGGGGTTCATCCGTCATTAGCAGGGATAATCACTTGCCCTCGTTAATGCGGGTGAGCCAAACTTTTAACAGTTAAACAGCGTCTCCACTGGCTCATTTGTTTCCTGCTGTGGCGACAGCGCGCCGTAACTTGGCCCGGGCCACTGTTTGTCGCGCCATAACCGGCAAACGCTCTTGACTGCGTGACTCATTTTCACGTCCCTGTGTAATCCAAACACTCGGCCCGGGTCACTTCCAGTAAATCTCCACAGATGGCAAGCCGACGTTATTCAATTAGCAGGTGACGGGGGCTGGGGTGAGGGGGGGAAGGAGGGGGGGGCAGCAACCCGATCCCCAACAAAACACAAGTCCAGCACACTCCCCTCCATAAAAGACACCTGTCAGAAACAAGAGCCTCCTTTTCGGCCGGGCTGTTAAAGAAAAGCGCTCCCCTTGTCTCGTCATCATTTAAGACTTAGGCCACTTCAAAGGCTTCGGGCCCAGGTACAATGGCGACGAGCAAGGCCCGCCTTCAAAAGAACAGCAGAGGCTGTGGCGCGGCCGGCAGGTGGAGAGAATGGCCCCCGTGGATCATAATGGGGAGGGGAGCATAAAGGACGAGGCGGAGGGACGCAGTTCACCTGTTTCTCTGTAACACAATCACTTAACGATCCTCGGGGGCGCATTGTGAGCCAGAGAGGGGCGCGAGCTACAGGAGCGCCCTAGCAGTTTTTTGTTTTTTTTTGGCCCCCGCCGATGCACAGGGATCCCCCCCCCGCCCGCCTCCCCCCTCCAACTCCGCAGACCCCCTGACCTTCTCTCTGTTCCACCAGCGCGAACCCACCCACCGAAATTACCCTTACTCTTCACAGATTAAGATCAATGTCATTCACCGCGTTTAGAGTATCAGCCTTTGATTTGGACGAGAGAAAGGGAAGGGAGGGCGCGAGGGCGGGGGGGGGGCACCTGAGAGGACGTGCGGAGGGGCGGGGAGGAAAAAAAAAAAAGTCCATTAGACGTGGATGAAAGTGGCTTCTTTACTTTCCCCCCCGGAGCTTCGCGGGCGGATTTGCGCGAAGAAGGGCAGTCGATGTTTGAAGTCGCACGGGTCGCCGGAGACAGCCAGGCACGTTTTAGGTGTGCGCTCTTTATCTTTTTTTTTTTTATTATTTCTTCTTTTTTTTTTCCTTTGGTGCAATTTGCCGCACTTGCAAAAGTGCAGGTGATAAGAGGCAGCTAAAATCAGGACATCAGGACATGGAAGCTCCTATTAAACTGGGAATGTGGGCGTATATGAGAGGTGGGAGATGGCGAAGAGAGTCAGCTGCCATGCAAATTCATTTTTCTATTTTTTTTTTTTTTACAGTCGCATGAAAGATACACAGGAAAATCAGGGTGGATGATAGGATCTTTGTTTATGGCACTGATTCTGTTTTCTTTTTCTTGTCAATTATGTTCAACATTTACATGCACTAACGAAGACCTAATAAATAATCATATGGTCTTATACTAATGTATAGTAGGGTTTTATGGTGGTGGTGGTGGTGTTATAAATACAGTAGGTCTTCAAAGAAAGAGACGGAACTCTTCATTGCTGCGGGATGGAGTTGCCCTCAGACCGATGCATCACTTCTGGCAGCTGTGCCTACACAGGTATTCAGCAGCTGTCAGCGTCCTGTATAAGGTGTCCAACTGATACTAATTGATACTGTAATTGATTAATGACTTCCAACCACTTCCCATCCCAGTTTCTGCTGGAGGGCTGCTGGGGGCCTGTCCCAGGTGTCCGGGGGTGAAGGGCGGGGTCACAACCGGGACAAGTCGCCGTTTCATCGCAGGGAGATAAATGACCAGTCGCCCTCTCACTCCCACGGACGATTTGGGGTTGCCAATCAGCATTATGGGCATTTCATTGGGCCGTGGGAGGAAAGGCAGCAGAAGGTGCACAGAAATAATTAAAAAAAAATAAAAAAAAAAAAAAATAGGCTTCTCAAAGAAACAAAAAAGTGGACAGTGTTGGCGAGTAATCTATTACAAAAGGAATCCACAACTGTAATTAAACTACTTTTTAAATAACTGAGTAATGTAATGGGATTACTGGGACAAAACTGGTAATCATATTACATATTATAACATATCAGTAATTAAGATTACTTTTTAAGGTAATAAGTAGTTGGATTACTTCTACGGAGTAATCCAAACAACACTGAAAGTGAAACCTGAGAAAAAAAAAAACAAAACCATTTTTTAGTTTAGTGGAAAACTATTGAACTTTAAATATGCCAGAATGGTAACAGAGATTTATTTGGGCCATGCTTCGCAGTTGAGAAACTTGAATTGGCCTCACTACATTGGCTTGCATCCTGACATCATGCATCACGCCGCGCCTGTTTGGCTGGGACAGAGATCCGGAACGGGTCAGCCGTGCCGCAGGTTCACCAGGACGGTTCTCTGCCAGATTTTCCACCCTTGTTTACACTCCCACGGTGCCAGAGATCTAACAGAGGCCGGAGGAGGTCCGAGACGCCGCGTATCTCCTGCTTATCTCCGCTTCCCCACAAGGATTCCTCTGTGCAGTGTGTGTGTGTGTGTGTGTGTCCAGTCCCTGACCTTTAACCCGATCCCATAGGTAAGCTAAGCTTTGGGACGGCGCCGACGCTTTCCTACATGTAGTTTAGGTTCCCCATTGAAGTTCCTGGGCTCTCCTATCTGTTCTCTCGCTTACCTCCCCTCCCCTCCGCCCTCTCCAGCATCCCCACTCTTGGAGTCAAACAGGGTATGTGACGCTCTAAATGCCCCCTATTGTTGGCAGAATGAACCTTTTGTCCACACCCCCCTGAATGTGCTGACTAAGGGAGATCCAGTGAGCTTGCTGCTGAGTCCATCCATTGGTATGAGAGGGGTGATTACATAGGGTCAGCTAAGCATTGCAGTGAATCCCCCCCACCCACCCCCCCACACACTCTTATGTTTGAGGAATTTACTGATTCAATGCCTTTAAAAAAAAAAAAAAAAAAACCTGCCCCCTTTGTCTTTTTATACTCCGGGCGCCGCTCATCCTCAGAGTGGCAGGATTGAGGGGCCGTTTACATGGAGACAGATTGTTTTTGAAACCGCACCAAAAAATGTGTTTAGAAGAAGCCATGTTCCAAAAAAATTCCCGTTTACGCTGGAAACGACCAAAAGCGATGCAGTACCTACCCCCGGCCTGGCGTGGCGCCGCAAGTTTACTCCCTGAATGTGGAGAAAGATGAAGAACACCCGAAGCACGGCGTGTGTAAAGAAGCAGCGGCTCGCTAACGACATTAGCAACACAGAAGCACAGAAAGAAAGAACGCTCGGTGTGGATAAACGACAGAGATGAACTTTTGCGTCGAGCTACTTGAGAACACAACGCCTTAAAAGGTCCATGTTAAGGTTGACTGGGAGTTGTGCCAGTAAAAGTTTGCTAACATTTTTGTCATTTAGGTAAAGACATTTGTTGTCCTGCAGAAAACAAGGTGTCATGCAATGTTTTTGCAAAAAAAAAAAAATGATGATAGAGTTCAGTTTATCAGGAATTCTGCAATTTTTCTGATCATGCTTCATGCGCAGGACATATGAGGCGTCCCCGTCTGCGTCTCTCAGCATCAAAACCAGACACACATTTTGAAAACCTGCTCTTTAACAACATTGGCAAAAGGTAAATTTACACAAGGCGCGCTACAGGTGATGTTCCTCTTGAGTGAAGCTCTGCTAAAAAAAATCCAAAAAAACAGGAGTTTGCAGGCCAATAATTCTGCCCCTCAGATCCCCTTTATTTTAAAGACTTCCATTAACATGCTTTTAAAAAAAAAAAAAGAAAAAAACACTTCCGAACGATAGCCGGCTCGCTGCGTACATGAGAGGAAACGTTAGAGCTAAATATGTTTTACTAGCCCTCCTTTGAACGACTTGCCTTTAAAAAAAAAAAAAAAAAAAAAATCGAATCCATCATTGTATCCAAATTGCACGGCTGTCCCGGCCCATATATCTTTAATTGTACATCGGTCCACTCTAACAAGAGTCAGATGCCTTCTAAGGACTTCTCTTACATCAAAAAGACGCCGCCCCAGCACCTCATATCCTCTGCCGTCACCGCGCTGCTGTTTCACCACCCATGTTCATAAAACAACACCCCACCCCCCCCCCACCCCGCAACCCCCCACCCCTCCTTTCACTTTGATTGGGCTAATTGTGTTTCCTGGGCTTGGAAGTGGCCATGCACGTTCCCCCGGAGCGCTAGTGCAAACTCAGATTCACACTGTAGGTGCTTTTTCTAACGAGAGTCCATTAGAGACAATAGTGGAGCTTGTTCACTATCCAAGGGTCCAATTTACACGGCGGCGGCGGAGGCGGAGGCAATGGAGTCCCCCCGTGTCTCTGTTTGAAATGGCTCATTATCCGGTGGCGGGTGTCACACACGCAGGTCAGTTTTGGAAGTGCGTTTATTCATCTATTCAGAGCCGTTGAGTAAAAACAAAACAAAAAAACAAAAAACAAAAACAGAAGAAAATAACCATGAAAATGACCCCTGGGCACTGATGTCTGTCCACAAAGAAAGGCAGAATTCACCACACAATATAAACACAACCATTCAAGTTGTGGACACTGACTCATTTTTCCATTGAACTCCATTATGACCACCTTCATGAAATATCCATCCATCCATCCATCCACTTCCGATACCCGCTTATTCCTGAGCTCAGGGCCATGTGGGCCTGCTGGAGCCTCTCCCAGCCTTCATGGAACAGTCGACTGGAATACTCTAGTGCACGGAAATCAGTAAGGACCGGCTGACCACATTATGGGATGGATTGAATGTCTAATTGTTTGAATGGTTTAAAAATGCTGACAAAAAAAAAAGAAACATTTCTAAAAACAAAGCTCTGTATTATAATTACACTTTGTTTTGTGTGCTAAACCATAATAAACATTATGGTTTTTATTTCAGCCTACTTTAAGTGTGTTCACACGCAATTTTGCGCACTTCGGAATTCAGCTCAGTCACTTTTAAGTATCCGTTGGAAATGGTTCCCATTAAACACTAAAATGTTCCCATACTTGCTAAGCAACATCTCGACTGATTTCCGTGCAGAATTCAAGATCATTGTTTCGTTAAAAACCCGGTCATGACGGAGTTCAACGCAGAAATGAGTCAGGGACCCCTACAACTTTTTTTTTTTTCCACACTGGGATGATTCAAGCGTTGGGCAACGATAACAACACCGCCTCGCAAGTGTCAAAGCGTGGCAACATCTGGAAGCGGCCCGGGGGGGGGGATCTGATAACTCATCGCTTTTCGCCCATCGCGCAGCCGCCCCTGCGGTCGACTCCGTTATTACAGCCCGCCGTCTTCCCCTTTTGTCAGTCGGGCCGAGCTTCTGTTGACCAGGGGGTCTCCGCGGTCGCAGCGGGCCCGGGCGCGACCACTTCAGAGGCCCGTCCCCCCAAAAAAAGAACCACGCCGAGGCCTAATCGATGGGTGTGTTCCTCTCTGTCTCCGCTCTCTCCGTCTTTCCGTCCCCGCGAAACCTCATCCCTCTCCCTCTGTCTCGGTGACCCAGTCAGTGAGTGTGAGTGAGTGAGTGTGTGTGTGTGTGTGTGTGTTGCACATTTGCGAGAGGCTGGCAGTGCGTAAACCGAATGGCGGGGAAGTCATATGTTAGCAGTTTGAACCTACAGCCCCAATTAGAGGCAGCTGTTGCTGCCGCTATCGCACCACAGTGGACGGGGGAAGAGGGCGTGTGTGTGTGTGTGTTGGGGGGGGTTAGAATTTATGGTCTGCGTCTCTGCGGCGACCCCCTGTTTGATGTGAAGATAATTAGGAAGTGAATGGCTTCCTGTGGGTCTCTGTTGGAGGAGAGCGATAATAAAAAGCAGAGGGGGAGAACAGCTGAGGGGCCGAGGCGACGCGACGCTCAGGTGACGCGTCGACACGCCACGCACATGACTTTGCACGTCGGCACGACCCGACCCACCTCGCTTTGATTGTTGGCGTTCGTGCGTGCGTGCGTGCGTGCGCGCGCGTCGGATTCTGCTCCTATCCAAACAGCCGCTCGGAGTCAGGCTTTGAGCTCGTCGCCTCCTCGCATACCTCCCTTTGACTCACGCGGGAAAACACGCCCGTGCAAGTTAGCGGCGCTTGCTAGCTCGCAAACAAAAAAAAAAAAAAAAAAAAGCCGCGGCGACGCGGTTTCGGTAAGAGAGACGGAACGGATCAAACGCTGGGGGGGTGAAATGTGCCCAGATCACAGGAGAGCGCGGCGGCGCTGGCGTCTGTTTGGACACGTCATTTCTCAGACGTCTCCCGCTAATCTCCCGTCAGGTTCGTACCTTGGAGCGTTTTCTTTGAGTCTACCTTGAAAGCCTCGACACAAAAGGCCCGGCCTTAACTGGAAGCCCTGTTGCGTGTTCCATGGCAACCCCCCCGCACCCCCACCCTCTGCCCCCTCCACCCCCCTTTTGGTTTATACGGCCTGCTCCGTTGCCACCTCGCACGCCATTTCAACTTTGACCTCCTCCAAGTCACAAGTCACGACACTTTGCTCGTTGCCGCCCCCCCCCCTCTTCCCCGCTCTGATCCGAATCCCCCCCCGGGCCGAAAAAAAAAAAAATCCTGTCTGAATATGGGCTCTCCAGCTGAAAGGGATGACAATTGATTCCTGGGATTCCTCGCGACCAAGTGTTAAGTCGCTCAATGCCACTCGCTAACAGACTTCACTGGCCACTGTATGAGCAACAAAAGGGGCCAGATTGCGATGCTCGGCCGCCTTTTGTTTCTCGCCAGGTTTTTCTGCTGAATGAAGCACAATGGGAAGGAATGCATTGGTTTCTGCTTGAGTGCTAAACCCAATCAGGACGATAACAATGCACTTTTAAAGGACCGGGAGACTCTTTAACCATCCTCCGCCAGCGGCAGATTAGTGCATTTCCATCCGACTCCTCCCCGCCGTCGGCCATTCACGTGCAATGCAAGGCGAGACCCAACAACAACAACAAGGCCTCGGGGGCATAAAAGCCCTCAACATCTGCACCTAAATCTAGCCATGTGGTTATTCATTCACCTGATTACAAATCAATGGGTATCAGATGGTGGGTATTCGGATATTGACCTGACACAGTGTGTGCGCCCAATGGCTTTATTGATGAGTGGGACAAAGAGAAAGTTGGCTGAAAGAAAGTGTTTGATGTGTATTTTAGTTTTTTGTCGGTCATATGTCTGTTATAGAAGCGGTAATAGGTCCAACTTGAATGAAAATTTCCCCAAAAAAACACAGGAAATTATTTGCAAATCAACTCATTGATTCTAGACAGCAGACTTTAACATTTTACTTTACAATTGCAAATCTGTAAATACAGAAATTGGATATATTTTGTTTACTTGAGTTTTATCAATCAATTTACAACTGCAAGTAATCATGCAGTTCAAAAATTGGCCAGGCTATTTGACTGACTTATAGAATACATGTGAAGTGAGTGTGGGATCTTCATGTTAAAGTTAAAACACAAATACATCTAAAGTATTAGTCTTAGAAGTAGTAATAGTATTACAATAAAAATCAAGTCCAATACTTTGAAACTTGGCAATACTCAGGAGCCAAAGGCAGCTGGTCAATACTTAATATTACTGTCAAAGCAACCCGCAATAGTAAAGGTTTTAAAATTTGATTGAAAAAAAAATATCATTGTGTCTCTTAATCGCATCCTGTCCATTTATTATGATGTCATTAAGGACACAGGAGCATCTGGATTATGCAACGTAAGGCACACACACACACACACACACACACACACACACACACGCATCACATTTATCACAGTCAAAACAGGCTCTCCAACCAAGGACCCTCACCGCTCGGCCCCGCGCACAGGAATGCCAGAAAAAAGGGGAAATATTCTGATAAGGGGCTGTTTTCTTACGGGCAGCTGGGAGGGGCCCAATCATATCTTGTTATGCTAAGCATTTGTTTTACTCTATGAGAACATGTGATGTGTCTGAGCCGGTATCTCCATTCCCATTACGACATGTGCCTCGGTGCCATGAGAAAGGCATGTGTGCCTGTTGCCCAAGCAGGAAAAGAACCAAAAAAAACGAAAACAAAAAACAAAGCTTCCATGAATATGTGGCGAGAGATGGCGGCAACATTACTAAGGTGGAGGTGGAAAATAGGCCCAAGTTTCAGGGGCCTTAGCCCGACTGTGACTGGACAACTGAAGTGCTTGCAAACGCGCTAGTCCGACTAAAGTTGGAGTTTGAGAACTCCGATTGGAATCGGAGACACCCAGATAATGCGATTGGAATTCAAATTTATTTAGTCGGAGTTTAACTGCCCCCGGAGTCCAAAATGACGGCCCATTCATTTCAATGAAGTTGCTCACCCAGCGTACGTCCCGAAAAACTTTTTGACTTCCGCATTAATGAGCCAATAGCGCATGTGGAGTAGTGTCAGTTGCCATCGTGCCTCTGTAACTCACTTGATCTTTTGCCAGTCAGAACGATCCTGGATAATGTCACTTACAGACACGTCAGGACGCAGCCAATCACAACGAGCTGAGAAAGAGCCCCTTTTTTTTGCTGCAGTACCTCGAGTGGCCACTGGAAAAAAATTGGCCCGCCGCCATATTGTCGGTCCGGTATCCAGTTCTTATAATACATCGATGGCGCCACACTCCTGCGCTAGTGCAAGTTAACACGCTGAAAAGACTCATATCGCCCCCTAGTGTTGGGGAGGTGGACGCGTTCCCTTCAATAATTTGATTTTCTGGGACAAGGCGAGAAGTCCGATTAGACGACAAAACCGAATTATGAGCTCAGTCCGATTGAGCTCTGCATGCAAACGTACTGACTGATATAAATAACACCAACAGAAAAATAAAAGTCCTCAACAACTTCTTACTCCATCTCTCTCTTTGATAAACTCCTTCAAGGTTTTCCCTTCGAGCAAATATGCTTGACTTGAAAAAAAACTACAGTCCCCCTCCTCCCCCCGCCGCTGCTCTCTTGCTCCTCCGCGCCGAGGGCCGGTGACAAAAGGAATTGTGCAAACGAGCCTTTAAAATGTCTAAATGGTCGCAGGAGCGCGCACAATGGGACAAAGAATGCAGCGCCGGACAAAGGCTGGCCCTTGCCCCGCCACTCCGCCCTGCAGTGATGGATCCGAACGGACGCATGAACGTGGGCCGGATTTGGGGCTGCGGAGGCACCATCTCGCCCCCCACTGGGCCGAGCAAAAGGGACAGGCAGGGGGGGACACGCTGGGACCCCACCGGTCAAGGGCCTCAAAACAATCGGGCGCCGCTAACTACCCTCGCCATCCATAGGCCTTGATTGATATGGGAAACGCGCGCTCGCCTTCGCCATACAGTTCCCACCATCACTCTTTATCATACTCAAAGCTTGAAATTATTCCGCCGCTCAAAGCCCGCGCCGCGCGTTTGGCGGCGGGCAGCCATAAAACGCCGATTTTATGTACATAACAGGTTTATGTTTGCCCTAGAATCACGTTTTACGAGTGTCTGCGGTGCCCCGGCGGGGACTCCGGGGCCGTGACGAATGGCAGAGAAATATGAAAGAAGGATGGCGGAATCAGAGAATGAAGGTATGGACGTGCTATAACAAGTGTTTCTTTAGCGGCCCTTATCGGTTGTGACAGTACTAAGGCAAACGTCGATTTGCACGGTCCGAACGTATGGCGAGGGTGCGGTGACGGTCGCGCAGAAGCGGTCGAACTTCAGAGGAAAATAGCTTTTAGCAGATGCTGCACAGCTGTCAGGAGGCCTCACTGGGAGACAATTAGCTGAAGATAAAAGTGGTCAAACTCTTTTTCTGTCAATTAGCCATTTGCCAGGCATAGAGGAGGTGTGCTTTTTTTTTTTTTTTTTTTTTTTTGACGTTCAGGCCGCAAATCACGCGGAAACTGCGGGGAGGGGGCGCTCCGTTTGTCCGTAAATTCACCCGACATTTCTTCCTCTCGCACGTGCGGTCCGCCCATAGGTGGATTTAAAAAGAGGAGGGCACAGAATCCAAAGACAAAAACACATTAGCGTTATGTCATTTATTTGCAGGAAGCAGCTGCAGAGCGTGGACGTCCTACAGGACTCGGGACTCGAAGCCGGTTTCCTCCTTCCTTTGTGCCTTTTAAAAAAAAAACAACCGGCGAAACCTTTCCTGCTCTCCAAAAAACATCGCAGCGATCGAGAGGCGCAAATTTGACAATACAAACATTTACCACGGGCCGAAGGACACGAGGAACGGCATCGTCGTGTAATGCTGCAACCGGTGCTGTCACCGTGACTGGTCCCCTTCCAACCGACGGCCAACGATATCACAGAACCCCCCCCACCCCCCTGGATTGTGCTGCACTGCCTAAAGGAGTCCACATTCTCTGGCTTGTAAAAATGTATTTTTCTTTTCATGTTCTTTGCCTGGAAAATAAAACATTTTTCAAAACAAAACATGTGTTTGTCTGACGAGCGCCCCTGGATAAGTGATTAGCGAGGCTCGTGCTGCGACAGTTCAGAGGCTTGTTGAGAGAAGAGAAGGTCCCTTCAGCCCTGGGCTCCAGCATTTTGTAGTACTGCCCCTCGGTTCGACCTTGGGAGCCACCCGAATCAACTGGTCTGGTTATTTATAGAATTTTAACAAACGGGCATTTCAGTATAGTAAAGGCCTCGCAGAGCCTCTGGTCGTGCTTTTATGGCCTTATTTATCCTTGTTGATTTATAGCGGCGGAGCGGAGGGCGACTCCGGGGTACGGCGCGGCACTCCGTTAGCCCGGGGTGGTATTCCGAACACTTGGCACTATTGTGGCACGGCACAAGTGTTAAGTCACGCCTGTGTGCGCGTACGGCATCATGTGAGCGTAGTACGAGCGGCGCTCGGAGCGGCCGGGCTTTTGCGTTTGTTTGTTGCGCGATCCGCGATCGGAGGGACCGCCGGGGTTCGTGCGTTCGCCGAACGACGTCCTGGAGATTTCTTTTTTTTTCAATTCTCCTACAAGAGTCGCCTCTTCTCGTCGGCCGCTCCGCTCTGAATGGCTTTGGAACTTGGACCGAGGCGCCCTCTTGGTCCTTTCACCCCCCCGTCCCGTTCGCACGCGCGGCCCCCGAGACTTTCACTTTCCTCGCGCTGCCTCTGCGGTGAGTCGTAAAAAAAACTTTACATTGCATCTTGATCTTTCGCCGCTCCGTTCAAGCCAGTCCTGATAAGATACTCACTGGAACAAAGCGATGGCGGCGCGGCCGAGGATCCTCAGAAGGACTTTCGGTATTAGCCCTTCAACGTTTCAGGCATTTGCCGAAAATGAAAGTTGAAATGATTGGAATGAGCCGCAGCCGCTTGACCTCCTTATCAATATTGCCTGTTACTTACGCGGCCTTTGGCTTAATCGTACTTGCGTCTTACGGAGAAAGGACAGGCACGCACACAGACACGCACACTCCTGTGGATCCACCGATAGCCTGAGGCCCATGTTGCACACAATAGGGGTATTTTGGAGTCCTGACTTCATATCCTGCCCTCGTTTTTGGTCTTATTTGACTGAGGCCCCCCCCCCCCCACCCCTGACCTTCCTTCTCGGAGTGTGCACCCCAATCTATGTAAACCCCCCTCCGCTCCCACCCATCCCCCGCTCGCGCACATAGATCCTCAGCTGCACTTAGATGGAAGCATGTCAATTACATAACAGGCTCAGAGCAAACGGGGCCGCGGGGAGGTTGAGACAGAGTCCCGCCGCTCCGTTTAATTTTTAATTTCGGGTACGGCTTGTGAACTTTCATTCGCGGGAGCAGATAAAGGACGTTGTTTTAGCCCCGCCGCCGAGCGGACCTTGGCTTTAATGGGCCCTCTCTCCGCTTTCACTCTCCCCGAGAAACACGCCCACACGCCACAAGCCTCCCCCCCCCACCCCCGCACTTGTTTTATTGCTTTTGAGTGGGTGGTGTTAGCGATACCGCCTCGATTCGCGCGGCCGTTTGAAGTGGGGATCATTTTTCCAGCGGCTCGCAATGCCATTCAGCGCGGGGATCCGCCCACAGATGCGGCCGACGGGCGTTCTCCCCTCTCTCTCTCTCTCTCTCTCTCTCTCTGTCTCGCACCTCCGCTCGACGCTAGCAGGTCCGCTCGGAATGTCGAGGAAGACTGAACTTGACAGATTGCCACCGGCGGGAGCGAAGAGCTTCCAAGCGTCAGCCGGGAGGAGAACCGGCGGCTCATGAAGTATTAGACGCGCCGCGTTGCGCCGGGGTCACGGTTGGAGCTCGGACTCTCGCCACTGGCTGCGACACAGACCGACGCCACGCTACCTGCGCGACTCACTTCGAAACCAAAATTGTCTCAGTTATAAAAAGTGTATGCCGGATCATTATACATTAAATGCAGCTGTAGTAAACTTCCCTGAGCAAAAAAATACATAAATAAATAAAAATCTGACAATCATTTGCCTGGCCAGGTCTGTCAGCATGATTCAAAGTTCACCTTTGTTCCATATCTGCACTGCATATTTTCACACGTGCAGTACAGTAAGAACACCTCAGCGGACAGACTAGAGTGCACAGTTCGGAATGCATGAGTCTCACGGCTTGAGCGACGTGCGGCGGGTCTTTGAAAGCAGCTCTTGAAAGGTGCGCTGCCCCACCTTCAAATGTCACATACGCCTTTGTCCTGTCGAGCAAGTCGGCCTGCTGATATGATGAAACTTCTCTCTGCGGTTTAAAGACCCAGTGTGTGACATTCAGCGGATGGTACGAATGGTAAGACAGAGAATTGCAGGCAATGTTAATTTATAATGTTAGAGTAAAAAAAAAAAAAGACAGAATCTGTCCTGGGCTACGGAATGTGTCCGGGGTCTTATGGCAACTCTATTAGAACAAACAACATCGCTGATAGATAGATAGATAGATAGATAGATAGATAGATAGATAGATAGATAGATAGATAGATAGATAGATAGATAGATAGATAGACTTGACTTTTAAAACACACTTTATTCTACACATTCTGGCAAAAATTGTTTACACATTAATCAAAAAAAGGATTATTTTTGGACAAAGTCAATTAAAAGTGTGATAAAAGCACATTTGGGTACTAAAAAAACAACACTTTAAGTACTAAAAAGCCATTATTATTAACAGAACACAGAACATTGTTTATAGCCCACACCTCCACAAAACCAGCAAGGTTATTCATTAGCCGGTAGCAGGCATGCTCCACCCTTAGTCTGGCTGATACTAGGCCCCTGAAACAGAGGACTGGGTCCGTCCAGCCAGTTGCCAGCATCCGATTCTTGCGGCTCTTCCAAATGGCCATTTTCACATTTGCAAGAATAAAATGAATTAAAACAGTGATTGGTCTCTTCCTGTGAGTATACTTGGGGCCGAAGATCCCCAAACCCTTAACCAAATATTTAACAAAACTAAACAATTCCCCTAGCCTTGGCCAGGTGAGCACCAGATACTCCAAGGTTTCAGGTACTGAACAGAAAGGACACCCCTGCCCAGTGCTAGGATCAAAGTGAGCTCTGTACTTGTTTGTAGCTATTATTCCATGTATGATCCTCATTGGAAGTCCGCCATGTTTTTTTCTATGGATAGATAGATAGATAGATAGATAGATAGATAGATAGATAATAATATAATCATACTATATATAATAATAAACAAACAAACAAACAAACGATAGACATCTATCGTTCGTTCCATCTACTGTATATATAATATGATTATATTTATATCTATATCTATCTATCTATCTATCTATCTATCTATCTATCTATCTATCTGACCGCGATGTAGTTTGTCCCAATAGAGTTGCCATAAGACCGCGGACACATTCCGTAGCCCAGGCTGTGATGGTCGAGTTAGTGGAGACAAAATAAAGTTGCTGAGTTTTTATTTGCTGGCAAAAAAAACAAAAACCTTCAACGCCCTCAAACATTTCACCAGTGCATGCGTGTTGGGCTGCCTCAGATGTGGCTCATGAGCACAGCTGTTGTGTTAAGTGTGTTAAGTGTGGAATCAGGTGTCTTTAGGTCTTGTACACAAAAAAAAAAAGAGAAAAGAAAAGAAAAAGCAGGGACTTTTACTCCAGGCGGGGCTCGGAGCCACCGGAGGCCTCTGCAAAGAGGGAGCGCGGCTACACGCTATTAATGTTAGCCACACTCCTGCACAAAACAAGGGACAAAAAGCGACACAACACCCCCGCTCGCTCCTTTAACCAAAGTCACGCCGCGCAATAAATTAACGTCTGATTAAAAATGGCCGTCTCGCCCGCCAAATTGTCATCAAGTGGCACCATTGACGCCGGCAACAAAACCCGGGCACATCACCAATCACCCGCTCAATGAGGGAAGGAAGGAGCTAAAAACAACATTCTTGAGCAGGTCGGTTCTTTCACGGGCGAGATCGGGGCGCGGGGCGGGCGGGGAGGGGCCGAGGAGGGGAGGCGGCGCGGGGTCCCCGGCTTCGGTTCTGGGGTATGTAAAGTGGGGTACACGGGACCCCCACAAAGGGGGCAGAGGAGGAGGAAGGGCCACCCTGACAGCCTCGGCGGCGCAGGTTCTCTTTTTTCTCCTCCTCCTCCTCTTAGATGGGTGTGGGGAGGTGGGGGGGGGTACCTCAGGGATGGAAGGCAGGAGCTGGAGGGGGAGTGTTCCTTCTCTTTAAAGCCTTTCCGCTGGTTCTGGGGGCCCTGTGGATGAAGAATGTAGTGGGGGGCATGGGGGGGCGACGGGATGGGGTTGGGGGCGTCAGAGGGTGAGAGTGGGTGAGGGTGGAAAAGGAGAAAAGGAGAATTAGGGAGCCCTCGCTTTTGTCTGTTAGCATCGGGGTGGGGTGGGGGCGGGTCGATGGGGGTGGGGGGGGGGCACTGAACGCCTCGGGAAGATTAACCAGCCGGGCCCAGTCGGAAGCTGAAGGGGAAGGTGGGTGGGGGCTTTGTCTCCGGCTCACGATAGGATGCTGGAGAGGAGCGATGGAATGCGAGAAATGGAGATTGATTGATCGGTACAGTGGAGGATGAGCTGGGGGGATGTGCGCCTCGATTCTCATGCACCGCGGGGGGGTGGAAAAAAAAGGTGGAGGGGGGTTGAAAAGAAAAAGAAAAAAGAAAAAAAAGGAAGCCGTTTTGAAACGTGAAATATGGAGGAAATAAAAAAGCCCGCTGAGTTTTTTTTTCTTTCTTTTCTTTTTTCTCGCGGGGCGGCCGAGAGCGAAGAGCGAAGCGAAGACGGAAAAAGAAGGAGAAGAAACGGAGGGAGGCTGATGAGGTAAAAAAAAAAAAAAAAAAAAAGAGAAGAAACGGGGGAGGAAACTTAGAGGGGTGTGAGTGGGGGGGGCTTCCTCAATACAGATTAGTGCAGCGGGGAGAGGGAGGACGGGGTGAGAAGGAAGAAGAGGAGGAAGGAGAGGATGAAAGTTGGGGAGGGAGGGGAGGGGGGAGGAGGGTGAGAATGAAGAATTGCCATTCGCTTCACTCACTTCGCTACACAGGAACAAAGCATGATGGGAGGTACTTGACATAACACTCTTCCAGGCCATGTTCGTGTGTGTGTGTGTGTGTGTGTGTGTGTGTGTGTGTGCATACTGCCAAGAAAGGCATGCAGCCCTCATTGTGTCCCTCGCAAAAAATGATTCTTTTTCCGCCGACAACTTTGCGAGAGGCCCTCGGAATATCTGAAGACTTTCCTCGCGGACAAAGTTCCGTCTCTCTCGTCATTCCGCCTCGTCTTCCCACAGACTCCTGAATCCACTGCGTGGCATCAGCAGCCGCAGCAGCCGCAGCAGCAGCCGGGCGGCACTTTGGCGTTTTCTCGGCCCCGCGGCTAATGACCCGCGGCGGGCTCCGAGAGCCTTCATTAAGGCCTCATTAATTACTGTAATGATGAATGAGATTATCTCCGCAGGTGAGAGCCCCACAGGAAAGCAGCCCCCCCTCCCCCCGGGAGCTGGAAGCAGTGAGTGTGCAGCAAGGAAGGAAAGGAAGGAAGGAAGGAAGGAAGGAAGCTAGCTAGCTAGCTCTTCTTATCTTATTCAGCTCGGCGTCATGATTTACAACATCAGCCGGTTTTTTTTCGCCGTGCAATAAAATGCCATGGCTTCCTTTGAAGCCTTTCGAATGTTCTCATGGGCATTTTGGAGAATTTCGCACGAGAACATTTAGGGGCAAGCGGGAAGATTTGGGGTAAAAGAAACATCGCTAAAAGTTTGCAAGCTAGCTTGAGGTGAGTTTTTGCCATTTTTCGAAAGACTCAATGTTGGAATTAAACTTTGACGCAACAACCGTTTGTGGATCTGCGGGAATAAATACAACTGGCCCAAACCGTGACTTTCATTCCTGAAATCGTCTGTTACACTGTTTTTGGACAATATTTTATATTATATTTATACTGTGATTTTAATGGTGCTGCTCCTACTAGAACCCAAATTTCCCTGAGGGAATTCCTTAGAGGGGTTAATAAAGTTCCTATCTATCTATCTATCTATCTATCTATCTATCTATCTATCTTCATTCCTCAGTGAGTTTAGTTTACCTGAGCTTCTTATTCTTCTTCCTGTATCAAAGTAGCACCGTCCTATCACAGAACAACGCTCTGTGCTACCCCATTAATTCACTTCAAATCTTCACTATTATTCGAATCATATATCATAGTCAAATCTCATTATAGCTCTCATTTTTTGAAAGCAAACTTTCTGATTTCAACGCAACTGCTTTGTGCAGAAATGCGTTTGAACGGCTTTAGAGTCTTTTTTTTTTTTTTTTGTTTTTGCTCATGCAGCATTTCTCACCCTTCCCATCTCCGTCCGATTCACCCCAAGCGGTTTGTGTGTGCTTTTTTTTTTTTCCCTGAGCGCGAGGAGGACGCCGCGGTGGAAAGTGTGTGTTGTTTTGAGACCTGTCACGCCACAGATGACGGCGGAGCGGGAGGAGAGAGAGAGGGAGAGAGAGAGAGAGAGAGAGAGAGAGAGAGAGAGAGAGAGAGAGCAAAGAGCGCCACGGGCATTGTGGATGGATTATGGCAGAACCAAAAGTGGACCCCTCCCTCCTTTTATCCCTCTCTCTCCCTCTCTCTGTCTCTCACACACACAACGCAGCTCCCTGCAGGTACAGTACCCCCCCAACGCCCCCTGCCTTTCCCCTCTGATCAATGGAGCTGAAACAAGGAGGCCAGGAGGGGCCTCTGGTTCCCACATCAGAACCCACTGTAGCCCTGCTCCTCTCACCCTCGCCACCCACCCAAAAAAGACCCCTTTACTGTACCCCAAAGTTGTTTCCCAACACAACATCATCACAAGATAAATGATAGTACCTCCCGAGAAAGAACTTCTTTTTTGTTTTTTTTTTTAAAGAACCTTGCAACGAGGTTCGCCCGGGCAGGATCGTAACCGTTACGGCGATAACGATGACGCTCGCAGGAAGTATTAACGTTAAATATTTGCTCACTTAACAGTGCGTGGGTTTTTTTTTGTTAAACATACACACAGCTCAAAGTTCAAAGTCTCAGGTTGAGGCTTGCAGCACTAAAACTGCGTGCCAAGTCACTCGCTATTGTCAGCACACTGGACTTCACTACAGTTTCTGTTTTGATTTATTTTCTTTACTGCCTACTTCACCCTCTCCTGCCGTCTGTTTATAGAAGCAAGTGGCAAAAGACAGTGTAAAATGTTATGTCACGGATGACTGACCTGCGCCGAGGTCCATGTTAGCCCGCTAGCACACGGCAACATTGGCCGCGTTTCCATTCCAGTTTTTCGCAAAATAAAAGCAACATTTCTAAACATTTCGACAAAGCACTATAGCGATTTGCAGGTTTTTCCATTGAATGGTGTGAAGCGCATCAGCCGTAATTCTCATAAAATCTAGCGGGATGAGATTTTACGAGAATTACATTTGCTCATGTTTACTACTGTTTGTTTGCTGTAAAGAATGGTTGTTATATTTCTTCTCTTTGAATATTCCGTTTCCTCCTCCGCCCAAACGCGCCTCTTTCACTTGAAGTGAACTGGTCACGTGACCCCCCCCCCGTACGTCACGTCCGGTGAAGTGTAAATGCGAAAGTGTGACGTTTCCATGACACTTTTGCGACCTATCTCTATATCGACAGCTGGGAGTGAGAGTGTTAAAAACCTTTTGGCCATATTTGAGAAGGTTTTTCAAAGTGTAGCTGTTTCCATTAGCAGTTCCTTATTGCGATTTTTAGGTTTCGCTCAATCCTAGGGGCAATGGAAACGCGGCTTAAAGTAAACACACTAATTCGGACCATTTGACATGGAGCGCGCTGCACATTTTTTTGTCATAATCTCGAGATCGCGGATGCCCCAGAGCGGCTGAAAACACTGAGCGTCCTGTCATTTAATGATTGTGTGAAGTGACAAAAAAAACAAAAAAAAAACCTAATTAGCAACAGCGCTCAGTTTACAGACCCGACTGTGTCATTCACTGTTAAAACTACATTACTTTGCGCCGATGCATCTGACATGTGTATTAAGAGACAGTTAGTCACACAAGACGACCGTCCTTCAAATATGTCACTCCCTCTCTCTCTCTCCCCTCCGATGCATTTTTTTCTCTCTCCCCCCCGCTGAATAGCGCTGAATGGCGGGCGCTGAATGCGAAGCGCACAAAGCATTTGCATGCCTATACATCCCGCGCGCGGCTACAAGCGCACAAACGGGGGAGAAGGGATACTGTAGTCGCCCCCACTGTGGACAGTTACAACACACACCAGCAACAAGTAATTAAGCCGGCGTCTGAAAGGCACAATAATCCCTCCACCTCCAGTCATTAGGAGGCGGAGAAGAAAAGCGGGGAGAAGGAGACCCCTTGCACCGCGGAGAGGAGCCCTTTGAACCCCGTGCAACAGCCCCCCCCCCCTAAATAAAAACACAAAATCTTCCCCTTATCTCCCCTCTTTCTCTCTCCTTCTTCCTCCCTCCCGCTCTCTTGTTTCCTCCCTGGGTAAAGTCAGTGGTCCGCGTTCTCTCAAAAGGAGCTCCGAGCCCCCAAAGCCCAGTCCCCCACATCGGTCCCTCGCTGCTCTCCCACACTGAGTGCCCACAGCTCCTGAAGTGATGCTCTTTGTGTGGGGTTCAGGGTCGTGCCTATTAGCGTGAAGAAAGCCCCGCTGGGTCTTATCCCGACCCGGAGGAGGACGCAGGGCTCTTCACCCCAACGCCGGCCCGGCCGACCCCCTTCCCTCGGACGGGACACTTTCATCCTTTGTCAGGGGGTCAATGAGCAGACCCCCGCAGGGGCGGGAGGGGGAGGGGACCTCCGCCAATAATGATATGCATGACAGTCATTGTATGACCCCCATGGGAGGGTCATGGTTGGTTGAGGTGGGTGGGACGGGGAGGCGGTGGGGGGGTGGGGGGTGGGGGGTGGAGGAGGGCAAGAAGAAGAAGAAAAAAAAATAAAAAAATTCTGCATGCGTAACCGAGGACGGTTATCTTAGCCAGAAGTAACCGAGGCCTCCGTCACACGTGAGCTGCCCGGGGTGACGTTCGGAGGAGCGAGGGTCCTTCACACGTGCGGCAACAGGGTACCAGACACACACACACACACACACACACACACACAAAACACACAAACACACGACAAAAAACATAACAGGGTCTAAAAACCGAACATTGATGAAGAGTAGTTATGGACCCCAGTGAGGAGGGAAAATCCCGTTTGTAAATGTGACTCAGGCGACTCAGGTGATTCGCTGATGTCATGTTTATTATCATCTTTTTTGATATTTGAAGGTAGCAAATATAGTCGGAAACATCTCAAATACTCAAGGTACGTGATTCTATTTTCGGATTCTCTATCCAGTTTTCACCAAAACACGGTTTGTTGCGTAATCAGCGTCAGAATCAATTGTTAGCTAATATGGTGCTTTAAAAAAAAAGCACTGCAGCGTGTACATGTCTTATACATACATGTTTTTGTACATTCCACTGCTATTTTTTCACATGGGCAGCAACATGTGTGACAGTTGTGAGGGAGGGAAGTGGGAGGAGCTTTGAGTCGGCAGATGTTCTGCAGGCGTTTTTGCCGTACTTGAATTTGATGCGCTCCAGTTTTTTTTTTTCTCTGTCCTGTTTCGTGTTACTTCTGATTGAAGCGGCGTGAACGGAAGAGATGAGGCCACTGCGGGCTGCTTCTAGGTAAGCTGGAGCTGAAGATGATGGTGTTGATGGTGATGATGATGGTGATGGTGATGGTGATGATGATGGTGATGATGGTGATGATGATGGTGATGATGATGATGATGGTGATGATGGTGATGATGGTGATGATGGTGATGGGCCCAGGGGATCAGGACATGTTTTCTTCGCAATCACTCTGGCTCAGCGTACCAGAGTTCAAGTCTCAGCTGCACGCATTAAAAAATGCATGAGCCCAGTTGCTAAAGCTACAGAACAGCATTCTGCGCATGTGCCGTCTCAGTAGGGAGTCTCAGCGGGGGTCTATTACACCGACCACGACCCCTGGCCTTAACTGTCATGTTTGTGATTTGAAAAAAAAAAAAAAAGAAAAAACGGTATTTATTTGCTTCTTCGTTCGACGCCGCTGAAACCGGCATAGACAAGGCTAAATTTCCTTCGCCTGGCTTCCCGTCATCTGCCCCGACATGCAAACGATTGATTACATAACAATATAATTGGCCGTCTGCAGAAAAAAAGTTGAGTCGAGTCAAGTGTAAATGCAAATATTTCACACATTACGACAAAAGGGCGGACACAGACTTCCAAGACCAATCTTCAATCACAAGCACGAGCGAAAACAAGCCGCTAGTCAATTCATAAGGGAAGTAAAAAATAAAACGGTGCCGTTCAATTGACTTTATACATGCATTTTGCTCATGCATACAAAACGTTTGCTGTTCACTGTTTGTGCGAAAAGGCTACAAAAAAATAAAACAAAAGGAAAATCATTAGGATCCACAAAAAAATATATATATTTGTAACAAAAGCACAAATATGAGATTTGAAGTCAATGTTACGAAGGGCTTTCTGGTGCAGCATGTTCTTTTTAGAAGAAGAAAATATATATATATATATATAATATATATTGCGGTGTGAAGGCTGAAACAAAAGCAGACATTTCATCGGCAGGAAACAGATGGTTTGAAGATGAAGGAGCCTACAAACGGTGAGTGTGTGGGAGGGGTCAGAACAGCGCCGCGCTTTCTGCTCAGCAGCGAGACGCTCACACACATTCACACACACACACACACACACACACACACACACACGCACTCAGACACACACAGCACAGACGTCAATATGTCTGGGAGAGATACAGCGCCGCTGCGGCCGCGCCGAGCCACCGGTGGTCGGGGTTTTTTTAGCGGGAAGGAGAAGAAATGCGGAATAAAATAAGATTCAGGAAAATCGATGGGCGGTGCTGGAGGGTCCGCATTCCTCAGGCTGGAGTGCGCGCCAGGGGCCGAGGTGCGCCGGGTTCCTCATCGATCCGGAGGCAAACAATGTCATCGCGCGGCGTTCAGCCGGCTGTTTAGCACCTATCGAGACCCAGACAGCGCTAATCTATTATTAATGTTCCGAGCGGCCCCCTTTTTAACGGCTGGCTCATTAAACATGAAAACTCTGGCGGGGAGGCGGCGCACCTCCGAGCCCGCCGCAGGGCACTTCCAGTCCCCGCCGATGAGTCAGTCTCCATCCAGAAAATTTGAGGCGCACCAGTGGAGGCCAGCGTTTCCAGAGCGGGCGGTTCAGGTTCGACTCGGAATCGATGTAAAGCTAATGTATAACTCGCAATTATGTAATTAACGGCTTCTAGATGGACTCGAACAAGAGCCAATATTGGTTTTGAGACCGTTGAACGATTACAAGGCATGACCGGTAACAGGATGGCTGCTACAATGCAGCTAGCTACTGGTACAAAATCCATACAAAACCTAGTAGCCGTAGTTTGGACACTTCAGCTGTTACACAATCTCAAATATCATCATGGAAAACTTGTCGGGGAAACAAATTTTCCTTTGTTTGTTTCAAAAAAATATACATCTATATATATATTGGCCGACATCTCGTTTTGACCTGGAAAGACCAGTGCACATGCACAAGGGATGCTCGTTGTGGGTGACTGTACTAAAAGCATTTGGAGATTTAAAAGTGATTCTTAATGCAACATATCAACCCTAATACGAATAATGTTTTCAGATTCATCAAGTGCAGAATTTCAGGAAATATTGGTGAGTGCTCCAGTGTTTTATGTTGGTAGGAGGATTTTTTTGTTTTTTTGAGTTGTTTTTTTTTATTTTTATGATGCCTCTTTTATTTATGGAACACAAGAGTACACCGAGTGCGTCTGTGTAAGTGCTTCGGTCCATGCTGAGCCCATTTTTTATTTATTTATTTATTTGTTTATTTATTTCTTTTTTTATAGCACATTGGCACAGGCTGCTACTCAGCAACATGGCGGAATATCGATCGGCCGCGGCCACATAAATAGCAGGCGCAGCGAGAGGAGCACTTAAAGAACAGCTCGTCTCGGCGCCTCCTCGCCGCCGTGTTTGACAAAGTCAAGTGTCCAACCTCCACGTTGGCAGGACGGGCGATAAATTGTGGCGTTATTTCATCAGTTCTTTCAGTTTTAAAGTGTGGGGTTACCGTAACGTGTAGATGCTCAAAGACTATTAACTAGGGCTTAACGCATTAATCGCAATTAGCTAAATACAACTCATAACGCATTTTTTTTTAAATCGCATTTCAAGCATAAGGCCGGGTTCACACCAGAAGCAGAAGCGCCGCGCAGCGCTTTGCACATGCAATTCATAGCACGATTAATTGTAGTTAACAAAGATTCTGTGATTAATCGCGATTAAAAAAATCAATCGTTTAAAGTGTGGGGTTACCGTAACGTGTAGATGCTCAAAAACTATTAACTAGGGCTTAACGCATTAATCGCAATTAGCTAAATACAACTCATAACGCATTTTTTTTTAAAAATCGCATTTCAAGCGTAAGGCCGGGTTCACACCAGAAGCAGAAGCGCCACGGAATTCTTTGCACATGCAATTCATACCGCGATTAATTGTAGTTAACTAAGATTCTGTGATTAATCGTGATTAAAAAAAATAAATCAATTGACGGCCCTACTATTAACCCAACAAAATGACCTCGTCTGCTCTCCAACTGACGCGCTATTTCACATCAGTACAAAATGTCCCACGATGCGACGACAGGACGATTTCCCCGCCGCAAGTCCTCAGATACACCCGGGACTCTGGCGCAGCGGCCTCGCTTGCGACCGCCGCCGTCTCCCTTCCCGCCGCAACGCTGCCGGCCCGGCTGACCGCGTTAATTGGGTGAGAGGCGCACGGGCGGCCGGGAAGAAGAAAAAGGCGCCGGACCGCAGACGGCCGAGTCACAGCCGCACCTGCCGCCAGCCGGGGCCAATCTGCGGCGGCCGCTGTGTGTCACCAGACGCGTCCAGCACCAGAATATTTGTTTTTCATTGGTGAATCCAATGTGTGTGTGTGTGTGCGCGCGGGCGCAGGAGAGGGTGAAGAGTATTAGCCAGTTCCCCGCTGCTAGAGCTGCGAGCGCGAGCTGCCAGAGGAGAGGAGGTAATTATGGGACCTGTTGTGTTGAAGGGAAGCCAGGCCACCAAAGAGGGATTAGGACCGTCAATCTCTCCTTCCCGTCCTCCCAACAACCCCCCGCCCCCTCCCACCACCACCACCACCCGCCCTCCCCCTTTAACTCCCCCTTTCTAATGACTGATTCGATTAGAATCTGGCTGAATTATCTGAACACACACAAGCAGAAGCATCCAAAAGTTTTCCTTCTTTAAATACGATCCTAAAGTGGTTTAAAGAGTCTATTCATAGGAAGAAAGCAGAAGTTGGGGAAAAGACTTACTGCAGATAACAAAGCTTTGACAAGACAAAGAAAATCCTTTTTCTTTATGCCCTCTAGATCAGGTTTTTGGCAAACTTTTAGACTTAAGTGCCACAATGGGTTATAAAATATGTCATGGGATATGTAGAAAACGTGATTCAAAATGTGCTTTGAAGCCCCACGGTATTTAGCTCTTTATTAAAATGACTTGTAAAACACGGAAAAAACTGATGAAATACAGATATTTTATTCACTTCTTTAATATCAATATAATTTCTTCAAGTTCGGCGGGCCGGATAAAAAGCTTAACGGGTCGCATATAGCCCCTGGGACATAGTTTGCCCATGCCTGCACTAGGATCGTTTGTGATTCCGATCAGGTGAATTATCTGGCAGATGTCCCAACTGCCAAAGTTGAACAAAAAAAAAAGCCTTGGCTGGTGTTTGTTGCCATATAAGATCATCGAGATGTGAAGGTGGGGAGCGCAAGAAAGGAAAACCAAAACATCAGAAGCGTGACGTTGGGTTCAAAGGCGGCTGCCGCCCTCGGAATGAGCCGCGTCAGACCAGAAGTTCTACAGTGGTGCAACCAATTATTTGATTAGTCAAGTTGCATTTGAAAGATTGGAATTCGCACCATGAAAATCCAAAAAAAAGAAAGAATCTTGAATAAAACTACAGGAAGTTGTTCCGAGGAGGAGGACACAACGCCAGCGTGGCTGCCAAACATAACAGCAATAAAACAGCGCCAGCGGCGGCGTGTCGCTGCAGACCTCTTTCAGCTGTTTGCGCAGAGGAAGCGTCCCGAAACACACACACACACACACACACACACATACACAGGCGCGGAATATTTGAAGCGGAGCGTTCAAACCAAAAAAGCCTGGTGCCAAAGTGTAAACAGCCTCCCGTCTGCGTGGCGAAGGAGCCGCCGACGTCAGAGTGACTCGGGGATAAAAAGGCGGCACAATGTAAATACCGCGGGATGCTGCAAACCTGTGAAACCACATGAAATGGAATTTCCAAAACGAATGGGTCGGGAATTGATGATCGAAAGGGTTGGCGGTTCAAATCCCAGCTCCAACCCGACTCCACGCCTTTGAAGTGTCCTTGGGCAAGACGATGAACCCTAAATTGCTCCCAATGGGGCTTGCAAGCGCCTTGCGGGGCAGCAGCCACCCACTGGTGGAATGAGTGTGTGAGTGAATGGGTGAATGAGAGGCCATTGTGAAGAGCTTTGGGGGTACCGTAAAGGTGCTGGAAAGCGCAATAGGATTGCGGTTCATTTCAGGCATCCATCTTGCAAAACTCCCGTGGAAAATAGAAAATATCTGCAAAGAGACAACTTGAAAGTGATGTTTTTCTTCTTCAAAGTGAGCCAGGCATTACTAGTCGGAGGCTTTCCTGCTGATGCAGGCTGGTGCCACTGGATCTGCATCTTTGTCTACCCAGTAATAAGACACTAAACTCCCGGTCGCTGCTGCAGCGTCCACGCTAACGTCTTTAGCAGCGCAGCTCTTCATTGGCGTGCTCATTAAAATGACTGACGGCAACGCCCTGCCAGCGGCGGCGCTCGGCTAACACGGATGCCCGAGAGTCGTCGCCGACCCCGATCCGGCCGCGTCGAGCCCCCGGTCAGCGGTGCACGGCGTGTCTCCTGAGAAAAAAACGGGCCGATCCGGCGGGACGGTGATTCCGACGAGAAAGCTTTGAAATCCATCTGCCCCGCGCGTCCACCTTTATATTCCCAGGCCCTCGGCTTGGCTTAATGTAAAACAAGCCCGCGTTATCCCCGGCGCGCGGGTCACATGATCTGGTTTTCTCGCCGACTCCCCTCATCTCTCTTCCTGTCTTTGCTAAAATGCACCCCAGGGGCACGGTTAGAGAGCGTAATGTCTTTCCACATGGTATGCGCTCTCACACACACACGCAGACACACACACACACACAGCGCTGTGCCGTGAAAAGGGAGCCCTTTGACAGCTCCATTATAACCCCACGCTGGCCAATTATCTGTTTTAGGGGGTGATTGTCTGCCCCCTCGCAGCCCCCAGACTGCCTTTGATCGCCCTCATTCCTCCCCAGCGTCACTCCAGAAGCGCGCGCAGGTATAACGTTTCCACCTGGGGTAGCCTCGAACGCCTCCTTTTAAAAGTTTCCACTTTTCTTTTTTGCGGTCTTTAAAGGCAAGAAGAACAAGCTTCCGCTTTCCTCGCCGCCCCTCCCAGAAAAAAGGAAGGAAAAAAAAAAAACATTGGATAATTCATCCGCCTACCGTCCCCTCCCCCGCCGCCGCCGCCGCCGCCGCCGCTGCCCATGATGCGGCTGAAATTCGGGGCGAGCCCGGAGGACTGTGATTGGGAGTGGCAGGTGGCAATTAAGCAGCGGCGGCAGACGCAGAGGGGAAAGTAAACGTAGTGGGGAAAGGAATGGATAAACACGGCGGAAAGAGTGAGGGGGGGGAGGTCGAGGAACGGGCTGGCTGGGGGAAGGGGGGCAGAGAGGGGCGAGTCGGGGGATGGGGGGGGGGGGGGGCACTCCGCCGGTGGTTTGTTTGATCAGGGAGATCAGCGCGGTTATTTAGGTGAGCCCCGTCTCCGTCATCAGCGGCCATTCATCGAAAATGGATACCAGAACACCTCGGTAGCTGGTGGTGCAGCGGTGGCGGCGGCGGCGGCAGCATCGGCGGCGGCGGCCTCCCTGCGGCCCCTTTCGACAGGAAACACGTAACGCAAACCAGACCTCGGCGTAATCACTCGCACGCTGCACCTACGACCAATCACCCCCCCACCCTGGAACCGCCGTGATTGGGGCCGTCGTAAAAAAAAACGAAAAAAAACGGGGATTTGTCAGATGCTACCGTGTGTGTGTGCGTGCACGTGCGCGAGACCATCAGAAAGAAAAGCAACACGGGAGACCCCCCCTTGTTCCTCCTCCTCCTCCCCCTCCCCACTGTCTTCGCTAGTGTACTTGTGACTTGTGTGTGTGTGTGTGTGTGTGTGTGTGCGTCCATGGAAAGATGGAAAAGTGTGTGTCGGCCATCAAAGGGCGGCGACGGCGGCGAAGACACCAGAGCGGCGGGTGATGGGCGCATCCCCACGGCGGTGCAGCCACGCACGAACACAAAACAGTCGCCCGCCCGCCCGCCCACCCACCCGAATCCCACTGCCACCCCCCGCCACCCCATTTCTCCAGAGACCAGCCAGAGAATGTCATGCCTCGTTCTCCTGCCCATAACCGGGGCAACCCTGGCGCAGGGCACCGTCCCCCCCCCCACCTGGCCCCCCCCAGGGCCCTGACCCCCCTCGCCCGACCCAGAGTCGGAGCCAGCGGCACGTCAAACCCAGCGGGCTCCTGACCCGGGTGGAAGAAAGAAAGAGGGGAGGGCGGGGAAGGCGGATGGCGTCTGCGTGGCCGGGGGAGGGGGGGCGCACCGGACGGAGCCGACCTGGGGAGGCTTGGGGGGGCTGCGGGGGGGTTCAGGGCCCGCGTGGTGGGGGTACGTCTCAATCAGCGGGGGCCCGATCGTTGGCGCTCCTCGCTTGGCATGAGAGCCCAAGGAGATGTCTTTTCATGGGGGGGGGCTGCCACTGTCCCGGATCCGCAACCCTTCCCCCGCCCCCCGCCCGATGCCCCCCGCCCGATGCCCTCCTCCAACCCCCTTGAAAGTGAGCGCAGGGGAAACAATGCCAGGCTGAACAAACACTTTGGGGCGAGGCGGCCGGCGGAGGGTGAGGAGGACAGACGGCGGCAGCTCCAGAAAAAGTAGGGGTGGAGGCGGCGGCGGTGGCGGTGGTGGGGGGGGGAGACACTGACGGCTCTATGCGACGGGGCGGGAAGAGAGTGTTCCTTGCTCGTCTCCTCTCACACGTTTCCCTCTCGGCGTCTCTCTCCTCCTCCTCCTCCTCCTCCTCCTCTCGCCTGCTGTCGAGGAAAAAAAACAAAAAAAACAACTAAAAGTTGAAGTCGAGAGGAAGCCGGAGGGCCGGGACAGGTGGTGGTGGTGGTGGTGGTGGTGGTGGTGGCGGCGGCGGCGGCGGTAGTAGTAGGATGCGAGAGACACGGACGATGAGACCAGACAAGCCGGGGCATTAACGCAGCGGGGTGGCGAGGGGAGGGGTTCCAGGAGGAGAGCGAACGGGGAGATGCCCGACGAGCCATCTCCTCTCATTACTTTTTCATCCCAGCCTCTCCTTCGCCCTCTCGCTCTCTCTCTCTCAGACTTGTTTTGTTCCCTCCGACCCCGTTCGCCTGCACACTCTGCCGAGGTCAAAGCCAGACGCCGACGGAACCGGAACGGAGCTCAAGAATTTGACTTTTTTTTTACGCTTTCTTGGAGACGGCTGAAGGAAGTAGCGCGAAAACGAACTCCGTCCAGAAAAGTCTCGTTGGCCGTATATTCCGACTTGTATTCACACTGTTGGATGCGGATTTACCAACTGCTGACACTAATTTATGCCAAATTTTATAATACCGCGGGAAATGGCTACATTTCACAACTTTAGAATGATCAGAGTTCAAAAACTGTTCAGGAAAAAAATTGGGAAAAAAAATTAAAAATTGAGGAAGAAATATTTTAAAAAGAACTTTATACTGTCGGTTCATACGGAGTGCATGTCAAACAGCATATTTGTGATTGGCTGAACACAACTATCGCAACTTATCAGTGAATTAACCAACCGCAAAAAACTACCAAATTTCATCATTGTAGGACACTGATGCATTTCTTTCATAAATAGGTTTGAAAATGGAAGATAAAAACCATCAGGCTCCCAAAAAAACAACCGACCCAAAATCCGCATTGAGCTAAAAAGCACTGCTCTAAGAAGCGGCGATCTGTGTCACTGTTGCTGCTGAAAAACACGGGCCATGGCTTGAGGAGATGGGCGGGGTCAAGAGTTTAGTCCTCTTGCATGAGTAGACAGTCATCAGGCGACAAAACTACTCCCTTCTAGCCTCCACTTACACACCCATCCCACACACACACACACACGCACACACCAACACACATACATGTCTGTGGCGCTCCATCCATCCGCCGTACTTCCCCAGGGTGCTGCACACTGACCCACTTTCCCCTCCTCAACCCAAACAAGTCGACGGCAAAAGAGCTGATGTCTGACTTCCAGTCTGGGTGTCAGCAGGAAAGTGTTGCCCCTGTCAGTGCTTTGAAAAAATACATATATTTTGTGCCTTTCCAAAAACTAAAATATGTAAAAAAAAAAAAAAAAAATGAATCAAGAAAAAAAAGAAAATTGCAGGCTGATGAATAAATAAAGAAAAGGAGATTTCAAACTATAATAAAAATATGAGATGGAAGATTCTTCAATTGTTTTTTTTCTGTTTTATGTAGTGACAATGGTGACTTTTGCTTCCGTTGCTTCCTTTTTGGATCTCCACTGGAGCAGCGTTGCAGGATAATCTACATCTAAGAAAAAACAACAAAAAAAACAGCATATTTAGCCCCTTGTTTGCAGCCTCCTGCTAAAGGGGGTTCTGTGTCTGACCTTCCACCGGTTTTGAAAGAGAAAGGAAAAGCGAGTCAGCTGTCTGGGAGTGTTGAGACTAACATGGAATAGTCTTTTTTGACATCATAAAGGGCTAATTTTCAATTTTATTTTTTTTTAGCCACAAACTGTCAAAAAAATGAGGCAAGAAAAGGAAGTAAAGGGCGAACTTGACGGGCTGCAGACACGTATTGGGCAATGTCGCATAATGCGGCACCTTTTAACAGACAGTTTGGAATCAACGCCATATTTATTTATTCATTGCACCCATTAACGACCGCGCAAGCTTGCTTGCCACTGCCGTCTCGACACCCTCGGGTGGGGAAGAGCCGTCACAGGAGCTGTCAGAGCTGAACCGCTCAGCAGCGCCACAGACTGAGCGCCGCCTGGTCTGACCAGACGTGTCAGCAGTTTTCCAGGGCCTAAGTGTGTGTGTGTGCGTATGTGTGGCTGTATGTTTTGTGTGTGTGTGTGTGTGTGTGTGTGTGTGCGTCCACGCGTCGGTGTGTGCATGCTTGCATTCTCTCTGCGTGGAAAATGAAAAATGCTGCGTCGTGACATTCTGCAGAGCAGAGGCTCCATGTCACTGATGAGCAGCCAGATTAACATGCGTCGCCGGTAGCACGTCAGCGGCAGACATACGTGTGCATTTCAGCAAAAAAATTAAAACGAAAATCTTAGTTGTCTCTTTGCGACTCTTGTATGCGAGTAATAAAATAGATCAGGCTTTATCCCGAACCACACTGGAAAAACACAGTCACTCTTGGAACCCTCAGAACCTCTGCAGTCACGCTCGTCCATCTTTCCATCCATGCTAACAGGAAATTGGCCTTACTTTTCCTGAACTTAGCAAGTCACTTCCCTCTAATGATTGAGTCATGAAGAGTCAGATTGTATGAGAAAGGTTAAAAAAAAAAAAAAAATCTCCAAAATACAGATGAAAACCAGAAGAAGAAGTCGCAACGGACTGTGAACAGTGGCGAATGCTAAAGAGATTAGCATAGATGCTACCTTGACCATTGCTGTATCAGAACTGGATGGAATTTTAAACAGAAGAACTATGACTACTACTACTACTACTTTTATTCATTTGAGTTCAGTCGACCACTAAATAGCGTAGCGGTTAGCCACCGGGCCGTAGCGCGCAGCTAAAGCTACCCAGCACTCAGGTAGTTGGTCTGAAGCTCCTGGCTGAACTGGTGGCCACGCATCCGATTGGTCGGCTTAAAATAAAAAAAAAATAATTAGATGAAACCGAAGAATTCAGGAAACCTCTTTGCATTCCAGCTCAACTGCTTCGACAAACGTTCCCCAACAAGGACGGCGATTCAACTGCCACTCGGGTAGTTTAACCGAGATCAAAGCAATCAAGGAGAGCCGGCGGATTCGGTTAAAACAAGCGCGGCAATCACCAACACTAATAACACGTCTGACTTGTTTGGAAATTGGAACAACCAACGGCTTGGCAGCGCAGTCGAGGGATTTTTTTTTTTTTTTCATGCACACTTCAATTCAAAGAAACACTAATGGCAGTAACTGCCAACAAAGACAGGCAGGCGTGTTGGCAGCACGCTGCAGACACATTGTTCTCGTCCAAACTCCTCTGTCTAGACACGGCGTCAGAGACGAGGCCACAGCGCTAATATTGAGTATTTCTGAGTAAACAGATAAATGTATTGAATCTGGATAATTTATTTAGCGGGAGGGAAGGGAGAAATTTTATATTTAGCTTTTTCTAATCTTTATTAGGATACAAGTACACACAGCAAGCTTAATGATAGCATCTTAAAATACCACTTGATAATCAGACACAAAAATAAGAATTGTGCACGTCTCACTCGAAAAAAATGATAACAATAACAACAAAACGTGGTCATTGAAGCAGGAACCGATTAGCCGGACGCTAACTGTCTCGGTACATGCCAGACGTCAGAGAGTTTCCCCCGGAAGTCAGCTGGAAGAGCCAGTTAAGCTCACGTGGCGCCGGAGGGGACCGGGCCCGCTCGACACGCTCGCAACGGTTCGCCACCGCGGCGGGCGGCGCATATAAACACAGCGCCGTTGCTACGGGCAACTGCAGTCAAACAAACGGCGAACGTCTCGTTTGCATATTTCTAATCGCTAGCGCGCCTCATCCAAAGGGCGGGCGAGGCGGAAACGGAGTGTGTTGTAACCCTCCTCAAGCTTTTTTGTGCACATGTTACGCAATCTGCCAATCAAATAACCAATAAAAAAAAGCTCATTTCGTACAGTTTACTGAAAAACGGAGCCTTGCTGGCATTGGCGGCAAAGCTTCTCAGCCAAAATGCCAATTGGAGTCTTCTGCCAGTTCTGGCTAATGTCTTCTCTCTTTAAACACTTTGAATTCCTCATTAACTTGCACAACGACTCCTCATCCGCTCTACAAAGTTGCACACAGGCGCTCCATTGTTACTTTTAGGTTTTTGTTTTTTTTCAATTCTTTTTCATTCATCTTTTTATTTTTTCCCCTGTGGGCTTTTAAAGGTGCACGCTAACATTTTTTAATAATGGCCCTCGTCGATGCCCGCGCTTTGTGGGTGGCGAATAAACGCGCAATGATGTTATGCACGCAGTTTTTGCAGCTGCTCGAGAAATGCTGAAGAAATGTTTCGAGCTAACACCTCCCATACCTCCCTCAAAAAACCAGTTGAGCTTAAAAAAAAAAAAAAAAAAAAAAAAAGCGCAGGTCCAAAACAAACAGCACTTGTTCAATGTAAATAAAAAAAAGCAGCTCCTCGTCACGTTCAGATCCGCTCCGGGTTCAGCGTTAATGTTTTGTTTTGTTTTTTTCTCTTTTCATTTAAAAGGCTGACTTTTCTAGTCGGAGGCGACACGTGAGAAAAGTACAGGAAGTTCAACCCAGGTGTCCCCTGGAGGCTTGAAACCGTTAATCAATCAACCCCTCCCACCTCCAAACAGCTCCAGGCTGCGTCCTGCCCCCATCATCATTCTGTCACCCGCCCCATCCATGCGCAAAAAAGGGAGAGAGAGAGAGGAAAAAAAAAAAGCCCTCACACACAGGAACCCGCCTGCGAACGCACGCATTCCAGCCGCACGTGTAGCCGTTAGCCGCTTTCCCACCGGTTCGCCTCTCCGCTTCTTATTCTTATTCTTATTCTTTTCGCGCCTGCCCAAATTCCCAAATCCCAAACTCTCCTCCTTATCGCTGGATCGCGCTTCCCGCTCAGCCGAGTGTGACGGCTGCAAAAAAAAAAAAAAAGCAGGAAGCTCCAGGTGTGAGGGGGGTCTGGCAGCGGTTCTCCCATTGCTGCCAACCACCTCCTCCTCGCCGCCCGCAGTACAGGAGTTTATACACGGAGCTAATCGGATTAGCGGACGGCTGAGGGATTATGACACCGGCATAATCGCAGCTTTCTTTTCTTTTTTTTTCCGTTTTTGGCAGTTTGGGGGACCTTGTGTTCACTCTCATACACACACACACACACACACACACACACACACACACACACACAAAAATTGCACTTGCACTTGAAGTGAAGACCAACTTGACGGGGAACGCAGGCACTTTTACGGAAAGCGCCACGCCCCGCGCCACGCCCCCACCCCGGGAAAAACGACAAAATGTGACACGGCCGCATTCTTTCACTTCCTCCTGCACCTCGCAGCCCATCGGCAGTTAGCAAAGAAGAGGTGGGAAGTGACAAAGTACAAACCCTGATACCTGAGAGGATTTTTCACGTATCTGCACTTTACTCGAGTACAAATCTTTTTTCATCTCAACTTTCTACTTCTTAAATTGGAAAAACATGCTGGTTACTTTTGTGTTGAACTACGCAGTTGTGTATTTGTGCTGAGTACCTCGGCTTTGAGGTCACTGTTCAGTACGTTTTCAGGACAGGGAAAAATTTAAATGTAGAAAAATAGAAAATAACATATTAAAAGTTGGTTGTGCTGCAGTTGCAAAAGAAAAAACATACATTATTGAGAGTACCAAAGCTGTTAGAAGTGATCAAGATGCTCATCTAAGACCTTTGGTCCGGATTCAATCGCAACTTTTTCATTTTTGCAAAGTTACCAACGAATACGTACATTCTTTCATTATTGGCAAAAAAAAAGGGGTGTACATTTCAGACCCTCTACTTTCTTAGTTTAGTATCCATACTTTTACTTAAGTACAGAATCTGAATACTGCTGCCAGCTCTGGCAGTAAGTAGGATGGAGGCGTCCACCACGTGTGTGCACGTGTCACCTCATTTGAGGCGTTTTTAACGGCGGCGAGACGAGCGCGAGCTAATCTGCAGGTCAGGGGAGCAAACGGGGGCCCTACCTATACCCCCCCCCCAACCCCCACCCCCGCCCAGTGTGATTTACACCTGGCTGCAGGTTAATGGGGGTCTCCGCCGCCCCCCCCTCCCCTCCTTTCCGACTCTCTCTTCCTCTCCGGCCTCCCCTTCTTCTCGTCCCGTCTGAGCCCTTCTCCCTCCAACCTCCATCTGTCATCTCTCTCTTGAAAGTAAAAGGAAAAAAAAAAAGTGCCCCTGGACGTTCCCCCTGTTTGAAACAAGTTTCTCTCTCTCTCTCTCTCTCTCTCTCTCTCTCTCTCTCGTCCGCCGTCTCATCTTTGCTTTCTTATTTCCTTTCACACACACCCACATACCAGCCCTCGCGTTGGCAAGCAGCGGCCCATCCGGCACGTTGCAAACTCCTTCCCAGCATCGTCGGGCGATCAATCACATGACCTGCCGGTTCTTATTACAGGCCTGCCAGTTTTCTTTCTTTTTTTTTCCTCTGGGTCAGAACGCAGGAATCTTTATAGCGGCAGATAAGGGCAGTTCCAAAACTTTACATCCTCGAGGAGATAAAGGCGACCGCAGCGCAGGTGTGATTTATGATCATTTTTCTTCCTTTTCAGGAAAATGTCAAATACCGCTTGCCACCCTCGGCGGTGAGAGACGCTCAGGCGGTCTGGGCTAATGGTGAGCCACGGTGTGCATCTGTGCGTGTGCGTGTGCGTGTGTGTGACTTTCCCAAAAAGTCATCTTCACACAAGAGGAAAGTGTGAGGCTTTGCAGCGCTCCAAACGCAAAACAAAAGGAGAAAACGAGAACAAATAAAAGCCTCGTTGCCAAGATTTCCGCTCCGACATGCCATCACACACCGGCACCACAATTTGGCGTAAAAAAGACGGCAAAAACAAAATTTCTGATGCTTTCCAGATCACCGACCAATTGGGGGCGGAGGGGAAGAAAGGTATCGCTCGGCGAGCGCTTAGCTCCTCAGCTTTGGTCTCAGAATGCGTGCAAACGCCTTTGAAAAACACTCACGGAGGGGAATTTCAAACACGCGGGGAAAGGTCTGCGCGTCCCTCCAGGTAACCGAGGACGCCGCCCTCGCTAGACATGGCGCACCATTTGTCACCGGCCTAGCGGCTAATGGGCAGCACATCCTCGTCCCGCACACGCACACGGGGGACCTTTAAGAAGCGCTCTCAAGTTGCAGCAACCTGTGGAGAGATGCATATCTCGGGGGGGGGGGGGGCGCGGGCGCGAGGTGAAAGTGTTGGCTGAGCGAAAGAGGAAGAGCCGAGCCACAACAGACACGCCGTCGGGCAGCGCTCCGCCGGTGAGCCATCGCTGGGGAATGCGGCCCGGCCATGCAGGCCCATTCAGCTCCTGCAGACTGTGGCGCCGCAGGATGTGATGTGATTTACGCCGGCAGCGCTAACAGGGCGTCTTTTGACCGACGAGAGGGTCCATCGGCGGGTCAGGAGCCCCCTCTTGCAGCCTATGGGAGTTTTTCTTTTAACGGCCCGGCTACCTCTCTGCCCGGGCCACTATCGCGTAAAACAACTCTTCTCTACAACGTGAAGGTCCTTACAAATTAGCTAGCCAAATAATTTGCGTTTTTTTTAAAACCTATTGAAGTCAATGGAACCGTTCACACCGGAGAGAAAGCGCTGGATATTTTTTCGCACAATTTTTCGGAGGCGAAAAGGCGAACGCTGGACCGCTGACGAATCAAAATGAAGTTGGATGGTTGATGATGTCACATCAAAACGTCAGTAATTTGTTCTCTCCCTCTGCAAACGTGGAGCCAGTCCTCCAAATTGACGGACATTCTAAAGTACCGGGGAAATTTCACTGGGTCAAATTTGAGCTCCTGGATCGTCGTACGCATGTTCGCGGTGCGCTTGGTGGGTATAGAAGAAAATCGCGGGCAAATCATTTGCATTTTCGGGTTCGCCTTTTGCCTGGTGTGTAAGGACCTTTAGTCTGCTTCTGTGTCGCCAACACTGGAGCCGGTACTTTGCCCAAACAGCATGCACGTAGAGATAAGGATATTTGCGACATGCAAACGTTTGGGACGGTAGCGCCTGCCTCGCTCGCTGTCTAGCTGGAGGCCCCAGTCGCTATTTTAGGCGCCCGCGCGACCCCTCAACTCTGACCTTGTGCGCGACTCGACCTCCCACATCCCGAAAAACGGAGACAGGAAGGTATTAGCAGCGGGGACGAGAGCGGGCAGGTCGGAAGGTCGCGGCGGGGTCAAACTCAAAATGATGCTCGGAGGCCGGACAGCGCAGAAGGGGGCCGCCGTCTCCCCTCCCCAAACACCCACCCTCTGCAGACAATAAAGCCTCAGTTGTTGGTCCAGAATTCAGCCGATTGATTACACCAATAATTGTTACCATAATGAGGTGGTGTGGAGAGGCGACTCTCAGTCGGCCGGTCTGTAATCTCAATTTTCCAAGCAGGAAAGACTCCGTGTGATAATAACAGGTGTAAAATGTTAAAGATGTCCGGTGGGATAACAGACGCGGCGCATTAACAGAACATTAGCAGAACATTAGCAGAACATCTAAATTAATCTAACAAATGAATATGTAATTTTTGTTGTACAGCTGACATTGTAGCGCAGAGAGCAGAGAATGATCAGTCTTTAGCAGCAGTTTCAAGCAACATGTTGTCATCCAAATAGAGACATACTTGGTGAATAGACAGAGGCGGTGACATCAAATCAATGAAGTACATAAAATGTGATTATTTCAAGGTCAGGGAACAGGCAGCAACGAACCTGTTGTTTGTGCAAATCCACAAGCTTTAAAGCTTACAAGAACTGGAAATTAAAGCAGTTACTTAAACAGTGAATGTTTTATATATTCATCAGTCAAAAAAAAGTGAGACTAGTGGACCCGACCACGAAAAACATCACCAAAATATGTTAAAATCAATACGAAAAGTGTTTTCACTGTCGTAAATATGATATTAACTATTTGAGCTTTAGCGTGCGAGTTGAAGAAAACAGTACAAAGCCCTGGACTCTGACAAACAACTTGCCTCAGGTTGCCATTGTGAAACATTCAATTTTTTTTTTTTTTTTTTTTTTTTAATGAACGTTGCCTTTTTGTCCATCGCCAGCATTTTATCCGCTGACAGCTGGAGACAGTTCATATCAGCGATCTGTGGGCGCGTCTGTCGCGCAAGCCGTCAACACGGTCGTGCTTTTATTGGGGCCGCGGGGGTTCCCGAGCAGAGCAGAGGAGAGGCTCATCTCGGGGTCAACGAGCCCACCGGGGGTCTCGTGCTCCAATGGCTTCGCACAGAACCGCGGGGCAGCCTGGGCCAACACTGGGGGTCAGGACGGAGCGGCGGATCAAGGCGACACAGGCGAGCGTCGCACCGGTTAGGACGGGGCGAGGGCCAACCAATTACGCCCCTTGTATGTGTGTTGGTATACTAGGTCAGTGCACATGTCAACATCAATAGACGGAGGGGGGTGCAGCTGATGCATCGTCCGCCGCTTCACCCCGGGGAGGGTTTCTGGTCTGGTTTCAGACTCTGGCAAACAAGGTTTTAGTTTGTCCGCGAAGGTTCTCAGTCATCCAGGTCATCTTAAAGTACAAGGGTTGAGTTACGGCAACTGGACTTGTTCTTGTGATCTTGGAGACGTTTCGAACTAAAGAGGCCTTTTGGGTGAGAGTCTTCGAGATCGCAACGACTGGTCACGCATGCCACCTGGTGACACTTCTGAGGAAACGTGTAAAGGTAAGATCATCGAGAAGCCCTCGTCTCGAAAAAAGAAACAACGGAATCTATCAATAACGAAGACATCATGGACGTTATCGATCTAAGAACTAAGTCCAGTTGCCCCCAACTCAACCGGTCTACTTCAAGGTTTTATGTTGTTGTTGTCGGGGGGAGATTTACTTGGACAAAACTTTTCTTTTTGGGTCGTTCGCTTGAGGATGCTGATCTTCCAAAGGTTTATACCTTCTGACGGGGCGTGAGAGTCGCTGGCCGCACGCCGTCCGATCGCATCTCGTCTGTGACTGTGGCCCTCTTTGTCTTCCCGGTGACCCCAGTTGGCGATCGGCGCTGCAGAGAGCAGGAATGCCGCCACCCAGCCCCGCCCCCATCCCCCGCCGCCTCCCCCGCAGATTTCCTGCTGATAAATCCAGGTGAGTGACAGGGATGACACAGCCTTAGCCGACGATTATGGGAAGCTCCTGGAATTCCGCCTTCATCAAAGCACCTCCCGGCTTCCCAGGCTGTGGCTTCACTTGGCCCCCTGATCCCCCACCACCACCACCACCACCACCCCACGTGTAGCTCCTAGCATATGAAATTCCCAAGGCCAGCAAGCCCCCGACGCACGTTTTACGGGCGCACGCTCGGAGAGGTCAGGACCGAATTGAAGTGATATCCTCCTCATCCAGCTCAGGAAAACCAAAGAAAAACAGGATTGTCGGAGTTTGCACGGCAGATTACTGGGAAGTACCTGGCTGCATTGCATTTTTCATTTTTTTTTTTCTCCATTCCATTTCCATAATACGGAAACAATATATAGATTTAAACACACAAACAATCATACAGAAAGTGCTGGAGAAAGGTAGAAAACCCAAAATGGGCTTATTCAAGGAAACCTTCCCAAAAATAAAGTACTTCAGTCTAGACTTAAAACTAACCAAAGATGCAGATGTTTTTACTAAATTAAAATGGGAATTCCAGAGTAATGAACCTCTGTAAACAAAAGAAAATTGACTTTGTGTCTGGCAGAAAGGAGTATGAAGTTTAACGGCCTGTCTTATATTGTGAGAATGAACCTGAGCGTTAACTGTAAAGCATTCATTGAAAGATTTAGCAAGCAAATGTGGAGAGTGAATGTATTTATAAATAAATATGCAGGATGGAAGGGTATTAATGTCATAAATTGACAAAATGTCAAGTTTTTTAAGAAGAGGGACAGATGGAGACAATTGATTAGAAGATTGCATTGCTCGGCGTTCCGAGGGCGGAGTTAGTTATTCAAGTTACCACTGAATAAACGTGTTCTTTGGACGTTGTTTTAACAGTACGGCAAACATGCATTCACATTACCATACAAAATCAGCACCAGCAGCAGCCGCAGCAGCAGCCGCAGCAGCAACGCATTCAGTGAGGCCAGCATGCCATGCATTCGCAACAGCCAAGTCATTTTGGGGCTCCGTCTTGAAACCCGACTCCAGAGAACATAGTGTCCTCACACTTCCAGGATCTATAGATGTGAATGAGCTCAGTGTTTGCCGCGACCGCTCAAGGGCAACCAGTTTTCCCTCCGCACATACCGAGAAGAAAAAGGAAAAGGGAGAGAAAAAAACCCCAAACCGTAAATGTTTGGGGTTTTCCGCACGTGACAAGCTTTTGCTTTTACGACGTCTGGCGGTGAATGGCTACAGCTCGCCTGTCCGTCAAGTCATGACACCACGCAATTTGGTTTTATTTAGACTTAGACTCAGACTTTCTTTATTGTCATCGGGAAAAGAAACACAACAGTGATTCATTTCACAACGAAATCCAGATCCAGAAGTACAGCAACTAACTTAAATCTTTACACAAGCTGAGATAAATACAAGATATAAAAATATGGGATATCTGGTGGTAGAATGTTGGTGTAGCATAAATAAATAGTCGTATAAACAGTATAAACAGCGACAAGGTGTGGTGGAGTCAATCGGTGATGATTTATAGATGGTAACGGTCTGTAAACATGGGCTGAAAGTGTACAGACAAATATACGTGAGTTGCTTATGTGTTTCTCCAGGATCCCCCACCCCTTCCCCATTAAAGATGACCTCGAAATAAGCACTGATCTTATCAATAATACACACTCCGACTCAACTCTCCCATCTCCTCCTGGAGCCGAGTGGATACCTTCCATTCCACATTCTAATCCAGCCGCGCCGGCGGCTCTCATTAGTAACCGAGGAGACAGATGTAATCTGGACCCTGTCATTGTGCGAACGGCCTTTTCTTCGCCTTCCGCCAGAGGGATGAATGCCGCGCTCATTTGCATTTCGTCCATATGCTGAAGAAGGCACCGGGTCGCCACACACGGCAGAGGAAGTGCCCGAAAAAAAAAAAAAAGTTCCACTTCCTGAGCGTCTGGGCCCGTCTCGGCAGTTGGGACGTGACGAGATGCGTGACCAAATGATTTGGAAATGCTCCCCTGCGCTTTAACCTCACGTCGTCCTCCCTCAGTAATCGCTCGGTCAAGTTTAGTTCTCCCCTCAACTTCCTCTCTACCAGTCGGTAAAGGCACTCCTGCCACCTATAGAACACAGCCCCATACCGTTGCACACAGGTTGAGTGCCCCGCTGACCTCGGGGACTAATGAAAACCCCCTCGAATTCTCCCCCATTCTGCACTGCACCCCATTACTTATAGAAAACGGCCCCCTCCTGCCTCCCCCTGCCCCTTTTTCGTCTTTACTGCCCTCCCTCCTTCAGTAGCTCTCCTGCTGCGATGCGGTTGGCTCCTTTGATCTGGCCCAGCGCTCTAATTAGAAGGAAGTGAAGTGTAGGCCAGTGAGGTCACCATTACCCGCGACCCCTCTCATCGACCACTCCAAATGTCGTTAGGGAGCCGAGACGTTCTCACGCCGTTGACCCGCTGGCCGCAGTGGCTGGGGCTGGGGGGGGGCGGGATCTGGATCGTGTTAGGGACCCCCGTAAAAATCAGGCACAATTTACATCTAATTTGAGCCACTGGAGAGGTCAGCACGCGGCGTCTCGTTAGTGTCCGAACGGGGAGGGCATGGCGAGGGGAGGGACTTAAGTTACTGCCGGACAAAAACTGGCAGGATCCTCGTTAACAGGGGGCAGCGGCTGGCTCCAGGTAAAGAGTTTGGTTCCGAATTTTGCAAAGACAAACTTGGAAGACTAGTCTAGGCTCGAAGACTAGACTAATCTAGTCCAGCGCCGCAGAAGGAAGCAACAAGACCCGACGCGGCTCAAGGCAACATCACGGAAGCAATAACGCCCCGATCTTTCCGTATTTTGGATGCGTAATAAAAAAAAAAAAATGCAACCAGCGGGGGGCGAGAGGGGGCTTAGTTTGGCGGATAAAGAGCGACGAAACAACATGTACGAGCCCCCTCTTTTGATCACGGCCGTAAAGTAGCGGGGGCTTACTGCGTTGTGTGGCGAGGGATAATGTGTCATTACTCGAGGGATGTGAGTCACAGGCCAGAGCGCACATAAACTAACAGACTTCGGGGAAGAAAAAGAAAGGGGGAAAAAGAGCGAGAGAGAGAGGATAGAGAGAGAGCTAATCACACTTTGACTCTGCTTGTTAAGGGTATTTCCTCTTGCACACTCAAAACTCCCAGAGCGATTAAATCTCCTGAAAGCCTGTCGAATCCCTGTGGCACGATGGCTTCAATAAAAAAAATTAAAAAAGAAGGACCCCTGGCAAGGCGGTGGGACATCAGTGGGATGCGTGTGCACATGCACACACAGACACACACACACACACACACACACACACACACAATTAGCCTCATCCAGCGCCCGCCTGCGTACCTGGCCAACAAATTCAAGTGCGTGCATGATCACTCACTCAGCCGTACCGCAGGGAGCCAAGACGGAGGGAAGAGGTTTTAAAAGGTAGCACATCAAAGCTCTCAAGTGTATATGTGCGTGTGTGTGTGTGTGTGTGTGTGTCTGTGAGCTTGGGTGGGGAGGGTATTTTACTTCGGATGGGGTAAGAACACATCAAACAACTTACCCCCGTTACCCCCAACGTCTCCTACGTTGGTTGCACTGTGTTGCACTTGAATCTAAGGGGGCGCGAGGTTGGGGTTGGGGAGTCGGGGCGAGGGGGGCAGAATCCATCTATGAGAAAAATGCACGCTCCCTGACAGTTCAAAGGCCTCCCTTCACGTCGGCGGAGAGATGATTTAATATGCAATAAATACGCAGGCGGCGGGCGCATCTCCCCGCGCGCTCATTACCGACTGCTTCCTCAATGAGGCGGCGATATCGGCAAAATTGCGGGGTTTTGCTTTCGGCCCCCCGGGGCGCGGGGGAGACGCTCAGGTGTGCCCAGGTGCGTGTCAGTCTATTTAAAGAGCGACGGGACGTGATTTATACGGTACCCTCCCCCCTAACCCAAAAGCAGCGAGAGCCACTCGGTGTAATTATCATGTCAAAGACCGTCGTGAGAACTCGGAGACGGGGGGAGGGGACGGCTAGGTGAGCGCGAGCGCGCACTTCTCGGTGTCTGGCTGTCACCCAGGGAGCTGATTTAGGTGGATTATGTTAAGCCGTACCTGCTCAGCGTCTGTCTACCGAGCGATCAGGGAGCAAAAGTTGGAGATCGGAGGGCCGGGGCCACCCTCAGCTGAGAGCGGAAGTCCCTTGAGACGGTGTATCCACCGGAGACTAAAAGGTGGAGCGAGGAGGATGAATTTGGGATTGTCGGAGCCTGGGAAAAAAAAAGGTTCTCTGTTGCTGATTCTTTTTTTCTTTTTTTGTTGAGCATCCTCCGCTGTCTTTCAGCAGAGGGCAGACGCTGGGGATCGGGAGGGTATTGTTCTTGACATCCTTCTGGGTCTGCACAGGCCCCCCGCTTCCCTGATATGACTGATGCACAATAAATACTCACTAATGACACTGCAGACAGCGCAGATCCCTGGCAGCAACTCCTTCCTGTCTGAGTCTGTGGCAATATGAGATTTTTTGTGTGTGTGTGTGTGTGTGTGTGTGTGTGTGCATTTCCAGTACAGATGCTTACTATTGTTCAGTAGATTTAAAAAAAGAAATTGCATGATAACTTTTTCCTTTTATTGTTTAGGGCATCTGTATTAAGGGTCAATAACCGTAATCGTTCTGGACAACGGAAAATTCCAACTAGCAGCTAGTTCAACTCTTCCAGGAAGTACCCACTGGTGCGGACAGGGAAGTTAACAATCAGCCTCTCGGGTTTTGTTGATGTCACACAGCGGACTGTTCCGCACCGCACTGCTCCGCAAGGCTGTTTTGATTTCCTTCCGACTTGAATTCTCATTGTTGCTCGATGTTCTCCCTGTAGTTATTGCTGCACTTGTGCAATAAGGGCGGTCCGAGTAAGCAGCCCTGAGGCTCTACGGGGTTTAAAACACTGGTGGAGAGGGTTTGACGGACAGTCTGAACAGCCGGGTTAGAAATGCAAAGAAATCCAGGACACAAATCATGAAAGTATTTTGTTGTTTGTTTGTTTTTTGTGTTGTTGTTTTTTTTTGCTACACTTGGTGACTGAAATCTGAAAATCTCATTGTAGCAGATGATTTTAACATGACAAGTGAGTGGCCTGTCAATATGTTGGACGGCTGTAAACCAAACATAGATGGTTTGTTGAACTAATATTGGGAATGTTTGACATGGAGGTGAATTTCGTTGAATTTATGTACCTTAAACAAATATCACAAAAACACCGAAAACAAATAGTGTATCATTTGTCGTTGCACCAGTTCAAGACCTTATATATACAGTATGTATATGGCTACAGGCAACCACTTGCTTAACTGAACATGACAGGATACAGGGGAATCCGACAAGTGTGTCTTTGTCCACGGGCTATTAAGCATCATTAGCATCTAATTACTTCTTAATGGACAAGTTTGAACTGAGATGTGACGGACTGGAGGGCAAAGCAGACTAATATTTGGGGTTGGGGGCAGGGGGGTTGTAACATTTTTTTCTCTCCTGATACCGGTAACTTCTTAAATTGGCTTGACTGGAATTTACTCATGAACTAAAACAACAACAGAATGTACCAAAACCCACAAAACGTTTTCAAAACAGACTTAATGGTTAAAGAGATGACATAGGAAGGGTTAGGCTTGGCTGGAAAGCTCTGGACCCATTCAGCAACTCCAGAGCAACGCCAAGTCAGCTGTCCCGTCCACTTTCATGTATTACGCAACGCCGCATTAACAACAGAGGTAAATCACTTCTTCCGCGTCGACATTGGAGTGATATCAAACTTATTCATCCAGGCCTCGCGGGAGAACGCCTGCGTTACACAAACTTACGAGAGCAGCAGCTGGCGTCCAGCGCGAGTAACTTGGCAATCCCACTGGAAACAGACGCGTCTCACCGGACCGCAGGAGCGACGCTGTTAACAGAGACAGGAGGAAGAAAGCAGAGTGTTGATGCTTCAAATGCCAAGATCGTGAACGTCTAAGCAAGAGAAGAAAAAAAACAGATACGTCATCATTTCCTTTCCCAAAAACTGCTGTTGGGGAAAGTGCATCCTGTCCAAGTTATTCATCCAATTGTGAGTGATTGTTCTTCCAGTATGGGAACTTCGTCTGACACACGCACACGCACGGCCCGAAAGTACGAAAGAGGACTAGGGCCACAACAAGAGAGAAAAAAAAAGTACAGGAAGGAGATTTTTATTTAAGTTTTCTTTTCAAGTTTTAAGTCAAAATCTTGTGAAAAAAGTTGACATAAAAAAGACGAAATTTCGTGAATAAAGTCGACGTAAGAAAAGGAAAAAAAAATTGTGAATAAAGTTGAAATTTCGTGAATAAATTTGACATTAAAAAAAACACGAAATTTTATGAATAAAGTCGACGCAAATAAAGTGGAAATTGGCGAGTAGACTGGATGGATGGTGGATTAACCCAGTTAGCCACAGTTAAAAATAAACTGCCGAAAACAGGCGTATTCCACAGGGTTCACCCACAGTAATCAGGAAACTGGGGAAAACGGAAGTATTCTACTAGACTGGCGTGCAGAGCCTTTCCACTTTATTCTCGACATTTTGACTTCCTTCACGTTGACATGAATTGTTTTGAAATTTTGCCTTTTTTACATCAACTTTATTCTTGAAATTTACGTCTCAATTTGGAAAATAGAATTTATTTTTATATATATATGTTATTCTCTTCTTGTGGCCCTAATCCTCTTCAGTACAAAAGGGAAGCTATCTTTAAATTCCAAAAAAAACAATTCATGAGATGTGTTGGCAACCAGCGTGGAACAACGTCCCTTATTTCAATTTGCAACAACGGAGGGGGGAGTAGAGTCTGCGGAAGTCTCAGAAGTGTGAGCGGCAGTTGACTAATGATTGATATTCGGTCTGGGAGTCTGGAAGACGACTCCACTCAAAATTGCTGATGAACACGGAGGGTTGGGGTGACGAGTATATGCAAAACTGAATCCCACCGCCTCCACCCCCTTCTCCCTCCAGCGCCGCCCTCCTCCCGCTCACCCCCGTCGCTCCCTCTTTCTCTCCGCATGAACGCGGTTATCATCCTCACCGCCGCAGATAAAAGAGCAGAGTCCTCTGCGGCTAATGCCTGAGTCGCAGTTTGATCCTGATAAAAAAAAATAAAAAAACGCCTGAGCCAGATAAGAGACGCACTCGTACGCCCACTCTCTCTCTCTCTCTCTCCCTCTCTACCTGTGGCGGGAAGTTATTCATTCATCCGCGCAATCAGACAAATGCCGACGCCGCTCCCTGCGCCTCCCTTCCGGTGGAATTTGGTGGAACTATTAAAAGGCGGAGGAACACGGAGAAATGACATTGGAAAGGTCTGTAATAAAAACAGTGTATTTAAAATGGAATAAACAGACACGCGAGGGGGTGGGGGAGCTTTATTTTGGCACAAACCCAGTTCTAAAGAAAGGCAGGACAGCTGACATCATAAAATGAAACTGCCATTACATTCTGCCTATATAACTATATGGATATTATAGAATATATGCTTATTCAAAGCAATATCCCAGCAATTATTGTTGGTGATGACAGTGCAGCCTTCCTGACCTTCAATCCCAGAACTGAACATTAAAAACTGACAATATGGATATTAGAGTTCAAAACTCAACCAATGCCATACTGCAGTTCGAAGTTCTTCTTCTTTTGTTTTAAACACGCACTCCTCAAATTATATTCTATTTGAAAAGAGGTATGATTTTTAAGGGTCCAAATTTGGAGTAATTGGACAGCCTCAAAGATTTTGCTGTTATTATAATATTCAATCATTTCAAAGAGGTCCATGCAAATGCAATACTGACGCCGCGTCATTTCGAACCGACCCCAGTAGTATCTGCAATCACCCTCTGCAGTCCCGCCGGCTGACGCGGGGGGGGGGGGACCTTTTTGGCTACCTGAGTCTGACCTTTCACCCCTTACCTGTCACCTTTGGGCGGGCGCGGCCTATCGGATGGCCCCCCTCAGGTGGCTCATTTCTGAGGCCTTCCAGTCACCTGACAGGGGCGAAGCCGATCACTTCTGCGACACACGACACACTCGCGTCTCAGGTCTCGGCGTAAACACACCCCAACACCCGATACGCTTGAGTCAGGGCTGCGCTCGCTTTTCATCTCTTCACCTGCTGTTTTCTTTCTTTCTTTCTTTCTTTCTTTCTTTCTTTCTTTCTTTCTTTTTCTTTCTTTCTTTCTTTTTAATGAACAGCCCGGAGGGGGACGGAGTGCCGGGTGGAAGAGAAGAAAATCACAGTCAGGCTCCTGACAGCTCCTTTTGTGCCTCTTTTTCTTTTATCACATAACAAACATGAAGTGAGGAAGCTGGATTCGTGCGACTGCCAGAGAACGCGCACACGTGCTCTCTCTCTCTCTCTCTCTCTCTCTCTCTCTCTCTCTCTCTCTCTCTCTCTCTCTCTCTCTCTCTCTCTCTCTCTCTCTCTCTCTCTCTCTCTCTCTCTCTCTCTCTCTCTGACACAACAACGCAAAAGGTAGATCCCTCGTCACCTCAAGAAAACCCTCTAAATGTGCCGGGTTGCCAGTTGCTCACCAAAACCGACTGTTTTCTGACAAAAAAACGCGCGCACCCCCGCAGCGCGCAGGTGCACAGTCATCTATGGCAACGTTCAAACGTTTCCGCCTTTATCGCACTCGGCTTAACGCAATATTGGCGATGACGAGATAAACAGCGCGGCGGCTTCCTTTCAGACAGATAAACGAGAGGGTGGGGTCTTGCTGAATGTGAACCTTGTTTGCACCTGTTATCACTAATATCATTATTATTATTAACTAATTAACTGATTTGTGCGACCCAATCAGGAGCGGGCAGCTTTAATTACGGACACAACTGTGGCAAAGTGTTTTCTGAGGACAAACGAGGATACGAGCGGGACATATGGGGACATTTTAATGGTTTTTCTTTTTGATTACTATTTTTATCCTCTGCGCTTGACACCACTGGAGCAGCCACACACCAAAAAAGACATTTATCTCAAGTAAATGACGGAAGATGTCGACATGTTGAGAAGGAAAGAGAAGTGAGGTGGTGGTTTTAGAGGACGGAGTGATCGTCTGACTGGAGGGGTCACCGGTCGGAGGGGGTTGTCAGTGCCTTTCGTGACATCACAAAGGTCTGACTTGAAAAACTACGTGTCGAGTTTTGGGCTCCGACCTTAAAACATCATATAGCATCTCACAGGCAGGAACAGAACAAAGAACAGCTGCTGCTATCAGAAATAGAAAGGCTCTGAGGCACTGCCCCAGGTGTAGTCTTTGCACAGCTGCTGATCAGCAATCAGATCAGCCAAGACACTGGCCTGGACCAGGAGCACCAGCACTACATCTGCATGCACTGATCTTACATCTGGGTCGGCCATCCAGTCCATTCACTAAAGCGTCCAGCTGCAGTATCAGGCGCTGGGCCGGGCCTCCAGCTGATTCTGCACACATCACATGCTTCTTTCTCACGATTTGTCAGCCAGTGCCCGCTAGCAACAACTCTAATTTTTGTTCTCAGTTTTGAATTGTGAATAAGTGTGGCGCTGCCAGGGTACCGAGACACATGACACTGGCATGTTTTTGTTTTTGTTTTTGAATTTGTATTTTGTTTTTCAAACGTGAGTTTCTGCTCTCAGTGTCTTGTGATCTCGTGCAGCTAAATTTAAACTCAGACTCCGAGTGGGTCTCAGCTTTTCCCTCCTGTGACAGCTTTTTGGTTGTCGAGCACCAGGCAGACAGTTCCAAACACACGCAAGGAACATGCTAAATTCATGAGTTAATGATTAGGCGGCGGAGCCATTTGATCACAATCGGAATGTGGTCGTCGTCCTACTGATTAGCACTATATGGGTCACAACACAGGCAACGTGGCAAGGTTTCTTTATCAGGGTTGGACACATAAACAGAGGAAGTATTCAAGGTTACATCGAAGCAACTGGACTGGACTTTAAGACTTTTCGCCTCTCATCCGAAACGCCTGTTCAAGTCCAGTTGCCTCAAGTTAACCTTCAAGGCTACGATGGTCTGGATGACTGGGGACCTTCATGTGAACATACAACTTAAAAAAATAAAAACAATAAATTGTTGTTTATATTTAGAGAGAATGTATTTTACCACCGTTTAGGTTAGCAACAATATTTTTTCATCAGTGTTTTGAAATTGTGTGTCTCCTTCGCACATCCTTACTTTGTATTTCCAGCTCAATGGTCACAGATGTTTAAGGTTGTTTTTTTTTATCACTGGGTGCTGATCTGCAGAAACATGTTAGACATAATTATAATGGTGACTATTTATTTAGCACTGATTGAGTGCTGCACCTCATTGACATGACTGTAATAACACCAGCCGATGACCTAAATTTGCTTAAACTGCTTACGAGACGCTTGAGAACATGGCACCGGATTTATTGTTATTGTCGAATCTCGCAAAGGAATTCACGTCTGCGGCTCCGGTTCATTGTGTTCAGACGCCGCCGGTGGATTTTCTCTTCGGCGGCGTGACTTTCAAGTAGACGGCGGGCGGGGGGGTCGAGGTGAGGCCCGGCGGCGAAGCTCCTGCGCGTCCGACGCGCGCACTGACTGACGGCTGTGTCGGCGCCGGGTGACAGGGACCCGCGTGAGTGGGGAATCAGAGTGACAGTGCGTCGGCGAGAGGGGAGCGGGATGGGCTCCCGTGGACCAGTGACCTCCGACCTTGGGTGTCAGAGCTGAGGCATCCCCAAACAAAAGATGGAAGAGACGGAGGGGCCGGGAAGGAGCCAAAAAAAAAAATAAGGGGCGGGGGGTTGGTGGGTCAGAGGGGGTGTTTTGGAAGCGGCTCGGGGTCTCCTCGGGCTTACCTGATCCGGCTGCGGAGCCGTATCACTGTGTCCATCTCTGACACTAATGCCGTCCTAATGAGACCGGCTGATAATGGCGGCTTAGCCGCGGTGGATGTGCCAGGAGGGCCGAGGTGTCAGGGGTTAATGGGGAGGGGCGGGGGGGGGGCGATCTTCGGAAAGACAGAACGCAACCATATGTGTGTGTCGCGGGGCAGCTTCCGCATGTGCGTGTGCGTTCTCGCGTTTCCGCCTCTCCCACGCAAACCACCTCGAAAATCCACTTGCGGAAAATTTATGAGTTTATAAGTTTAAAGCACTTCGCAGACGCCGGAAGCTGCGGAGTTTTACGGCCGTGGATTCTGGAGAATTACTGAATTGCGGGAGCAGGCTGATAGCCGCGCAACAGTCCTTTTGTGACTCACCCGCTTAACGACATCATGCGTGCGATAAAACATCTATCAAACAACCGGGCTATCGCAGATTTAAAGTCTCGGAGCCGTTAACGGCTACTTAGGTTATGCGTCATTCCAACACCTTTGGAGTGCAATCTGCAAAAGAAGCAAAAGAAATAGCAAGAAAAAATGTGGAACATGGAACCGGCTGAGACTCCATTGACAAGCCTACTTATGTAAGTCCACCTTCACAGAAATGCTGCAGAATGTTGGGTTGGTAAGTTTACAGGAGCATGAAAAAACCAAAGGTCTGTTAAATGCTTCGGATGTCAGGCTAAAGCTAGCCGTTAGCGGCCACATTATCACTGGAACGACGAATCCAAGGATGGAAAACGTGTTTCCTCTTCTTTACTTTGTGTACAAATAATACTTTTTAACAACCACAAACTTATTTGTACCCCCCTGGCTCAAGTGAAGCGGAATTGCACAACGCAGAAGTCTCGAGTTTTCTTTAAAAGGCATATTTGTCCCTTTGTTTACAGCGTTGGTTTTTAACTTCCTGCTGCTACTGACCTTTGACATGTTTAGAGAAGGACAAAAACAAGGGCAGCATGAGGCAATCTCAGAGGGGAGGGGAGAGACATATGTTGTGCGCTGTGGTGACTCTCCAGTGGGAGGCATCAGCGAGGTATCTGTGTGCCCTTTACGACATCACAAGCGGTTTTTTTTTTTTTTTTTTTAAAGTGGGATCTTCAGAATTTGCCTTTCAGTTTGTAATTACGGAAGATGGGTTGCCAGCATTCACTTTAAAATCAGGAGGCCAGCAAGGTTTTATTCATTTATTTATTTATTCATTTTCAACCTTGCGTCATATCAGAAACCATGCAGTGAGAGGAATACGCAGAGGTCAGGTTAACTTAATTTGCGTGCAGACAATAATATCACACTCAGGAAGAAAAAAGATGGATTTCTCCCACAAGCTGAATGTTAAGTCTGGAGCAAGGAAGGAACAAGAAAAGAGAAAAACCCATCTGTAGGTTCTCCACAAACTCGTCACTCTCACTGTTGAAAAAAATATTTTTATTACATTAACGAAAATTCAAGTCTGCGATATTTCATGCTTAACAAAATATTCCACTTTTACTGGCCCATTCGACTGTGTAAAATCATCACATAAAGCGAATCCACCGGACTGCAAAACCGGGCGACGGCCATTCTCAGAAGACACGCCTCTCGGGAACGAGGCGACCTGTGCACCTGCGCCGTGCACATTCACGTGCGCGCGACTCTTCGGACCAAGGCCAAAGTGGAGCAAGGCGCCCTGTAAACTTTTAACGCCGGCGGATCACTTTGTGGCGACATTGTGCAAAAAAAAAAAAAAAAGGGCCCGTTGCACCCGTCTATCTCGGCTCTCTGTGTACCCAAGGCAAACTCATTGCTCAGCGCCGGTATCTGCTCTTGTCCGCGCGGTGCCTCTTTAAGCAAGGGAGAGGCTCGCGAAGACAAGACCCCAGGCCGGGCTATTGACTCACCGGCCGACACCTTATCACAGTGAGAACCCGCACACATGACGAATGAGTCTGCGGCGCAGGCAGATAAGGCGGCAGGTAAAGCGGAAGGGGTCACGGGTACGGAGGGTTTGCGCCGGGGGCCGAAACGGCAACACATAAGCCCGGCGCAGATATCTGCTTTGTCTCACGCTGCGTTTCGGGCCGTGGTCAACGATGAGAGGCGGGACCGGCGGAGGGGGGGCCGCCGAGAGGAAGCTCCGAGAGGCTAATCTGCATTTTTGAAGAGTCTGTTAGCCGCGTACAAGCTGTCAGAAACGCGTTCCAAGCGACGCGTACGCCAACAAGTGCGAACGGAAAGATGACACACACACACATGAGCACACAGGCAAATGCGCGCATACACATATGTTGAGTAAAAGGGGCCACTGAGTGCAGGGCAGTAGGTGTTAGATTACAGCGGCAGGGCTCATATCTTTATTTAACTGCTGATTAGGCCGACTCTTTGAAGGCCCCCTTTAATTGCCACGGCGATGGGGCTCTTAAAAAACCTGGAGGCGTTTTTCACCTTTTTCCTTTCTTGATTCCTTCACTCATGGCACCATTAAAAGAAAAAAAAAGTTCACGCTCTGTCAGCGCAGCCCCGTTTTTAGCTTTTTATTTAAGCCCGTTTCCCGTTGCCCTCTTTGACTGCGCGTTTTGTTTTTTTTGCCCTCCCCAACATCGTCAACATTGTTTCACCGACTCCAGTCCGTCTGTTGCGTTTCTGCTCACAACAGGTGCTTCACAGCTGTAGAGGGTAAGGCGGTGGGGGGAAATCTGGTCTACATCTCAGTTTAAAAAAAAAAAAATGTTTGAAACGTGACAAGTTTAAACATAGCTGATAAGAAAGGCAGCAAAAGAAAAGTAAAGACAGACCGACGGATGGAGTAATAGAAGCTTTAATGCCGACACTGTGAGCGAGTGCCCAGAAGCAGTTTAGTTGTTTTAGTAGTAGTAGTAGTAGTAGTAGTAGTAGTAGTAGTGTAGTGGTAGTAGGATTGGACTGTACTTAATTAGTGTCATCGGCGTAGATGAGGAGTTTCCTGCCTAGAGAAGAAAAGGTTGCTGTTCAGAAGGACCAGTAAATTCTTAGGAAGATCCCTCTTACAACAATCTATTGTTTAGGGTTGTGTTGCCTCATTAAAGGTGTAGTTGACTGAAAATTTGAATTTCTTGAAAGTGTTCAAGGCTCTGCACAAACCCATTCAATAACAAAGACTGAAACTGACAATTAAACAACTTGATTTTCTTCCCCTCTAATAATGAACACATAAATTATCAAATACTGGACCATGGTTTCTCCAGAAATAACAAGAAACCTAAGTTTGAACACAGTCATTGCTGGGAGCTTTAAAAAAAACTGACACCAAGAACTAAATAAACAAACAAACAGAACCAGGAAGAGGAATGAGCCTTTAAATAACTTTGCACTGACTGACTTGTTGCCATACCTGTTCCGTCCGACACAGAGGTCTCGGCCTTTAGCGCATTAGAACGTCAAAGTGAATGATTGATGAAGGTCAACTCTGCCCTCCCGTCCCCTCCCGCTCCCATGGTCATTGCCGTAATTGGTCGCTATTAAGGTCATGCTAATGAAGGACAAGGTTTAGGGCCCGTCTGGAGTGCCACTGGACGAGGCATTGACCTTTGGCCTCGCAACCTGCTGGTCATAACCCCCCTCGCCCACCCACCCCCCGACTGATTCGGCTAGCTTCTTCTTCTTCTTCCTGGCTGGTAGATGATTTGCCTGTGACCTCTGTCGGAGCTCAACTCCACAGGCACAGACCTCCCCTTGTGCCCCGCCTCTCATCAAAGAATAGACCAGCGTCCCTTCCCACCCCCCCCCCCTGCCCGCATTGATTACCCAATTAGGAATAACTGCAGCGTCCAATGAAGCTTTGTCTTAAACACATCGTGAACTGACAGGGGGAATTAAGACTTTGGTGCATCAGCAGAGTTTTAAGCCCCTCTGTCCCTTTTTTTTAAGTGTCGTTCCTTAGAGTCTGGGTCCTAACCGGACACGATTGAACTTTAAACCATTTTGAATTTTACGAAGAAAAAAATACAAACTGCTGCTGCAGTCCAGTGTGAGAGTCTCTCACATGAGCTGATGCAGTCAGATCACACACCCTGCGTGCAAAGCCGTTTCCTCGGAGACTCGGAGAAGCGTCGGCTGCTTCTGATCTCATTACAGACTCATTGATCTGCGTCTGGCTCTGGCATTCTGCAGCGTCAGCCCAGGAACCGCATCGATTCCAGGTGGAATCGACGGAAAAGAGCTGACCGCCCGTCATCGACCGTCTGCGAGGATAAATCCCGGGCTTTACGGCGATGCTTTCAGTCGGAGGGGCGGGCGGGGGCGGCGGTGCTTGGAGAAAACGCAACAGTGGCAGCAAATTTGCACAGGCCGACACGGACCAGTGCGCCGGGCCACTGCGGGATTCAGAGGTGGCTCAGTGACTGAATCTGAGAAGGATAAACATAGTTTCAATTTTAAAATTCAACACAACAACAAGTTTCAAACTAGCCATCATAGACCTTATGGGGATAATGGTTATTTATCCAACTTGGCAACTCTGTAACAATGATGGCCAAAAATTTAAAGGTCCAACAGAAAGAAAAAAAAAGTACTTTCCATTCACACTCCAGTGGAGGCACCTCGCAAATTTACAAAAGAAAACCTCTATAAATCTCCAGGGAAAGAGTCCATACTGAGCCCTCTGTTTACAGCCCGGGGTATATTTTGCATGGCACGGGACCTTCACGCCCCGCTTAAAAACCATGACACTGCGTCGCTGCTCATTTCTCCCGCCCCCCCCCGCCCTCGCTGGAGGCAGCTGGCACCGCCGCTAAGCTGGAGCCTGCCACCGTGACACAGATTAGGGGCGTGTAATTAGGGATTTCTAATCAACTAATTTACAGCGCGATGCCATGCGGCCCGGCGCGACCCGTGACCTGACCCAGAAATCCTCGGCATTCTCCGCGAGGCCTCGACGGCGGCGAAGGGGTGGCTGGGCCGCGTCGGTGCATGACTTGACTTTGGGGTGGGGGTTCGGGTAGGGGTCAGGGAGAGGACGGGGGGGGCTGTGTGAGGCGAGACGGGATGGTTGGTCGGAAAGAAGTTGTGGGGGGACTTTTCAGGACACAACTGTCAAAGGTGGGTGCTTGGGGGGTGATCAATAAGGTGGGTGGCAGAACACGGGATCGAACAGAACACGGGATCGAACAGAGAACAGAAGAGGAAGAAGAAGAAGAAGACGCAGTAATTACGGAGCCGGCTGAAAATGGGGGATTGGGGGAGGGGCAGGCGTGTTGGATAACAAGGCTTGCTTTAATAATCCCCCTCCTGACCTGGATTTAAAAGGTCGAGTAATGATGTTACGCCAGCTGACTGGCGAGTCGGGCCAGCACAACAACAACAACAACAACAAGAGGAAAAAAAACAGTTCCGCCTCCGTCAGCTGACTGACTAGACCCCCCCCGACCCCGACCCCCCTCGGAGATCAGCTGACGGGACGCCGCGACGTCTCCCTCTCTCCCACGGTGACAGCTGACTGTCTCGCTCCTTCCGCCCCGCCAATGCCCCTCCCCCTCCCCCAACCGGCCGACCCGCCCCACCACGCGGGCACGGTTTGCTACCCTCTCTAACGACGCGCCGCCCAATTAACTGCGTTTTACCGACAATAAGCTTTAACAGCGGCGGCGAGGCTGTTAACGCCAGAATAAACTACTGCCCCCCAACCCCACCCCAGCAAACCCCTCGATCTGCCGTCCAACCCTGACGCGTCCCTCAGGGGAAACGTCCCTCTTTCTTGTCTTCCTCTTCTTCTTCTTCTTCTTTTTAATTCATCCCCCCGCTTAGCCAGGCTTCCGAATCTGAATGGCCACTTGGCGCGCCGCGGGCCTCCGAGCGCGCAGCGCCGCGGACATTCTTGCAGTGAAGGCAGGATTAGAGAGGTAGAATCTGGGTTAGACACCACGCGGCCCATCTGTTGTTTTGGTTTTTCTCCCGCCACTAATGATCACGAGCGGCCGCTACCCAAAACCCCCGCCCGCCCGGGTCCCCCCTCACTCCGTTTCACCGGAACAAACACGCGGTGTGAACGCCGGGGCTGGAGAGACGGAGGCGTTGCGAGCTGATTACGCCGCTTGGGGAAAGACAAACATGCGATGGCAACTGTCAAAAATAACCGGGTAGAGCATTGGTGTCAAATTCAAACAACGCAGTGGGGCCAAGATTTAAAACTTGGAAAAAGTCGCTGGCCAACATTGATATTTATTGAAAAAATCTTCTGTTTTTCTTCAACATGATTGTGGAACAAACAAAAGCTTAATATTACACAATAAATGACACAATATTTTATATGTGCAAAATTTAATTTCAAATTTAAAAAAAAAACTCATTAAAATAAGTAAAATGTAAATAAAAGTCATACGGCTCTTTTTCATTTAAATTTCAACAGTAACCGTTTTCCACAGGCTGAGAAAAGATTTCAAAATAAAATAAGAATAAACCAATTCATTAATTAACCAATTAGTAATAATTTAACGTTCTGCCCTCATTGACGCACTAAAATACCAGCAGAGCATTTTGGGATTTGCAGTATTAGAGGTACATGTGCTGTATGATACCGGCTCTAGTGGTGATTCTGTATTGCCTCGCCGACCAAATATAATGACACGGGCCAGACTTTGACACCCATGGGGTAAAGTGACAAATTTGGGGAAGCCGGTGTCATAAATGATGATTGGTGCAGTGCTTCTGGATCTCTTGAAGTGAAGTAATATATTTTGATTGAAACTGTTTATGGCCATAATGGAGAAAAAAAAATGGTGTTCCAGTCCTCTCCTGTTTCCACCTTCCCTCTCCTTCTCTGTGCCTCTTTGACTTTATCTGTCGTCTGTGTATCTCGCTCTGTTCCAGTTTCCCAGGCTCCTAGAGCTGATAACCCAGTTTAGGGATTTCCACGCGGACACTCGGCACTGGACACACACAACATGGCCTGCAAACGCACACTCAAACCCAGCGCCCCGTCCCCCCCTTCGCCCACTGACCAAACGACTGCGAAACACACAGAATGCCGTGAGGTCCGTACAAAAACGGGACACCCCCGTCACAGAGCGGCCAATAAGCGTGAAGTAGTAAGCACATAATAATTTAATTACAGATAGATTATTTTAATGCCGTCGCCACAGAGACCTTTATGTGACCAAAATAGTTTAATCTTTTTAATCCAATTGACTAATTGACAATGAAAGCAAGATCAGATTAACACATTCGGCTCTTTGTTCCAGCGCTGAGTTGATTTCACTGTGAAACTACTCGCTGAGCTCAGTTTTAGGGATTTTTTTTCCCCCCATTGTCAATGATTTCAGGAGGTTAAAACAAAAATATTATTTTAGGCTGACCCTTGAAACCTGTATGAGGTGACTGAGTGCACTAAGAGGCACTCTTCTCAGCCCCGAGATTGAGGAGATAACATTGCTAAAAGCAAAGAAGACGTTGATTGTTCTTAATTTTTCAGAACTGAGGAAGCCCTTTGGACGAGAGGTCAAACGCCTTGAAGCTACCAAAACCAGCTGAGTTGCCTTTACGCAACGTTCTAGAGTACGATGACCTGGAAATTTGACAAATTGGACTAATATTAGTAATAAATAGAACTGGTAATATTTAATTGAATGTCAAATGATAAAACTATTCGGTAGTATTCATCAGACGTTCTTTGCATTTGGATGCCCTCGAGGTGACAAACTGGAGTGTTTGGTCCATGGTCTCGGGGCAAAATAAAACATTGATGTCATTGATTTATAACCAATGTGATGCACATGTTGGATATCAGATGCATGATTTATACCTGTGCCAACACAATAAAACCACACCTGAGTTGTAAATGTGGATAAGGTGTGAATCAACTTGAAATTTTCAAAGGGTTGAAAATAGATTTCAAGGCAAGACAAGAACAGCTGGTGATAAGCAAATCCCTTGTAATAGATTTACCTTCAAACCTGTGACCTTATTCTTAAGTTAACTTTTCACTGTGCCCAAGTGATTACGGTGCTTTTGTTTTCACATTGGAACAGGCAGATTAGACCAGGTGAACTCAAAGTGACACAAGCGAACACAGCACAACTGTGTATGTGTCAAAAATGATTCAGTGAAAAGACAAAGGTGCTGCGAGAGGGTTAAAATGCACAGCCACCTATAGCTTGACAAATGTCAACGTCTGTCTTCACTGAGCTGCCTGAGCGCCGGACACAATAAGGTGCGGTCCCCAGACGGAGCGACTGACCTAAATGTTCATTTGTCACTGTTGCGTCACGCCTGCACCTGCTGTCTGCCCATGTTGTCACGGTTACTGGCATAAATTTTCCGCAAAAATGAAACATTTATATTTCGTTGAATAAACCCTTAATTGATAAAAAATGTGTTGATTAAAAAATAAATGTTAGCATTTAATCCATTGCACCAAACCACCACATTTCCAATAGTGCATGTGGGTTGGGTCAGTATGTGATTATAGTGTGTAATGTAGTAAAGATATTCTGTTTTACTTGCTAAATTCTGTGCCAAAGCAGTATTCACTATCTACATCAAGAAATATGAATGGATATGGATAAATAGTTATAATGTGGTCATTTGGCCAAAAACCGAAATAGAAAGAAGAAAAAATTTTTAAAAAATGTGATTATAATCATTCCATCATTGAAATTCTTTCCTGCTGGATATTCTAGTCAAATTCAAAGAAGATGGCAATAAAAAGTAAGCGTTTCTATCACAACAGACGGTTGTCTGTTCAGCCCACCCACCCCCTCGCCCCGCCATGTCATCGTGTAAAACATGTTAAAACATGCGGTTTCACTTTTGGTACAAACTCTACATTTCACCTACCAACTTCAGATAATGATGTCCCTGCTGTGTCATTTGTCATGAGAACTGCAGGCAGGACACAAGTCTGCAACTTGGCAGTGTAAAGATGAAATTGCTTACATCTGCGTCGGGGAGGATAAAACCCAAGCCGGCAGCAGAGTCAAAAGGCCCTTCAGCGAATGTGGCCCTCCCAATGTGTCCGCTTTAAGGCCCCCCCAGACCCAACACAGAGTACACCACTGACAGAAAAATAGGGGAATGACAGAGTGAGTAAAAAGGAAGAAAGGCTGACAAAAATCAAGCCTGGAGAAAGACAAAAGCAACTAGGCAAGCGGGCCCAAAGAGTCACCGTGCCGCCACTTGGGGTTGAGGAGAACGTGGGAGAGTAGAAAGGAAGTCTCAAGTGCACCAAAGAAAAGTTTTTCTTCTTTTCCTGGACAGCTGAGTGTCTTATTATAGGATTAGATTTAACCAGTACCCGCCGCCCTTGGAATGTGGAACCCAGCGCTGGTGGTTAATGGGTGGGCGAGTTTTTGGGGGACGATGCGGGTCGAATGGCAAGGCGTAGGGGTGGACCTGGGCGTCGGGTGGGGTTGCTGTGAGGTGGCGGCGGAGGGGTCATGGAGGAAGTATGCGGGAGGGCTTGGCGGTGTGCCCAGGGCGGGGTAGTGGGGAGGCGAAGGGGGAAACAACAGCACTAGGGGCCCGCGTGGACCCATGCCAACAGTGCAATTACTCCTCATTCTTAACAGCTGGTACATAATGGGTATGCAGGCACTTGCAGTCCTTCGATGGGAGGCAAGAGATCCCAGGTCGTCCACCGTCGCGTGCTTGGGTACAATGTGGCAGCCAGAGATCAACTCACGGCGACTGACTCTTTGAATGCCGTCAGAGCAACAACGCGAGAGGTCGACACCACAAGGTGACAGCCTTTCTATTCAACTTTCTGACATTGGGTCTTATTTACTAAAACTTGCCAGTGCAGGAGGCACTCAAGGAAAATTGCAAGCTTCTCAAGGCATTTGTTCCATGTCGTTTCATTTAGCAGAAAATTAATTTAATTAAACTGTGCCCGCTTTGCAGACTATTAGCAAAAGCACTGAGCTGTGTACGCTCATCGCATGTTTGTTGAACAGTGTAGGCCATCGATTCCAATGGCTTTCCAAAGGCTTCCCAAAGATTTTCTGTGTCTTGGTGCGTGTCCACAGTATCAATATGGCAACTTAACAATGTAGTCATCGAGCTAAGGTGTCCAGGAGAGTAGTTTTCTGACATTTCTTTAAAAAAAAAAAAAAAACAAGAACTGCTTAATCCGAAATAAGGACGTTAGGACAAACCGCAAACGATCAACAGACGAGAGTACACAGTCAACATGACAACAGGCAATAAATAAATAAGCAGAAGATAACAACAAACAAATACTGCTAGCATGGGAAACACGCCATTAGGATTGACTGCTGTGAACCAGACAAAGAAGAGGACGTGTCTCTACGACTGGTCCCACAGTGGCACTATTCCATTTCAATTTGGACACAATTGGTAGAAATATTGACATGTAGACTCTTGATGGAAAGACCTGAGCAAAATTACATGGTTTATTTTATTCAAATGTTTTTTGGACATCTGAGGTTCAAGTCCCCAGTTGCTCAAAATAAACCAACAGCATATTGTTTTAATCTCAGCAGAACCTAATTCACGACCACATCTTTTTGACACTGGATTATTATGACAATATGGAGATTGCCGCCTAGAATCTGATTAATTCTTCCACTAAATCTGATTGGACTTTTTTTATGAGGTCATCCACTGTATGTTTGACATAAGGCAGCAGTATTATGACATTAACTCGGATGACCTCTGACCATTTAATCCTAAGAATTGACCCAATAATTCACCGTATTATTCTTCTTCAATATTTTAAATACAGGATTAAACCTGGGGAAATGGACTCCTGGGTTTGGTTTGCCCTTGCCTCACACATAGATTTGTCACATCCTGACAGTATCAGGGCACACTATTCCTGGAAACAATGAGCAGCGTGAGTCAGAATGAAAGGGGAACATGCAGAAGCGCCAAACAACCCAATGCCAAGGGACTTACCAGGCGGAACGTCTTTTGGACCGAAGACACAAAAGTAAAGTCGTTGTTTTTTTTGTTTTTTTTCATTTTGGCGGGGATGGGAGGGAACAATGTGCTCAACTGACAATGGCTTTTAACCCAAACTTCAGAAGTTCCAGAGTGAAACCTTTTCAATACGCAACTTGAACATCTTGGTGAAAACCAGCAAAACTGGTCCCCGTGGAAACTGTGACGCCAACCGCTGACCTTGCTCGCAAAAGGCACTTAGGGGCATTCTTTCACTAACTCGTGTGCAGGCACGCAGATGTTATTTTAAACCAATGTCATCTGTTTGCAGATTATTATTTTTTTGTCCACAAAAAAATAGTTCCTGTTTCCTGAAAACATGTTTTTCTTTCCAAACCAACACTGCATAACTCCAAGTCAGAACTTCAGAGCTTGTCCAGTCTCCCGTCATTGCGTAACCCTATGGGAGACGCGAGAGATCAAGCCGGATCGCGACTTGGGACGTGTGAAAGCGGGCTAACAAAAGACGCACAAGTAGGTGCAAACACAATGCAAGCTCAGACACTCGCGCAGAAAGGCATCAAAGTGCGAGGAAAAGACCCTCGTCTGTGTTTGATCCGCAGTAATATGCTAGCAGGCTGGAACCCGCAAGTCGAGTGCGGGGGGAATTCTATGTTTATAACTTCAGTCTGTTTGAAACTCGGTCCAAGTTTATAATCCGCCCACTGTGTGGCGGCTTTGTGCTTTCCCTCAAAGCACTCACACAATGTAAACACGGCATTTTAAAAGAGAGATCTCTTTTCTTTTTTTTTTCTTCATCTGGGCTCCTAAAACAAAGGGAGCACAGGAAATGGACTTCATCTCGGAAAGGAAAACAAACAGACGGCCCCGTCAGTCAAGCTCATGTGGCGGTGTGGCGTCGGGGGAGGATGGGATGTGGCGAGCCCGCTGAGGGAGGCTTGCGGGGGGCTCGGTGGCGGGGGCATCTGCTCGGCTACCGACGCTGCCGAACACATGGCGGATGCACGTGCGGGCGAGATGTCGCTACATCCGTCTGCGACGCAGCTGACTTCCCCCGGTCTCGGGCCGCTCCGCCTCGCCCTCCGTCAGGTGCCGACGGCGGCGGAGATTGATGGAACCGCCGGCACGCGGCAGCGGCGGCGGCGGCGGCGGCGGTGGCGATGACTCAGCCCGACGACTGGCCAGACCCGGCCGCAACCGGCCCCATGCGTCAGAAAAGCCTCATCCTCATATCCTCCCTCGGAACCAACCCTGCGCAGGAGGCGCGGCGGCCATCAAATGAGCTGCGTGGGCCGGGATGAAAAGTGCATGGGGGCGCCAAGCAGATGGAAGGGGGGGGGGCCCTGTTGCCACGCGTCGCGAAAGGGACTCCTTCCGACGCGATTTAGCCAGGCTAGCGTTCCGCTCGAGAGGGGCCGTCGCGCCTCCGATCGATCCGTTGCACAAGCTCCCCGACGACCGACCCGGCGGAACCTTCCAGGATGTGCGCGCGTGAATCATTTATCCCTCCCGCTCACAAGTGTTTATCCAGGGAAGGGTTTATTTGACAAAACGCGGCGGCTAACCATTAGGGAGGGCACTCCGCTGTCTCCTGGGAAAAGGAAAAATGGAAAAAAAAAAGAAAAAAAAGAAGAGGACTCAGAGGTTCACTTTCCCCTTCGCTGACGGCGGGCTGGCAAGCTTCTGGTGACGGCGAGGTCTCAAAATCAAACAGAGCGCAAAAATCAACAGGGGCGCTCGTTGACGGCGCCTGTGTTTGCGTGCGAGGGAGGACAGAGATTAGGCAAATTGAAGCTGTAACGGACGAAACGGAATACGGCCCTTTGTCTGCATGAGACATACAGGAAATGCGAGTGTTTGGTTTTTTTTCCAGGTGATGTAACCAACTGGCAAGAATCAGTGTTGTGAAGAGGGAAAAAGAAAACAATGAGAGCGACTACGCTAGAGTAGCAATTTAGCACATTTAGGGCAGATGAAGGATCGGCGTAAACTGAACCTCATCATCCACTGGCTTGAATTTTAAAGCTCCTGTATTATGCAAATGTTTCCTCCCAGTGATATGTGTTTCTAACCTCTCAGTGAACCCAGAGACGAGAAAACGACATCCTTTACTCTTTCTGCCAGGAAAGTTGCCCTTTATGACACCACAAAGGGCACTGATGGCCACCGCTATGTAAGTGAGAACGCCCCAAAGAGGTGTTCCGCCCACTGGGACTGAAGTGCTGAGCCTTGTTTTTGTCCCCTTCCAGACATAGCAAAGCATCTGTTTTAGCAGGAGGCTGTAAACAGAGGGCTAACTATGCTTTTTTTATATATATATATATATATATATATTTGGAGATTTACAGAGAGTGTCTCATCCTGATAATCAACCGTCCAACGCTTCTGTCCGCAAAAGACAAAAAAACGATGTGAAAGTGAGTAAAATGTGGAGCAAAATAGAAAACCAGCAAATAAAGACTGTTGAAATTGAAGATTGCTGGGAAACAAAAGTCAAGGGCACAATACAACGCGTGGTGGGGGAAAGAAATAGTACAAATAAAAACTGGAAATAGGTTGAGATCCACTATTTCGAAAGACATCAAACACCTCTGTTTTTCTTTTTTTGGCAGCCGGCTGAATAAACAATACTCTCTCTGACAGTTTTCAAATGAAAACAATCATTTGCAGAGCGCCTCGGGAGCCGAGTGCCATCTGAACCCGATGACTCAGGAGTCTGTAGTAGCTTTGTGGCACAAAGAAATAACCGTCAGCGATCATTCAGGTGAATATTTTTTTTTTTTTTTGCCACTGGAGAATATCAACGAAAAAAGTAAAACACCTGACAACCAGTTTTTGACTCGTCGGGGGGGAAAAAACGAAGTGAAGGCTTGACTCGACACGTCATTTTTTTTCTTTTTTTTTTTCTTTTTAGCGAAAGGAATCCAAACCACCTCGGGATTCCTCCCCGGCGTCATTCCGGAGCGGACGCGGTGGCGACGCCGAGGGGCCGAGTCCAAGTTTCAGCGGGGGCCGCGCCAAGAACATCAGCTTAGGGCCCAATGTAATATGATTATGCGTGCACAGCGTAAGTCGCCGCCTGCCTGGGAGCACAACCATGACTCTCATGCTCATGGCTAGGATTAGACTAATGTGAGGCGGTCCCTCTGGGGAGGGAGCGAGTCGTGGTGTGTGTCTGTGTGTGTCTCAGTCCGTCTGCCTGGAGAGGAGGAGTCGTGATAAAAAAGAGGAGAAAACGGCAGCAGAGACGTGAAAAAAAAAAAGAAAAAGGAAGAACAGACAGACGGAAAGACAAAAAAAAAGACGCGTCATTTTTACAGATCTGGCCGCCCCAGCATCTTCCCCCGCCGCTCATTGTCTTCCGATTCCTCCCTCATTTTCCAGACTTTTTCCCCGGTTGCAATCAGGCGGGCCGGGGCCTCAGCATCTGCCCCGTTGGCATGAGCCCACCCTGCCGGGTGCCAGCAGAGGCTCAGCGGCCCCGCCGACGTCCAAGAAGGAGAAGCGCTTTCATCTGAAACCTGCTTCATTCAGCGGGCCGGCAAACCGACCGCGCGCCATTTGGTTCGGGGGTTTTTTTTGGTTTTTTTTCGTACTCCTATTATTTCTACCCCCGTGCGCCGCCTCCGTGTTTGGTATAGCGTGTTTATACATGCATATGAGCTCTCTCTCCCCTGCAGAGTGTGTTTTAATGGAGAGAGACGTAACGTTCAGCGTGAAGCACTACGAGGGATGAAAATTAACACTACCAAGGGCAAATATTTGATAGTTATATTTGAAGGAGCAATACACAAATTCCGCCTGTTAGACTTCAGGGAAAACAGTTAATTTTTTTTTTTTTTTTCTATGTGAGAAACTACTGGCGTCATGACACTCGGTGCTTGTTTCCCTCCCACTACTTTGCGGCGGCAAAATTCATTAATATTTAAGAGCTGGTTTTCCGAGGTGACTCATTACTGTCACCATTGATTTTCTTCAGTCAGGTGTTCATTCAGCACTGTTGGACGTTTGTTTTATTCACTGAAACTTCACGCCAGGGCAGGTCATGAATTCGAAAATCCGTATTCATATTGTTGGCGTAGCTGAAGGCAAACGTAAGTAGAAGTGCTTGAAAGTGGGTTATCAAAAGCCTGCCCAAAGTAGGATGCGCCCATGTGACAGAAGAGTCGGCTATCTTGGGCAGCTAGCGAGAGCAACTATGTCCCAGCTTTAAAATACACGGGGACATGCAGAGAGTTCTGACTGTGTTCACTCGGTAACCTATTTATTCATTTAACTATTTGCTACATGTGCAGTTACCCACAATGCCCAGCGTTGTAGTCCGTTTCCCTGCAATGACCGAGACCTTCATTTCGCAAAGTCCCGTGAGAACCAACCCTTCTGTAGAAACAAACTGTGTCGAAGCACCTCAAGACAGATGTATCTACTGATATTCAAACACGGCTGATTTTATTTGTTTTTTTGTTTGCTTTTGTTTGTTTTTTTTGTCTTCTTGCACAGACTGATAGATGAGGGGTTTATGCCTTCAAACTGCGTGGAAAGATCCCAGTAATATTTGCCATCGCCCCGTCAGAATTCCTCAACTGTGGCTATATTAAAAGCAGCCCAGTCCAAGATGTTTAGCATGAAGTGACTTTTTCCTCTTCCTAGATCGCTATCGCTCAAGGATATCTCTGCGCTTCTGGAATCGAGGGGACGCGCGGGCAGCTTTGACAGCTGTCCCCGTTCACACAGCTCCTCCGCAGCCTTGGGAGTCACAAATATCAGCATCTAAAAAAAAAAACAAAGACCCCATACACTTTGAAAGAGACCACCTGCCATAAACAAAAGACTAACCTCGGAAGCCGGACAGCCAAAAATCCAAGTACTAGAAAAAAAAGAAAAAAAAACGTCTACCGAAAGAGGTCAGCAAGGCCAAGCCCTGGAACTGGCTCTCAGTGTCTGGGGACATTTATGACGTCTGGCTCCCTGAACAGGTCTGGCTGTCATGACTTACCGCGCTAATCTGAGGGGTTATTCAATCCCTGGGAGCTTACACCCATGCGGGCTTTGATGCCATATATCGTGATGGCATGTGACCGCATTCCACGTCTCGCTGACGTGATTGGATTGTGTTGTCCGCCGCACATCTGTGTGTTTGTGCGCCGGGCGGCATTAACAGTTTGTTGACTGCAGATTCAAATTGGGAAAGTTTTAACATGTATATATATATATATGTATATGTATATATCAAAATAAAAGCAAAATAAAATACCACGTTTGACAAATTCGATCATCATGGGCGCAGCGCTTCCGGTATGAACCCGCTGTAAGCCTTTTTGTCCCTTTTACCAACCCGTAGTCGGCCCCTCTAGCCGATTTCTGGTAACCTCATGGGGTTAAAACTGCCTTGAAATGGAAAATAACTGAATTTTGCACTAACAATTCAAACCGCGATCAATCGTGGTTAACCGTAAAGATTCTGCGATTAATCGCGATTAAAAAAAGTTTTTAGTTTTTAGGTTTTTTTTGCCTTCTCTTGTTGCTCTCTTTTCTTCCTTCATTCTTATCACTGTTTTCTTCCATTGTATTCCGTGTCACTGGATCAAATCCCAAACGCAAACACGCGCGCAGGGGCCAGAGTCATGCCGCGTCGACAAACTGGAAGTGTGAGAGGCCTTGTCACCGCCGTCACCTGTGACAGGAGGGGAGGGGTGGGAGAGGCGGGGGAGGCTTTCATCACGCGTTCAATGTCAGCCGTGTCTCATAATGCCTCAGCTGTCATGACGAGCGTTTCCCGGCCGGGGATTTTTTTTTTTTTCCACTCTCCCACCCTCCCCACCCCCCTTTTAGACGCTGCCAGCGACACAGAAAGGCAGGGAACTAATTTCCATATCGCTCCCCGGGGAATTGTAATTTAATTTTTATAATTACTTTGGGGGTCTCCACTCCGGCGCCTCGACGGAAACGGTGTGAAAGTAGGCTAACTGTGCGGGCGTAGGTTATTGAGTTTGCGCGTCTGAGGATTATTTTTTCTTCAGAGATGTCTTTATAAGTCCGGCACTTTTCATCCAATCTTAGCCTTTTTAAGACGAATTAAAAAGAAAAATCTTTTGAAACTTTCAGCACATCAAAATATTGGGTGTAGGTTGTAAATAATTCCAATATTGTCACGATTATGTCAAATTTATGCTTTAAATAATATTTTGTGACGCCCCCATTTAATCCATTATCCTGCCATCAATTGAAAATCTCCTAAATGTGCAACAAAACAAATTCCCCGTGAGCAAACCGGGAATCGATCATTGAGTCCTCAAACGCAACCTTTTACGGCCGCTTCCTTCGCCGCCCCCTTTTCTTTCTCTCCCCGGCCCATAAAGCCATTGACCTTGGGGGAGTTCCACCACATTTGGCGTATGCCTGGTGTTTCATTGCTCCCCAGTGTGCGTACATTCGGCGGGTCAGAGGTCACCGCCGGCGGGGTCACGGCGCACTGAAAGTGTCCAGAGAGCTCACTTTGACGTTTTTAATTGGGGCGTCCGCGGGCCTTTACGAGGGGGGACGCCGCGGAAATGACGCGCGTCGCTTCGGAATCAAGTGCTTTTGACTGGTGGGGCCGAGTCGCCAAAAGTGAAGCTTTCGGCAGAAAAATGTGAGGAAAATTTCAAGTGAATCCACACGGGAGAATTGCAGTTTACAGTTGTGGAAGTCTTCTTTAACAAGGCCCTAAATCCTCTTAATGCCTTTCGGGGGGGGGCAGCACAGATGTAGAAAAACACGACGGCGATGATGAGAGGGAGCATGTGCGCTCGGGCGAGGACATAAATTCTATCTATCGCTAAGCGGCCCCCATCGAATCCCCAGATAATGCGCAGCTGGCGGCGCAGGGGTGCCAGCGAGAGGAAGGGGAAGCGATGGCACAGTCGGGGGGCTCAACAAGATTTCCCTGTATTGAAGTAGAAAGCGACAGGGAAGTGATATAATCCCGGGTCCTGGACGCCGGCCAACGCTTCCCAACAATACCTCCGGCACCTTTTCTCTCCCTCGCTTGGCGAGCGCGCACGTGCGCGCATGTCGCGCGGGGGCATCCGTCGGTGGCGGCGTCCCCCTCCCACCGCCCTTTGTCATGGTCATGCGCTTTGGGACGGCGCGGTTATATAAGAGGGACGAGGTATCATCTGTTGGGGGGGGGCAGTGAATGGAGGTGAAGGGGAAGGGTAGGGGGAGTGGTACCCCATGGGACTGGGCTGCATTCCAGCACTTTTTTCCTCCCCCACACACACACACACACACACACACACACAATAACCTCCCTGGGGCCTGCACGCGACAGGTGCTGACTTAAGAGCTCCTCTCCTTCCTGCTCACACGTTTTCTTTCTACACAAACCCCCCCACCGCCCCCCGCCACCGGCGCGCAACACCAACGCAGACGCGGCGGGCACAACAGCAGACGTAACGGCGACGCCGGCGGTTGGGCTCGGAGGTTTGGAAACAGACCTCGCGGCCGAACCGCTTGAGTTCCATCGAAATCGGTGGGCACGTAGCCAAAGAGAGAGAGAAGGAAACAAATGAGAAGAAAAAGTCTGCGCAAAGTCCTTCGCACAGCTCGGAGGGAGACGAGTCTCGTTCTCCAAGTCACGTGACGTGCATCAATAGTCACATGGTCCGGTGTCGGTGTGGTACCTTATTAGCGTTGTACTAATAACAATAATACAGGAAAAAATGTCCTGTATCTTTTTCAAGATATTTTTTTTTTAAGTTTGCTTCTACATCGAACAGCAACATCTCTTTTCAGCAAGATATCTTTTAATGACTTTCTCTAACATTTTGCTGCTTTGCCAACTGTTTTGAACCATTTTCAAAAAAAACAACTTTGCTTCATTTGATTAAAAAATTAACTAACTAGAAATAAGTGGCTGTGTCACTCTGGGTGTCACAAAGCGAGCATAATTACGGCAGCAGCTGGATTATTTTCTGTTATTATCGTGTTATTACAGTGTTAGCTTGGTTCTTGACAGGTCTTCATCACAAATCCCCAGTTCGCCCATGCAGTCTGAGACAAGACAGAGTAAAAATGTCCCCAAGTCCAAGACAATACCTTTAAAAAGTGGTCTCCAGACCAAGACCACTCTCAAGTACTATAACACCAGTACCTATACAGAAAAGTGCGCGAAAGGAAATTGAAATCATCGACGCGTTGAACTGAATTCAAAGCAGCAACAGCAGCCGAGGTGTCCTCCCGCGCGGGGAGACAAACAACCGTCCACACTCACACCTACAGCCAATTACAGAGTCGGCAATTAGCCCGACGTGCCCGTTCTTTGTGGCGTGGGAGGGAGGCCGCAGTACCTGCAGAGAAGTGCCGAGAAACTGCAAACTGCACATTACGAGGACCTCCGAGTAGGAACGAGGGAGTGGAGGAGCCGCGGCCAAGGTTCCGGGTTGGAAAAAAAAAAAACGCACGCGCACAAAAAGGCAACTGATGGGACGGAGAAGGGAACCTTTGGCAAAACGGAGGCTGCCAAGCGCTCAGAAAGTCCACTGTTGGAGGGGAAAAGAGGAAAACCCGGCATACCGTCACTCGATTTAATCGTCCCCCCCTCTCCCCCCAAACACACACACACACACACACACACACACACCCAATAAAAAAAAAAGCACAAAGCGCTGAACACAAGGCCCCTCATTCATGGCCAGCTGTTATTGGCAGATTGATGTGCTCTGTGCCACAGATGAAATTCAGCCACATGTATGTATAGAAAAAGAGGGGGTGAAAAAAAGAAGAAGAAAAAGAAAAAACTGTCCGGCTCAGCAATGTCTGCCGCCCCCCCAACCCCCCTCCCCACCACCACCCCCAAGTCTTCTCTTATTTCCTCCAGCCATTGTGTTCTCACTTCATCCATCTTTGTATCAGCCTCTTGTCTCTGCGCTTTTCTTTTTTTGTCCACACACACACACACACACACACATATATATATTTTGACCATTTCTTTGTCTTTCTCCTTCCCAGCGCCTTTTCCCTCTCATGAAAAAAAAAAAAAAAAATACCCTCAACCTAAATCCCTCCAGGTCCCAGAGCATCCCATTGTCTCTCTTCATCTTTCCCACTCACTTCATCATTCTGTACATTACCTCCTTCACCTCGTCTTCTCTCTCTCCCTCCGCATTAAGATTTCCCTCCCCTCCCTTCTTTTTTTTTTTTGCTTCCCTTCCTATACCGCAGTCTCGCAGCCTTCACCTCCCCTCCTTCCCTCTATCCCTTGTGTCTGCCGGTGCTAGCCAGTGCCAGACTGTTGTAGCGGGGAGAGGGAGCAGTTGCAGACTCCAGGCGGTTGGTGTTCCTGGCAGCCGTTAGATACACACACACACATGCACACACACGCGCACACACACACACACACACACACAGAGTCACTGAGGACAATGAGTCTGGTCTGTGTGGGATGGTGGGGAGAGAGGGAAGAAAAGCGTGGCTGCACTGCCACCGTGAGGCGGCCGACGGTATGGCTACGGTGTTTTTCTTTTATGGGGGGGGGCATTGAGGATGATGAAATACTGGCTGCTTTTCAGTAACGACCGAGGCATCGCAGCCGCTGCCTTGCCTGGTGGGCGGGGCGAGCGGCTGTGAGCTCATCGCCTCGCCGCCGCCGCCGCCGCCGCTCACGGCCACAACAGCTATTATGCAAGAGAAGACACGGTCGGGGGGAGGGGGAGCGAGCGAGGTAGGGAGGGAGGGAGGGAGAGAGGGGGAGGGCGAACAACAACAGGAGGTTCACTGAGGATATCGCGCTTCGGCGAGGTTGATGCGCCAGAATGTCGGCCGCGGCCCCGGCAGCCTCAAAATCCCTCCGACACATTGCCATGGTGCCTGTTTCTCTCTCTCTCTCTCTCTCTCTCTCTTTCTCTCTCTCTCTCCGCGGCTCTCTTTGTCTTCGGAAGCGGGGTAGTGGGGTGGTGGGGTGATGGGGGCCCCTTCCCTTTGTGCCGAGCCCCGATCTGTAACTGTACCCATCAAAATGACAAACGGGTTGACGTCCCAAGGCGCAGCGAGGACCTTTCGGCGGCGGCTCGGGGGGGGGGCGAAAAAAAATGTCCGCAATTTATCTCCTTCGCGGCGGCTCTCAGGACGGTTGAATCGATGAAATATGACGAGAACATTCTCGGACTAATAGACATGCAAATAAGTCAACCGCAAGGCAAATTCATTCAAATACGGACGGTTTCCTTCTTGGTGGCCACGTCGCAAAACAAGTCGCGGAGGCGGGACCGCAAGGTGACCCGGTTCGAGGCTCCTGCTGAAGTTGCAAGGTCAACCGCTACCCCCCCCCCACAAAACCCCCACCGACAGCTTTTCCGCATCGTATCCATTTTTAAAGAAGCGACGGACGGCGATGATGTAAGCGACAGTCGACGGCCATCCAGGGACGCGAGGGCGGCGGTGGGGGGAGGGGGAGGGTTACGCAACGCTGGAGGAGACGCCCGACTGACAGAGGCTGGATGTCACGGCGCTGTCTCTCCTCCACCACCTCCAACCCCCCCAAAAAACCCCGGCGGCGCTGGAGCCGACCTGCGCGCTCTTTGACCTTCAGGGGAAATTCAAGAAGTCAAGCGTCGCGTCGTCGGCATACAGAGGGTAAACACAGTCATTTCTGTTTGGGTTTGGTCGTGGCCCGAGGCGCATCGCCTTTTGTTTGTGCTTACTCTTCGTTTCTCCATCGGTGCACTTGGTTTCGGAGAGCCCCGCCTCTTGCACACACACACATACACACACACACACCTGCAAGCAGCTCTACACGGAACACTGAGGTGACCTTCAGGATGAAGACGTTGGCTTTGAGCCCCTCCTGTCAGCCAATTTCCTTTTTCACGTTTTCTTCCCTCAAGCAAGTTAAGAACGTGGAGGCTCCTCTTCATGGTCCCTTGTTATGCCCGTTTTCGGACCTTTACTCTTCTTCTCTGACAAGTGGACCAGCTTCACCTGATTATATACATATTGAAAAGAAAACTACAGATATAAGTAAAAATGCATTTTTAGCACTCTGTTTCCAAAATTTACATTATCTTTTACATTCTACACTTTTGGAAGGTCAAGATTTGGAAGGTGGTCTCAAAGGTAACAGGGCTTAAGTGTCAGAGCCCTCTGACATGGAGTAGACTTTTCTATTTTCTAAAGGGGTCATTGACATGATAAACACATTACTCTTCCACAAAAAAAAAAATTTGCGAACAAAATTTGCAAAATGCAGCACCTCACAAATTTAAATACAAGAAGAAACAACATCTATTTTTTTAAGCATGGGAATTTAAACTGAAGTCTGGAATTCCAGCGTGTTTGTTTTCAGCTTTCAGGTCCGGTTACTCCTCACACAGGTGCCACGTCGGCTTTGTGTTTGTTTGTGTCAGCACCTTCCCGCTGCCGTCTATTCAATCAGCGCGCGGCCCGTCAGCGGCATGGGAAAACCGGTGATGGATACCAACCTCAAAGCGCCATCAATTAGGGGACAATCAAGGGCCGCGGGACAAAAGGGGCGAGGACAAGAAAGGAGAAACATTTTTCTTTTCACCGCCCATCTCAGAAGACGGTTTAGATGTGTAAAGTTTTTTTCGGGGGAATTGGGGTCGACAGGCTTTTTGGAGCCCAGTGGGGTACTTATAATTTGCCGGGGAGGGAACACGGGGAAGGGGCTCCGAGAACAATGGCATTGTCCCCGTTTTCTCTCTCGCAGCCTCTCTCCCCTGCAACCACTGCCTGGACATTGTTAGTGATAATTTGCTTTATGCGCAGAGGGGAGGAGGGCGGCGTCAGGGGTGAAGCAAGTCCGGCGTTAATACCTCCGCAGGGATCACATGTCCTTATCAGTCCCTAATCACAGCTCCATCAGCGTGGGTTATGTAACCCTTTGCTACTCCGCCACAGCGACCACCCAGACAAGCTCAGTGGGATCCTAAGCAACTGGCACGGTACGGCGTTTTCTAGGCTCGGTCGGCAAAAGGGGATCGATGATCCGGACACGGCGGCAGATGGAGGTCGGACTGTTTCTCCGCCAACCGTCTCGCGGCAACTCGAATTACGCATCGGCTTCCGCCGCCGCGGCGAGACTGCGGGGATTGATTACACCTGCTCCTGATCAATAGCAGACAAACAATCGTGGCGGTGCGGGCGATTGCAAAAATCCTAATCCGACATCTGGGGAGACGTTGGGAGGGACGTGGGGCGGGACAAGCAAGGGGCGGCTTGCATGAAATATGAAATTCGAGGATCAATAATGCGGCGGTTTGTCCATGTGCGCCCACTTAACCGACATCCTCCAGCCTCATTGGGCATGACAGCGGTAATGACAGCAGGCGGCGAAGGGGAGGACAAAGACGCCGGGCGGGCCTTCGGACGGAGGGAGCAGGAGGAATAAAAATTAGACGCAGCTAATGCGGCGGGACAGTAGCTTTGTGCTAGTCATTGTGCTGTCCACCGTGCGATAGCTTCCCTCAGGCCTCCGCAACCCCTTTCGTCGACTACTAATTTGCCGTTGTCACACCGGGTTTGTCTCCAACTATTCTGCGGGCCACATCACATGCAAGGACGGGCCCGCGGTCGACCCACCTCCACCGCCCCCGCCCCTCGCCCTCTCCTGCGGCTCCCGGTCAGAGGCCCCGGCGGAGGGGGGCGCTGGGGTTGAGGGGTGACAGCCCCACCGTTTGAGGAGGGCAGCGCGGTGGGGTCCCGCAGGATCCAGAAGGGTTCTCAAGCCTGCGGTAAGGACAGCTGTGGGTGGGTGGGGGTCGGCGAAGAGGAAGCGCATTTTTCGTTGAAGGGTGCATTGTCACCACCCATCATCTCTCATTGCCCCGTTGAGACTTGAGGGCCTCGACTGGACATTTTTCTTTTCAATTGCCTTCCTCCCTTCTCCTATATCAGAGGGAAACTCCGGCAGAAGCATGAGAACCTGGCGGCCGCGGGCCGCGTCCTCCCCTCGCGCGTCCATAGCAGCCGCGCTAATGCTCTCATCAACGACGTCTATTAGCTTCACTTTTGAGGAATTGGGAGACTGGGGGAGAGTGGGGGTTCTCTAAACACTTCAGGCTCATCACCGCGAGCGCAGCCCTGACTCGCGAAAACAAGCAAGGGTCCATTTTTCCTGATCCATCAGCTTTGATCTTCCACTTTCACCAGCACTTGTATTGATATTTACATTGCAATGCCAGCGAAACACAGAGTGGTACTGACACTCCCCGGAGGGGTCCATCTGGCCGAAGACATCCTGCGCATTATGGGCTCAACGGATCATCGTTATTACTGCACTATGTGGCGAAGAGCAGGCCACCGTATCCCTCGGCTAAGTGCCGTGAGAGACAGGAAGTGGGGAGAGGTCGGTGTGCCAGCGGGAAAAGGCATTAAGAGACAGAGGTGGTCTTGGCGGAACCTTGTGCGGCAGCTGAGCCACTCAGACCGCAACACTCTGAAGTATTGCTCATCCGTCTTGCCAACCTCCAATCAAATGCCATTTTTTTTCAGCCTAATGGCTGCTATTAACGATCACCTTCTTTTGCATTGTGACTAGGGATGTAACGATTACCGGTAAAATGATAAACCGCGGTAAAAAGTCAGACTGCGAGTATGACCGTTTCAATTTTTAATTATCATTATTTAATGATAATCGTGATAATTCCGGTCACAATAACCGTGATGTGAAATTTTCATACCGTTACATCTCTAATTGTGACAAAAGGCATAGAGAAAAAAATTGAGGAAGACTGCAAGTAAATGCAAAAATAGACTGGAAGCATCAAAGAGGTGGTTCAGCAACAAAAAACGATACCGGCAGCTTTTATCCATTAACAACTTACCATCATATTCCCTGGAAGACATTTGCCAAAGCTTTGCTTACATGCAGCTGAATGCAGGCACATCTGACGGCAGCCAAAGTCGCCCCCAGATAAGAATCTTTGGCCTCCGGCTACCTGTCTGAGCCAGCGGTAACACATCTGATGGCGGCGGCAGCAGGGGGGGGGAAGGAGGGGGGCTACTTGAATGTCATCCACAGGAGGTTCACCCAATGACCTTCCCAGTGTCGCCTCCCCATTCCAAACTCTTGATACGGGCTTATCACTGCATTGATACCGAGGCAGTTAAAGAAACACAGTGGAGGGGAGCAACAATGGGCGGCGAGAGCGAAAGAAAACAAAAGGCAGTCGGAAAAAAACAGGGCAATAAATTAAGGTGGGATGCAAGACAAAGGCAGATGGAGAGCGAGCAGGTAAGACGGGCAGGGAGGGAGACAGACAAAAGGAGATGATCCGCTCTACCTATGCAGACGAAAGCAGGGGAAAAAAAAAAAATCTGTCTGGCCTCTCCTCACTTCCCCTCCCCCGTGCAGAGCGCGCCAGCAGGCTATTACAGTAATGAGTGCAACCGCAAAGAGTGACGTCATGCCATCTATAGCATTACTGCACGCTCTGATGTATAGGACAAAGGGAGTGGGGGAGGAGAGAGAGAGAGTGTGTGTGTGTGGGAGGGTGGGTGTGTGAGCGACTGAGTGAGATGCAAAAGGGGGCTAAAGACAAAGAAAACAGCAATGGGAAATTAATTTGCGTAGGCCCCGCCCCCACCGAAAGTCTGGTACTGGCTTTGTTACACCAGCGAGATGAAAAATCAACACGCATTAGATAACAGAGCACACACCACTGCCGCCGCCGCCGCCGCCGACCCGACGCCCCTCGACTCAGGGCACGTTCAACAGCACCGCCCCTCCTCCCCCCCGTCTACACTCCAGCACACCAAAACAATACAAAGAAGAAGAAAAACACACACACACGTACACACTTATGGCACACATGTGCGCGTTTGCCTCACTCGGAGCGCCGACGTGATTGGGATAATGAACGGCGGAGGAAAAACAAAAGGGAGACCGCCAATTATCTGCTCCTTTAATCCTAATTGGCTGGAGATCGCTGCCGCTCCCTAATCTGGCGCACAATGCTTCCCAAATCAGAGGGAGCGCGCCGCAATTTAAAGGCTCGCACTCGACAATCGAGCTTATCCGGCATTCATCTATAGAATGTAATTGAGGTGCACATTCCCACAGGCTCCGCGCGCCGACAACTGGGAGCTGTCCAGTGCGGACGGGCTCTTTATTTATTGGCCACCGTGCAACTCGGAGCAGCTGGTGGTTAAGTGCTCCGTTCAAGGGCACCTTGGTGGGGACACTCCAGAAAAAAAAAAATAAAAAAATAAAAAAATAAAAAACAACAGTGCTGGTAAAAACCAGCAAATGTCAAGGAAATGAGCAAACATGGTGTGGGATCAGTCGAAGATTAATTATTGCAATTTTGTCTGAGAGGTTTACTTATCTTGAGTAAGAAAAGAAGAATAGAGTAATTAGAAATAAAACACGATGACAATTCTGGATTTGTGATGTTTTGGTTTTTTTTCCACATGGTTTGAAAAACAAAGAGTGCTTTGAAAGTTGCACAGTTTTGAGCTCACATATTTAATACTATTATAATCCCCCGAAAATATGATATTCACCTAGCCTGTCGGTGACAAGTGTGTCTTTTGCCTCATTTGCTTGCGCCACATTCAGAAAATGTCCCAAAAAAAATCAATTCTGGGAATCAGCCTTGATTGATATGATAGGATCACTCAATCAGGTGTCAATCTAAAACTGCCTGGTGCTCGCCGTCAATTTTGCCCTCTTCTGAATGTTCATCTGCTTTGAAGAAGGCTGTAAACAGAAGGCTAAATGTGCAATTTTTTTTTTTGGAACTCGATACGGTTTAAACCGACCGGCATTAAGGATGAAAGTTAAAGATCGGGAAACGAGGATAATGTCCGAAATCGACGACTGCAATGACCTTCATCCACCTACAGTAAAGACACATTTTTAGCAATAGGTTGGTAATGACAAATGTCTGTGCAGACGTTTGAAACTTAAGCTCCCGTCCGAAGTGTATCATCGATTTCGGGGGCACACAAGACAGATAGGCTCTTTATTTCGGCCAGGAGTGTGTGTGTGTGTGTGGGGGGTAGGGGGGGGTACGACCCGAGAGGCTGTGAAACCGGAGGGGCCTCTCGGGCGCGACCACCCCAAAGACGACCCCGCTGCCGGGCCCGACGCTGTGAAAGCTGCGCAGGAATTTACCGTGACAGCGGAAACAGCCTCTCCTCAGGTGGACGTTCATAAAGACAGCGCCAGGGCACACATGAGAGCGCGCACAAACACACACACACACACACGTGCAGACCTTGGCAGTGAACCCTGCCATCGCTCACCTCCCCTCAACCTTGGCGCTGGGATTCTAGGAAAAAAACATAATGCTTTCTTCACCCTCCGCTCCAAAAAAAGGAATACTCCTATGGGGTCTTTTTGCAGAGGCTGTCCTTTTAGCATCCATCATCATTGTACTGTCAATTTCTTGGAAAGCACTCTGATAAATATGAAGCTATTATGCCTCGGAGTTCAAAGAGGACAATTATTACTTTAGTTGGATGTTTATGTGTGAGTTCAACTCGTTGGTTCCTGGAAGTCTCGTTTCCCAGGGGCGTAATAAACAAGGACGGGGCGGTTGGGGGGGGGTATGGGTTCACTTCCTGTAGCAAGAACAAGTATTTCAAAAGCAGCGCTACTGGGGCCACGGTCGGTGTGGACACAGATGAAGCCGTCCACGCGGTTCCAGCGCAGCTTTGTTGAGTTAAAAAAAAAAAAAAGGGAAAGGAAATAACATCACATGTCGGAGTAGGGGGAGAAAAAAAACAAAGCAGCCATTATATCATCAGCTTGCCGTCATCAAACCAGAGCGGGGCCGGTGCCAAGGCGGCAGGCCTGCGCTCGATCAGCAGGGCCCCTTTCTTTCCAGCGGGTGAGCCAACCCGCCGGTGCATTAGCAGTAACCAACCCGATCTACTGTACCTAGGGTGGTGGTGGTGGTGGCCACCATTTCCAGGTTTCCTCTGATCACACAGAGGAATGCCGCTGAAGAGGAAGGAAAAAAAAGAACCTGAACCTCTGGCGACCCGGCGGCCTTGGGGATGAAACGGCGACGCACGGCGCTCCGCTACGTCCAGGTATTTCCTGGAAGTGCACCTCAGGCCCATTTTACAGTGAGGCGGCATATTGCATTTCAAGAAAAAAAAAAAAAAAAAAAAAGAACGGGGTAAGTGAATTTGAGGCTAGCGCTCCTGTGTGTGTGTGTGTGTGTGCGAGACACGTACAGGGGGGCCCGGCACGCATGCACGTGCGCTGCCGTACATGTGTTTCTGATGAGTCAATATGGATCTGCATTTCAAATAAAGATAATGGGAAGCAGAGCGGAGGCCGAATGAAAGGGAGAGCGGCCCGTGGTATGGTATCTATAGGTGGCGGTGTTGGTGCTGCTGATGGTGTGTGTGGGGGGGGGGGGGGGCATTCCTGAGGCCTGATGTTGGAGGAAAATTAAAAAAATCCTCCGGCTGCTCGGGGTGGGGTGCAGTGGGGTGGGCTGCGGGAGAGGGAGGGGCTCCACCACAGAAGGTTGACACACGCCGCTCAGCCGGCAAGCTCGCCGCCCGTCCAGTAACTTCAATACGATATTTGGAAAAGTATTGATTTTCAATACGATTTTCAATACTAGCAACCGCCTCTTTGCATCTCCCTCCTCCTTCAGTCCTGCCTCGCGGAGAGGTTAGCAGAGGGAGCGCTCGGAGTGTTTGTGTGTGTGTTGGCGACGGCGCACGTCGCCTTGATGTGGTACTGATACATTCATACTACAGAGAAGTCATATTGTATCGTTTTCACTTTTCGGTATCGGGGGAAAAAAGTGATATATCGACAGAGGTGAGAGGTGAGAGTGTTTTCCACGCGCATACGCAAACGCACTGTAGACGCTTCTGGTGTGAATTGGGGGTAAGCCTTCGCTCACGGCTCAACTGCGCTTCCTCTGATGTGTGCTGAGCCACTTCCACACACCCACCACCACCCTGGCGTTCGCCCCTCCGACGACCGCTGATCAGGGGAGAGCAGGGCTGTCAAAAAGGGGGTTTGCGGGATCAAAACCCCCAATCAAACGGCGGCTGTCACGAGCCCAGGTGATGATTAATGGCTTGTATTCTACTGACCCGGAGAAGAAAGGGGAACTGGGGTATGGGGTGGGGGGGGGGCTACAGATGGGAGTTCTCAACTCATTACAAAGCCCAGTAACACGTGTTGAGGGTCGGCGGCGGCGCACCTCGGCGAGATCGGGCAGCCCGGCAACCGGCGCTGGCGGGCAATTACGGCATTGGGAGATGAAAGGTTCGCTCCGTTAGAGGGGAGGCTTGTTGGGGGTGATATTAACAAATTAGATACAAGAGGTCTGCTGTTCACCTGCCTCTGCCGCTCCCGGTTCGCTCTTACGCACGCGGCTCACAGCGAGGGTCTGGACCCGCCGGCGCCCGGCCGTGTTCTGCGGTAGAAAACCAAACACGGAACTGTTTGGACTGGACGCGATCCGTTTTTCCGGGCGGACCGCTTGCCAGCGGCCCCCGATTGATGGCTCTCACCCAGAGGAGGACATTTTACAGGGAAATGCTCTCCGGCTGGAAGTGGCGTCTTTCTTTTTTCATGTTTTTTTGGGTTTGCAGAAAAAAAAACCACACACACATACACAGGGTCGCAGTCTCAGCCGCGGCGGGGCAAAGTGTTTCCTGAGGTGATAACCGAGGGAATGTTGAGTTATGGTTGCCAACACATCGCGCAACACTTGGATCCGCCTTGTACAGACCATCACCTCAATATGTCAGAATGACTGAGGGCTAGTTTTGGCACTGAAACCAGCTCTTGACGATTATAAAGCACGGCTCTTGGTTTGATTGTTGGGGAACCAAAGCCATCTCGCAGTTTGTAATCGTCATACGATGAAATGTTCACTTTATCCAACAATAACATGTCTCAAGTCATCAGTGGACTAACCTTGAATGATGAAAATTAGCCATTTACTCGTTTTGATGCTCCACTTTTGGAATAACCATGCTAAAAAAAAAAAAAAAGTCGCTCTGTGATGTCACAACGCAGACAACGCAACACCCTTGGTGCTCATTCTAAGCTTATTGACCACTTCCAAACATGTAGAGGTTCCAACACAGCAGCAGCATCAGTTCTAACAGTGAGCTAAGACCAAGCTTGCTGTAGGAATGTTGCAAACAGAGGGTTAAAAAACTGTTTTTTAAAAACTTTTTGGGATGCACAATCATGTGAGGCCAAAAATGTTGACCATTTTTAAAATCATAAGTTTGGAGTGACTGCATTTTTAGAGTAAACTCATCACAGATTACAAAGACCTAATTTCTTGCTGTGTATGAGCCTCAAACTGCCCCTTAAATAGCAGGTTAACATTAATGCAGTGATGCCCTATAAGAAGAGAAGTCGTTTGAACCTAAAGCTGCTCCTGTCAATGACTCACTGAAGAATAAAAGCGAAACATTTTTTTAAAAATATGCTTTCAAGTAAAAACAGGCAGAAACAGTAAAGAGCGCAGTTCAAATAGAGTCCCAGCATCTTTAAACCTTCAACATATTTAAACATGCATCCAAACACACAAAGACGCACATACGGTGCACGCACACATGCGCTGCAGCGTTCCTCCCCTGGGAATTTCCTGTCCACTGGCTATCATGTTCAAACACACACACACACACACACACACACACACACACACACACACACACACACACATAAAGGCTGAATCCATATGAGGGGCGGGGGAAAAAAGCCTCTCAGATGCATTCCTCCCTCCTCTGCAGCAGGAAAACAGACCAGTTGCTTCCGCAGCGGATCGATAACAGGGAAAGATGAACACTTCTGAGTAAAGAAGACGAGAAAGGAATGAAGACCGAGGAAAAACATCCCAGAAGATGGGTGGATAACATGTTTGTCCACGGTGGAGGACAAAATCACAGCGACCGAAGAGAAAAATGTGTCAAAAATATTCCAAAAAGTTAAAATATTAAGCATACAATTGGAGCGAAAGCTAAATTAACATTAGTTAAAGGGCCAGTATGGATATTGAGGACCATCTAGCTGTAATGTCAGGGTACAAAGCAAGAAATCCTTGTTTGATCCATTTGACTTGACCAATTTAAAAGACATGCATTTCCTACTCCGCCTCGCGCCAACAGATGCCAGCAGCTGAGGGGAAAAGTATCTCTTGTCGTCCACAGCTCTCAGATGCATCACTTTCCCTGCACCCGTCGCACAAAGACAGAAACGTATAGGGTCGAGGTCACCCTGTCCAGACGGGATATAGGGCTCAGTTCCATAGCCGAGCGCCGCCGTTACTGCTGAGGCGGTGAAATGCGAGTCGGCTCACTCTCCCGGATCGATGGATGCGCCTCTGCTGCCGTCCCAGGAGTCTGCGCTCTCTCTCTCTCTATCACTGTCACCACTGCCCGTCTGTCTCTTGCCCACCTTCTCCTTTTTTTCTGGCCGTCGCCGCATGGCGTGTTTTTTTTTCAGGAACATCGCTAAGTTATAAGCTAACTTATGAGATGCAACAATGGCAAAATTAGACAATGATGACACAACTCAGTTGCGGACCAATGGTTTTACTGCGACAGTCAAACCCCACCACCGCAGTCAAATACGACCCCCCATCAAGGGGGAACTGAAAGCCCCCTTCCCTAAGTGAAGCGGCGCGCAGGCTCGGCTGTCATCCAAGATGGCCGACGTCCATGTGACAGACGACCGAGCATGTGGCATTTTCGCTGACCCCTGACCCGGAAAAAACCTTTCCCCTATCAACTCCCCCCCCCGCTACCCCCCGGCTCACATGCTGTGATAAACGGATGGCCCGAAACCCAGTGACCAGCGACCACTGGGATTCTTTTGTGCGAGCGGTGAATCGCATCACGAAAGGTCACGCGGGGGTGAGATCTGAAACAGGTGAACTCTGACCCCCGCCCTCCGCTACAGGCCGTGGGTTGTGGTATTTTGTGAGGAGGGGCATTGATAAGATTGGGAGCCGCAGATGGACGGCTGATAAGATTGGTTGGTTTGTAAAAAAAAAAAAAAAATGGCTAAATGAAGCGTTACAAGAAAACATTACAAGAAAAATTAAGTGAAGTGACAGTTTCATTTTTAATGAAGACTCGTAAGTGTAAGAACACGTGAAAACCACTTGGAACTATGAGGCAAAATGCAGAAAAAGAGGTAACCCATTTTTTTTTGGGGGGTGGAGAGCTTTCACTGCAGCTGCTAAATTAAAAGGAAACCTGACAACTGGCCTTGAAGATTTCAGATCATTTGAAAGAACACACACTCACACACATTCTTTTCAAATCTATTTCAGGCGACCCGGCTTGCGGAGGGTTGTCTTGGATGATATACTGAAACGTCTAACCACCAAAACGAAGAGAATTGCTTCGCGGCAACCGGACAAGGAAAACGTTTCAAGGGTGAACCCAGGCGTGAAAGCACTTGCTCAACAGCGGTTTTGCATGTGAGGTGGACACAGTCAGACTGTCCCTAACCATTTTTTTTCCCCTCTCTGTGCGTTTTCCTAAATCCCTGATGCAGCTTCGTCCAACTGGAGCCCTCATTCAGTCCAGCGACTCGCTGCCCCCAGCCTGCGTGATGGTGTTTGACTTTAACAAACATTAAAACTCGTCAACGGCGTGTTTGATTTGGTGGTTTTCCAATTACAGCCACACAGGTAGTTCAATCTTTTTTTTCCCATTTTTCCTTTTTTTTTTTTGCCGTCCTGTCATGAAATGCTAAGAGTGATTCCAAATGTATATATATTTTTCCACTCTGTGGTATTTACAGTTGCTGCAGTCACATTTTTCAATTAGGATAATGCCTAGAATTATTCACGAGGCACAAACACTTAGTTCTGTTTATATGACCTGGATATGGATACGATGCCATAAATGCATTTTAACATGAGCTTGAGACCTTAAGTGGTCTTTGCAATAATTCCATTTCCACTTAGCATTACGTTGACAGAATTTGCGTTTACGGAAATGTTATAAACATCAGACTCGGAAACAACCTGCTTTTTGCCCAAAGCGTTCAAAAGTAAAAACGCTCCCAAAGTTGTAACTGAAGACTGAAGGGAAACTGAAATAAATACATTAAGACGTCTCTCCAGAGTAGAAAGCAGCCTAATCTGACTTTAGGGCAGTTTACAGTAAAGCGAGTTAAACAAACCTCACTCAACTGGACAAATACCTTGAAGGGTGGAAGAAAAAAAAACTATAAAAGCATTTACTTCTTACTGTAACAAATAGTGCCAGTGATTACTATGAGAATAGATCCAAACAACGCACCAAAAGCCATTTTCCTCCTACATAAATCACCATGTCCTGAGAAAATCCACAGTTTTCCGGAGCAGTCTTTTCAGGAAGAGCCTTAGGTGCCGGCTAAGGCCTTTCTCTGGACCGGACCCAAAATGTTTTCAGCACCGGTTTAAGTTTATGCCCCCTCTAAGCCCCCTCCACGACAAACATGACCACCCAAGCAGGCCACGGACATTTACACTGAGCCGTTTCAGTCCATTACCCAGCATCAGATCCTCCGGCTGCGCTACCTCGTGAGCAACATGACCAGCGAGTTGAGGATTTAACCCGAACCCAAACAGCCCACTCCGCCGTCTGCTCTGCCTCTGCCGGATCAATTAACAGCCTGGTACTGTAACAAGATGAGTAACACAGCTCCCAGCGGAACCTTCCCTTGATGCCGTTCCTGCTAGTCTCTTGACAAAAATTCACACCCCCAAAAATTGGATAGGACACGGTGAAGTGAGTAAGGGGAAACTGAGGATAAGAGCTCACATCCTCTGAAGGAGGAAGCAGATTCACACTCGATTAAACCACATGTCAAGCCAGACACTCATGAGTTCAGGCCCCGCAGACATGTAGACATGAATCATTAATAGTTTCTAGTATTAAAATATTTAAACTGTCACCTAATCAACATAAATCACAGAAAATGCCTCCATCAGTTGAAATGAAAAAATATATTTGAAAGACTTTTGCCCCAGCGGTGCAAACAGAATAATAGTAGCAGCGATTGCTGTGATATTCAATGTCACACAGCAGATGCTGTTTTTATTGGCCGATACTTAAGTTCTGTCCACAACCATATGATGGTGAAGATCATCAACAAAGGGATGCCAGGACTCCTCGACTCTGTCTTTCATGTACAACTAGATGTCACGACCATTAGGGCTCATTGGATGGTGCTGTGTCCCACGGTAAAACATACCAAAACTTTTGGCAACATTTTACGCATTGTCACTTTTAAAGCTACACTCTGTTGCAAACAGGTATTTTTCCTATGCCACACAGGTTCTAAACATACCTTTTTTTCTCCAAAGTCAGGGTTAAAAACAGCAAAGCGCTCTTCACACGGCCTCTCTGAACTCGCAGTCCTCAGTCCTACCCGGTGTTTGGCGTCACGGCGCCCTAGAGACGCACCTACAACACTGCTAAACCAACACCGTTCCCAGTTCCAGGTTGGAAACTTAACACGTGCCAGCAAAAAGGAGGGCAACAAGAGGATCTTCACTCTTTTTTTGCCCCTCCATCGCCGTTTATTTTTGTTCATGGGGCTCGCGGCTCAGTGCAATCAAAACGCAGACGAACATAACTGTGCACCTTCCAACATAAACAGAAACACCGGTGACTGACAAGGAAATCCCTCCGACTCCTAGCGGATTGTCACCATCGGGCCTTCCAGTATTGAGGTACGCGGCTTATTTTTCATAGCGTCTCTCCTCCTCGGAAGACAAAAGAGCTTTTCGCAGCATTTCTCCAGTCAATCTGCGAAGACTGAAATCTGTCTCCTTTTTCTGCGCCCACAAGGAGTAATTCCACTCCTGCTCGAACCATCTGGCTGGTCAAAGGGATCGCTGCTCTCACAGGTCAAATCAGCCATCAAGGATTTTGACCCTCTAGCATGTAATGGACACTGTGAAGTAGACAGTAGGGCAGGGTGGCTGGGCTGTGATGCTGGGGGGTGAGAGGTGTGTGTGTGTATGAGAGAGAGAGAGTGTGTGTGTCCGCATCGTGTTGAAAGCCCGATATGCAAAGAGTGCCGCCGGGATCGTACCCTTGAAATAGTCACCAGCCCAAGGGCGCGACTGCCAAGTGTGTGTTTGGCCTCGACCCTCCCGGTACGCGTTGCAAGTATGTCGCCAAGCTCTGGGAAATATTTCACCCAGAGTCCTTGACACACTGACTAAGTAAGAGAATGTACGGCGAGCCTATTTTAAGCCGCCGGAATGAAAGCAGGGCGGTCCTCCCTGTGGCCAGTTGTGACAGCGCAGTGGTGCGCTGGAGCCAGACAATAATAGTGCTGCTGTCAGACAGGATGCAGAGGGGGAGCTAGCGGGGGGAGAAAGGGATCTATGGGCTAATAATAGCATCTGAACCAGTGCTATTCCCAACACTGGATGTGGATCCATCATTACACGTCCACAGACACGCACACACACTGGGAGAGAGAGAGAGGTTTGGCACCCAGTCGCTAACAGTAACCCGATCGAGCCGCCGCAGGAACCAAAGCAATCACGAATCAAAGGCGCATCCAGAGCGACGCACGGCGGGTGCATGCGTGCGCGCGCGAGCGTGCATGTGTCGTACCAATGTGAGCACGTGCGGACATACTCGGAGTGCGCGGAGCAGGCGGGAGATAAATGGAAGCAGGAGTTCAGTGGAAAACCACTTTTTCCCTTCATAAAGCAAAAGGCAGCGCACGTCTCTGATGTTGCCCGACCCGAAGAGGGAGAGGGTGAGGGAGAGGGAGCAGGAGCAGATCTGTCTCTTCTCCTCTGGCTCGTCCTCACTCCTCGAGAGCATATGAAGTCCATTCCAGGCCTCCCTTCTCCCTCTCCATCACCCGCTAATAGAACTGCTCTATCCCAGCGAGAGGCCGAAAAGGATGTGTGCGCTTCTAATTGTAGCCAGCCGTAAAGGAGGAGGAGGAGAAGAGGGGAGCGGAGGGGAGGAAACGAAAAGAAAGGAGAGGGTAGAAGAAAAGAGAGGGGGAAAGAAGAAAGGGTAAAGGAAGGAAGATGGGATAAGTAAGTGAAAGAAAGATGAGCGAAGAAAAAGGGTGGAGAGAGCGCAGAAAAGGAAATGAGAAGGAAAGAAGCCTGGAAAAGAGGGGCGAGTAGGGGTAGTAGATGACCAAAGAAAGGAGAGAAGAGGAGGGCATATGAAAAGCAAAGTGAACGCAAAGGAAAGGAAACCACGGGAGGCAATGAGAGAAGGGGGGGATGAAAGATGGGTTTGTTCAGTACCACAGATTGACACGTCTCTCTCATCTGCTGCCAGGCCAAACCATATGCCCCAAGGCCAAAGGGTGGAGAGGAGATGGAGGGGGAGTGAGATGAGGTGTCAAGGGCAGGAGGGGCCAGAGCGGCCGTCAATTCTCCGCGGCGGATCGTTAGAGAAAAAGGAGAGAGAGAGAGTCACATGCCGTCACGTGCGAGCGTCCAAGGTCGGCGCCACAAAAGAAAAGAAGGCAAATTGAAACAAGCGACGGACACTGACCAGACCACGAGGCGAGGCGCTGGCTCTGACCTAAAGGGAGCTTTTGCTTCGTCTTCTTTTTTTTCTGTCCGTCTTGGATCGGACCCATAGGCGACTCTCGCTCTTCCAAGCCGCCTGTTGCTGACCACACACGCCGCACGGACGGCGGCCGACAGACGGCGACGCCGCACGACACGGGGGCTGCCGTCAAAAAGGCTCAGACGGGCCCCGGCAGCTGGAGCCCCGCAGGAAGGAGAAGTCAGCCCAAACTACTTTGGCCCTGTGGTCGAGGGTAGAGACCACCAGCTAGTGGTAGTGGTCTTGTGGTGGAGTGCCCGCCCAGGGACGGGGAGGTTGTGGGTTCGATCCTTGGCCAGGTCATACCAAAGACTACAAAAATGGTACCTATTGCCTCACTGCTCACTATGTATTCAGAGTTGGATTTGGGTGCGTTAGATCGCCCAATGAATTCCTGAGCGCGGCACCACAGATGCTCACCACTCCCTCAGTTATGGGTCAAATGAGGGGGACAAATTTTGCATCCTTTTGGGATTTGACAATCAGTAGGATTTTGACTTTAGAAGAAGTCCCCCCCCTTTTGATTGGTTTCGCCATCGGGCGCAAGGGCTCGAACAGTGAAGAGACGCTTCCATTGAGCTGGAGGTTGAGGGTTTTTTTTTGTGAGGTGGAACAGTGTGTTTAACGCACACAGTAGTCTCCTGACTGAATGACCGGGGCAACTTTAGTGTGTGTGTGTCTGTGACTGGTCCCACATGTTCAACTCCCACTGAACCGTGCGGGGCCAATTCCCCTCGTTTATTGACTGGAAACTGATACTTTTAAGGGCTTCATTCATGCCACGTTTTTTTTTTTTTTTTCGTGAGGTACACATCCAATGGACACGCATCGCACCCGCAGGTCGCTTCCCCTTTTTCTCCCCCCAGGTGATTTTTTTTTACACGTGCAATGTCTGTCCGCTCTTTGGGGGGTTTTACCTTTGCAGGCACTGTTCCATTTGGTTGGGCTCCTCCTATGCCCCCCACCAGGCCGGATAGGTTTGGTATTATTTTTATCTTATTCCATGTGAGTTTAACAGACTTTTGGATGAAGACAGCGACAAGGGATACTTCTGTGAGTGGTTCAGATTCAAATTAGAGAATATTAATTTTTGCAGCCGACTTGTCCAATCGCAGAAATAGATAAGTAAATTAAAGTAAAAAGTAAAGTAAGTAAAGTAGAAATGATGACTGTCAGCATTAACATGTTAATCACGATAAAATTAAATACAAGGCATAACATGCAATTTCTTTAATTGCATTTTAATTGCAAACCTTTTGTTCCATCCATTAACCCGTAGCCAGGTCCTTAAACCATAGTGCTGTTTCAATGCCGCATCAATCAATCAACTTTTATTTGTACAGCGCTAAATCACATCCAAAGACCTCTCAAAGCGCTTTGTACAGAGAGAAAATGGAACCAACTGGGCCCCCAGAGCAAGCAAGTGCAGGAAAAACTTCCCTGTGGGAAGAAACCTAGAGACGATCCGGACTCCAGAGGGCCGTCATCTGCCTATGACCAGTTGGGGTGAGAAGGAAATACAAAAATTGTAGAGAGACAGAGAGACAGAGATAGAGATAGAGATAGAAGTAGCCAGAGTGGCAGACAGGCCAGAGTGAGTTGCAGGGTTAAAGCTCTCACAATAAACAATAGATGCAGATATATCATGGCGAGTGGTTGGGGGATACAGCCGCTGTCCATGTAGAGTGTGTTAGTCTGTGTTTGCTGAGAGATTAACCTCGATTTAGAAAATTAATCGTTTGACAGCCCTAATACAAATAAGTAAGTAGTAAGAGTAAAACAAAAGTTTGATTAAAAAAAGTGAACAGGATTGCACTGCTGACACCAAAGGAGTTGAGTTTCCTAGCAAATATATTCTTTGGTTTTCACTTCAAAATAGTCTTGATATTTTCATAAATTTTTTAACAGCGAGTCAAACACAGCGCACAGGTATTTGTACGCTTGTACTAATGTAAGCAGCCACAGTGCATCCGGCTATCTGCGGCTCATGGTGTGGATTTACAACGTGCCTCCGGAGGACATTTCCAGCCCATCTCTCACGCGCTCCTGGGTTGCGGAAGGCGCGCCCTTTATCACTGTGACATTTTCATTTAACACGCGGCCCAAGAGCTCCGGCAGCTCGCAGCCCTACTTCCTGTGCCCCACGCTGAGGCACAATACCGACCCACTTAACATTTAGCCGCGCGGCAGATCGGCCAGCGAATTCCACCACTTCCACGCTTCCCTGGGAAAGCTCGTTATTTTACCTTTGATTTAGAGCAACAAGAATTATGACGGGGCCACAGGCTGTTAGCGGCAAAACAAAGGAAACGCCAGTTAGCTTCTCTCTTTTTTTTTACGCTGGACGTTTCTGGAACGAACAGTTGTGTGTTGGGGGTTTAGCATCATTCAACCAGAGGGCGTGAGCGCAAAGGGAGGGTTAAAAAGTGTTTTGCAAAGAAATTCTGTTTTTTGTCTTGGAACCTATACCGTGTTCCACTGGCTCAGCCCACCACAATTATTCCCTAAATGAAACAATTTCAGAAACCGTACCGTCAAATGTCCACTCAACGGCCTTCTGTACAGTCTGTCAGCTTTCTGCTGACACACTGATACTGACCTGATTTCCAGGTCCCATATCAATGTCACTGTAAGATTTTTCACCACAGACTCCATTGGGGAGGCCGAAGACATGATCACCTGAAAACTGTGTCGCCCTACATGACGCTATAATCCTGTGTCCTGTCAGGACTGATAAGAAGGTGGCCAAGAATTCAGCAGCTAGTCACTCAAGGCTTGGAAGTGGTGTCACTTACCTGAAGCAAGTGTGATTGTGCCACTGATGACCTATGTGACATCACAAAGAGCTGATTTTCCCTGACGAAAGCCCTCTGACTGAAAGCTTGGTTTATTTCGAGATATTTGCATTGATCCAAGTGTGCAGATATGAGTTAAGTGACTGGTTAGAGAGACATTCAAGTTACAATACTTTTCTTTTTTTGCAGAATATGAGACCTTAAACTTTAGTCCAAGGCATTAGATCAACTCTGGGGCCTTTTATTGTGTGAACTCTCTGTAAACTCTTGTCTTGGTTGGTTAGCCAGACCACATCTGAAAGAACTGCACGATGCACTAGATCCAAAAAAACATATATATCAAAGTTGTTTCAGATTAGTTGCGGCTTTAACCAACCCCAGGGTTCGGAAATAATGGGGGGGGACACACGATGCAAACAAGGTACATAAGAATTGATTTATTTTGGTGAGCCTTAAATGCATTCAGGGTGCGAGTGACCTTTCGGATGAGAAACAGTCTCAGGATGAACTTAACTCAAACACTGATGTTTAACCGTGGGCCTCCTTGTGAACTCCCAGTGTTACACACACACACACACACACACACACACACACACACACACACACACACACACACAGGATGCAAAGTGTGTGTTGGTAGGACATTAAAGGTATGGCGGACTTGTGTGTTCGTCACTGTATCTCACCTCTTGCCGTAATGTGAACCAGATGGGGTCTGTTCTTTTTTTTCCCGTCTTCTTCTTCCCTCCCCTTTCATTTGCTGCCGATGGACGCTGACCCGGGCCGTCATGGGTGCCCGGGGTCTCTGTAAGCCTTGTCGGGCCTTTTCTCCACCTCAGGGGGACGCTGAGCCCCGGCAGTTTCTTTAACACGGTGATTAATCACACGCCGAGCGGCAGACGTGCTGTGCTGGACACAGCCGATCGCCTCCATTAAAAGAAAAAAAAAAAAAAAAAAAAAAGGCGGGAGAGCTCCGGCGGGCACAGAGAACACTTTGTGCCGGGGGAGACACAGGCCATTGTCCGCCGCGACGAGCCGCACGGCGGGGGAGACGCGGATGCCGAGGGCCGCTCCGGTGTTTTGACAACCTGGGCTCGTTTCTTTTTCTGTTTTTTTTTCTCTCTTCTTCTTTCTTCCCCCCCTTCTCCAAAGACCGCATGTGTGTCTCATTTCCTACTTCATATCCTGGCCCGGTTAGCGGGATTACACGCACGATTAATCTAATAGATCACCGTCTTGTCATTTCACTTCTGCTTTGATCAGATGATGTCACGGACATATCACGACTCTGTCATCGAGAAGCAGAGACACTACTGACGAGCTCCTCCAGTTTGTCAACTTTCTTCCTCGCGCTGCTGCTGGTTTGTTCCCGCAAATGGTCTGCACCGCCCCCTACAGGTGCGTGACGATGCAGCCACGTGCACACAATCTACAACAAACGATTTTGTTGTTTGTTTGTTTTTTACCGTGGAGGAAGAAGGTAAAAAGTGCACTAAAAAAAACAACACTTATATACATTGATGAGATTGAGGAGGTTGTTATTTACTTCACTAAAACACCTTATATTCGAATACCTGATGCTGCCCGTGTTCTCGACAGGCTGCAGGACACAGTGAACCATCAAGCAGGATTTTGAGTTTTTCCTCCCCGCCTTTTACATGCGTACTGTGACAGGTTAGGCTCGTGAAACTCCTTTTGCCAAAAGGGTCAAACACATCTAACTGAAAAGGTTTGATAGCACTGATTGTGATCACCTGCGATGAACTGGCGACTTGTCCAGGGTGTCACCCAGCCTTCACCCTAAGATAGCTGGGATAGGCTCCAGTAGACCCCTGTGACCCTGAGCTTGGGAATAAGCGGGGATGGAAGATGAATAAATGAATGAATGAATGATTGTGATCACAGGGCCAAAGTCTTCAGAACCACATGAACTGTTTGGTATTATGTTTAAGATCACTGCCTGAATGCCAGCTGACATTTTGCAGAGAGGATGTCCAGGTGATTCTCATTCAAATAGAGACAAAGAAATAACAAGCGCAGCTGTGCTCGTCTATGGGAGACTAAAAATAGGAAGCACAAGTTTGAACAGAAGACTTGAAATAGATCAGGGTTGATAATAAGAGAATCATTCAGACAACTGCTGTTTCACCACTGCCTGAAATAGTTTTTTACTTTCTTTCATGAATAATGCAATTCTTCACCCCCCAAATCACACGGACTTAACAATATTACACGCCGCTATCTGGCCCGTTTGATGCGATCGGTTCAAGGAGTTGATCGCTGACAGCTTGGACGCCTCGCCGAGGAAGCCGAGCCAATCAAGAGAGCTGTCAAAGAGGCTTTTCATGGGCTCCGCAGGAAGCTGGACGGCAGTGTCACCGACCGGGCTGGTGTGGGGAGTTAGGGGGGGCACGGGGAGGGTAGCTAGCTCTTCAGTCTGGCAGACACACAGGCGGACGGAGCTGGGCGAGCGCCCTGGCACTGGAAGTGGCGACGACAGTGGCGGCGGCATTCTGCTGGAGAAGTGGCTGGCAAGCAGGAGCAGGCCGGGCCACTCCAGCCACAGACAGAGAGGGGAGATCACACAGTCAGACGCACTCCGCCACACTCCTGTCGAGGAGCGGACGGGGGGCCGGCTGGGGAGGGGCAGGGGGGAGAGAGAGGGCCCATCCTGAAAAGCTGCCGTTGTCTCCGGGTAGCTTTCAAGTGAATGTGGGAGTGGGAAGGATGGCGTGGGGGGGGGGGCTTTAAGAGGCGTTGTGTGACAGCTCCCGAGCCGGCAGTGATCCTCCTCTGTTGGTTTTTAATTAATAAGCCGCGTTTGAATGACACAATGCACTTGGCAGGACAACACAGCGACTCCGAGGTGGCCTCGATGCTGTTTGTTTTTCTGAGTCGCACTCCAACTGACACGGATCCCTCAGCCGCGAGGTGCTGAGGGTTTTTTCTTTTTTTTTTGAAGCCTCATTTTTTTTGTTGACGCAACAAACAAAAAAAAAAACCATCTCAAAAGTTGAGATGGTTTGAAACTGCGACAAGAGACAAAGAGTTAACCATCCACTTTGCCTCAAGCCAAATGGGTTTCTCAAAAATGTAAATCAAACGTGAGGATTTTCTGAAAGCAATTATTTTTGGATGACCAAACAAACATTTCAAAGTTGAGATGTTTTAAAAAATAAAATCCTTCCTTCAAGCCAACATAGTTCTCCATAAATGTAAATAAAATGTATAGACAAGAGAGAGACTATCGTCAATACAAAGTTAGCTGCTAAACAGCTAAGAAAAGAATTTTCCTTCAATACCACCTTGTTGTTTTTGTTCGTTTCATAATCTTTTACAATTGTGATATGAACAACTGTGACAGTAATGCAAGAGGCATGCAACTGTTTGTTGATCGTTTTTTCTGCCGTTTGTTGAGCAAGACTGCCATCCAGTGGACCGTTGAAGGAACAGGCAAACATAACCGACAAAGATTTCTCGAGGGCAGAATTTCGATCTCCGAGTTTTACAAATATTTGTAAAATCTGACGTAACAACAACAACTTATGTGATTTGGAACCTTTTATCTGTGACACAAAATATTGTCTTAGAACAAAACCTGCTAAAACGATTGCAAAGAAAAAAAACAACATCTTGGAAATGATCGTTAACAAATAAACACGTGAAACCGCAGTTGGATCCAAAACCCGAAACGCCAACAGCTCAACTGGAGCAACAACTGAACTGCCATGAGTTCTGATGAAAAGAGGTTGACGGACAATGTACAGCAAAGATCATTTTAATGGTCCCAAATATTTGGAACAACTAAGTTTACACTCATGTAAAAGGGAAAAAAAATGAGAAGATATGACAAAATTCATCACATCTAGAATTCCACTCAATCTTTAATCAAGACGGGATTACAAATTCTCCAAAAAAATCTGCAGTTTCAAAGGGCAAAAAGGGTAAAACTAGCTCACCTACTGAGGTCTTTAAAAACCTGTTCAAGTGTGACTGAAAACATCCTGAACATTTAAAGGCAGGTCATATTTTTTTTGTCGTCATTTACAAAAAAAAAAAAAAAAAAGTGTGGGGAGGAAGGGGGCAGCAGGAGAAAAAACAGTGAGACAAATAGAGACTAAAAGAAATAAAGAAACTGCTGGCTTTTTTTTTTCTCTCCGGAGAAAGAACGACGACAGTGATGACATCATCAAACGACAACAGGGAACAGCGTCTTTTTTGTTGCCACGTGCTGCCTCCCGTCTGGTCCTATTAACTAACTTAAAAAAAAAAAAAACGACAAAAAAAAAAAAACAGAAGACAAAAGCAACAGACATAGAGAAGGAGAAAGAGCGGAGGAGGAGGAGAGCAGTGGAAAGAAACAAGAAGGAAGGTGACTTGAGAAGAAGAGGAAGAGGAAGAAGAGGAAGAAGAAGAAGAAGGAGGAGGAGGAGAAGAAGAAGAGGGGAGGTGGTGGGTGAAAGTGGTGGTTCTGGGTCTTAGTTGGCAGACCCGTCTGGGCCGCTGTGATGTCCTTCCCTGAGTGGGGGGTTTCTGGGGGGTTTGGGGCAGTGGGTTATGGTCCGAGCCCAACGGCTCTCTGGGATTTCACTGTACGTCGTGTGTTTTTGTGTGTGTGTGTGTGTGTTTTTTCTGGTTTTTTTTTTTTTTTTTTTTTTATTTCTTATTTACCCCATTTTCCTTTTACAACCAAGCTCCAGTTGGTCGAATCCGACGGCGATCCGCCCGCTCGTCCCTCCCAGGGGCCGTCGCGTGTTCCATTCACGCCTCCGACCGGCCGTCCCTCTCGCTCCCTTTCTCGCTCTCTCTCCTGGTTTCAAGATTGGCACTTTGTACGAAGAATGTAGGAGGGGGGGAGGGAGGAAGGGTCGGGGGGGCTCGTCCGAGGAGGCTTTTTTTTTCCCCGCGAGCGTCGACCAGTCCGCTCCTCTTCCGGCCCACCCGGGTTCGTGGTGGTGGCAGAGTGGGGGAGGGTGGGTGACTTTTTCATTCATCGATTCATCGGGAAACAAAAAAAAATTTTGTTTTACAGGTTTTGATCATTCTGGTGCGACGTTGGCGCGCCGGGGGGAGGGGGTTGACGGGAAATAAGCCGAGTGTCTTGAGCGGAGCGCCCCGGCGTCTTTTTTTTTTTTTTTTAAGAGCTCAGTCTGGACTTCTTGGAAGGCGGCAGAGGCTCCTCTTTGCTCTCCCCGTCGTCCTCGTCGTCGTCGTCCTCGTCGTCGTCGTCGGGGTAGTCCACCAGTCCCACCAAGCCGCCCTGCGGGAGGCAGTTTCAGAGTTCGTCTTTTTGGGGGGGGGGGAAAGCTCGCAGAATTCAAACTGTACCACGTTTTACGCTCACCGACGGCGCGACATTAGCTCGTTTGTTACATTTTTACAAACATGTTATTAACACCCACCTTCCTACCTTCCCCTCCTCTTGTTTTCAAATATCACTTTTTAATAAAAAAAAAAAGTCTGTAAAAGTTGTGTAGAAAATCGACAAAGCAAGAGGATAAAAAAAGGGTTAAAACTAGCGCTGTCAGCGTTAACGCATTAATCGCGATTAGTTAAATACAATACGATACCGCGAGCGAAGAAAAACTTGAATTTTACACATGCGATTCAAACCGCGATTAATCGCAGTTAACTATGAAGATTCTGTGATTAATCGCGATTAAAAAGAAATGTATCGTTTCACAGCCTTAGCTAAAACTCAAATTTGCTGCTAAATTCTCTCTTTGAGGCGAGCCAACAACGCACAAAAACAAGCCCAGATGGTCGTCTGTTGGGTCCGTTGTTGCAAAACTGACTCAACAGACCAACGATGTAACGCTTCTCCGAACAGAGAGCAACGACGCGGCCGTTTGAAACCGACGTTTGTACCTTTGTGGACACAGACGTGCTGGTGGGTGAACTCCGCGACCCCAGTCCTGGGGAGCCCGGCGACCCCGGAGAGCCCGGGTTTAACGAGGCCGACGACGGAGGGCTGGACAGGCTGCTCTTGGTGGAGCCCGAGAAGGCCAGCTTGAAGCTTGGGTTCTGCCGGCCCGACAGAGTCGACTTCCCCAGCACTTCTTTGTCGTCGGGATCTTTCACTGGGGGAGCGCGACAAGAATGAACCGACAGGTTATCCAACAGGTGGCGGCAGCTCCAAAAAATATTTTTTAAATTCTGAACAGACATACCGTATATGTACATAGACACTTATTCTCATGAACAAACTGGGGCTCATTTAGGCAAAACCACAAACTTCACTCAAATAAACTCTGGTGTAAAATGTGACCCTGAACTTTAATATACACTACCAGTCAAAAGTTGGGACAAACCCACTGATGCAATTTTTTTTACAACTTTCTACACTACAGACAGATAATGGAGACATCAAATATCTGATATATGTAATTATGCAGCAAAGAAAAACTTGTTAAATAATTCTAAATATGCTTTTTATCAAAAGTGGCTATTTTGTAGAATGTCAATCTAAAATGTGTTATTTTACACTTTTATTGTTTCCTACATAATTCCATGCGTGTTCATACGTAGTTTTGATGCCTTCAGTGAGAAACTGCAATGTCAATAGTCATGAGAATGAAAGAAAAGACATTAAATTAATGGGGTGTGTCCAAACTTTTGACTGGTAGTGTATCAGTTGCATCTGTGCATCCACCTGCCCCATAAAACCATAAAACAAACTTCCTGTGGATGTCTCAGATGTACAAAGAGGAAGTAGACATTTTATCAGACATGATCCCCAAAAGGGACATCCCAAGTGGCCAGACAAGCTCCCTCAAGAAGTTCTGGCCTGCCTCTACTGCCATCTTCTGACCACAAGGCTGCTCTGCAACTTCATTCATACACATTTTGTTCCCCAAGTATATTGGAGTTCTTGATTTGGACAATAATTTTGAAGATGATAAAATGAAAAAGTTGCAAGGTGCAAAAAAACAATCCAACCTGATCTATGATCTCATCTTTCCGAACTGCAACCTCCAATAACACTTTTCAATCACGGGGGACTTCAGCAAAGCGGGTGGACGTCGCTTCTCGACACTCACACTTCTTGCGCTCCATGAACTTGCTGATGGGCTCCATCAGGTCCTCCTCCGTCTTCATCTTGTCGGACGGAGGGACCACTGCTTCGCCGTCCTCCAGGTCGTCCTCGTCCGTGTTGAACCACATCTCCTCCTCGTCCTCCAGGGTCCGCGCGTCGCGGCGGAAGCGGTGGTTCCTCAGGATGGAGCGCATGCTGCGGCGAGAAACACGAGTCAAGCTGCGGTCTCGGCCATTAATGACGATCATCCCTGGAAGACGTGCGAAGCATTTCATCTGCACTCGGGTTAAGTTCACTGGCCGACAGCCCAAACGCTCCACTATCACACACCGAGCGGAGATATTTACTATAGCCTCCCCTCTCCGTCACAGCGGAAGTCGATGTTTACAACTTGAGCGAAGGGGCAAGAGCGAGAACTTTCTCGTCAGGGCTGCAGGAGCAAAGAGAAAATAACCCGAGTTCACATAAAGGCTATTTTGTGAGCCTGGAGCGTCTTGTTTTACTAAACGAGGCCGTACATCTGTTAGTCTGAGCCTCACACCCACACCCCGGGCTGCGCTCTGTCATTTTCAGACAAATCAAATGAAATGAAAACCGTGTGTGTGCGTGCGCGCGTCCGCTTCCAGCAAAAACTGCCGCTGCCAGCAAAAACAAAACGTCACCTGAGAGACTTACAAATGCACGATGACTGAACGGACTCGTATGGAAACGGACAACGTGAAAATCGCCGGAGAACTGTTGCGAGGGACGCCCAGTGTCAATTTCTCATGTCCAATTCTTAATGTGGAATTTCAATGCGTCATTTCCATGGAAAACACTTGAGAAATATTCTGCTATTATAAAAGAGACCTCCGTTCAGACTTCATGAGACTTCATGAGACTTTAGAGACTTCATGCTCTGACCTAAAGCATTCTTTCCATCAGCACTCGCACGCTAACACCCCAATATTCGGGCTGCAAAGATTCCTCGAGGAATTCCGGTGGCTCGACTACAAAAAAATAATCGAGGAATTCCCTCTGCCTCTAGGTGTCGTTTGATTCAATTTAAAGCTCACGTTTCGCACGGACTCTTTTTAGTGTGACGCGATGTGCTTCCGACACAGCAAATGGCCGCATTCTGCTAAGCAAACGTACGTTTTATCCGATTAATCGATGGAAAATTCGAGAGAATAATCGATTACAAAAAATATTCGAGAGCTGCAGCCCTATTTCAATGTACCACTGAGGCAAACGCTAAGAAATGCACATGCACAATGTAATTGAGCACAACAAGTTTATGAGTGAGAGCTGCAATTTTATTTTTTATTTAGAAAAATCCCATTCAGATTAGGAAACTACTCTTTAAGGAAGCCCTGGCCAAGAGCGGCAGGAACGGATACAAAATAATATGCTTACAAAATGACACAGTGCAAACACAGGCAAAGGACAAATAAAAGTCAAAGGGTAAATTTACAAGCACATTCTGGAAGAACAAGTGCATGCTGTGGATTTGGCCTCAAGAACTAAAACTATAAAACAATAAAAAAAAAATTGCTCTATAAAGTATTTCTGCAACACATTCAATGTAATAAGGTGCAGACAAGAAATGTCGCGCACGTCAACGCGAAGGATCAGCACTTCAACTTTAGGCACAAAGGCGGCGGACGGGTGTGCGGAGGCGTTTCGGCTTTCTCACCTATCCAGTTTGGGGTTGTCTTGCCTCTCCCGCTGCTGCTCGTAGCGCAGCTTCAAGCCCTTGAACGTCTGGACGTAGTCCACGTCTTCCAGGGCTTTCCAGTAGTTCTCTACTATGTGAGCCGTGAGAGATTTCACATCCTCCTGGGAGCAATGGAGAGGGGAGAGAGAAGGGCGCGGAGATCCGGCAGGAGATGGAGGAGGAGGAGGCATCGATGGAGATGGTTGGAGGAGGAGGAGGAGGTGGAGGTGGAGGTAGGATGGACAGATCAGAGTTGTCGGAGCGTGGAGAAAGTCAGCAAGGAGGAGAGAGATGGGAGATCACACCGAACAAGTTAAAATAGGTCAATGCGCCGGGAAATATCGCAATGTTAACCAAAGACAAACCACACTCTCCGCAATGGTCGAAAGAAAAAAACTTGAGAGGCGCACGGCCAAATATAGCACGTGAGAAAAAGAAGAAAGGCCAGCAGCACTCGTGTCCTTCCCAAATCAAAAACGTTGAATACACATAGTGCTTACAAAACACAAACCGGTTACGACAACGTCTTCCACACCGTCAAGTCATAAAAAAAGGGAGAAAAAATAAATAAAACTTGAAATAACAGATATCAGAAAAAAGTGTTCAATTCAATTATACCCAAAGATAAGTAATTAAAAATTATGCAAATTGAAAATAAATAAAGAAAAAACAATTTTAAAAAAAATTTAAAAAAACAATGCAGGCCAACTACTACAATACGACAGTATTGTTTTGTTGTTGTTTTTTATCGAATTGTGTAATTTATTTTATTTTATTTTTATTTACTTATTTCAAGTTTGATTATTTTTTTCTGTTTTTATGACTTTACAGTGTTGATTGACTGATTGATTGAATACTGCTACGAGCGTGTCAGGTTATATAAATGCATCACTTCCTGTTTAAGGACACACACCGAGGAAGACGTTGTCGAAACCGCTTCGTGTTTTATAAGCGTGCATTAAGAGTTTTTTTATTTGAGCAGGACACGAGCGCTGCTGGCCTTTCTTCTTTCTCTTAAATATCTGAGTATTGAAAAGGACGTGAAAGGCACCTCTCGACTGTTATTTAAATTTCACACGCAACAGCGAACAAATATATTCGTAGTTTTAGGAGGACACTCACCACCCGGACGTACTCGAACATCTCAATGATGGCCGAGTTCATGAGATTGTAGCGGGAGCCGTTGTTGAGGAAGGCCTTGATGACGGGCTCGAAGAGGAAATTTCTCATGATATAGCGATTGTAGAATTCGTCCTTCAGACCGATGATCCTCCGCATGAAGCGCAGGGCACCTGGAGCGGAGAAACGGTAGCGAGTGAGTGCACGGCTGGAAAATAATTTGAAACGAGCTCGGATTCTTTGTGAACGCAGGATGGGAACAAAAGGCAAGGATGTGGCTGTGACTTACACAGTGCTAGAAAGGCGTGCTGGGAGGCAGTGAGCACCAGTACCCTCCTGAGAATGTCCTTGTTGATGATGTAGTTCTTGATGTGGTAGGTGTGGTGCTCCACGCAGAAGGTCAGCAGCTCCAGAATCAAAGCCAGTAGCTGGCATGTTTGAAAGTCATCTACGAGGGGGGAGGAGGGAGGGATGTGAAAGCAGCGATCACCGTGAAAAGGCCTCCGTCAGTTTGGCGATACGCGCATGAGACCGGCCGTGAAGCGGCTCAGCAGAGAAAAAAAAAATATTCAATACCTTTGCTCGGTTTCTCTTCTGTGGTGTTGGCCAGCAGCGGCGCTGAGAGGACATGCATACAGTGCTTGTAGAAGAAGCTCAAGAACTCCGTCTTTTCAGTTTTCTGCAAAGGAAACATTTTCCAATTAATGAAATGTATTTGAGTTCACGATGGTGAATGTTTATGCAAAATAAAATGTGTTTTTTCCTTCACAGGAAGTGTGTCGATCAGAAAGGAGGGAACTAAATAATGATTTCTCAAAGAACACAAACTGGGAACAGTAAAGCCGCGTTCAGACTGCCAGCCAAAATCCGATTCTTTTTTTTTTTGCCCATCCAGATTGAAACCGGATTGCTCCTTTTGTAGTCTGAACAGTCACAAATCACATCAAATCCGATTTTTGCCAAAACGCATTGGCACCACCTTCGGGAGGTAGTTTCAAATGGCATTTGGACAGGTGCGTCACAGTGTGAACAGCTCCAAACACACCAATGGTTTCTGACTCGACGCGACGCAAGAGCCGATGCGCCAGACCAGAGATTACATGACGTCACACACTACACGCGCTGGACGATGCCTCCACTCTGACGTTGTTGCTACAGCAACCTTTCGGATTGGTCAATAATGTGGCCCAGTCTGAACAGGGCCAGATCCCAGTTGGATACTTGCTAAAAAACACAGTGTGGAAAGTCAGCCCTAAGAATCTGATTTGAGAAGGAATCTGATTTGAATCAGATTCACCTGCAGTGTGAACGCAACCTAAGAGGGTTCGGTCTTCTGAACAGACAGAAGAGGGTTCCAGACTACGGACTCACATTCGCCGTGGCCAGCATGTTCTCCGGGTCCACCAAAGTCCGCAGCAGGCCCATGAGCTGCACCGCGCCGCCGAGCTCCGGGTCCGTGTCGCAGATCATGTGCTCGATGATCAGGTTGATCAGGAGGATGTCCTGCGGAGCCGCGAAACGAGACTCGGTTGTGAAAGCGTCACGGACGCCCGCGCGTTGGGCGCCACCGGCGACCTCTCTGGGAAATACTCACGTCGTCGTTCTGCTGGGACTCCTGCATGACAAATTCTCGTACCATGGAGGGGTTGTACTCCACCAGATAGGAGAAGATGTCTGTGGCCGCCCCCCGCACCTGAACGTCATCCATTCCCTGTGTCACCAACATACATACTGGTTACCGACTTGCATCCTTTCCCATCGTTAAATTCGTCAAACCTGCTTCCATGAATTATTTTGCGAAAAATACTCAAACTACCTGAGGTGAGTAGAAACTCGGGAGTTCAGTATTTCCATTAAATCTATAATTCTAATGCAGTTTATGGAAGTGCACTACGCAATTGCCATCAATTAAATTTTTTCCAGCTAATGATTTTAGATTTATGTTCATCTCAATGCGGATACTGACAGACCAACTTTCAAGATATGGCAAAAACAGTGTTGAACTGTTACAGTTTATCACTCACTAGACTTTTTAAGGCTTGAAAGAAGAGCATCAACAATTGTGTGATTACAAACAAATCTTTCATGCCTCCAAATAACCAAACAGTTCACATGTCATGATGATAACAACAGCTCCAATAAAAGGTTTAACTGCCACTCACCAGTATGACCTCTAGCGCAGGAAGAATCCCCATGTTTGACAAAGTCTTGAAGAAGGCGTCCCTGTTTTGAGGTTGTAACGTTTGAGAGAACGCACAGAACTCCTTGAGGAAATTCACCTGCGAGGCAGAGGGACGAGTTAAAAACCGAGGGGGGGGAAGGATGTTGGGGAGGGGGGGGCAAGGCGGCGCTCGACGAGGAGCCGCTGAGCGCGCTCGCGTACCAGTTCGTGTCTCTTGTCGTCGTCCGTCGCCTCGTCCGTTAGCTGTGCAAAGAGGTCTGTGAGGAACTTCTCGTCGTCCTGATATCAAAAAAGGAAGAAGAGGTTGAGCGGGCTGTCACGCGGGAAGTCAAAGCGAGGCGAACGTCTAGCATATGCCGAAAGATCCGAAATTCTGTCTGCCGTAACCACTGCATTGACGCTGAGTGATTCAATGAAATCTTATGATTTGAAAAAAATACTCATGTCTTTAAATCCAAGCAATGTCTTGTTGACCGCATCAGAGAATATTGACAATTTGGAAGTTTTTCCACTCGGTCATTCAACTCTTATCCTTTTTTTTCTCCAATATATCCGCTGACGGCCGAAATTAACACAACTGCTCTATTATTCTTGTCTGGTCGCGGGCGCCGCATGGAACAGATCTATTTCTGCAGCGTCTGAATTCATAAATCCACACACACAGTAGCGCGCTGGAGTCGACAGCGAGCCAATTTTCAGATTTCCTCTGGCACGGGCTAACTCATTTACACAACACTTCTCTGTCTCCATGGAGACAGCCATACATAAACACTGCTGAGTTGACACTGTGCGAAAACACAATCATCACGTGGCCATGGAGGACCAGCAGACACACTCGGTCTGGATTGTACACAATGAGCCAAAAATAGAACCTTTGTGCCGTAAAAACAATCGCCGCGGGTTACTGTTAGCCACTTAATGGGGCTTTGCGTTTTGTGTACGTGGATTAAATCTGACGAAAGTTAAGGCATGAATTAGTTATGTAAAAATTAAACACCTACTTTGTTTGACTGTGATTGGATCTTTTTTTGGTTGTTGTTGCCTAACTCACCTGCAGCATGCCCACAATCTCCACCTTGTTGAAGAAGATGAAGGAGTGCAGGGTGGACAGCATGTTTTCCTCAAAAACTGAAGGAGTGGGCAGCACCATGTCCTGAATGTACTGCACCCTGTACGTCTGGTGTATTTTCTGACGGAGTTCGGGATCCGAGATCGGGATCACCTCCTTGAACCGGGCCGTCTTAGTCAGAAACTCCCGGTGCCGCCGCGGCTGCGGGAGCGCCGGGTCGAACTCCAGGCAGCCAATGACGTCCATGATGCACTCCTCGGAGAACATGACTTCGAACAGCGCGGTGCGGTTGAGCAGGAAGATGCCCTTGATGATCTCGTACAGGTGGTGCAGTCCCTCCCGATTCTCCAAGTCCTCGCACACGCGGAACAGCTCCAGGAGCTTGCGGATGTAGCCCTCGTTCTCCACGGCCAGCGCCAGCTTCTCGCGCCGCAGCGGCGACGGCAGCGAGGAGGCCACCAGCTCGGCCAGGTCCTCCAGGCGATTCAGTTCACACGGCGGCAACTCCAAGCCGGGCGACGACATGTCGTCGAAGCGCTCCTCCTCGGACTCGTCCACTACGTCCTGGGTGATGTCCACCGACGGGTCCTTCCCCTGCACCTTGACCGGAAGGGAAACACAAACCGACTTTTACAATTCCGTCGCAGGTTGGCGAGAGCTACAGCCGGGAAACCCCGGGAGCTCCCGATAGAAGCGCAACGCAGATGGAGCAGACAAAGCAAGACGCCCACACGAACACGAGTGCACTTACCTGGCATATTTTCTCCCAGATTTCATCGCAGCCGGCCTTCTCCTGGAAGCTGAGCGCCAAGTCGTAATTCTCAGCCTCGGACCAGACAATCAGAGTATCCTGGCGGGAAAGAGAGCGGAGAGCGCAGTTTGCAAAAACCGGAGATCACAGGAGGGGGGGGGATTCACATTCGACATGAGAACACGGCGGCATGCCTCGCAACTGACTGACCTGTTGTTTCTGGTACGCCGTGTTCGGGTTTATTTTCGACTCCAGCAGCAGGGAGCCTGTGGGGTTAAGAGGAAGGTGCAGCGATGGTCATTTTCAGGGGTAGGATCATGAGCGAGGGTGTGCGCGCTTGTTTGAACTGTGGCAGCTGCACACCCTCTGAGTACTGTTTACACAGAGTGATGGTATACAATTATTGGCGAGAGGCGCCACATTTGCAGGTGATCTCAGAGTTAAAACGGGCTCTCCTTGTCGGCTTACCGTCGCTCTCGGCTCGCACCAGTAGGGACGTGCCTTTCAGTCGTTCCACATAGCCCGAGGAGACGTGGCCAGTCCCGCGGTCGTCCCACTGTCTGTCCTCGTTGAGGGTGTAGACTTTAACTCTTCGCCGGGTGTCCGTCATCCTGGCGAGTAGCTGTAAGCGGCCCCCCACCTTCCTTCCACTGGACCTTGGCTTTCACACAGTCTCTGGCCCACCTGGTGACGTCACAGCTCGAACTCGCGCTGTACACCTGCTCGCTCGACTATACAGTCGCAAACGTCACCGGAGGACTTTTCCTACTCTCGTCCACCTCTTGGAGGAAACGTATTGTTCTGGAACAAGCTGCCCGAGTTCCCTCCTAACATTTGACGGCAAAGCCCGCCACAAAGTCACACCATTGTGGCAACCCGCAAACAGCCTAATGTACAGTGCGGATAATATTGTATGAATAGAGATGTTCAATAAAAACAAAGACTCACTGAAAATGGAGAATCCCAACAACACAGCTAGGATGAGTACTCAGAGCAGACACCACCTTTGCGATGTCTGGCTCCCAAAACACTGCTTGCTTCTTGGTACAGTGTGTACGCTTGCGAGCAACATTAGCCTGCTACGGCAGCTAGCGAACCGAACGAGTTAGCTAGTGCGCTACGTCCCTACGCTCCACATTTTCCAAGTTCAACAGTTCTTCCAAGCAAAAAATGACAAGAGCCGTCTCGCCAGTGATATTATTTCATACTTGCAGACTACAGACACCGAGTCGGCAAAGCTGTGTCTCATGAATACGCCAGCTAGCTACCGTTAGCTGCTGTTTCTTCCCAAGAATTCCGCCATGTTCTGGCTCGGGGCCGCGGAGAGATCAATCTCTCCGCACGGTTATTCTTGCATGCTAAAAATATTGCAAACCAACAAGCTGTAGTCATATGCACACCTCTCGGCTACGCCTCACATTATAGCGTCATGTGCCATTCATTCGCGACGTCTCGCTTAAAAAATTGCTAACTGTCCCCCCAGTGAGTGTTCAGCCATCTTGGGTCCCTTTAGAGTCAGTACGGGGTTTCCAGCACAGATACAACAGGGCAGTCCGCCACGTTTAAAGAGACAGGAACATAAAAGTCCATCGATGCCATTTATGGTAGCGAACATTGTCGAACAGCAGTATTTTTGTGTCCATTTTTTCATTATTGTTAGGGATACATTATAATACACACTTCGAATACATTTACGAGCCAACAAGAGTCAGAAAATACTTTATTAAACTTGAATGACAGCAAACAGGAAGAAATAAGGTTTTGGCCTGACTTTGCGGCTAAATTGCTTACAAAAATAGCATTTGACATGGCGGACAATCAGACTAACAGTTGAACAGCAACAAAAAAAAATTGTAAGGAATTACATAAATGGGTCACAAGTCCGATCTGTAAATAATAACAAAAAAAAAAAATAGCTGCTTTTGTTATCCACAGTGCATTCAAGATGCGCATCCCTCATCTCTATCAGTTAGTCCTTGCAACCATTAGTCTCATTCAATGTTTAAAAAGCACAACAATTAAGATGTTACCTCCTTGCATATCCCGATGTACTGAAAAACTTTCAAAGTAAACAAACTAAGACATCTCCTGAGCAATAGCTTTACTGTGCTGCTTGCTGTGCTTGACGTCGCAGCAGGACATATATCTTCTCCTTGATCCAGTCTTTATTGTATGGCTGATATGACTGACTGTCGGCTCTGTACCTGTGGAAAACAGTTATATACGTTTTAGAACAAAGTAAACCAAAGTGTTTCAAGTAAACCTGTTCTGTGGTTTGTTTGTTTTTTTACTTACACAAGGCAGCTAAGATCTGCTAAGTCATCTATGAAGTCAAATAACTGACTGATGTCATATGTGATGGAGGGACTGTTTGGATTCATCCTCTTCAGATGCTCTTCATACATTTTGCAAACACCTGAAGAGAGATGCAACATACAATTGATAAATGGATTTTTCTTCAGAGCAATAAAACAGAAAGCCTCATAATTTCTCATTGAAAAGGAAGTGATGTCAACATCTGGAGTACACTGCTCAGAACATTCATTAGGATGCTTATAATGAACACAATGCAATCAATCAAAGACATACCTTCCATGCATTCATTCACTGACTCATAGTCAGCATATGTGCGGCCCTCTGGTCTTTTGGTTGGCTGGACAAGTAAGATTGTATGCGACTGTAAAATTAGGGAGACATAAGACTTTTTAAAATTCAAAGTAGATGCACTTTTGCAATGCATTCTATGTTAAAGCTGACAACCTAACAACTGCAAAAGAACTGGATCTGCATCTGTTCAGCTTTTTTCTTTACATATGCATTTTCACAACATACAAACTTACATCAAGTAGACACATTTACTATACGAAATTATAACCTAAGTTGTTAATGCATGACATGACTTTACAGGTTACATTACTTTACAGGTGACTTTACAGGTGACTTTAAAAGGGTCCACCCAATAGATTAATATGCGAGTATCAAAATAACTGGAATTTGCAGTTTGCAGACCCACTTTCTTGTTGTAATGTAAACAATTAAGACTTGAATTAAGACCGTCAACTTCATCTGTCTTTCTACTGGCAGCTAGATAATAATTATTTGAAAGCGCTAGGACTAAAACACGTTCAGTTAAAGGTAAGCAAGACTGTTAAAACACATGCCTGGAAAGCTTTTTGCTAAACGTTAGCATTGCGGGTTGTTAGCTTCCCCTTAGCTGCTGTGGGTCTAGCTGTGGCTGAGCAGGCTAACGCCTTTAGAAATAGAATCGAATCAATACTCACCATATTTCTTTTGTAACCACAGAAGATGGCTTGCTTATTACTAACTCAGAAAAGCAAAGGTCGCAGAAAAATGTCTCCCAATTGTCGGCGTGTGGCCGTGTGAGGAAAAGTGCTAACAGGAATTAAAACAAAAATAAAAGCTCGTTTTCCGGTTTCAACGTGCGTCGATTTCAAAATAAGTTGTTTGGCTGTGTTAAAGTATCACAATGCTTTGCATTAGCCTGTGAGTTTTATTGAAAAATATACTGAGAGTTTCTGCTCTCTTTCTTGTTGAAAGTTTATTCTCAGAAAAGTAGCTTTCTGCTTTATTCTCGTAATATTATAATTTTATGGTCGTAATTTTATATACACACATGTGCATAAATATATACATATATATATATATATATATATATATATATATATATATACACACATATATATATATATATATATATATATATATATATATATATATATATATATATATAAAAGAGATTAAATCTTTAAATGAAAATAAAACATTTACCTTGACAACTCTGTCTATGGGTTTATTCTATCAAAAGTGATGGAGATGGGAGAGAAAAATACAAAGGCAGGTTTGTAGCAAAAGGTTACAGCCAGAAGATGGGAATAGATTATGGGGACACGTTTTCACCCACAGCTAATATGACGAGTGTAAGAGTACTGTTACAGAAAGCAGCACAGGAGAATCTGATCATACACCAGATGGACATGAAAACCGCGTATTTACACGCTCCCATAGATTATGACATATACATCAATCCACCAGAAGGTTACGAAGAGGCAAGTGATGGTTTAATAGATAAATTAGAGAAATCACTTTATGGTCTCAAACAATCTGGGCAAAACTGGAATAGAGTCCTGCACGATTGTTTAACTGAAGGTGGGTTCGTGCAAAATCAGGCAGATAACTGTGTTTATGTCAAAGAGTCAAACAACGAGAAGGTGATCTTAATCATATGGGTTGATGACTTGATCATTGCGGCCACAAATGATAAGATTCTGAGAGAGGTGAAAGAGATACTTGCAGGAAAGTTCAAAATGAAAGATCTAGGCAGACTAAAACATTTCCTGGGAATTGATTTCAATCAGTCTGATGGATGCATTAAGATGACACAGGAAAAGTACACTAACAAGATACTTGAGCGTTTTAAAATGCAGAACTGTAGATCTCGGGAAACACCCTGTGATCTAAAACTAGAATACACCGAGAATGCTTTAAAAATGACTGATGTGAAAATGTAAAGGCACTTGTGAAAAAGGTTTGTGTTTCCAGAGAAGCTGTGAGAAACTTGGCATCCAAGCCTACAGCGATGCTGACTGGGCGACAGATGTCAGCGACAGACGCAGTACGACCGGCTACTGTGTGAGACTTAACAAAAACAGTTGTCCAGTTTCATGGAAAACTAGAAAACAGCCTACAGTTGCACTCTCAACATGTGAAGCAGAATATATGGCACTAGCTTCAACGATCCAGGAGTGTCTATGTCTCGAACAGCTACTAGAAGGTATGGATAACTACAAATACACAAAAACGGTGGTTCATGAGGACAATCAGGGAACAATTGCTTTTGCTAAAAACCCCGTCAACAGACAGAGGTGCAAGCATATAGATATAAAATACCATTTCATCAGATCCACTGTGGATGAAGGTAAAGTCGTTTTGGTGTATTGTTCTACAGATAATATGGTTGCCGACATTATGACCAAACCTGCAACCAAGTTGAAGCTGCAAAAGTTTGCACCTATTATTTTTGGAGTTGAAATGTGTAAGACAAGACTCCACATTTATTCTGTATTTTTGTTTCTTTTGATAAGTTCATTGTTTACAACAACCTGAGAACAAGTGGGGGTGTTAAGAATTGACATGGTATTGTGTCCTCAGTTTTGTTTCATGTGCAATTCCATAATTGACCACATGGGGGAAACACTTATTATAAAGTTCCATGTACGTAGGTGAAGTTCTTCTTCTGTTTTTTTCCTTTCTGTAAAACAAGTGTGTGTTCAGTCTTTATTAAATACGCCGTGTGGGCTAAAAAGAGCCAACAACATTCAGTCATCTTTTCTCCGAATGCAACGTGAGCTGCAAAGGTTCGACCATAAGCCTCAACAAGTCAGGTGAGGGCAATGCAATTTTATTTTAGTTTTGCACTTTACACTGGAAAAAAATAAAATAATTAATGACCATTACACACAAAAAAAACTTTGCTGAGGATGACAAAGGTAAATAAAGTATAAACCCTGGAACTGCATCCACAAATTACTGCAAGTTATTATTTTTCTTTGAAATGTTATTTGTTAAAACAATGGAAAGGATGTAGTGAATATCTAATTACATCCAACGCATGCTAAACGTGCCTCTGCTTTTGAAGAAACTTCTACACCTCATGTAATCATCTCTCAAAGACAGCAGATGCGGTCTTAAACCTTTGATACGAGGCCGCTCCTGGCTGGGGCACGTTTTGCAGTTTGAGGGTTTGCATATTTTGCAGTTTGACTGACTTCACGTGTTGCAGCTTGAGGATTTGCACGGTTTGCAGTTTGACTGCTTGGTCCACTTGGGGGCGCCGTTCTCCCGCCTCCACAGCGCCTTCGACATGCGTCCACGCAATTGAAGTTATTCCCATTGCCGTGGCAACCTCCGAACCAGAAGCGAGTGCACTGGTCTGTGATTGAGTCGTAATAGAAGCGGGGTACCCATTGGTCACAGGAGCCCTGATCGCGGGGCATGGAGCAAACATCACCGGTGGACGAGACCTGCCCGAGAAAAAGAACAGAGTCAGAAATGGTGTATGAAATCTCTTCAGTAATCTGGTCTGCAGTTTGACTTACTTCACGTGTTGCAGCTTGTGGGTTTACATCTTTTGCAGTTTGACTGATTTCACGTCTTGCAGCTTGAGGGTTTACATCTTTTGAAGTTTGACTGACTCCATGTCTTGCAGCTTGTGGGTTTGCATATTTTGCAGTTTGACTGACTCCATGTGTTGCAGCTTGAGGATTTGCATATTTTGCAGTTTGACTTACTTCACGTGTTGCAGCTTGCGGGTTTTTGACTGACTCCATGTCTTGCAGCTTGTGGGTTTGCATATTTTGCAGTTTGACTGACTCCATGTGTTGCAGCTTGTGGGTTTGCATATTTTGCAGTTTGACTGACTTCACGTGTTGCAGCTTGTGGGTTTACATCTTTTGCAGTTTGACTGACTCCATGTGTTGCAGCTTGTGGGTTTGCATATTTTGCAGTTTGACTGACTCCATGTCTTGCAGCTTGAGGGTTTGCATATTTTGCAGTTTGACTGACTTCACGTGTTGCAGCTTGTGGGTTTACATCTTTTGCAGTTTGACTGACTCCATGTCTTGCAGCTTGTGGGTTTGCATATTTTGCAGTTTGACTGACTTCACGTGTTGCAGCTTGAGGATTTGCACGGTTTGCAGTTTGACTGCTTGGTCCACTTGGGGGCGCCGTTCTCCTGCCTCCACAGCGCCTTCGACATGCGTCCACGCAATTGAAGTTATTCCCATTGCCGTGGCAACCTCCGAACCAGAAGCGAGTGCACTGGTCTGTGATTGAGTCGTAATAGAAGCGGGGTACCCATTTGTCACAGGAGCCCTGATCGCGGGGCATGGAGCAAACATCACCGGTGGACGAGACCTGCCCGAGAAAAAGAACAGAGTCTGTGTATGAAATCTCTTCAGTAATCTGGTCCATTTAACAGCCTGCAATTACTGTCTCAATGAAGCTCCAACGGCGTGCTTTTTCGACACAAAAGTGTAGATAATACATACATCCACAAAGTTTTTAAATCGGGTGCTACTGACTTCTGAAAACAGTTACTATATCCGGCACTATATGTGACTATCAATATAATAATGTTTTTACCACTGTTTCCACCATCGGCTGGTGCTCAGGGCATCCAGCCCTTCCGAATCCTTGTGCTGCTGTCACACCATCCAAACAACAGCCAAACCTATAAATAAAGATTTATCTTGATCTGAAAACTTGATCTAAGGGAAAAGAAAATCTATTGGTGATATTGCAAAACATAAACAAAAACAAAACAAAAAAATTATTACCTGGAGCGAACACAGTCATCAGCAGCGCAGCCTTGGTTACCAGGGCCCGTGGCGGAGGTATGGCCATCGGGACAGCAGCCATATGGAGATTGTGCGCAGTAAGCCCCAATCACAGCAGGGTAGCGGCGCTGCTTCGCGCTGGTTTGTGGTCTGAAAGCGACTGCAATTATACAACAAGGTGATAAATTCGGGTGTGGTTACAGTTTGCCGGATATTTTGAGAATCTAAATATGACTTTGAGAGTGTGAAAATGTAAAGAATGGGAGGGTCATGAAGTGCCCAAAGAGGTGGAGTTGCCAATTTCACATTTTTCAAGTTCGTTCACAAACTTAATCACACATATTGTAGTGATTAGAACAGAAAAGGCTAGTCGGCGTGCTGAACAGAATGAGATTAGTTAAAAAAAAAAAAAAGTGAATAAACAACATTTTACCCATCGTTTACAATGAGCCAGTGACAATAAATGTAACCAAAACACTCTCCTCATGCTCTTCTTACCCGATGGTTCACTTGAGACATGCGGCCTATATCCTCTGAAGGTGTTCTCATGTGTCCGTGGGTTTTGCATACTTGGCACCGCTGCAGAGAAAACAAACGGCAACTATATAAACTCGCAATGAACACAGAAAAGTGGCGGAGTCAGATGGGTACTTTGCGGTCTGGGGCAGGGCTGCGAGTTGCATGTCTCCACAGTGATCGGCCTGCTGACTGGCGCGCAGCGCTCCTCTAGGTAGGGGTTCAGGTCTGTGTCAAAGCAGCCCACGCTCCTCTCCCTCACACCACCACCGCAGCTTCTGGTGCACTGCAGAAAAGGAGGAAAAGGTTCATGAAATATCTATCTATCAAGCTAGCTATCTAGCTATCTATCTTTAGGTACCCACCAGTCCGTACTCAGTCACATGCCAGGTGATCTGCGAGGTGATCTGCCTTTGACAGACAGGTCTGCGGCACGTCTGGACCAAGGCCGGTCGTGATTGTCTGCTACAGGCATAGTCACCAAGGCGTTCACCTCCTGGCCCCACGCAGTTCACCTCCCTCGTCTGCTGGCCCTCCCCACAGGTCACGGAGCACTGACAGAAAACAAATGGACATGAAGTTGTTTTTTGTTTTATGTTTTGTTTTTTTATTGAAAAAACAAAGAAAAAAATCTTAATGTGATCCAGGAAAGAATGTGTTTTAGTTACATTTCATTTTTCATGTCTAACAAATTTTAAATACCCAATTAGAATTCTGAATTCTAGGAAAAAAGTGCAAAGTTTGGGGCTGATACTTTAACAGAATTTTTGTTTCAGGATGAAAAAATTAGCTTTGAGAATGATAAAAAATATATATATATATATATATATATATATATATATATATATATATATATATATTTTTAAGGACCAATCTTGATGAAAACTTAAATTAAAAAAAAAAAACTTTCTGTCAAATTGAATGAGTGAGCTATATCTAGATTTCAGAGGAAGAGTCAATTTAGACCTACAAAGAACTTTTTGGGACATTCAAAAAAATATTTGTGGGACATTTTCATTTCAATGGTTACAAAAAGAGCAAGAATTGTCAGTATAAAAAAATCAATAAAGATGTTGGTATAATTTTGTGCAAAAGTGACTTCTTTAGCTCTATTTGAGATACAATATTTGTGGCATCCTGGCTGCCACCTTGACCGACACTGATTCGCTTTCGGACCCGTGTCCCCCACCGTCACTTACCGCGCCGAAGCTGGACACGCTGTACTCGCCGTGGACGCAGCGATGCATGTTGCAGGCCTCCTGGCTCTGCGGCCTGCGGATCCCCTGAGTGATGCACTTGGTCTCGTCCACCACCCATGGATTCACGGAATTAAGCTCCCTGCACTCCACGCTGCGGTAGCGCATGCCCCCGTTGCACGCGGCCGAGCACTCGCCGTAGACGCCCGTATTGTAGTAGTATGTCTGCCTTTCCCTCGGGTGCGGGGCGACGGCAGCGGCAGGGGGAGCCAATTTGGTGTTCTCGTTCAAGCCCATAAACTTTCCTTGGACCAGCAGCTGGAAAAACATTTTGGTTTTCTTTTTTTAATACTACTTCCCAATCGTAAAGAACAAAACCAACGACCAACAACGACAAGTTCCATTCCCACCCTGCGACTGCAAGCCCTATGGGCTCCAAACTCCCCCCAGTAATCACTGACTGGTTTGGTTACCTAAAAAAACCCCCATAAAACCATATATTTTTATATGTATATTTCTGTATATGTACATACATTATTTTAGAATGTTAAACACACCCCATCGAAAACCACACGAGCACTTTTGTAATAGAAGCTTGAACATTTCACCACAAACAGACCCCTCAGTGTCTGTTGCCCAGCACACAGATTCTGTACATCAACCCTCTGACCGTAAAGATTTGGCCGTGTCCCTTCAATTTCGACCTTTTACTCACCCGTTTGAAACCAGTCTTGCTGAAAATAAAATGGACAATAGAGTGTGCAGCAATTTATGAACGACGACGGTAAAACTCACACTGAAGGCCGGGTCAGCCAGCAGCAGGAGAGCCAGGAAGAGAAGAAGGTTCATGATGGACCAGCAGCTAGTGCAGGACGATACTGCATAACGATAGAAAACCATAGAAATTAAAAAGGTTAACTTCAAATGAAAATTGAAGTGTCACAATATGGCTGCATCAAAGACAGTAGAGAAGATTGTAAGATTGAAAGGAGTGAATTAAACAAACACCTCCAGGTCACGTCTGAGCTTACCGTGTCGAGCCGAAGAGCCTGTCGATCCACCGGCGTGCCACAGGGATGTGCACCTTGGCTGTGGAGGTGCTCGCTCACACCCGCATTTATTTATCCCCACCCTCTCCACTCACCAGCAAACCCAGCCCATAACGTTTGAGGTTTCAACCACAGACGGAGGTTGGTTGTTTTTTTTGTGTGTCCCCAGATCACATTGTCACTTCTGTGTGCGAGCCCCTCCCTGCCCGAGTAGCAGAGGGATGCTCCCCGCTGTGCGCCCTCCAGCTACGAGACTTTTTATGTCTTTAAGTATTGGGTATTTTCGCGTCAAACAATCAAAGACAAAAGTGCTTAGCAGGCATAATTCATTTTAATGAAAGCGTGAGGGGAAAATAACAGACACTCAGCCAAGTGTCACGCTGAGATTTCGCGAGGGAGCGCCAATGCACGTTGGCTCCACAGAAGATGGTCAAGAGTTTATAGGTGAAATTTTCCAAGTAGCTGGCCACCGAAAGTCCCCTTTCCACACATCCCACGACCACTAAATACAGGCCAATTAGTCATGGATGGGCATCTGTTGTGAGTTATGATCTTCCCAAGCTTCTATTTAGGTTTATTTTAGTGAGAAACCACAGTGGAGAACGGCCCGTATAATGGAGGATGGACCAATGGCCACCATTCAAGGGGGACCTCCAGGACGGAGGCGGAGGTCACGCCGAACTACAAGACCAACTTGAGCATTTGGCTGTCAGCACCGAATGCCTGTGTGAAAGATAAAAGTCCCGTTTGAGACGTGTGTGTGCTTCTGTGAATGGAAGTGGGTTGGTAGGAGAGCGTCAATGTGAGAGCAGAGGTGGCAGTAAATCTTTGGCTGAGGCGCTATGCATCTCCGCACCACCGTCCTGAAGTTGCCTCTCTTGGGAGTGTTCAAAGCAATTCAGTGACCTTAGGCAAACCCTGTGCGGATATTTATGCGCATTCACAATACGTTTGAAAGAATTTTTAACTTGGCTTTACGGTGCCAAGACTGTAATCGGTGTCACCGCAAGCGATCAGTTAAAGGTACCATGAACTTTTTTTTTTTAGTTTCACAGTAAGATGCAGCTCTTGCCTGTTGTAGTCCATTCTTCAGTTTTTTAGGTTTGCTATTGATTTTCAAGTGTTTGCTAAAAATTTGTAATTTTTTTAAAATCAGCCCCATGGCATGGCAACGGGCTCTGATTCCACTCCCTGGATAGCGAAAAAGTCTTTATGAATGAATGAGCCCTTTATTTGTCACATATACCGAAATACACGCAAGGTAGTACAATCCCCGTCCAAACCCCTGATTGTCCATTCTGGTCTCCAAAACGATCCGTATTCCTTTGCAGAGCCGAAAGTTTCTCCAAGATGACATCCACATCGCGTTTCAGTTCAGAAATCGCCACAGTCTGAGTGCCAGCGGCTTTGCCCACCTCAAAAGTCATGATGGGCAGCCTCTGGGGACCTTGGACCGCTGCCATCGTCTTCCGAATTTGTCGATACACCAGGAGAAACAATAATCCAATCAGCAGTTGACCTGTTATGAAGACCTATTATTCCCCTGATTTTAAAAATCAAGGAACTTTCATCAAAGCGCCCGCTATGGCGGGAAGCTAAAACCAAAGAATTTTTAGTGGAGGCTGTAAACAGAAGGCTAACTATATGGTTTTAGTGACAGATTTAAAGAGACTTATTTTTTTTTGTTTTTGACTACTAATTGTGGTATCTATAAATGGACCGACGTGGGACCTTTTAATCTGTGGGATCAAGCGTTGGCAAACCAGAGTTCAAATTGGGCCGCTTGAAAAAAACAAAAAAACCCTCGTCGCCAGAGAGAAAGAGCAAGCAAGCGGCGATAACAACAGAGATTATACAAGCTTCTTTTAAGAATCTAAATAAAGAATTGACATAAAAACCACATCAGCTCACTCACATATCCAATTCCAAAATCACACCCCTTCACAGTTTTTTTTTTTCCCACAGTGTTTTATCCAAAAACAGAAACAAAACAAAGTTCATCAAACGACTCCCCTCCCTCAATCCCTCAGAGCTGCCGGTTCAGTTTCTGCGCCTGCTTCTCCCTGGCTTCGAAGGCACTCTTGGTGCCGAACAGGTCGTCCACCGAGTCCATTATCCCCTGCATTTCCCTGGACAGGTCCAGGTAGCACTCCTTCAGCTCGTCCTGCTGCTGCCTCAGGTCGGACGCCGCGTGCAAGAGCTCGCTGGCCTGGTGGCTGCAGTGGCCCCTCAGCTGCTCCACGTCCGACAGCAGCACCTCCATGCTCTTCATGAGCTGCTGGAGACGGTCGGCCGTCACCTCGAAGCCCGACGTGTCCAGGCTCCTGTCCACCGAGTTGTCCGGAGTGCTGGACTCGAGGTCTGCCTTTGGCTCCATTTTCCCCGACGTTTCCTGTTCTCAAACACCCGATGCGCGAGACTTCGCCTTGGCGGATCTCTGAAAGCAGAGGGGAATCATTCGGGTTCTTTTAAAAGTCAAACGGTGGATAGAAATATTGAAAGATTTGCAACACAAAATCTGCAGGAATGTCTGATGTGCAAGACCTGCTTCGCTGTCTCGCCGTCTCAGCTGGTAATGACTTTAAGCTTCTTGCAAGGGTGCAAAACACACTTTGGACTAATCTCTGTGTGTGTGTGTGTGTGTGTGTGTGTGTGTGTGTGTGTGCATGTGTGAGTGTGCGTGCCCTTTCGCCTACGTTCAGTCCTGTAATCCATTTAGGGCATCTATCCTGAGCGACATGCCGCAGTCCAGACCACGGCTGCCTCGGGTGAACGACAGGCGGGACATCAGATTAGGTACCACGTCCCTCCTACCAGGCCGAGTCAATGTCATGGCTGTCTGAGCAGAGGGATTAAGCCCATCCTCATGACCCGTGTGTGGCTACTACACTCAAACACACTCACCGCCACAATGAATAATATATGTATATAGATATATACATACATATATGTATATATATATGCGATTAATCACAGTTAACTTTGAAGACTAAAAAAGTTAATTGTGATATATATATATATGTGTATATATATATATATATATATATATAACTATTTATATGTATATAGACATATAAATGAATATACATATACAATATACATATATACATGTATATGTACATATATACATATATATCGCAGAATCATCAAAGTTAACTGCGATTAATACATAATACATACATAATATATATATACAATGAATATATGTATATATATATTCTCTTTTTTACCTTGCTTCTCGCTCTACTGTGTACCATGTAGCAGGTTTGTTTGCATAACGCATTCCTTCTGAACCGTGAACCGCAACAGTACGTTGTGACACGTGGACATTCGGATCACTCCACCCTATTTGGGGTGCAATAAGAGTCTATAAAAGGCTGGCCAAAAGTCAGTGTAAGATGCTTATTTACATTGGAGCAATCAGGTTTAGCAACGGCATTTTAAAGACTTTAATTATGGATTACTGGACATCTTTAAAGGTCCAACCTCTACCGTATACAGCAGTGTATCGGAATGAAAATGGGATAGAAAATACATGTTACAAAGGTATACATCTAACTTTATAGTTCTATTTTTGAATAAATAATTATACATACGGTAAAAGAGGCATTTATCTTAGCTGGTGCCTACTAAAATAATCACTAAGCCCACAATAAAAGTAATTATATCAATAGTTATCGTCATATTGAATGGCTGCTAAGGGTCTTTTTATGACATTGAAGCACTCAGAGCAGTTTTTCTTGACTTTGGTGCATTATAGGCAGAAAAACACCTCAGAAGAATCACCCATTGACCCACACATGGATGCAGTGGTTCTCAAACTTTCTCTGTCACGCCCCACCTTGGAGGAAGAAAATTTTCATGCCCCCACTGATGGATTTGGGCTGATGGATGATGGATTCTATGAGATGGTGCCGTCTTGTGGCATTTGGTGAAATGAATCATGAACATACATTTCACTTTTCTCTTCATTTATGAACTCATTTATTCTGTACAAATAAACAACTTTTGATGTCACTCTTTGTGACATCAAATCCTGAACATTACTTTTTAAACAAGAATACTCCTTTCACTTTTCTGCTGTGCAAACAACTTTTTTTGGGGAGGGGCAAACCACTTTTGTAACATCCACCATCCTGGCTTCCCTGTGAAACAACGCAGCTTTATGTTGTGCTCCCATCTCCTCACAGAGTGCAGAGAATAGCCGCGCTTTCAGGCGTCTTGTTTCGATGAAATTGACCACATCAACGACATCAGTCATGTGACAACGTCACATTTTCTACCCGCCACACGGGATGACGTTGAGCGTTTACGCGCGCAAAGTCATAATATCGCGCCAGTCGCGGCTTAGATCACGTACTGATGCAAAGGTGTTCTACGTTCTATCAGCGCTCGAAAACGGTTCATTGTCCTCGGGCTTTTTCGCTCGCGGCTCGCGCATGAGAAAGAAAATAGAGCGGACGCCGAAACGATCGCTGCGCGGCGCGAGCCGACCGCGGGGGTGCACCCGGCTTCAAGTCTGGCGTGAACGACAGCATCGTTCCGCAGCTCCTCGCGGAACGATTCTACAGCCAAAAGTGCCCGACAACAGAAGAACACTGGCCACCGCCGGACTCCTGAATTCTTCTTCTCGTCCCTGTCAAATATTTGTCCACCCTGTGTACCCGAGCAGCGTTTTTCTTAGCTGCAACCTACTGAAAACTTTTTCTTAATTGTTCCGCTGTGGAAAAAGTTCCGACGTGAGAACATTAATTCCCCGTCTCCCGGTGTTTCGCGCCCCCCCCCCAGGCGTGACTGCGCCCGCCACTCACTTTGAGAAACACCGATGGATGATGGATTCTGTGAGTTGGCGCCCTCTTGTGGCATTTGGTAATACAAGCGTCAGTTCAACCCTGCAGCTGCAAGAAAACATTTAAAGGCCTTGAATGTGTGTCACGTTTATTTACAGTACGTTCAAAATCCAGTTATTATTACCTGGAGAGTAATTGATTTTTTTTTTTTTGTCTATTTCACAAATTATTAGTAATAGATATAATGTGAGGGGGATTACTGTCACTGGAGGAAAACCCATGTGCTAACGCCGCGTCAACAAGAAGGCGGAGGAAAGGGCCCTTTAAAGTCTGTCAGAGATAAGGAGCTAAAATAGTGACATCACCAGCCTCGACCTCTTATCAAAATAAACACACGTGCTGCAGAGAGGCCAGCGCAAAGGGCCGGCGCAACTCCCTTGGACAGAGATGTCAGGATTAGCTGTTTAACACAAACACCAAATCATCATTGATTGTTAATTATTCCTTTATTACTGTTCCTGGACACATTTAGGTTTGTAATTAAATAAACAAATTTAACTTAAGTGGCAAAAAGTTGATGGATAATGTACTGAAAACCAAAGTGTGTTATAACAAGTGCAAATGGGAAAAAGCTCCTGCCTTGATCATAACTGACATGGAAAAGAATACTTTAGTTAGCAGTTTTGTGGAGAAGTGACAAAGACAAAAACGTGAGGATATTGGAGCAATATAAGAAAATATTACTTTCTACAATTATCCTAAGAGTCAATTTGTCAGATATAGTTGAAGCATAAACAACAATGATTAAATGTAGCAGTTTGGAACATTGATTGAAACAAAATCAAGAGCTACCAGTGGGTATAAATAAACTTTAAAACGAGAAGAAGAAGTCCTTACTTGTGTGTGTGTGTGTGTGTGATGTCTTCCCGTGAGCACTCGTGACACTTTGACACACAGTGCAAAGATAAACCTGAGCACATGTGAAGAGCAGATTCTGCCCAGAAACGCAGCAGCTCTGCCCACCATGCAGCAAAAATAAAAAACTGCTGGATGCCCCCCCTCCCCTCGCACACTTGCGTGAGTTAAAGTATATATCTAAAAAAAAAAAAAAAAAAAGGACTAGTCAATTAGCTGACAAAAAACACATATTATTGAAAAAAAAAAAAAAAAAAGTTAGCTATCTTGGATATCAAAATTGCTTCTAAACTATTTTATTTAATAAATGTAGGGTATAAAAATAAGAAAAAGCATTGGTAAGAACACCTTACAAAAATCATAAAGCACTTGTTAATTAAAGCAAATACCATGAAAAGTTTCTTATTTCTTAACCAACTCCACATGAGGGCAGTGTTGTCACGATGACAAAGTGCGTTTCCGTGGACTGTGTGTAACTACTGGTGTGTGCCCTACGCGGCCACTCTTTAACATGAGTGCACATGCGTTTGATTATATGCTCAGATCAGTCGTGTGCCCGCAACCGAAACCGAGAAAAAAAAAACCCCATCGTATGAGCCCCTGCAACATGTGTGACAAATTAAGCGGCCACATGTGTATTCGCGTGCGCCTTTCAGTGCACCAGAGCGCCGACTGGGGGGTTCGGGGGCTACGACTTATTTCACCCTGGAACATATTCAGAGAGTCTAGCCAAGCGTGAGCCAGGGAGGAGAAAGGGGCCATTGTTGTGGTCCAGATGAGTGTCATAGGTGCCTCGGAAAATAGATTCACTCATTGTGGTTCAACAGAAACACACACGAAAGGGCCGCCCGCTCTGCTAGACTGCCACCGTGCCAGATTCACTTTTCTTAAAAGGCAGGGATTAAATGTATCCCCCGGTCTGTCGTTCGCTATATATGGCTGATTTATTCTTCGTTATAAAATGTATAGTTAGACCTTAGCAAATATACTCCGACAGGCGGCCAGCAGGTGGTTGGTTTGAAACAAAAGTTTGAAACTCCACTCTGAACAACATCCTGGAAATCCCTTTTGTTTCTCACTTCCCTTTCCAGAGTCGTGTCCCCGAATTGCCTCCTGTATGGACCCAGTCTGACAAAAAAAGTAGTGCGCTACCTCCACCGAAAATTCTCCAAGAATCGAACATCTCACACTCGAGGAAAGCCACTCAGGTGATGTAGCCGGAGCTACGTAGCGAAGGTCTTAACTTCGGAACCGTCCGATGGAAAAGCACATGTTTTTTTTCCCTTTTGATTGACTCAAAAATAAGCGGGATCATAAAAAAGTCTGCCAGCGGCTCGCACGCTGACCCGAACCCTTGGAGACCCCTCGGGGGACAAGAGGCTCACCGCAATGTCTTGAACTTTGGAACAGCTACACCATTTATCTGGATGTGATATATGGCCCTCCGTTGGGGTGGCATTATTGCTGATACTTACATCATATATCTCAAAGTCTTGCTTGAGGATGGTTTTACGAGTGGAAGAAAACATTTTTCTTTTAATTTAACGACTTGCCATAACTCAAAGTCTCGCAGAACAGCGTGATTAGCCTGAAATATTCTGCCACGCGTGGCCTCTAAAATACTGCGTAAAAAATACTTCAAATGAGATTGTGCAGTTGGGTAGGAACACTGGTTGAAGAGCAAAGCACTTACTGGAGACAAACATACTTAAAAAAAAAAGGTAACGCGGTGGGGGGGTGCACAGCGTGAAGCGATTTAAAACATTTTAATGACGCAAAGTGAGGGATCAGAATGGCACCCACTTTGATGGGGGGACATTTGATTTTGGGGGTTTGTATTTGTTTTCGAACTGTCATTAAGCCGCCTGTGTCTTTCAACATTACAGTTCCACCGCGTCATGACTGACAGTTAAATCCTTCAAGAAGTAGAAAGGATGAATCCTTTTGAAAAAAAAAAAGGTTGAAAGGCACTGATTTAGCCTTTTTAGAGGTCGTGAAGGGAGGACAGCAGAGCTGCACTCCGCCCACTCTCAGATCTCAGATCTGGATTAGTTTTCTCAAGATGTTGGCCTTTACTGGTAAATGGGTGGGATTCCCAACCCCATCCCTCCAGGGGAGTAGAAGCGCAAGAAGAGCTAAGGTTCCAACAAAGCTTTTGTCACTTTCATTTGATGCCAGAGAATTTCCTGTGCTCAGTCAGAGGGATACTGTCTGTCAAAGCCACATAAGTTGCCTCTTAATTAGTTCAGGAGAAATTATCAGCAAAAGTGGAAAAAACCTGATAAAAAAAAGACAACGAAAATTAATCATCTGACACGAGTTGGAATTTGGCTCGATGCTCCAATGTTGGATGCTCCAACTTCTTGTCTTGTTCTAGAAAACAAGACAGGGGAAAAATAAGGAAAATGCCATGACAATGCGGATTAAATGTTAAAATTGCACAATATCTTGACAGCTGAAATGTCACTTCTGAGATCTCGCTCATCCATGCTGCCAGGCTGCAGAATAAAAATGTTTTTGGTCAGGCTTTGGGTCAAAGCAGAAATACAGGAAGCAACCGTGAGCCAAGCTGCTGCTAAAGAGATTAGCACGGGCCATTAAAATAATAAAAAATATTAAAGATTTTAAGACAATAAAGATTTTAATGCGTAGTCACTTAACTCCTTACTGGCTGTGGCAAAAGTTTAAACACTGCATTGCATCTACCCAGCTAGGACAGTGACAAGCATCTGCAGTTTCCTGTCACCTCGCAATTAAACGTAAGCATTAAACTGCAGCCACCTGGACAAAATCTGATTGTTTCGACTGCGGTATAATGACCAGGTTTGTCCAACCAGCTCCCAAGTCTTGCCTCCCTTTTCCAAAACACGTTCAATGGGCTCTTCACCAGGTGGATAAATCAAAAGGCTTTAGTAAACCTCTTCCATGTGGCGTGCCGGGTTACAAAGACCTTGGAAGAGAAGCAGAACCGTCCCTGTTTATACGAAAGGTACCTCATTTAAGGTGGAATGCATCCAGTTGACCTTGGCGTGACTTACGTCCATTATGAGCGTCGAATGGGTTTGGATCGACAGCGAAGTGAAGCATTTGGCCCTGTTCATTATGAGGGCTACATATGACATTGATCTACTCGGCAGCCCAGAGCGCTCCATTGTTGAGTCCCTGCTGCACCTGATGTCAGATGACTGCCAGGGCCGCGATCCTTTAACAGAGCTGGAATTGTTTCATATTCGAATTCTTGGGCTTTCGGTTTCTTCAGCAAAAAAACGCACTTGCGCACATGTTCTTACACACACAAACAGGTTGAAAAAAACGTTCATCGGACAGATGCCACCCCCCCTACACCCTCCAAGTTTCCGATGAAGTGTGACGGTCAGACAGCAGTACTAACAAACACAAGCATGTGGGAATGTGGCTTTTGTGCTGGGCCTAAACTCAAACCACATTGTTTCAAGGCAAAGTGAGGCAAACAGGACATTACCAAAGATTTTCTGAAAGGAAAATAAAAACAGCAAGGAGGGCTGAAGGAGTCCCAACCAACAAAAACAAAAATGTGGAGTGTTGATGAAGATAAAAGCATTCCCTCATGATATTATGATGTATATATTGTCTATATTGAAAATACAGAAAGTTTTTGATGCAAAAGTAGCGTTAAGTTAGATTGCTGCATTAGGCTCAAAGTAGCGTTAATTTAGCTTGCTGCATTAGGCCGAAAGTAGCGTTAAGTTAGCTTGCTGCATTAGGCCGTAAGTAGCGTGAAGTTAGCTTGCTGCATTACGCCATAAGTGGCATTAAGTTAGCTTGCTGCATTAGGCTGAAAGTAGCATTAAGTTAGTTTGCTGCATTAGGCCGAATTACCCATCATTTGCGTTGCCATCTTTTCCCTCTTTGAACATTTCCTGCTTCTTCTTCGCCTTCTATTGCTACTGCTGCTACCAGGACCTCATTTAGACTTTTTTGAGGCCAGGAAACGGGTTTTGGACACTGGGGAAATCTGATGTGCCTCTGCTCCTCTCACAGCTCATTAGCGTCTGAACTAATTGCGAGGCTAACTTTAGCAAAGCAACAGCCCAGTTTCATCCGTCTGCTATCTATATATCGAGGGAAGGGGATGAGGAGAGCCTTCTGGTGACATCGAAGCTCCCGGCAGAACGTTCTAGCACTTCTTGAACTTTTTCCCCTGGGTGGCGTGCCAGCTGGTCCAGCTTCTTCCCAACGAGAACACACACGTCGCATTGTTACGAAATGCTGTTGATCAGTCATCGTAAACACAAATCAATTGTTTTTCGCCAACTCATCATTTCCTTTCCCCCCCAGTCAACAGCCTCTATAGATTGAGATCAGTTTGGTGTCATCTTTTACTGTTGCAAGAAAATGAATATGTTTTTAACTGATCATGTCAGTTGCCAAACTTGTTTCCCTTTAAGGGATTTTACTTACTGTGCACGTAGGAAGGAATAATGTGTCTTTTCATGTCCTTGAACGTTAAGAGCGAGACACCAGGTGCTGAAACATGGAGATTAGCACCTTGAAGAGCTGCGTCTGCCATTTTGCAGACATGATGCAATGAGTTGGCACTTGCCGTGTGCCAGAAAATGCAACAATAGCCCTTGTGAGAACACCTGAGGTGTGCAGATGAGACGCACTCCTTTCCTTTCCACGCAGTCACACAGTGATGGCACAGGAGCAGCATGTCCTTCCCCCAGCACTTTTTTCTGTCGTTATACTAGACAAGATCCAACATGGGCCCATCAATAATCCCAAAGCAAAGCCACAGTTTGTCCAAAGCCGAGCCAGAAGCCCACAGAGTTGTAATGACCTCCACTTCCCCCGATCAATCTCTCAGTGTGGATGAGAAGAACAGACAGCGTTTTAAATCTGATCCCCGCCAGCCACACACAGCCGTCGAGGTCGGCGAGAGGCTGGATCGAGGAACCCCTGCCAGCCACCTCCTGCCCCTATTGGAGTAAAATACGATACGAGACGCTGCCAACGCTCAGCGGACGACAGGAGGGAAGACGGATGAAGCACGATTTTGATGGATGGATTCAAAGTCAAGGGCGGTCACCAGTAGCAGACGATCGGGTTTCTGGGAAACTGAGCTGGAGGAAGAAAACATTTTGGAGTGCACATTAAACAAAATCACAAGTGTGTAAGACTACATAGACTTGCAATATATATCATCTATTAAAGGTCATGTCAATGCCAGTGGCTCCAGGTAGCTGTAGCTCAGGGCTTGGGAAAAGATCAGCTGCATCTGCTCTCTTGACTCACCTGCCACTTGTCCACCTGGTTGCCTTCTGCTCATCTACACCTGCACTTGCGCCTGGTCTGATCACCTAGCCGCTGCCAGTTTGTCAGTTACTCCGAGAGCAACGGCAGTTCACCTGCATCTTCGTCTCGGCCTGCTCAGCCGTGGTTTTCCAGCCCTTCGATTTTTGGACTGGCACCTTTAGTTGAATCCTTAAATATTTTTCAGTTGATAAATCGACTTGTTCAATCTGCATTGTGGTTCGAACCTGCCATTAGCAGTGTTACATAAAAAGGATACGACTTGAGTAACATGATCAAAATGAGCCTCCAGGGTTCAAAATTGTCTCCTTGTTTTTTTTCTGGGAAAATAACGATATCAGCAGGTGTGCGGTCACGCCCTGATGTCTCGTCAACACAAATGAACAGGTTCCTGGGACCGTCTGAAGATTACCTCACCCACATGACATCACCATCCTCTCAGGACAACTTGACACCAGGCGGTGATGTAATGGTTCAAAAACCAGGAGGACGACGTTTATCGAAACGCTTTCTCCGGAAGGTCAAACACCAGTTGGGGGCGTGGCCGCAGGTGTGTCCGCCGCAACTCGTGTTACGCCGGTGAGTTTTTACCGCAGCGAGACACACAGTCGAGTGTGTTCCATGCGGGCATCATGGCGACGTAGATATTATCTTGAGCGCAACACAAAGAAATTGGTAAGGAAGAGCCGATGGCTTCGAAGCATTTTATCCGAACGACCGTCCTGATAGGGCGCCTGCTTTGTGTTTCATCCGGGCACCAAGGAACCGTGTCCAGATTTTTGCACTGCTGAGCTGCGAGCCGAGAGAGGCACAACAATGGGCAACACTGTGCTTCACTTGAGTTTTCTAAAAGCGGTGACAGACACGCTGCGATCCCTTCCTGTGCTTACAATGAAAATAAGAAAAAACATAAGGGGGGTAGCTTGAGTTGGATGCCTGCAAAGTAGCCAACGCGATGAAATGCAAGAGCGTGGAGTAAAGATTTTGCTGATTAACAACATGGAAGGAGCTGAATTCTGGCAAAATTAAGAATTCTCTTGCGAAATTGTGCTTTATAGCTGGAAAAGACAAAGACACGAGAGCGAAGCTTTCATTTGTTATGCGATTAAAAATGTAACAGGAATTGCCTGCTTTACATTGCTAATTCTTGGAAAGCAAATGAAAGTAGACAGCTTCCAGTGTGTCCACCGCACCAACAACACAGATTTTGTGAGAGTCCCAGATCGGAAGCCTCAGCACGGATCTACTTTTCGTCATGTGACTTCAGTCTTTTCACGTTTTTTGAAGTGTCGCTTCTCGCCTCCATGCCGCTCTCACAAAAGTCCCCAGTATTTTCCCACCGCATAATGCCGCTGCCACATGGGCAACGATCGGAGATAGCATTACACACCCTCTTTAGGCATTTCCTGTGGCGTTTCCTGCTTTCTTCCATGACCTCATGTGCTAATGTGAATTAATCCTGTCGCGCTCTCGGCTAGCCGCCCTCTCTCTCTCTCTCTCTCGGCTTCCATTATCACAAAGGCCGCCCACCCCGAATCTTACCCTCGGATTTTAAAAAGCGCATTGGGGCTCCCAGCATTTCACAGCCAATGACAGAGATAAGCCGTCTAATGTGCAGCGAGCTTGTCGGTGCATGTGCACATGCTCAGCCTTAGGGAGTTGTCTGGGAAATCATAAAACTGATGCTCAAACGTAAAACTTTTGCGTTCAAGTTCAAAGACGGGGAGTCACGAGCAAAGCCACCGTATTTTATTCCAACTGTTGCTGTGTCTGCCGAGCTTGATAGAAAGCATTCCGTGAGCAGTATGATACTGTATACATGTGGTGGGCCAAGTCTCCGTCATGCCTCTGATGATTTTGTTGTATCGTTATTATTTTGGCTTCCAGGAAGACGCTTTTGTTTGTGAGGCTATTTCTGGCTTTCTCGTGTGTCACGTTACATCTTTGATGCCTGCAAAAGCCAGACACAACACAGCGACGGTCCTCATTGCGTCTCCTCCAGTCTGCCGGAGATAAGCCAACACCCGAACGTCCAACGCAACTTGGCTTCTCACAACGCAGCAAGTTCAATGACCTTCACAGCACTCCAGTGGCAGAGAGCCAGAAGCCTGAAGCACAGGTTTATAGACTGTAATCTCACAAGTCCATCTTGCCAAGATCCAACCGTAAGCATTTTAATATAATAAAGAGAGCCTCTTCTAATTTTACCTTCAGGTGGTATCTTAAAAATAGTTGCGTGTTGCCTGCAATGGACCTGCGATCCTCAGTTTGTGTGTTTCTCTTTTAGTTTCGCCCCCGTTCCGTTTTCTTTTAGGTCTATTTTTCTGGGAAAAGACAGCCCATCTAATTTGGAACTGGCCCATCCAAAACAAATTTGCCTACCGAACACACGTGCTGCACTGCCAAAGTGCTGGCGACAAGCAAAGCGATGGCGATGCAAATCATGATGCGTTTTTCCTCAGTAACAGCAAAATAATACAATATTCTTTTTAAAAAAAGGGGGAAGATAAATAGCAGGACATGAAGCAAATGTAAAAAAGGAGAGAGAGAGCTCATACATGTGCTCCTTCAGACATGCGTCAACATCGTTAAACACAGGAAATATTTATCTCCATGTCAGGAAGTCATTTTGTGTGTCCCGCTGCCCAAAAGTGATGTGAGATAAACGGCTGTTTTGAACAGCGACGTTTCCCGACAAGAAGGACAAAATCTGAATAAAATTTCTCCATCTCGTTAAAAATCCATTAAAATGACGAGAGCTTTTCTCAAGTTAGCGGAAGTCACTGCCAGGTTTGTGAAAATGATTTTCTTCCGTCTGCTTTGAGTTCATGACTGCAACTTTCATACTTGAACTCAAAACTATTTGGACTATGGGACTTCCACTTAGCCGAAAACGGCCGTGCGTGCCTGCACTCGTGTGCGAAGAACGAGAGGGGGAAAGAAAAAAAACATTACTGGCAATCTATAATTTTCTGCACTGGAGGACAAGACGTTGACATGTTGGGAGGACCGCAGCATTGTTTGTCAGCTCGGCTGCAACCTGAGGGGAAATCCTGATCTCCCTCTTGCACCATTTGAAGGGTTTTTTTTTGTTGTCAGGGTCTCCGCCGACGATGAAGTCACCCGGCCGCGAGAAAGACGATATTGTATGGAGCGGCTCCGCTGCCGGTTATCCCCCCGTGGGACAGCCATTCGGGTCGCGACCCAAAACGGCAGAGGAGAGCCAGTTGGCAGAAAGCAAGAGACCAATAAATCACAATGAGACCAAATAATAGCATTTAATAACAATATAATTGGGACAAATGGCTCCTTTTGACCAAAAGACAAGGAACGGGCTGTTCCCAGAGAGTTGTTGCTGCGGCTTTTCCGGCAGAGAGGAAAGGTTCAGCGCCGTGCTGCTCATTCCCCAATGGGTTCCTCACCATGACCCATTTTCCACCGAGCGATCATGAACACGTTCTGCCCCCAAAACGTTGTTTTTTGTGACCCAATCACAGGCTTTTAACTCAGAGGTGAGTTCTGATAAGCTATGTTTCCATTACCCCTAGCATTGCGCAAAACCTAAATATCACAAGAAAAAACTGGTAAAGGAAACACCTAAACTTCGAAAAACCTCTCAAATATCGCTCAGAGGTTTTGACACTCTCATGAGGTGGTTTTTCAGACGTATCGATACAGAGGTATATATTGCAAAAGTCTCATGGAAACACTTTTTCGCATTTAATTCTCCTAAATCTCGCGGGACAAGATTTTACAAAAATTATGTCCCGCAAGAATTCTCGTAAATCTCACGGGCCGAGACTTTGCGAGAATTACGGTTTATGCGCATCGCACCATTCATTGGAAACACCTGCAAATGGCAAATGTGCTTTTTCGAAATTTGGCTTTTATTTTGCGAAAAACTGCAATGGAAATGCAGCTATAGATAAAAAGTAGCCATAGATACATTTTTTATCACAAGCGTTTTCATCTATTATATCCGCACAAATTATGCTAAATCGATCCGCCGCCTCATACTGTGATGAGCCGCGAGTAATTTTGACACCCTCTGTCAAAAAGCTCCCCAATTTAGGTTACATAACAGGACAAATAACCTGTCTTGGATGAAATGTTCAGGAGGTCAAACACCATAGTTAACATACTTGAATGTGACCTTTACTGCTGTCTGTCAACTCCGCGACAGCCTTTTTGCACTGAGATCGCCTTGAGTCAACAGCTGGAGAGATCAACAAAGTGTGAGGCTGGAAAAAAAATAAAAGGAGCAGTGCGCACACCGCGGAGTAAAAATAGCGGCCTGATTTAGTTTTTTTTTTTTCTTATTGGCTCACGTGTTTGGTGGCTCCGCTCGGAGAAAACAGGGAACATTTGCTGTTGTTGTTTGTGGGCTCTGAGAGCTTTGTGACGTCCTCTTTAATTTCAAGCGAGCACGTTTCGATCGGGACACTGGATCAGTGATGCACAGAAGGCAGGAGAGACACATGGCACAGAAAGTTGTGTGTCATCTATATCTCTTTTCCAAATCTCACACTCATGAAATAGAATAAATGCAAAATATAGATAAAAAGCCTGTCTGATCTTTTCCATATTTAAGCAAAACAGTACAAATATTATGTACTGAACTATACATTGCTTTAAAGTGAGGTTGTGCCTGTTGTAGCTTTAACTTGAAAACTTAAAATACTTTCAAAAAATAATGATCTTTGGCGAATACTCCTTAACTAACCTTTGCGCGGATGGCCTCTTTAAAACTGAGACACTTTGAAATTCTAGCTTTTCCCTAGACAGAGCTAAACTTCCTTAGCAATGTACTGTTTCTCCTGTTAGTAGCTGCAGACGGAAGAGGTGGGTGGTTGAACAGAAAACCTTCAGGGTTCATGAAGTCAACAATGGACTTGATGGACAATGGACATAGAATTGTCCAATTTGAAAATGTTTAAATAAAGTTATTTGTATCAAATTAACTGTATTTGTATTGAAATATTCTCATTACAGCTTTTATTTTAAAATGATCAAAGCCTTCAGAGTGGAAAACAGTTGGTCAGAAAGCTCTTCACACCCCGAGCGTGTCTTCAGTGCGATACGGATCTTTGAAGAACAGGTGGTAGGCAGCGCTAATACCAGCAGCCTGCGGGGCAAACTGCGGTCTTGCAGGCGAGATAAATGCTGAAAGGCTGAAAGGCCGCTGACAAAAGAGCGTCTGGCTAAAACGGAGGGAAACTGAGGAGCCCGGGACAGTGGGATCGAGACGGATTATGAGATGACGCGAGTGACGGACGGCGAGAACACCGAGTCCATCCGCCCAGCACAGTTAGGACTCTGTGATTAGACATGAAGAACTCCGACAGTGACCCACTTGAAGAAATTACATAACCGGGAACATCATCTTACAAAAGAACTGTCCAGCCGAAGATTGATGCCGTTCTCTGAGCGCGGCGTGTGAAAAAGTGACACCCTTCATCGCCCGGAGAGAATGTTTTTTTTTTCTTTTTCCTTTGATTCCGACAGACTCCATGCTGTTATGTAGCAGCAGCACAGATAGTCAAAGTCGGGTAGGGGCGGAGTCTCTTGACATTCAGAGGCGACTTTCACGCTGAATCACGTCGGATTTCTTCAAAGCAATGACTAACGTTGCACATCACAGCGACAGAAAGATCTTCAAGTTCCCCCTAGTCGTGATTGACAGTACATTTTTATTGGCTCTCCAGCTGGTAAACTGAAAGAATTTTAAGAGTTTACAGATTGGTGTTTCATCACATCGTAAAGATCGTCGGTTAGATTTTGAGAGTTCACGGAGAGGACAGGAAGTTGCTGGGGAGTTGCCCTGGCTAGTCGAGACTGAAACTAACTCCTCTCTCACTCAAAGCCCTGAAGATGTTTAAGACAGAGTTGCAGTTGCTTCAGCATCTTTTCAGTTCCATCTTCGGCCATGAACTTGAAGAAACAAAACGCGCCGTGTGTGTGCAACACTTCAACCCCCTTCCACCCAAACTTTTTTCCCCAAACTTTTCCCAAAGACTCCTGCTTGGATGTCAGCTCCCACCCCGGTAGTTAGAGGAAGACGGCAGGTGTTCCTCTTTCATCTATCTCGTGAGAACGTAATGTGAGATTGGAGGACCTTCAGGACTCGGCCCTCTCCTCTCATGTCCTGTCAGCGGTGATTAACCGTCTCCCACTTGCCTTTTAGAGACGCCGTGGCCTTGGTGTGCACTGCGTATCGCCGCGTGGTGCTTTTTCAGCCACGCTGCTTGGCCCTGTAACCTAGTTGAGGTCCTGCTTAATACCCAGTTTTCCATCCTGGGCTGTGATAGAGCAGCTTTACTCAGTCTGGTATCCAAAAAAAACTTCACAGAGCTAAAAAAAAAAGGATGTTTATCCCTCTGTTTACAGCCTCCTGTAGAAATTCTAGGTTTTAGCCTCCAACAAAAACTGATGCTTTGCTATTGCAACACTTGAAGTGACCAAAGTCTCAACTGTCCAAAAGTTGATTAATGGTATGAAAACATCCTTTTGGAGGATTTTCAGAAAAAACACTGTTATGTTAGCAAGATGATGTGAGAATCTAGCATTGCTCTCTCTATTTGGGAGATCCGGTCAGCGGAAAACCAGACAGACCTGCCATTATGGCCTGAAACGGCCATTGTCTGTCTCCATTTGTCACGTGGAAAGTGATCCCATCACAGTGACGTCTGGTCAAGTTTACTATGAGCTGCAGCTGTCAGGCGGCATTCTCCGCTCCGAGGGCCGGCTGACTGAAGTGTTTTACAGGAGATCTTTCACACGGGTGGCTCCACGGGACGTCTTTCGTCCCATCCTGTATCACGTTTCTCACCAACTCAGAGATAAACTTAAATCACTCCGCAACCTGGACTATTTTCTGCCAAAGGTCCAGGTGTGCGGGCGTCGCGTCGCGCCGCTGCTCGGCCCAGACGGCGGCGGATTACCGGAGAGCGCCGAGCGTGCGTGCGAGTGCCTGTCTTGTCATGAATGTATACTTGCCTTCCTGGTGTCCGGTGCAATCCGACACTTTTATCTCCGGCCTGCCTAAAGCAGATCCAGATGGCATGCGGAGTTCAAACGCGCTGCAGGCGGAAGAGAGCAGAGCGTGTTTTCATAGAAGCGATCATGCATATTTAACCCGTAGTTGATGACGACAGCGCTAACACTTCTCTTCGGTGTGCTGATTGCTAAGAAAACAACAGATGGTTCGAGTGAAGCAAAAATAATGACTGCCTTTATTTATTTATTCATTTTTAATTCTAGACGACTGGGATTGTCTCTGTCTGATTATATCAGTAAATCTAAGAACAGAGGAAAGTGGAGCTACAGCCAAAAGCCTGACTAGGCCATTTAACTGGAGTACTGTCCTTGTCCTAGTACACAAGCGTATAAGGAGGACTTGATGTATCACCTAAGCTACTTTTTATTTGACCGCTCTATATGTCCTTCAGATTTTCAGTACAGAGGTTTTCTGTGAAGGAACAAATCCACTTGGGTTCCTGTAAGTGCACCGCAGCTACAATTCAAATCTGGCAGTAATTATTTTTTAATTGTATTTGAGTTGAGAACGTTCCAGTCGAAAGAGCATGGCGGGTGCGTCGACTGTCTTTAGCCTTTGGCATAGCTGATGATGACACAATGCCGACTAGGCACAGAAGAAGATGAATTGTAGCTCGCTCAGTCTAGGACCTCTGTAGTGTTTTTGATGACCAGACTTTCACCCCGGGGCAACGTTTTCGATAGCTACATTTCCTCCAAAATGGACCTTTTTTTTTGTTTTTTTTTTACGAAGAGGGCTACCTCGTGCTCCTGTTTTCAAAAAATCAGAGTTGGGATCCCCTCCCCCGCTAATCTCCGCCCGAGGCCGGAGCTGAAGCTTTCGCCGCCTGCAGGAGATGTGCAGTGGGCCTTTGTGCGGAGGGGTCGCGACCTTTCACCTGCCGCTCGCGGCCCTCCCCGCTGGAGAGGTCACATGTAGGAGCTGAGGCGTGAAGGAGTTGACAAGTGAGGGTGCGGGCAGAGAGGGACTAGACAAGTGGGGGAGCAAGGGGAAGATGGATAATGAAGGACATAAGAATGTTTTTTCCAAGTCAAACGACTTCGGAACCAGGTGTAGAGTTCAGACAAAGTTTTTTTTTTCCCTAACGATACATCAAACTCCAGCAATTGCTGTGACTCCTTCATAAGTGTTGTCAGATGGACCAAAATCATTGTTCCGCCGTCCACAGAAGTTGTCACATAACCTGGGTGATTTGTGTTATTCCTGCTAACAGCTGCGCAGCCGGGTGACCTTCCTGTCTTGCCATAGAGGAAGGGGAAATGAGTTGTGCGAAAGGAGCAGGACAAGCAGGTTTTAAATTTAGCCTCTTCGGGGGAAGCAGACGTGGCACAACAGTCGTCCTTCGTGTGAGGCTCTGCCCTGCAGAACTGAGCCGCGCAACTCCCCTAATTGTCCATCAAAGAGCAAAGCGACCGCCGCTCGCCTGCTAAGTGTCGTGATCCGACATGCAAACGTCGCTGCGGACATGCAAAGCACGGCCGGCCTCTCCCATGCAAAAAACTGCGCTGCAGTGGAACAAGGTGTGGAGTGCAGATGGAGAGCGATATATGCAGATAACACATTGCTGTGAAATCCAAGAGAGGAGTTTGTTTGGTTTGTCCAAATCTCTAGCCCAATCTGAGGCTGAGTTTCAAGCTGTTGTCACCCGGCTGTTGTCAATATGGATACAGCCTGTTCCAGAATAGGATCTGATTTAATGTTTACACAAAACTTTTAAGTGAAGGCTGGACAAATCCAATCCAGACCCAAAGAAAGTTAGAAAATATTTATTTGAGTTCGATCTGACCCGCTGGTTCCGACTACCGGGTCCACAATTTTGGGATCTGCTTCCTAATACAGTGCAGTGAGAGATCATGGCTAAGCGTCAACTGCTCTGACCGCTGTTTCCTGTTACAATTTGGTTGTCACCTGTGCGTGTGTGTGCTTGTTGTGAACACAAGCTCACGACAGAGAACCAAAGGGCTGATGGATATCGCCGCGTGTTTCCTGTGCTTCTCAGGTGTTAGGGCATGCAAACAGGCTCACGGGTGCACTCGGGTCGGTCGCGTACCTCCGAAGGCCAGGTCGGAGCTGACGACGGACGTGCACGGGCCTGCCGCGCGATATTTTTGGACGCCCGTGGAAAAAAACTTCCTGTCCAAAACCAAATCCTTCTTTTCTCAGCAGTGGAGGGATGATTGTCTTTTTTTTTTAACAGCGAGCTAATGGTTTATTGACCTCTGTTCTGATTTGATCTCGGTGTCAACTCACCGGAACCTCTTCTTCCTCTGCAATCAGTGCATACGGGTAGCACACAATGGGCTACCCCAATGAGCGCAAAATGGAAGCACCTCTTTCTCATCCACACATATGTTTTCTGTCGCCACCTAGACCACACTCAGGCTGGATTCTATATCCCAGCTGTCCTGGAGTAAAGGCAGGGTTACACCCAAGAGACAAACAACCATTCGAACTCTCACTCACACCTGCGGCCAATTTGGGGTCGCTAATTAGTCGAAAAAACAAAGAAAAGTCCTAAAGAAAACAAGCACCCGGTGCCTTTTGCAGGTGATGAGGTGGAAACTTGAAAGCATTTAAATTCTGATGCATGTGTGTGTGAAGGATTGAAAAAAGGCACAAGGCAGAAAGTATGCAAGCCAGCAGACTCAGCGTGTGTGTGTGTGTGTGTGTGTGTGTGTGTGTGTGAGAGACACTGCTTACAATCCTAATCATTTAAATCAGCCCTGGATTAGCCGCCTACCCGCACTACTCTGTTCTTAACACGCACACGCAGGCTTAATGCATATACTTTGCCGGTGTAATTACACGTGTGGGCTTATTGCGTGCATGCGGCGTGTGTGCGTGGATGTATCTCACAACATCTGATAACATGCTGTCTGTGTTTGCTCAGCAGGCCAAAGCATTCCGGCGCGCACGCCAAACGGCTGCGACTTGACTTTTACGCGTGTTCCGCAGCTTTTGCTATACGGCTAACCGCTACTTAAAGCTCTTTAAAGACGCATCAGTAAAAACATGTTCCGTTTAATTACACGGTTTGAGCAGCAGCGGAGGGAAAGTTTCGCCCACTGCTTGTTTTTCTTTTGTTTTTTTACTCTTAAAACGCTGGCGCTGCACAACGGAAACGTTTTAATGCGCGTTTTCGGTTGCGACCACCTGGCGGAGCGCGGAGCTACCTAGAGAGTGGGAGTCGTAATTAGATTTCTTTAAGTGCCGCTGCGCAAATATGCGCGTCTGCGCAGGGATCGCGGTGTCTCAACTGGGTCGGGTAAACAGCTCGAGGGTGCGAGACGCAGCGTTGGCGTTTCGCAAGCTGCGCTCCGACTGAACTTGCGACACCGCCGCGGCCCTGCTGCTGCCCGGCGCACTGACGAAGCAACTATGCGGTCGTTACACTTGTCCTTCAACGCAGGCTGTGGCCGAGTAAACTGCGAGCCGTGAGGTCAGGGGGTCGGGGGCAGGGTGAGACTGAAATACCACACGCTCTATTTCCAGATCGCGGGGGTCGCAACAGTAGGTGCTACACGGGGAGGGCGGGTCGCTGAACGGAGCGCCGCGCCTCCACGAGTACTGATAAGTACACATTACAATGTGCAAAATGTGCGTGTGTGTGTTGTTGTTTTTTAATTATTAGCTGCAGTGACTCTGGAGCGCTGCTGCCGTGTGCAATAAAGGCAGTTATATATAATTATATCTACAGCTATATACATTCAGAATACAAAAGTGCTGAGCAAGTGGCTTAATGTACCAATTAGTCCAATTGGAGTGTGCGTGTATGGTGCACACGCTGCGTGTTTGCCATTTGTCAGCCCGACGGTGGCATGAAGTATTTACTATTGCCGACACAAATGCGCTTGAGGGAAATTTCGGATTCTTGCGGCGGGACGACTTCAGCGGCCCTCAAGACCGAAGAGTTTTGCAACGGCCGCTTGTTTACACTCGGGGTTTGACGCAATGCGGTCAATCAGCATCGACGTCGCTCTGTCATTATGTGGCCCGCTCTTTTTTTTTTTTTTCGTACAGTAACCGACTTAAAAAAAAATCTAAAAAAATGCAGCGCTGCGGGATAACAAGTCGGCAGCTCAGCAGCTGCCAAGTTTTGCAAAAATTCACCCCGCCAGTGTTTTCCGGGGATATTGTTGCGTCTCCAGCCCGCCAAAGAACTCGCCTGTTACTTCTGTTACTTGCGCTGCATTACGGAAAAATGTGTCCTATTGCGATCTCATAAAGGGCCCATTCTTAATATACTGCGGTCCAAGATTAAAAATAAAGATCTTGTACAAATGCGTCTGGCGTGAAACACCGAATAAAATTGCAATTCGCTTTGAAGAAGCGGCAGAAACTCAGACCTCCGCTCTGATCTCAGCCGCCTTCTGTGTGAGGTCATTGTAGCGCGTTAGCGATTCCTCCGCCCGCACAATAAACCGCCTGTGAGCTCAGTTCCCATGCTCGCCGCTGACCAGCCCGCATGGGGGCATTTCTTACTGTCACCCAATTCATCACGTCCGTCACTGCAGTTCCTGCAGCAACGCATCGGATGTGTCCCGCATGGTGGAGGGGGAGGGGGCAGGAGGAGTGGAGGATGACGGGGTCGGGGGGTCACCAGCTCGCCACGGCAAGACACAGTCCCGTGGCGGCCGGTGACATTTGTACGCCAGCCAGTCAGATGCCTTGCTAAGTTTATCAGGTTGGTTGAACGCCGATGTGGGAAAGTATGTGTTGTTGAGTGCTGGGTTGTAAAATAGGAACTCCTTCCAGCCTGTCATTTAAATTTCAGAGCTGCATGGCAAAAAAGGGAGGGTCGGCTGGCTGCGGCGAATCTTGTGCGCAATAAATACTATTTCTGGTTTGGAATCCATTTGTTTTGTTGTTTTGGGGTTTAATGCATTTCACGACATCTTGAAAGTCTTTTTTTTCTGCTATTCTCGGTATTAAATCCTCTCACTATCATCGTATGATGTCAGGACACAATTGCTCGTCAGGGCCTCCTGTTTTTGTGTCTTCCGGGCCGAGTCAGTGGCTGCCTCACATCAAGCCCAAGATGTCATCAGGTATAAATAATGCAGATTAAAGTCTGATGACTGAGGATGAAAGCGGCGCAGCTACAAGGGAGGGTTTGTCTGGGAGATTATACTTTCTGTTTCATTGCCTCATAACTACCAGCAGCAAGTCCACAACACTCGAGGTGCATTTTTTCATCTGAATCTTAGAGTCAATTCCAACAAAATAAAAATAAAAATAAAATAAAATACTGTTTTTAGAATTGACTGGTAGCAGATGTCCCAAATTATTAAATCAAATTTTGTTCATCCGTCCTGCCAGCCTCCAACAGAAAGCAATTCGAGTTGCTTTTAAAATATTGGTGCACTCATCAATATGTTTTAGGCTTAGGTCTAAGTTTAGGCTGGAGGTACAAGATGGTTAGAAAAGCCATGCAAGGAAGCTGGGCACAGGAGGGGGAAGCTTCAATGAGTTGCAAACAGTAACTTCTACAAAAGTTTGACGTTTGCTGGAGGTTTAATTAGAGTTAGATGAAATTTTAACATGAAAAGAAAACCAAAGAACAGTTTTGACAAAAGGTGGATCACGGACTGGCCTGCTCGAACGGGATCACCAGACATTTCACAGATAGGTCAGTAGATCCTGTACCCTGCAATGTTGCAGGTTGCCAGATGGAAACATGAGATTGATCCATCTGATTGAGGAAACATTTCCGAATAATATTTCATCGGGCGATCAAATCTCGATCGAGAAAAGACCTCAGACATCAAGTATCGCCTTACAAGGGTCACGAGTCGCGACGATAAACACACATCGGCTCCAGTTGAACTGCGGGATCGTGTTCCAATCACCTTTTCAGACGGCAGAATTGAATTGTGACACTGAGCCGCGTTCCACTTAAGTCGACGCCGAACAATGAGGCCGGCAGAAACTTGCAGGTTTGAGGCGGAACGTGAATGTGTGCCATTGTTGGCCACGGGACCTCCTCCCCTCCCCGCCGTCTGCTCCCTACGGCCCCTGCATCCACGGCCGGCTTCTTTTCCTGCCTGATTTTGTTATGTCTACGGTTTCCCCCCTCAAACACGCCGCTCTATTCCTGGCCCGCGTTCGTTTTAGCGCACATTTACAAGGGCGACGCGGACGCGAGTTGGGCAACCTGTTAAATTGTGACAAAAAAACAGAAGAAAAAAACCCCTGCGGTACAGAAAGCTGGTGAGGCGCAATTAGAGCGTTTTATTTTCTGCCTGCCGAGACCGACTGGCTCAGGGGTTAGGCCTTGTATAAACAAAAATACCCCCAAATAAAATTTGTTTTCAATTGCTATTCTGTTCTCTTTCTTTCTTTTTTTTCATTTGCTGACTGGTGTTTTATGGCAGCCAAGCGTCAAGTCGCCAAGTGTCCGTCCCAAGCCAAACATCAGGAGTGTGACCTGGGGGTCAGACCAGCTGTCTGTGCAAGGGGCGGTGTGAAGTGCAGCAGTTTGCACAGTCCCGGGTCTCTTAGAAACAGTCAGGTAACATTTAAAATAGATGCAATGCAGAGCGTCCAAAGAGCTGAAACAGGGAGAATAATGCTGTTGCTATTTTTCAAACAGCTGCTTCCTCAAAACTCCGGAGTGTGCAAGTCTGAGCGAAGGGTTTGGGGAAAAGAACGCACTGTGGATCACAGTGCATTTTAGCTGAAGTGAATAAAATAAACATGAGGAAGATAATCCTTCCTGGGACAGACAAGAGCAAAGATAACGTCTAGAGAGAATACCGCTGGATGCAGACCTGGAGAAAAACACTGGACAGAAATTAGAGCAGGCCGCCAGTGAACAATTAAAAATGATTTACATAAAAATAAGTTTTTTTTTTTTTTGGCTTCAGGACGTCGATTGTGCAAGAGAATGCAAAGTGCTTCATCAAATTTCATTTTTTTTGACATTTGGAAATGATTAAAGCATGACCTCCTCCCAAAATATTTTCATTGTTTGTCACCGTTTTATAGATATCCAGATAGAAATGGTTTGGCAGCTTTTCCTTTTTTGGGTTTTGAGGGTTCTTGCTGCTTCCAGTCCAACAGGTTTTGACACCAAAACCGCTAAAAACTTAATTAACATCATCTGCATAGTTGCGCACTTCTCAACGGGGCCTTGAACACACCGACACTCTGTTAGCGCTTCGTTTAAAGAGCCAGATCCGTGGATCAGTTGCGAAATTGAAACAACATTGAAAAAATAATTGTATTTTTCCGTTGCCAACTATCCTGCTTTCATCACAGTCCAGGAACAAGTCAACACACAAACCGACAGACCGACCAAAACCAGCAGTGAGGGAAACATGACCCTAACCTTAACCTCTAGGGGAGGTTAGCAGCTCTGGATATATGACCAGGATATGAAACAGGGGTTAAAACCTGACCTCTCACTCACTCACACACGCACACACACACACACACACACACACACACACACACACACACACACACGCATGCACACACCTGGCTGGCTCCTGACTTTAAATGCAGCTCCCAGTTGTCATCTTCATTCCGGTGTTCAACGGGTCTGTCAGCACTGTTGAAGCTGAAAGTTTTGGCCAGTGAGTGATTTGCAAAAGAGGAAGACAGACAGACAGACAGACAGACAGACAGACAGACAGAAAGAAAGAAAGAAAATTAGTTCTTCTCAAGCCAAGGAAATGGTGGAAATTGGGAAAATCTGGAAGACTGTGACTGATGGTTTTTTTTTGGGGAGGGGGTGGGGGGGTGAGACACTGTAAAAGATTTTGGCCAAAGCTTTCACACTGCACTAATTCCATGGAGAGATCAGCGTGGCTATAAGCTGTGTAATTGTGCGCTTGTCAATTTGTATGCCTAAAGAGGCCGAGGAGGAGGAGGAGGAGGAGGAGGAGGGGAGGGGTGGTCGCACTCAGCCCAACGATAGAGACTTAACAGGCCGCAAACATAAAAGTAATTTCTTTTAGTGACAGAGAAAAGAGAGGAACCCCCCCTTCCCTCCCTCCCCTTCTCACTGCCACCGCTTTTCTCTCTCTTTTTTTTCTCTCGTGCCGCTGCCCCCCCCCCAGCATCCAGCTCTCCCACTCAGCAGCTGTTCCTCTCACTTTTCCACCCTCCTACCCCCCCACACGCTCGCTCGACGGCTTTGTTTTTATTGTTGCGCGCCGTCCAGCGGGGGAAACCCCCCGTCTGGGCCTGCGGCGGGGGGTCCGGCTTCCCCTGAATGCCGCTGCGTAGCGGAGTGGATGGGGGAGCGGTGTGTGTGTGTGTGTGTGTGTGGGATTAGGAAGGGACGCTCGGACATTTGCTTTCTAAATGAGCTTTATGACCTTTTAAGCCGCGCGTTTCTTGACCCATTCTGAGCATGTGTCTCGCATGTGGAAGTTCACCCGGTGGCGGCGGCGGAATTCCTCCGGCCGGATTGGCCGACGATCTAAATAGCGATTCCGCCGACGCAGAGAGAGAGAAAGAGAGAGAGAGAGAGAGAGAGAGAGAGAGAGAGAGAGCGTCTTTTTAGAATGGCCCCCTTTGTTCTCGTGCAAATGGCTTTTCGGAGGCTTTAATTTGCTTTAATTGAAATCTGTCCCGCACAAAAGTGCCACAATAGCTGAAAATTCACATGCAATACACACACACACACACACACACACACACACACACACACACACACACACACACACACACATACACAACAAGTAGCCCTGACTGACTGGATGAGTTCCAGGGACTTTCATCTGTTGCACTTCTCTGTCAAATTGCACCGTCGTGGTGAAAGTGAGACGAGCAGGGACGGAACAAAATTAAAAAAAACTTCAATGATAGATGTACAAGAGCAGCTAACTTAACAAGTGACCTGGAAAAATAGTTGACCAAACAAAGGAACACATGTCAAGGTATGTCAGGGCTGCATCGGTATAATAGTGTACCAATGATACCAATGATTCGGGGTGCACCGATACCAATACCTGTTCTGGGGCATCAGTACCGACACCGGGGTTGAGTACTCTACTAGTACTCGTAAAATACCAGCCGATACCATGACACCAATACCAGCTGTATATGTAAGAAAGAACATGCTGAGGACTATTGTTCAAATAACAGAACACCTTTGGAAAAATCAAAAAAATCTAAAGTGATTCCATAATGTGTAATGGCCTTATTAGGTACTCAGTATCGGTATCGATACGATATGAGTACTGAAATCCAAGTGGTATCGGTGCATCCCTACAATTGACAGAAGACACCATTCAAAACAAGAGGTGGGAAGAGAGGCAATTAAAACAATCAATCAATCTCTGGATTTTAAACTTTCTGAAATTTGGTAAAAAAACACCGCTTGCATGTCATCCCCCGAAGTCCCTCATCACTCCTGATGAATTTACTAATGAGCCAGAACCCCTCCCCCGCTGTCTCCCCTCTCGCTGCCGCCAAGGACAGGAAAAAACAGATTTTATATGCGCAGCTCAAAAATGCCCAGGAGCAAAAAGTTCCCGTGCAGGCAGGATGCTTGTTTACCCTCTAACTACCACTCGGCACTGACATCGCCCCGGTGGGGATGAGAAGAGCCCCCGGGTTGTGCTTGTGTGCAGTGTTTATTGAGGAAATGTCGCAGAGCCCCCGAAGCACCGGATTACGATCTCCAAAACATTGTTGATGATTCGATTGCGACGCATGTTTTTTTTTTTTTGTCCCTGCCGTGGGTTGTTTCCGGCCTTAATTTGCCTTTTCAACCGGTGGTTTCAATCAGATGCCCCTGTATTATTTTCTCTCTTGCTTTATTCCAGCACTCAAAACAAGTCGATTCTAAATAATTTCCGCAGTCTTTCGCTTGTAATTCTACTCGTATCCAATCCGGTTTTCGACAAACAGGCATCTCTGTGAGGGAAGATTCGCTCTGCGGTTCCTGAAAAATTAAACCGCCCCTGCTCTGAACCAACATGGCACCCTTGTGGTTTCCCTCCTCGGGAGCCGAGGAGATAATTATCGCAGCTGTTTGCGTGGGAAACCGCTTGGAGAAAAACGAACGTGAGCACAATTTGAGCGGCACGTTCAAATGTGAGGCCAATCAGTTGACGACATTTTTTTTTTTTTTTTTTGACTACTTGTGTGGCGTCTGCTCGCAACCAGCCGGCAGCCTCGGGGGGGGCCCAGAGGAGGTTACGAGCCGTCCGCTGGCGCTTTAAAAAAAGGGCCTCCAAGCCGCTTCCTGTTGCATTATAAAGCTGACATGAAACAGACGGGCAGTAAAGAGCTGACGTCTCCAGCTGACACTCGCGACAAATGTCCGAGCGCGACGCCAGAGAGCCCCAGGACCCTCTGTAGGTTGGCGCGCGTCCAAAATTTGGACCCTCGCTCGTGCGGGCGGGCGCAAGAATGCGGTCCGGTGTAACAGGTGGCACGGGCTTTTGAGAGTTTGCCACTTGGACCAGTGACAAAAGCCGTGGATGTTTCAGCAGAGTGCAGCTTCTGCTCGGGCAAGGCCATTCAGTGTGTGTGTGTGTGTGTGTGTGTGTGTGAAAGAGTGTGTGTGGTCAGCTTTATGGACTGACCATTGTGGCCGTGGCCCTCAGCAGATGTGGCCTGAACAATGAGCTGGGTAAATAAAAGGAAGTGGTGTATAAATAGCCTCTTACCTCAGCATGAATGGGGTCGCTTGCGATATATGTGTGTGTGTGTGTGTGTGTGCGTGCGCATATGCGTAATTGTGCTTGATGCGAAGGAATTGCCCCTTAGGAAGTTGCGCTGTATGGAGCAAATCCACAGGTGCAAAAAAAAAACAAAACAACAAAATTCCAAACCGGCAAAAACTCCCAGCGCGCGAACAATAACACAGGTTTGTTTTCTTATTTCCATTGCAAACAATCCTCGACGTCCTCTGGCGCTTTTGGTCGAGGCGGCGGTCGAAATTTCTAAGGCCTCTCGTCAGCAGATCTTTAGGAGCGGTGACGCTCTGGTAGGATCTGGCCTCTACATCGCATCCTGGTGATAAGTGCGCAGGGGAGAGGCGCTAAAAATAAAGGAGCCGCCGTCCCCCATCCAGCCCTCTGTCTGTCTGTCTGTCTGTCTGTCTGTCCGTCCTCTGGCTCCTGTGTAACCAGGGCAGAGCTTCTACTGTGCACAAGTGAAACTATACATGCTCATACAGTTGATCGAAAAATTATAATATGGTTTAGATGAGTGGCCGAGGCTGAAAATATATTTTAGATGGGTCAGCACGACTTTGGATTGGCTACCAGCTAAGCTAACCGACGCAACCGACCTCACCTGCATAATTACTGTTGCTAACGTTTAAAGAAGGAGCTTCGTGAAGGGTCACTTATGCTACAAGCATCGTCAACATGTTTCTTCAGTATTTGCCGACTCAAAATGAATTCAATGTCGCATGTGTTATACTACTAGAGTGTTTTTCTAAGAGCTGTTTCTGCCTATTCTTTCTGCTACCGCTGTTACTTTCTAAGCTAACTGTTGGCGTTGGAATAAAAGGGAGGATATGTTGGCTGTGGTTTAAAATACGCTTTCTGAATAGAAGCATTATAATGCGCTAACAAAGCAAAGACTGTGTGTGTTTGTGTGTCTGTGTTACTGTGGGGCTGGACTAAGGTGGTTCAACGCCGGCCTGAATTAGCAGCAGCACACTTTAGCCGAAACCTAATACAGGTGGCGAACACTGCAGTGAACCAGAAAGGACGAGACAATGGAGTCAGAGGGAGATAAAGCGGGATTGAGTTGCAGTCAGAAGTTTAAGTAAATCCCACATGTGCCGGTCACGTTTAGGGAAGTTCAGATGTTGCGGTGAGAGAAAAAAAAACAAATGGGACAAGACCACTGGAGCCGTTAGCTGAAGGCTGAAGCAGGTCACGAGTCACATCAGAGGGAATTTAGACCATTGGCTTTCACACAAGTGCAAGACAAGATCAAACGACCTGAATGCAGAGATAACACAAACTTAAAGCAGAGATAGTCATTCTGGGAAAGCATGTTTTCCAGTGACAAAAGGTAAGACCTAACTGTAATGAAACCAACTTGGCGACACAATCGATCACTGTCTCGCACATCCATCTTGCCAAGATCCTGACTCTCACTGCTGACGAATCATTTGACTCCCTTGGAATTGTGACTAAAGCAGAAAGCAGCTGCTGCAAGCCGCCCTTGAAAACCAAAGAAGAAGACAAATGATGCGCAACAGCAGAACAGCTGCTCCTTAAGAAATCAGAAGCAGCACTGGACGAGAATTGGATAGAAAAAAAGGACAGAAAATAACAACGCTGAAGGTTATTCTGGTGGGAAAAAGGTATATAACTTGATTCGTAACTAGCTTAAATAAGAGTTTAGTGACGAAATGCAGTGTACTGAGGTTGGCACCTGCAAAATGTTTAACGTTAGGCACTGCTCCAATGGAAAAGCTTGAGCTGTTGCCTAAATGTTCAGTGTTCAGTGTCCTTGTGTTAATTTATCCATGAAATAACCCTTCCGCTTTTCAGACGTTTACCAATCTCTTCATTGTTCACTTGCTGGCAGGCCCCTCAGTGGTGAATAAAGTGATATGGGACAAACTAAATTGAATAAGACGTTCATATGAGATTAACTAAGCTAATACTTGGAAACATTCCCTCTGGCGTGCCAGGTGAATATTAAACCATACGACAATTAAAAATTCTCTCTTTATTTTGGACTTTTTTTTTAAATAATTGCTCCAATAACAACCACAACACCGTTGTTAACCTTAACTACGTGCTGCTATTTATGTTTCTTTTTTTCCACAGCTGTGGAAAATGCTCTGTCATGGCAACTGTGGACGCCACAGTGTTTACGGGGCCCAGCTTCTTCCCCCGGCCACATCTGGCTCAAGTTAAGACCTGCCACTAACGTCTGTGTTGACTGTAAACACCGGGGAAAGGAAATTTCTCCCGTTCCCAAAGCCCTCCATCAACGTTATTCCGATGCGCCTACCGGAGACGTATATACTTCTCACCTCGTCTGGCTGGTATCACGGTGACATTTAACGCGATTCGCCGGTCGCATGCAAAGAAAGAGGCTACGGCCGGGCCCCAGTCGACATCAAACGAGGAAGAAAAAAACCCACTGTCAACGTGATCCTGTTGCCAGGCAACTATTAAAAATCTGTTATGCCAATTTTGCGAAATGAAAGTCGCGCCGCCGCCGCCTCAACTATTCAAAATGCAAGCCAGAGTCGGGGATCGACAGTTTAACTTTAACACTTTTATACTGGAGTTTACATTTCACAAGTTTTAACAGTCTCAAATATGCTGACCTGAATCGTAGCTGCACTAAAACAGAAAAAGGGGAGTTTTGCATTTAAGCTAATCTGATGCTTGTATTCAGTTACAAATTGGACGGCTTGTGGTCCGTATTGGGACAAACGGCATGAGTGTAGCTCAAGACTGCGTGTGCGTGATATCACTTCCATCAAAATCAAACCTTGATGCAAATCTTTCCGTTTAAACGAAGCCTCTTGTTTGATCAGCGCGTCATATTTTGTCCCGTGTTGAATGGCTGAATGAAACCAAAGTCGGCTGGGGCTTACTGCTAATTTTGGGCTTTTTGGTTACAAAACCCCCTCTATTTACTTCTGTAATGTGGAGGGCAGAGCCGAGGCTTGAGAAAAGTCTTGGAGGAGCTGAAAGGAAAAAGGGGGGACTGAAAGTGAGGGGGAAAAAAATTACTGGAGGCATTTGGAGGAGACAGACAGCTGACGCTCGGAGGGAGGGTTACTGTTCGGGAGAGGAGCGATTTTCTTTTGGTACTGTAAATAATAGCCCCTGCTTGAGTTGGACGGCTTTCACGGCTCCTTTTGTCCGCAGTGACATCTTAGGTTCCCCAAAGAGAGGAGAGGGCCCGAGAGGGCTCGGCTTCCAGGGTTTTCACTGGCATGGGAAAGGCAGAGCATTAGGCCAATATGAATATGAGGCAGGGGGAAATAAAGCCTCGGCAGGTCAAAGGGAACCTGCCAACATGCACTCCTGGCTCTTTATCCCACTCCAGATCCCGCATAAGCAGACATGCTCGGTCTGAGCGTGGCGCCGGCGCGCACACACACACCAGCAGCAGCCCCGCTCTGGCTTTATCCTAATCTGAGCAATAATGTGTGTTTTGGCTTCTGCTCTCGCCGAGAGCGGCCCGTTGCGAGCGCCGGAGCTGCGGCTTCCTCCCTCCTGTTTTTGAACTGCAACATGAAACTCGGGAGTTTTTCGGTGCCAAACTCCGCAGCCCATCAAGTTGTCCAAAGCGCATTTATCGTTGTAGGGGTTGTAGTATTTTTCTTTTTTTTCTTTTCAACCACGACAAGAAGAAATGCCTGTGGCCATTAATTATGCAAAAATCTTTTTTTCCCCGATGTTTTATCCAACAGTAATATGTGTTTCTGGCCTGTCAGTGAACTTCCCAGAAATGAGAACAGTCCGCCGTTTCACCCCTTTCGCCTGCTTCGCTTTTCAAATGTTTGCTAATGCACACAGTGCTGTGATGTGAACTCACAGAGGGCGCTGATACCTCATCAATCCAGGTGTTAATTCCAACGGCAAGACCATTGTTTGCCAGAAAACAATGGTCTTATTGGTACCTCTTCTTGCCTTTTTAGTTTTTAGCTCCCTGCTAACGCTAATGCTTTGTTGGAAGTGGATCGGAATGGAAATACAAGGCTGTTGGTGACAGGCTCGCACTGAAGGTGGTCGAGAGGTAATATAGTGCCCCCCGTGACACCACAAAGGGCTGTTATTCAGAGCTAATCACACTTCTGGGTCCACTGACAGAAATGCTAATAGAATTATTTGTATGGTAGCTATCGACTAAGACCTTGGATTGTAACAGTATAGCGGGCAATGATTCTCGGGCACAAGTGTATTTACACCCTCACGCCAAAGAAACAGGTTCTTTATTGCACTGTAAGTGCACGGTGACTCAGCCACTTGCCCTCCGATGACCAACAGGAAAATGAACAAAGATCCTCTCTGAGGATAAAGACGTTGTCACGTTTAACACATCCTGGGAAGATACGTTCAATTCCCGCAGGAAGTCCCGGGGGCCAAGGGCGTATCGATGAAATGCTCGGTGACGCTGGGCTGACGCGGCCGTCACATGAGCCTGATTCACCTGGCCGGTGGCGTCACGTCCCGTCGACAAACTCATTGGTAAACAAGAGAGGAGACAGGCAGGAAATGGTGTTTGGGGAGGCGCTTCCTGTTTTTGCTTGTCGCGGGGCGGCGCTTGGCCCGTAATCAGAGTTCCACTTTTACTCGGCCTTTGCCGTTTTCCTGTCGCAGAGACATCAGCGTCTGTCAACAGGGTAATGATCCAGTCGTGGCACCGCTTCGAAATTATCTTGACCTCATCTTCCTTTGCTGCATTTTATTTTTTTTGAATTTCAGTTTCCTGGCGTTGTAATTTCCATAAAGCTATCATCCACTTGGTCTTAGCTTAAGAATGCGAAGGATTATAATTAAAATAAAGGATTTAAACAATTTTTACTTTTATTAGCATATATCTTCAATATCGTGCACTGCTTGTCAGTTCAAACATGCAGATCTAGACAAACAAACACAAGTGGCTAAAAAAAAAAATCCCCACTTCCTGCCTGTTATCGCGTCATCGCATGTCATTATTTATCGCTGCAAATTCCTTCTGTAATTGGCTGTATTTTTTGGGCAATGTTATGATCTTTTCGGGAAGCCGCAGAAAAGTCATTTTGTCCACGTTTGGCATTTGACAGGCCGCGGCGGCGCGCGTGTTTACACTTCAGTCCACCCGCCATATCCTCCAATAGTTGGATTGTCCTGTTTTTACTCAGTCACAATATTTACGTCTATGCTTCACCAGGTTTTGCGCCTAAAGAAAAGCGGTGTTTGGTTACAAAGGCACGAACCTGCACTTGACACGGGTTAGAATAACAGCAATTAATCACTGACCCACATCAGCACTGTTTATGGTCACTGGCCAATGCAACAGTAGGTCATCGACTAGCAGACCTGCTTGGCACCTCACTCCCATTGTGTGTGTTTCTGTTTTATTTTTCTGTCCTTGGGTGATTTTTAAGAGTAATTAGGTCATTTTGAACTTGAAGAAAAGTTGCGCCTCAGTTTGTTTTCCAAACCGGGGGCTTGTCGCCTGCCGTCATCTGCAACTGCAACAGCTGCGTGTGTTCCCCCCACACCATGAAAAAAGTTTGAGAGCCGTGAAAACATGGAAGTAAAAGAGAGTGTTTGCTGCCAGGGCCGAGAGCTGCTTCATCAATCCCAGGAAGCCTTGCAACCAGGAAGCAGGACTTAGTAGCTACTGGCTCTGAGCAAGGGGACTTTCCTTCATCCTGCCCTGTTTGGATGCAGAACAATGACTGAGGCACACACACACACACACAAATCCGCTGGCTTAGATATTTTCTGTGTGCGCTCACCGCCAGTTTGAGCTTTGTGATCTTTTCTTCCTCTTCCCCATTTTTTCGGGTAATTCAACCGTTTGCACCTGACTTCAACCAAAAAGGCCCAGAATGTAAAAGCGACACTGGAGACAGCTGGGAATCAAGAGAGTGGCAAAGACGGCGCTTGTGGACCATGGCTGAATGCAACACGACCCACTTAAAAAAAAAAAAATTGTTTCTTAGGTTTGGCGGAGAACCCTCGTCCTCGCGCTGCCCTCTTTTCCTCAACCGCACAGCAGCACCGGCTGGTCCTTTCCTGTCTGACTCACCGCTGTAGACATCTCATACAATCAAATCTACCTTTCAGCACTTCATGCCAACCATGACGTTGTGACTTTTCGAATACTTTTGATTAAAAGAAACCAATATAAACCAAAACATAATGCGGTGATGACATCTAACAACAAAATGTAATGTCTTTGTCTTGGTCTCCTGTCCGTGAACTCACCAGCTCAGTGGTCCAGGGGTAGAGTGTCCTGCCCTGAGACTGGGAGGTTGTGGGTTTGATCAGACCAAAGACTTATAAAAATGGTACCCATTGCCTTCCTGCTTGGCACTCAGTATTTGGAGTATTTGGTTAGATCATCCAATGATTTCTTGCTGCTCACCGCTCCCTCAGGGGATGGGTTAAATGTGGAGGACAAATTTCACATCCTTAGGGATGTGACAATCCGTGGGACTTTAACCTTTTAACTATAGAAATAACAAAAAGTAACAGCCTGATCCAGTTTGTGGTTGTTGAAAGCCGTTGGCCCTACTTTGTCCTGTCCTTCCAAAAACACATGGGGACGGTCCAACAATGTAACGGTTCCAGAAGCAGGAAGCTAAAACTCAGCAGTCTGTGGGGAAGGGGGTGGGGTGGTGTGGGAGACTGTAAACAGAGGGCTAATTATGCTAGACTGAATGGATCGAGCGAGACAAAAAGAAGACCTCGCTTCCTTCCTCTTGTACGACGATGATCCCTTTCACTCCTATTCTGCAACTCTCACACTCTCATCATCCGCTCGTCAGATATCTTGGCAAACTCAAAAGCGTTACGGATCTGAGCGGGGGACGGCAACAAAAAAACATGGCTCCCGTTTGACCTGCGCCGCTCTGCTTTGTTTTCAGACGGGGGAACCTGACCCCGGCTTTGCGGCGTGAGCGTCGCCTTTTGTCGTCGTCTCGGGGCGACGGCTCCACGCGCTTTGCACCAGTGTAATTCCAGTCACTCTTGTCGCCTGCAGCGCTGGCCGCTCTCCAGCTCCCGCAGCGGTCCCACACTGCCGGGGGAGGGAGGGAGGGAGGGAGAGAGAGAGGGAGGAGAGGAGAGGAGAGGGAGCCAGGGCCAGAAAGAGCGGCCAGTCTTGCAGCGGTAATTGGTCAGGAAGTGGGCTGCTTGGGATGTGCGAGCTCCTTCTCTCCCACCTCCTCCTCATCGTCGTCCCTGCTCTCCCAGTGGGCAGCCAGGACACTTTTGCTTTCCTTCCATCTGCTCCTTCCCTCTCTCCCTCTCTCCCACTCTCTCTCTTCCCCCTGCGTCGTCTCAGTGTCCCTCTCGTCCCGTCCGGACTGACCTCATCCGAGGGGGTTGGACCGATTTAGCGCCGATGCCGCCTCCCACACTCAGCATTTCTCATTCTGCGTGAAAGAGCGTTCGAATGTCCCGGACATGGAACTAACCTGTGACAGGATACCGAGACGCCGGCACCCGAAGACCCGGGCTAATCGCTGGGACATGGCCTCCCTGAGGTGAGTGACAGAACCGGTGTGTCTCCTACGCGCTCGGTGCTGGACCGGGACAGAGAAGCTGCGGTCCAAGCTTTTGATGCTCAAACGGGTTTAATTGAGTGTAAACGGGTTTCCGCTCTCATTAAAAAGCTCGGACGTCAGAGACTTAATTCCCTCCTTAAAGAGCCCTTTATTGACTCTTAATTGCAGAGGCCGATTCGAGCAGAAGCCCGGCCAGAGCTCCAATTACTTTGGCCAAAAGTTTTAATCAACTCTAAAAGAGGGCACATGTCTGTTTGGGAGCCACAAATACATGTTTGTGTTTGAACACTGGAGTGGGTGGTGGACGCTGTGCTGTGACTTTTGCATCTGTGAAGGGGCGATGAGCTTCAGCGGGCGTTTGTTGTGTCTCTGATAAATCTGATAACCTGATTTCGTACTCCTGTACCTGTGTGTGTGTGTGTGTGTGTGTGTGTGTGTGTGTGTGTGTGTGTGTGTGTGTCGGGGAGGGGAGCGGGGGTGCTGTTTGCCTTAGTGGGTTGCCCTCGTTCTGTGAGCTTTAAGTGGAGCAGCAAGAGTCTGGGGACCTCATACAAATGGGATGATGGACTCATTTGTTGTCATGTGTAACTTCAGATTTATATGCCGAGATTTTTTTTACGCTCCCATTATTGAATTTGGTTGTCCTTTTCAACAAATACAGTAGCTGTAGTTAGTAGCAGTTGCCTAAAGACAGGCAGATTACAAAAGCACTTAAAGGGCCCTAACACTTTACAATTACACCAGTTGCCAGTGGTTACTTACTGGTCTGACAGTCGGCTGGAGAATAAATCCTTTACTTCTTTTCCTGGCTTCACTTTTTAGAAACTGCGTGATAAAATGCAAAGTCTGGAAATCGTCCCTTTGTGATGTCACACACCCCCCTAGGCTAGTGACATCACCCACGGGCAGGTGACGACACAGCACTGTGGAGGAAGCTAAGCCCAAACCTATTTTTGTGGATGGCCTTAAACAGTGGGCTAAACATGTTGTTTTCGGGAGCTCTGTAAGGGTCAGTGGATCATTATTTTAAATACCTTTAAAAATTATATTCTACCTCTTTGCCTTCTTATCCCGTCGGTGGACGTACATTCTGCTTATTGTTAAAACCTTGCGCTGTTCTCTCAGAGCGAGTGTTATTTTAGCCGTGTCACATGTTTCCCTGATGGGAGGCAAGTTCCCCGCGTCTCCGCTCTGCTGGTCTCCTTTCCTGGAGCTGGGACCCTTGTCCTGCATTTTAATCTGGGGCCAAACACCGCTTCCTCCTCGCATCCGCCGCGGACGTTCACATACACACATATTCAATCTGCATCACAATTACGCTGCGTGCACAATAATGAAAGGAAGCCTGAAATCTCGGCTCAAGCTGCCAGTTTGGAAACTGAAATAGTTTCCAGTAGTAAAAAAAAATGAGAATAAGTCATCTTAATGGATTTGCTCGTGTAATGTCAGAAAGAAAAGCATGCAGTTAGCATTTGTTGCAATCCCTGCAGACCACCTGTTTTTTCCGTGCCGCCCACCCACCCGATCCCCGGCCTGACTACTGGCTCCACAGTATATCATTAGGCTGCATCTGTTAATGTGATACCGACACACATATTTGGGCAATGACATTATTTCCTATCATTAAATACTTTTCCCGGGTTCCTCTCTGCCTGGGGTGGCCACCCTTTTGCTCTATCATTAGCCCTTGCCCGCCTTGCTGTTGTTGTTGTTGACGTAGCAGCTGCAGTTATTTCTGTGTCGCTGTTGTTTAGACTGCTGGAAGCAGCAAAACGCGCCTGGTTTCCCTGGTCGCTTCTCCAGCCAAACACTGAGGGATCCCTCTTCTTACATAAGCCGGAACCTGTTATCCGGTCACTTCTGGCGCAAGAAATGTTCCGGACCTGGCACTGCGGACGGGCTGCTGCTGCAGCCTGTCACTGTCCGTTATTCTGGAAATACTATAAATCTGTGCGATAAAACCAATAGTGGTTATTACAGCGTCAATGGGACTTTTTGGACAGAGACGTCTAAAGCATGTCTGGCGTTGTGGAAAAGACGAGTAAAAGGGTTTACGCCGTAACAGACTGATGATTTTAGCTACAAAGAAGCAGATTAAAGGCGGCAAAGTTTTACAACTGTTTAAGGTGAACTATTGAATTCGCCACGGAAAGATATTCAAAATAACAAGCAAATTGTATCAGTTAAAGCACAGTGACATTGCTTTTCCCACAAAAAGGAAAAGGAAAGACGTTGTTACTCAAGGAACAAAATTATGACTAGGATTACAATTGAAGCATTGTCTTAATACATATCGAGGCACCTAGTTTTATTCAGGAACAATCAACAACTCATTTCTGGTCTGTTTTGTGCGAGCTGTGCGCATAACACGTAGCTTAAACACTTCAGAAGACAGAACGAGGCTAACATTATGCTAATCAGCTGCCGGGTGTCGTTTCAAATTTGAGAGACGCAATATTACCTTCTGCCAACGCCGGCTCCCACCGCCCCTGTGTCCAATTATAACTCATAGCTTAGGACACTAATTTATCCCCACTGCCAGGCTGAAAAAAGTGATGCCCACTGGAATAGTTTCAGTCGTGTCAATCATGTTATATATGAATTGTTTTTTCCCTTTAGGTACCATAAGCTTGAGACTGTTTCAGATTATGCAAAGTTCCATATTTCCTTCGGTGTTACTTTTGACAGCATTGAAAGGTCCTTAATTGTCGCAGGCGATCAGGAAAACTCTGTAAACCCCTTGAAATGGAGAAACTTCTTTTGTTGGTTCCCGTTTTCAGATAGGGTTAGGTTAGCGTTAATCAGCCCTCTGTGAGTTCATAAAGTGCAACGACACCTCTCCCTTGTTAGTAACAACATGTCTCTTCATCTCCAGTTCTAAACATGAGGAAGGTCCAACACAAAACATCAGTTCTGGCAGGCAGCTACAATGAGGTGTTTTGGGTTTTTTTGTTTGTTTTTTGGAGGAGGCTGTAAACAGCTGGTTAATATGCTGTTTTCCAGTCATCTCTAACGGGTTTTTGATCACTCAATGCGCACGACGGATCCACTTGAGTCACATCTTAACAATGATAATCTGACAATGGGTATAACAGAAAACCGTTGAGAACCCTACACATTTGGTGTGAGGTGTTTTTTTTGTTGTTTGAATCATGAAGTTCACTTCAAGGAAAAGGTGCGCAAAGATTTTGATGAAGAGCTCAGACTGCAACAAAAAAAAAAGTGCTTTGAGAGCTGCGGCATCTAATTCATCAGCGCAAGTGGCAGAGAGAGAGAGAGAGAGAGAGAGAGAGAGAGAGACTGTGCTGCGCTCTCAGGACGATCCATCTCGCTGATGAAAAATGCAGACAGGCTCCCAGAGGAAGTGGGAAACTGTATATGAACGATCCCCTCCCTCCACCCCACAAACTCTTGTCATTAGTCACAGTCTCTCCCTCTCGCTCCGAACCGATTTCCCTCCATCTCCTCTCACTTTTCTCCTCGTGTTACAACAGAAATGCGGCTCCCTCAAAACGGTGAGCCGCCGAGAGCTGCCTGAGCAACAGTTCTACACACACACACACACACACACACACACTGACGAGCATCATGTCACCGCCCACCTCCTTCCACCTTCCCCACTCAAGGAAACGCTTGAGTGGTTTGCGACAGTTTTTTTTATGGCCGATTCTACACCCGCAGTAAAACATCTCAAAGTGGCCGCCGTCTTTCAAGCTCCCGACGCCGTCGACAAATAACAAGTGCGCGCGTGCACGGCGGTGTTATGTGCGAGCGTGCGTCTGAGCCCTCACCGGTTACACACAAAAAAAACAAAAAGCTGAATGGAGTGCGTATGGAGTATGAACTCCCTGCTCCCTGTTTGCACTTCCCGAGCCTGATGGGGACTGGAGTGGCTTATTGACAATGCCTGCCTCTCCTCCCCTCTCCCTTTTTTTCTGAATCTCCATCCGCATTCCGCCGCGAAGTCGCGAAGATGAATGGGGCCGTGGGCCCGATCATCTGGGCAACCGCGCGAGCCCGCCAAACCATCCGGCCGTTCCATGGTGGGATTCGGGGGGGTGGGGGGTTGGATGGGGGGTTGGAGAGCAAAGAACGGCCTAAGGTCTTCCTGCCCCTGCGAAGGCTTGTTGTTTCACCCCGGCAGCTGAAAAGATGAAGAAGAAGGGGGAAGGTTGGGAAATTGCTCTGTGAGTGGCGACGACCAACATGTGGGGTGCAAAGGGCTCAGCAGGGGATTTTTTTTTTTTTTTTTTTTTTTTTTGGGGGTGGCAGCAGTACCGAGAAGTGGAAAGGTGGAGTGCTGTGATGCCTTCTGAGTATTTGGGAAAACATGTTGTTGACCTGGTTGCAACTGGTGGTTGTGGCTCATTTTCCATCTTTGCATAATGCGCAAGTTTGGGTTGCCTGAAATTGAACTCCTCAGACGTGGGGGCATCTATTTCTTTTGTACTGCATTAGATTAACCTCTCCAAGCGGCATTTGTTCATTAAGAAAGAAGCCATTCAAACACAGATTAAAATCTAGCTGGTTTTCAGGACATTCAATTTGAAAACCAGCTTTCTGATCCGTGACCATCCGAGCCATTCACGAGGCTGCTACACCAACAACGAGGCGGTGATTATCTTACCACTCGAAAAAAAGGAGAAAAAAAAACAGAGACAACAGCGGCTTTAAAGGTGGGTGTCCCGCGGAGAGTGTCACCGAGGCCGTAGGGGGCAGGCGGGGGGCATCAGATAAGCCGGGCTGCCACGGCGGGTTTCTGTCATCAACAGGCTGCGCTTGGCTGAACGGAGGAGTTAAATAGTCCCTCTATCTGTTTACCGAGCTGGAGACGCTCATTATTGACTCCGAGTAGGAGAACGGGTAGTCAGATACGGGGGTCTCGGGTACTTCGCGGGTCAGCGGACGCTCAGGCCGTCGATGGCAAAGCGTCCCGGGCCTCTCGGGCTCTACTGTGCGTGTGCGTACATGTGTGATTGTGGTCCTGGAGGGGAGGAAAGGGGGAGTTGGGGGGGTGGGGGGTCCCTATTATTGTGACGAAGGGGAGAAAGAGGGCGGTCTGAGCAAGACCCCATGCTGCTGGGACCAGTCCCTGTCCTCAAAGAGGGGTGACTAATAGTCTTTAGTGCGTGAAACTGAGGGTCTATTGTCTCACATGTGTCTGCCCTCTGCAGCACATGGCGGCCGGTCCCGGACCGTCAGCGCTGGCCCGACACAATGCCCTGGAGAGCGGCGGCGGCGAACATAAGATGACAGTCAATAAATTGGACATAGTCAATAAAAGGGAGGACCACCAGAAAAGCCACCGGCCAACACGTTCTTCAACATGTCAGGGGTTTACTGTAGCAGACCGGCACAGAGCAGTGAAGTCCGACAAAGGAAGGGTGGAGGACGAGGTGGCAATTCATTTATAGCGCTGGGGATTTCTGGAGTGTGCCAGAGGGTGTTTTGACTTCTTTGTGAGAAGGAACGTAGCAACAAAACACGACCGATTTTCCATTGCAGAGGGGGAATTAATATAATGGTGTTAGATTACCATCAGAATTTCAGGTTTCCACCCTGTTTGTGCTGCAGTGAACTGTAAAAGGAGGATTATTTGAACCGGAGAATGGAGCCAGTTTGCTGTTCTGTCAATAGTGAGCATCTGAACATCTCACAACATAACAAAACGATTGTGCGTTTCAGGCAGAGACACAACTGGAACTCAGCAGCTTCCTCATAAATGCCCACAGAAAGATAAGCAAATGCTAGAGCCGTGCTAATAGATACGTTAAGGCTTGAAGACCGAGCTTACTGCACCCGCACGCAGATTTCAAACTACTCAATGTGATTGTGTGTAATAGCTGACATGCAATCCTGCACAGGGCTACTGCTAGCGCAAGCTAAAGCACGTTTGATCGTCTGGATTACCCAACATGTAACGAAACAGTGCAATGACACTGATCCCGTTTCACGTCAGAATCGACTTTACTTGTTTCAACTTTACTTTTGACCTTAAAGTTGGAAGAATCTTGATGGTCAATCGCAGGTGCTGTGACTACAAAATATGGCCCAATTGTCCAGCTGTAGCGAATCAATGCACAGAATTTGTTGGGCGTTATAAAATCTTACTTTACAGTGTAGGACGCAGTTTTAACTTGAACAGGGTTTTCTTAAACAATAACATGTAGATCAGGATTGTCTGTGAACTCCGGAGAAAAGTCCATCCTTTATTTATTTTGCCCGCTCCATGTTTCGGAAAGTGTGCACTGGAAACCAGCCTTTGCCCACAGCGGCTCGGTGACTGTACGCCTCCGCTGTGGCCGCCTTGTTCGTTGCCCTTCGGGGAGCCGAAACCGAGCGTTTTTTTTTGGTCAGAGATGGTAAACATGGGGCCATATGCGCTGTTGTCTCGCTCCACTGCATCCAGAACAAACAATGAAGATCTGAAAAACACGTATATACGACACCGCAGTGAGTATGCTTTCGCAGAAGTTCAGATGCTAAAGATGACAGGCCTGGTTTTTGGCGGGGAGGGATATTTTCCAAACGTGCAAACCGCTGTATAGTTAATTTACTGCCAACTTTCCACTGCTGTTCCCCCAATCCTCTTCATTTCTTTCTTTTTCTTTTTTTTTTACCCCAGCCTTCCTCTGATCGGGGAAACAATAAGCTCGGCGGTGTCTCGCGCTGCATGAGGAGCTTTTTGTTTTGCGGCAGACTGCCCTGTCCTATTGATCGCCCGTAACCCCCCCCTTCCTTTTCTTTTTCTCCTCTTGTGAAGTGTGCGTGCATGCTGGAGCCGCGCGCAGAAGTTTGACCGCCTGCTGGGGCGGCGCAGCGGCAGACAAACTCTGATGGGAAAGGTGCAGCCAGGACCTTAACTCTGCTAAAGGAAAAGAGAAAAAAAAAAGTTTGCTTTGCGTGTGCGCAGAGAAGTGGAGACAAAGATGAAAGGAAACGAAAAGTAGCGAAAGAAGAGGAGGCTCCTGAGCGTTGGATTCCCGGCTCCTTGTAATTTGCTGTGGGGAGAGAGGAGGAGGAGGAGTCAGGAGGAGGGGAGTGCCCAGCGGGGAGGGGAGCAGAGGCCATTCACCGTGGCACACAAACACACACAGGCAGACGCACACACACACACACACACACACACACACTCGCATGCAAAACACACACACGAGCACTTTTTTTTTCTTTTCTTTTTTTTTTACGGAGGCATGCAGGCAGTGGATGCGTCGTCGCGGCTGGAGTGAGAGGGGGGGAGAGAGAGAGAGAGAGAGAGAGAGAGAGGAGAAGCCGGAGGAGTGCGTCAGCGTGCGGGACCTCAGCTGAGCGCGTCCGACGCTCGGCCGTGTGTTTTGGGGGGAGCAGGCTGGCAGGAGAGGGGATCCACCATGACTGCAAGCCGTTCTAGAATCTAGGGGACTTTCTAAGGGATTTTTTCTCTTCCTTTTTCTTTCATTGGCCAGCATCTGCAGGGAATACAATCGGGAATACTCTGGATTTGTATCTATATATACATATATGCCATGTTTGGGGGAATCCTGCTTTTCAGCCAAACCTGCCAAAGTACCTGCTTGATTTGCGTTTAAAGGAGAAGTGAGCAACGATGCCCACCGGTAAGGAGAAGATTTTTTGTCATCACAAACTTGTAAAATGATCTGTCTATCCATGTTCCCAAAGGGAGATAAGTGATCAAAGTGAAGCTAGATTCTCCCAGTCAGTCAAAAAAGCCAATCTTCCACCATGACGTGTTTTAATGAGGCAAAATAAAGAGCAAAGTCCCAACTGAAACTCTGTGGCGTGTTTCCCGGTCGCTGATGTTGTTTTTTGTTGTTGTTGTCTTGTTTGCACCTTTTTTGTTGCCGTGCGCGATATTTTTTTCCCCACAGCTGACAGAGGCGTGTGAAGTGTCCGCGTCTCTCAGCGCTACAGTTGTATGAACAAGTGTTTTATAGCCCCTCGTGCTGAAAGAGGAGTGTTTGCTTTCTCGCAGCAGAGTCCAGGGCTGAATTGGCAGTGATGCCCAGTTGAAGACTTATTTCCTTTTCCACTCTCCCGTTGATCGGACGCAGCGATTCGGTCCCATGTCAGCATCCTCTTGCCGGTTGCGGGTCCGACCGTGTGTTGGGATGCCATTCTGCGGCCTGTGACCCAAATTAGAGCCTTAAGGGAAGCTGCTTGGGGGGTGGTGGGGGGTAGTGACGGAGTGGGACAGAGGGGAGCGGGACGGAGCAAAAGGAGGGGGTGGAATAATTACTGTTTAGGGCAAAACTCTTTGAGTTTGGAGGTGGTGGAGACAATGGACCTCTCCGTGCCCACCACCTCCTCCTCCTCCTCTCTCAGCACAGTCCTCTGGGGAGACATCTGCCCCCCATACCGAGCGCTCACGTGTGAGTAACTGCAGGCCTGCCAAGGCTAAAAGAGAGCGTGGGGTGGCGGGGCTGGGGGATTTGGGGGGGATGGGTGGACAGGCAGGCGTCGGGATATGGAAAAGTCACCGGCAACTTTCCGATCTCCACCCGAGTTCGTGTTTTGTCGGACACTGCAGCGGCTGACAAGAGGGCAGACGCGGGGTCGGAGAGGCCGAGAACGAGGCTAGCGTGTCACGCAGGGCAGGGCAGGGCAGGGCGGGGTGCGTGCACGGGCGTGCGTGTGTGCGTGTCTCAAAATAGGAAGGTGTAAGTTTTGCAGGGGCGCATTTCTTTCCCGCGGAGGGAGGCCGAACACCGGCGGACGTCGGCAAGGGAGGGTTAGCGTGCCGCGCATTCCCCGCTGATGTCCAGAGCGCCGCCGGTGGCAAAAGGACAGGCGGCTCGCGAAACCTGTTGTTGTTAATCGGCGGGTTCAAAACGTTGACGTTGGACTGTTTTGACTGGGCTCAATTGAAGGCGGGGGAGGGGAAGAAAGCCATTTGCTGTCAATTAGCCTCACAGCTGTTCCCGTGTTGACTCTTCCAGCGTTTTGCGGGGAAAAACTCTATTAAGTGTCATGTTTTTTTTTTCATTGTTTTTTTTTTTTTTTTAAAACATCATGATGCGTATCTTACATCTGTATATTCCCCAACCTCATGCTCATTGTCTTGTGAGAAGTTGCTCGGCAGAAAACGCAGCGTCCTGTCCCAAAATCCCACCTCCGCTCCACCTCTGGACTCTCCCGGCGCCGTCCTCCTACGCTTTCCCCCGAAGTCGTTCTGCTCAAATGCAGTGTGAAATCCTGAGTGACACTTTAAGGTCCTTAGCGTCAGTCCACATCAGGCGCCGCGTCTCTATCAGAAACGGGACGATGCGAGGCGGGCATCCCCATTGTGACTTTCTCCCCTAAAGTATTAATTTTGGATGCAAATGTGCAGCCATTTTTCTTCCCTGGTAGATTTCCTGGCAGCGGAGACAACCTCTCGGGGTTAAAGTCTTATGAAAAGGCAGAATTCGAAATGAGGCAGCGCGAGTGGGAAAAGCCAAAAAGAAGGGAAATCAAGACGAGTGGGAGGTGTCTGACCCTCGGCCTCTCTTCTCATCTCTCCTTCCTACTTCAATTCCTCGGGGTCCTCTCCTCCACATTTCTCACTCTCACACAGTGACATATGTCCTCCCTTTTGCTTTGTTTTCCGCCACGGCTATTCGCTGCTCGGGACCTTCACAATGTGCCGTCTCTGAAAGCTAAAATGGCCTCACTTCCATTGCCAGGAAAAAAACAACAACAATCAAATAACATCCATTTTAATTATTGCTCTTATCATCAAAAGGACCTCTTGGCTCCTTGGGGCTAGACTCAATTTCCAGCTGGCTCGTCGCAGCATAAACAAGGACCCACATGGACAAACAAGGTTGATTAAAGGGCCGTGTGTGTGTGTGTGTGTGGTCAAGTTCTGCCTGGTTTACTCCCTCGCCTCAGTGGCAAAAGGGTCTTTTTGCTCAAGGTTTCCGCCGACAAATTTCTCACTTTTTTGACACTGACTTTTGATTAGCCCAAACTCTTGGAGCTCCTTGGTAGCTGCCTCCTATTGAGAGGATTTACAACACACAAACACACACACAAGATTAAACAGGGGGAGACAAATTCTTCTGGTCACTTCTTCCTCTGGTTTCTTCTGGTGAGTCCGAGTGTGAACAGGGAGTGTTTGTGAACACATGCTCTCCAAATGCCGAGGCAAGCCCTGGTGGTCTGTAGTCGTGCACGGGCTGGCCAGTGTGTATTTTTACATGGTAAAGTATACGCCTGCAGATGGATGGAATGTCCTGCGCAAGCGGTGAACGTGAATCGTAGAACGCTCTTCAGGAAGGTGGTGAGTTAAAGAACAGCGGAAACTGTAGAGACAACGACAAGAATCCAACAATTGGAATTAAGTTGTTTCAATAACAAGAAAGAATTGATAAAGCGGAAGATTGGCAGAGTTGGCGTCACGTGTCCGCTGACTGTGCCGATTTGTTGTCCCGTCTCTCCTGCGCTGACGTCAGTTTGGATATAGCATAATGATGGTGACGTAAATTTCACCGACGCATCCGAACAAAATAAGCACTTGGGTGGCTGGTGATGTAATGAGTGTCTGAGGACCGTGACGACTCCTTCTTGGTTGTGGTTTGTTTAGGGCTGAGGCGAGACGGAGAAAAAATAGCCAAGCTGGCAGATTTTAATTTCGGAGCCTGTTGTTACGCCAGGGAGTGGGTTCTTGGACCACAACCTTTCAGTTATCAATCAAACTTCCTCTGAATTTGAAGTCCTGAAGATTTGTTAAAATTACGCAGGTCCTCCCAAAAGTCCATTCTTGTAAAGTCAGCGTTGTGTGGTTCTGTGACAGCATGCGCGCTTTGCCCTTCATCTCATGCACATCTTCTTCTTGCCATGCTTTTGGATTTTGTTTTCCTCCCCCAAAGCGCTTCCAGTCCTTATGCTGTGCAAGAGTGCCTGTCAAAGCTCCACTTAAAATCCAACACCAGCCTAAAAAGTCCAAGTGTGTGTGTGGTTTTCATGGGGCTGCTTCATAGCTGATGAGTACTCCCTGGCATTTGCGTGCCGGCCTCGTCCCTGGAGCGACCACACTGCAAATTATCAGTTTATGATACTTGTTAAAAACCCCCTGGAGATTATAGATGTCACACGGCCTGGAATAAACAGGAGGCAGTTTCCTCTGAAAGCTTGCGTGTGACGTAACGCTCAAAACATTTGAGTTCAAATCATTATAGCCGATGCTCGCTGGGCGCTTCACTCTATCTGAGACACTTCGTCGGGGTCGTAAAGAGACGACGGCACTCGCAGCTGTTTGAGCGGAGAGCACCTCAGGTGGCCGTAAAGGCTGCAGCAGCTGCAGTGGAGGGGGTTGAGTGGAGCGTCTGTTGTTAAACCTGGCCAGACAGGTAGAGAAGGCGCTGACCGAGGATGTCGTCCAGGAGTTTAACTTGTACTGGTCAAAGTGATTTTTTGTCCATTTGGCAAAACCAACAAAACATTTCATTTGCAGCGTTTGCAGTTTTGATGATTTTCTTGCTGCAAAATGCTAATGCTGATTTTTTTTTTTTAGCATTAGCATTTTTTCAATTGGGAGAGTGCAATAATGCAATTACATCAAGAGTTTGGAATGCCGGTCTAATCAGTATATTGATAAGATAAAGTAGGCCGGCACAAGTGATGTGGCATGGTTATAAACAGCAAGCGAAAGAAGTGGTCTCGCACACAACGTTGCAGCTTGGAAAGTTGACAGGAGGGTTTAGGTTGGTGATCTTTTTTCAATGGATGAGCCCAAGGAATATTTAGTCTCTCACTGGTTGACAAGCATGTGTCATGCGGTGGTGTTAAAGGAAAAAGTGGAAAGACGCGGTCAGCGCGATCACATGGTCGAACGCATTCAGCAAAGGCGTCTGTTTCCACCTTCGCCTGTAAATAGAGTGGAAAACTTTTTTTTGTGAATTATGACTATTTTGTTCAATTGCTTCCACTTACTGCCATGCAGAAGAATTACTTCGTTTGGCATATAAAAAGTATATGACAAACTAACAACGTTGGCTTAAAAAACACAAGCGGCGGCTCATCTTAGTGTTTCTGACCTTTCAAGAGTGTGTGTGTCCTGCATTGCAACATCCTAAAAGTGTTTTTTCCTCCCTTCTCCAACCATCAGCGCATCCTTTTTTGCACAAACGCTCTTCAGCTGTGTTTTTCTGCCAAGATTCTTTTGTCTTGCGGTGGTTTTGTCTCGTCTGTGTACACTGGCTGCTAAGTCCAGGTCCCTCCTGCTTCTCATTGTGTGTCTCCCAGTCAAGGCCTAATGTTCAACATATTAAACTGGGGTGGACACTGGTGCACCGGCTTTCTGAGCCCTTTCCAAGTTCAATGAAAGCCAGAGATTAAAGCCAGGTTGCTTCGGCACTTGCTGTTTCACCCCCACTGGGATCTGGCAACAAACGCAGCCTTCACACAGACACACAAAACCTTACTCCTGTCTCACACTGACACACATATATGTGTAAACACACATGAATTTATGGCCACACAAAGCTGAAACAGTCCTAACCTAGTAGTCATGATGAGAGGTCACGTGCAGGAATAAGACTCCAGTTAAAACTGGACAGGAAGGTGACTAAAGATTGGTCATCTTTGCTCAGTGTGTGTCTGTGAACAAGAGCGGGTTCACCCAGGAAACAGCCTGGGTGTGCCCCAAACATGAAGCTGGAAGGTGTGAAGGAGGGGCTGGACAAACACAAGAAGAGGCAATCTCTCTCCAAAGAGGATTGGGTTTCGCTGCCAGTGGAAACACATGGCTTCCCTGTGTTTGCTTTTGTGTGAGTGTGTGCGCGCGCACGAGTGTCCGTCTGTGCGCGGGTTGCACGCTTGCCCACACGTCAAGCTGCGGTTGCGAGTGTGAGAACCAGTAAGTTATTAGCTCACTTATTGTTATCTGTAGGGAGATAAACAGAATGTACTTGCGCATGAAACACACACACACACACACACACACACACGAACAAACAGGTTTTCATAAATCACCGACTGTGATAAGGAAGTATGTATCGCAGATCAGTCAAAGGGCCAGTTCCCCATTGATGTCATGGCGTGTAATATAATACAAGCCATTGTGTGGGGCAACTTGAAAGCGGCGCATTGCTCGCCTAAAAGCCCAGTGTGCGAGTTTGTGTGTGAGCGCGTGCTTTGTGTCCGCTGGTTCTCCGTCAGTGTCTGTAATTGCTGGAAAGTGGGTCAGTATGAGGACAGCAATTTGGATGGACGGTTTCCTTTTTCTTTGCTCCAATTCCTCCCTTCATTTCTTGGCATGCGAATAAAGTGAAGGTGAAAGTGGTACAACGGGGTGATCGAGCCCATGTGACTTTCTCTGTGGCTGGTCCATATAAAGTAATATAAAAAGATTTATGAGTTACGGTCAAGTCAAGATGTCTGTTTTACAGCAGAGCAAGTAGTAAATGTTTGTCAAGTGATGCGGGATAGAGTCGAAAGTTCAAATTCAAAGTCGTATCAAAAACGGACATACGACTCTCCTGTTTAACAGCTGTAAAGGACTGTGCTGCTCCGTAGAACAAAACCACGGTGAAACTGAAAGATTGCAATTTTAAAGGCAGAGTGGCAGGTTCAAAACTTGTTAAAAAAATAAAAAATGAAAGCATGAAAACATCTGTGATCGCTGAGGTGGTAAGATGAGAAGCTAAACTTAGCTTGGCAGTGACCTAAGGGGTCAATACACCAAGCTTTAGCACATGAAGTAGTCCAGATATTCCCCCAGTGTGCAGAGTATGTCACTCAGGCACCACAAATGAATTTTCCAGTTATCTTTTTCCTCCCTGCACTGACTTTAAAGCCAACCTAAGATTCACAGGGAACTGTTTTTTTTTTTGGTGAGCAAACATTGTTTTAACACATGCATCAAGTTGCCAGAGAGATAATTGACGTGGCATATGCTTGAATTCAAAACCTGCCCCCCTTTTGTCACAGACTCCCGCAACGCCAGAGCTCTCTTTTGGTTAAACACATGGTCGGTTCTTTTGATCAACTTGCTGTCAGTGGAGTCTGACCTCTGTCCCAATCTAACGAACACGCCAGTGGGTGCTTTCGCAGGAGGTGTCACCGTGGCAAAAGAGACCTCCGAGGTACCTGTATGAAAGGTGAGCAAGGGCGCGAGTGCGTGCCGGGATTCTTTGTGCGTGTTCCCGGTTTCGCGTTTCGTGTTTTCGACAGCGGCCCAGTGATCTGCGGCGCTTTGAAGTGAGACGGTTTTGGTCCGAAAACCGCTGCTGCTGCTGGCGACGAGTGAATGACACCGTCCGGGAGGCCGCTGGATCCCAGTGTTGCCACAACAGCAGTGCCTCCGGGTCACCGGCGTACGGGGCTTTGATGATGGGGTACTGATGTCAAACGACCACTGAGATGGAATGAGGCTCCGCCGCCTGTGTTTATCTGCTCCCTGTTCTCGGACTTCCTTCGAAGCAAGACCTTGGAAGCTGTTGAGGGAAACTTGGACGGCCTCCGCTCGATGCGCCATGTGTGTGGTTTCGCTTAAGCTGGCCTGGACTGCAGGGCTTTGGGAGATGGTTATCATATCTTAACGTCTCTCTCTCTCTCTCTCTGTCCACTGACACGAGGCTGGGAGCCAGTTTGGCAGCTGCTTAAGGCTAAATAGCCTCCTGTAGTCGTGCACGAACATGTACACAAACCGGCCCCTTGAAAAAAGGGCTTTCATTCATTGCCCCGGCGCTGAGTGATCTCAGAATTACAGTACTAATCTCCCAATTAAACTAATGTCTTTCCCTGCACTTTTACCACTCGCAGGACTAAATCACACCCCACAGCTGCATCTTTCTTTTTTGCGTTTACTGTCACTGTCGTGGCTCTTCGCGATCGAGCTACTGCCATGGGTAGAACTGAGGACGAAACTGGGAGGGCGACCGTGGCCCTCTTACGCCGGGTGGTCAACCAGACTGCGGTTGGCCCGAACGGCAGGAATTGGCACGGTGAACAGATGGACACTGTACGAAACTGAAAGCGGCGTTGTAAGCATCGTGAGTCGCATACAGTGACTCTTTCTAGTGCTGGGTTTAAAAGACAGTTTCACTGGATCACTTCCTGTCCAAGTTTGTGTATTTCATTTGGCCCAGTGTGTGAGCCTTATTTCTTTTAAACAGTAACACATTCATTCATAATTAGAGTCATAAAATCCCTGTGAGATCTTCAGGTAACTTTTGCAGGTGAAATTGTCGATTTAAGCAAGTGTCAGGTCATCACATCCTACATTGCCAGTGTAGGCAACAACCTTTTAAGATGTGTGAAAAAATAATATAAAGAAAATTAAGATAAAATGCTTTGGCAAAGATCTGAGGGTGCAGATAATAGAAAATAGAAAATTAAAATAGTTATGCGAAAACAAAATCTATCATGGGTTCTTGTTAAGAGAAGATATTTAGGCTCAAGACCAAGGCAACATCGTTTGCCATCAGGAGAAGAGCACTTCAGTGATGGCATAGCAGATCACTTGTCTAGACCATGGTCTTATTTGTTTGGCAATAATTACACCCAGGCATCATGATTGACATGACAACCATATACTTAAAAAAGCAGCTGGCAGAAAAGTTGTTTAGGCCACATTTAGACCAACGATATTTGTACAACATGATAAGGCAATGGGTTGCATTTGAGTGCGTATTCCTTGCTCTGAGGTAAACTGTACAGTACTCTGGAATATGCATGTGATTCCTCCAGTGCAGAAAGTCTTGAAGGCCACTGAATGCTGAAATCTAACACCATTCCGATTTTTGAGAATAATGAACGAGCATCATCCCATCATCTCATCCCAACTCTGATTTCTTTCTCTTCACAGACGATTTTAACTACCTGCCTGATGCCTTGCCTACTCTGCCTGAAGTCCCGGACTCCGGCCCAGCCCTGAGCTCCGTTGACATACCGGCCCGCTGCCTCCGCAACTCGGCCTTCCACCAAGCCTCCTTACGCTACTGCTCGGCCCACAGTATGGACTCCTCGCCCGACAGCGCCGAAAGGCCCATCAGCTACAGCTCTACCTCTTCCTCTGCGTCCTCCAGAGACAGCCATTGCTCACTGGGTAGTCGCTCGACCCTTGTCGCTGGCCCCCACTGTAACCCCGGGACCTCTGACCATGACTCTGGGGCCATTCGGTTGGAACTGGTTCCAGCCCGGCAGCTGGAGTGTCAGGAGGAAGATGACAAAACTGATGGAGGGACGGACAATGGTAGGGGGCAAGGGAATCAGGGCAGTGGACAGAATGCGATGGAACATTCGGGGACCAAGCTAGTTCCAGATGCTGGGGCGCAAACGGGACAGGTGCAAGGACCCAAGACATATGTGGACCGGGTAGTGCAGGAGATACTAGACACAGAGAGAACCTATGTCCAGGACCTGCAGAGTATCGTGGCGGTAAGGATCACTCAGCTCTTTTCATCAATTTACAAGATCGATCGATAAGGATTCTAAGTCAATGAAAGGTCAAAATACAGCCGATAAGTTATTCAACGTTGCCTTGAAGAGGTTTAATCGCTTGTAAATAAGGTCTTATTGGATCTTGCTGACTCGTATGGTCCTGAAAGTCAATTTAAAGACTTCAAACCGTTGTGATTGTTTTCAGTCAGTTCCTCTTTGGCTTGTGGGCCTTTAGCACAACTTCCACTTTGTCTCTCTGGCACAATAGCTTGAACTACCATTTCTCTCGGCTGACTCAGCCGAAGTCCGGGCAGCGGCTCGAGGTTACAGCTGTGTTACAGTCAGCACCACTCTGACCTCGCTCTTTTCAGGGAAAACCCGGGGCTCTAAATCAGATGACACTTATCCTTCACGTCTTTGTGCTTCTCTTAATGCATGCAACAGACGCAGCTCGCAGCCTGCGCCTGATCCTGCCACACAAAAAGGTCACCTGCGCTTTTAAGCGCCGTTACATGACTCCGGTTCCTTTGTGCTGCAGGCACAGACACTCAGTCAAAGACACACACATTATAGAAAATGCGCTTTTTATGTGGTTAGCTTTGAACTGTAAGGTCACATATCGCCACTAGTCAAACAGTCTTTGGCAAGGCCTGTATGCGGTGTTTGTAACCGAGCTATGTATGAAAATGTTGCACTTTGCATGTGTGTGGGAGGACAAAGGGTTTGGAGCTTTCACCACCAAGTCTCGGCTCTGGACTCGTGGGTAGCTCTGTACGTTATCTGGGGATAAATAACGTCATTTGGGTAATAGCCATCACCAAAAGGAGCAGGAAACTCCTATTCCCAGAAAAAGGAGCAAGCAGGGGTAGTGAGAGCTAGGCTTTGTGGTTTTAGTCTGTCACCCCTGATCGATGTTCCACCCTCTCCTTCCTTTCCCTCCCTCTTTAGAGTGCAAAAGTGAGGAAAGGGGATGGGGGAGAAGAGGGGGAGATAGGGGAAAAGAATGCAGCTGATAAGATTGGAAACACTAAACAGGGCTTATGAGCTGTTCTTGTAAAAGTCCCTCTTCCTTTAACTCTGCAGACCAACTACAGCCATTAGAGATGTGGACCACCCAGTCCTTGAAGGCCACGTTTAAGTGGAGGGACAGCTAGTTCTCCGCCACGCTTTGGGGGATGTGGGTGGGGCGAGGGGGGCACGTGCATGTAGTCTTTCTTTGGTCCATAAGCCAACTGTTCCAGTGAGTGCACGGTGGATGGACAGTGCCGATTACATTTGTGTGAGCAGAGCTTTTAACTTGACAGCTTAGCCACGCCGTGGACATCTGCTGGACGGCACAAGCGCAGAGCCATCCATTATCATCGGCATACTGTGTGAGCTGACGCTGCAAAGCCCCGCGTCAATTATCCCTCTGCCCATTCTGCTTCCTCTTAAGACGAGAGGGTGTGACAGCCCCGGCACAAATATTTACCCAGACTCTCCTGAGCTCACCTGTGCTTCGTCTGTCAGCAGCCAGAGTTGTAATGCACACATACGCTAATGCGCCGCATGTCTGAGTGTGAGCTGTACAGTGAAGTTAGGTCACTCATGTGTAGCTGATTTCAGTGTTGGCTATTGAAGGAAACCCTAGTCCAAACGAATGAAAAGTGTATACGTAGGTATGAGGAGAAAACAGCAAAACATTAGTTTCACCATGCGTGCACCACAAGAGCAAAACAATATAACATTCCAGTGCAGAAACATGGTGGCAACAGAGTCAAGGACCAAATATAAAGTATGTAGGCAAATCGCACAGAAGACAATGGAAGGTTGTTGCAAAACAACATGGTTTTCCTGGGAAATGCTGGACTTGATAAACCCATCTTCCACTTTTAGCCTCACTGGAAAGAGTTGTTTCATAACCGCTGTTTGGCATTTCGGCACAAGATGCAAAACACTTGTTCTGGTTTGATTTACAAGAATGGTCGGCTTGCGCAGTGAAGTACTTTTCAAGTAGAAGCTGACGCTTCCCAGAAATGCAGTTGTTCTTCCTCTGTGAGAACACAGTTTGCTGTTTGTTATTCCTGTGTAATTAGCCCTTGATGACCCGATCACTGTGTGTAATGAGGCCAAACTATTAGCAACAAATGGCCTTAAACGCCCCGCTCCATCCTCTCCTTCTCGTGTTTCAGTTTTCTTACAACCAAGATCATCCGGCCATTTAAAACTTGAAACCAAAAAAACAGCCTGATCCACGCAACCATTTGAGAGAGATGACATTCGGATGTTTGCGCACGGCTTTTATCTGGACGGAAGACTTCCTACTGCCCTGCAAATGTGGGATGCGTTTAGTTTTGTGTTTAGTTTCAAGAGCGCGCACATTAGGAGGTTAATGGTTAACTCGAGAAAATATCAAGTTTTGTACATGTTATGTCTTGTGCTCAACAGGCAGCGCTCCATAATGTGTGTTTGTGTGTGTGTGTACACATTGTTCAGCACACACAGGCTCAGGCTCCAGGTGATGAGTGAACGGGTCAGGTTGGGTCAGAGCCATGACCCTGTGGCTAAAAAAGCATCACATTTCATGTTGCCTTGAATTTACAAAAAAACAAATTACAAAAAAACTATATATGTATATATATATATATATATATATATATATATATATATATATATATATATATATATATATATATATGTGTGTGTTTATGGATAGCCATGACAAGAATTAGTCTGCTTTCCAGTCTTGGAATTAGCATACATTGTTAGGGCTCTCGTATACATTTTTTTCCTTTTTCTGCTAAAAGAACAGGCTTTTCTCAGGCTCTGCTATTGTCATCAAAATTGTTTCAGGAAGTCCTCGACCACTTAGAGAAACAAACAATGCATTGTCAAGCACTGATACTGGGCACAGTTTTATTTTAGTGCTGCTCGACCTTAGCCCTCCCCTTGATACTCCAAACAAAAGCACTCTCATCTGCAGATGACGTCAAGGGTGTAAACCACTGCGGTGTGATGAAGTTTGCACCCGTGTAGTGGTCTGATTATGGAAAGCTGGCAATGGTCTGTGAAGAATGTATCCGTGGTTTAAGGCATCTTTAAACACAACAGAACAAACAATGACACTTGAGGTTTTTACTTGAAGTCTCTGTCAAAGCAAGTATAATCACGAGTTCATAGCATCACAGTTGAAGTGAAGGTCTTATGTCCCCATCTGAGTTTTTTATTGACAGCCAATAAACCTGGAGACTGGTGTTAGAATTATAATAATATATTTTATGGCTTAACATGGTTACGTTCTCATACTACAGCTAGCTATGTATTCCTAATGTATTAGCTTGTTACCCCAAATCCTGGGACCTTGCGTGTCCAACCAGGGCAAAAGGCTATCGGGTGTTTGGCAGTTGAGGCCCTAAGATCTACAATTCCTAACCTGAGAAGATTATTCGAGCCATTTATCTCCTTTCAAGGAATTCTAATTCCATGAACCTTGAACCGATGCGTTTTAATGTCTTTAAATTTGGGCATTCAATTCGCGTTGCTCGTGTTTCTGACGCTCTTCGTGTACTGGCAAAGATAATTTGTAGCCTTGTGAAAACAAAAGTCGGCAAAACCGTTGCTCCGTGTCCGTCGGTCTCTCGCCTCTCGAGTCTCTTTCGGCGTTTTAAGCTAAAAACGATCAGTGGGTGCGTGTTTATGCCTGTTCAGGGCAGCCTGGTACTTTCCTCAGCGTTGTGATGTCTGGCCTACCCCGCTTGCAGGTTGCGGTGGGCTTTAAGAGCTGCCACCAGGATGTTTCCGCCTCCACGACCCCTATCAAGAGACGCTCCTGGTTTCAAACTTAAATACAGCTGTGCTGATGTTTGACTTCACATGAGTGTGTACGTGTGTGTGTTAGCCAGCAGGTGTGTGGGGTTTTTTTTTTTCAAACGCTCTTCCTGCGCAGCCGTGGGAGTAACGGTGATCAGAGCAAGGAAGGAGAAGGGACGGGCGAGAGATGTTCCTGGTGAAATTACAAGCGACCGCCACTGTGTAATAGAGGTCTTAGCCTGCCGTGGCCATAATGATGATGAGCGGTTCCGCGGAGTGGAGCACTGACGAGCGCAATCTACACGCAGATAAGGCGGTGGGGTAGGGGTTGGGGGGGCAGCTTCAGTAATCATTCCAAGTTTTGTCCACTTGCCACATTTTGCTTTCCACCTGCAGGGCGAGACAGGGCGCTGAGGCTGCTATCAGTCACCTGAAGTTGCCCTGCCTACTTGTCTGCAGTATCAGTGATAAGCACCAAGACACTGAAATCCCCCCCTCATGGGCCTGAACCTGTTTTTCGACTTCAGTTCCCACCATTCATCGACTGTAATCCAGATGACCTGCGCTATTTCCTTATCATGCTGTTTAGATAAAAACAACAGCAGGCAGTGTTCTTGAGTTACAGGCAGATTTTATTAACCACCCCACCCCTTCTCTCCTTAAAGGACCCATATATCACCCATTTTCAATTTTTCTTTTCTTTCCCACGGCAGATCCCAAAGCAGCGTCCCTGCAGGATTAAGTTTTTATGCTTTACAAATAAAATGGAGGCTTGTGCCTCTGTGGTCTGAGAGGGCGTAACAAACTTAAGGCTTAGAATATTGTTACTAACCTTGACGAGGTACGCAAATACATTTTAAATGTGGATTTACAGTTGAAACCACTGTTTTCTCTCATTTCTTTCAGGACTACTTGGAGTGCATCAGCAACCAAACCTGCGCGGCGTTGAGCTCTGAGGATAAAGACTCCCTGTTTGGCAACATCCGCGATATCTATCACTTTAACAGGTGCAACGCACATCCACGCAAACAGCAACAGGGTTGAAGGGGGACAATTGCATTGAAGGACAAAACGATAGTTCAGCGACAATGTTTTTTTGATGATGAGGTGATTCTTACACCTCACATCCGACAACCAACAACCCTGAAAAAAAAAATCTATACACAGTTCAGACATTCAAACAACACAAACCGAATCTTCAGGGTAAAACCTGAATTGGAGCAAACTGTGCAGTGTGAACAGTTAAACGAGGTGGAGCCACATGCTGGATTCTGGGAAAGGCATTGTCAGGTGCAGGCCCACGCCTCGTCTGCATACTTCTCCGCTGCGGCAGCGCTCTTAATTTGTGTTTGCGCCGCACCAGACAAGGTGGCTGGCTGAGCGTCAGCCACAGTGGTCTGGAGGACACGCCCTCCTCTCCCACTGAGCCGGTCAGTAAAAAAAGGAAGCATAAAAGCAGTCTGGAGCGGTCGCGGTGACCTCACGTTCCAGTCATGAAACAATAACTCCTACGGCGACTGGCATTCCTTTATCCCCTTCGGTCTTCCACTGTGCGCCTTTAAGCTGCTGCGCGTTGACACGGCCTGTTTGAATTCATGGAAGTTTCTCATTTGTCCGGCCGGGGCGACTCCTGGGCAACCGATCTTGGGAGTGCGGAGTGTGGTCACTAATCAGAGTGCTGTGTGCTTTGTTTCAGGGACCTTCTTCATGATCTCGAGAAGTGCAACGCTGACCCCGTAGCCATCGCGGAGTGCTTTGTGTCCAAGGTAAAGTTGGCCTAATAATACTGCGGTCTCCCGTCCATTGTCTCATCATCTTTGTGTCCAAGACAGAAAGTTAGCCAAGTTCACCTCGTTGAGCGGCGTATGTTAGCATGTTAGCACCCATCATTAATTAATTCACTTTATGCTTCCAATGCTCCACAACATCTATGTCTGATTTTAGAGTTCCCTTATTGTAACATTTCATGCTCTTAGGTTTTCACCTCAAGTTTGCTATCACACACAACCGCTATAGATCTCCTGTGACGTCACAAAGAGATGATTGCCAGTTCTGTGGACGTTTCATTTTTCTTGGTGTTCACTGACAGGCCACAGATACGTGTTTTACTTCGAGAATATTAATAAAGACTTTAAGAGAAGAGTTAAGATACATGACTGACTGTGAACATGGTAAGGATCAAGGAGTTTTTGTGCCAACAAACTTATGCCTGATGAGTTAGCTTAAACAGAAAGGTCTCTGGCCCAAATGGGAGAAAAGCCCAATTATCTTTCTGAGCAAACATCAGTGTAACAATCTTGTCATGTCAGTGAAAACACTGAAAAACATCAAATTAATTTGAGAGGTGTTTTCAAACTAAATGTAAAACTGTCAAATGTTAGCCGCACATTTGGCTAGCTGCAAATTTGGTTGTGCAATATTTCCCTTTGAGATGTAAAGACTGCCTACGTGTGTCTGTCTCTCTTCCCACACACCTCCTGTTCTTGTTGAGTCTTGTACAAACAGCTGGTTCACGCAAGCACACACACACACACACACACAAAACATGGAACATGATCAACGTGCAATGCTTCAGTAGCAAGGATGAGTTCACAGAAACCAGTGACAGATGCCGCACAAGCCCACTGAGGTTTATTGAGGTTAATTGCATTGTTTCAGCAGTCGGAATGTCAGTTTTAGTGCAGCAGGAGGGCAGCGGGAGGAAGGACACCTCCAGAGGAATTTTAAAGACCATCCAAATATATAATCACCTTTTTTTTTTTTTTTTTTTTTTTACTGCAGTGGAATAATTGCAGGGCTTTATCAAGAGAAAACTGACAGTCAGCCGAGTTGGCCCTGTTTGTCTACATGGCGTCTTTCAGCTTTTAGTTCTTCTTTAAAAATGATTGCACAATAGCGTTCAGTGATTGTGCGCCGCGTTCAAGCAGTTCCTCATAAAAAGACAAAAAACCTCACCCCCGACTCCAAGCGACTCAATTACACTCCGACGCCACGGAGCAACTGCCTGACTGGTCAAGCCGCAGAGTCCCTAAGCACAGCAGCTGTTGTGGGGACAAATTGGTTTTACTGGAGCCCGCAGCACCATTAGCTCAATCAAGTGAGAGCCATAAAACCAACCAGTGGTGTGGGCAGAGAGCGGCCAACATTGTTTATGTAACAATTACGCAACATGAAAAAATACGGCAGCGAAATGAACAACAAGCAGTGCGATATCCTCACTGTACTTGCGTTGCCGTGCAGTCAATCAAGAGGCCAAACCGGGTCGAAGGATCCACTTATGAAAGAATCCCAATTCACACAAACACACGGCCACATAAACAATCACATCGACTCTTGCGACATTCCTGGAAGAAGATGTTGAAACAACAACAACAACATCCTTTAAATTGTAGGACAGATTTGTCCATCAAACTAAATTCCTTCAGTCTGTGTCCTTATGGCAGTTAGACGTCATTCTACCCTTTTTCTTGGTCCCTCAGACAATATTTACACTATACAATCGACAATATACACATAGACAATATTTAACATGCTTTACAAAATATTTTAGACTTCCTTTTGATGACTGGGAGATTGACACATCACACTTATAAGAACTTGTAAGAATTACAAGCCCTGACTTCCAAACTCGGAACAACCTGCCAGTCCTTATCATCTGGTTATCAACTCCAGACTTATGCGGAGATTATTAGCAGCTAGCGTCCAGTAACTGCACAGGAAAACATTAATAAGATAAGTGAGTGTCATAAGTGTGGGAAGTGTTTAGTCACCGCTCACCATCAGGGCCTCTTTAACACTGAGGGCCACACTTTTGGGTGTGTGTGTGTGTGTGTCTGTCTGTTTTGGATTTGTGTTTGTGTGGCCGCGTCATTTACAGACAGGGTCTGGCGAAAGGGAATTCATTTGAATTGTGAAGTCAAATCCCAAGACACGCACACACACACACACACACACACACACACAGACTCGTGCGTCCTGAGCTCAGACGTCTGACCTTGGAGTGGTGTCACAACCCCACACCGACTAACACCTCAGCAGCCTCACTTCTGTCTTCACGCTCCTCTGTGCTGTGCACCATCGAACCCCGGCTAGGCTTTGCGCTGTGTCAGCGTTTCGGCTGTCTCGATGAGTTGCCACATGCTGACTGAAGCACGGGCACAATTACAACAACATCTTAATCCTTTTTTTTTTCTTCTTTTTTTTCAAACCTCCAGGCAATCTGTCATGTTTCGTATTTTACCTGGTGACTCACCACGACGCGCCCAGCCTTGACAGGGCATTAGAAAAACCCAGGATTTTGCCAGTTTGCCATTAGGGTTGTTGTTTCACTGACAAAAAAAAATTGTCTGTATAATAAGCACATACTTTTGAATTCAGAAAAGGATATTTTCGATTTTCAATAATGAATAAGAGGCAACAAAGTTAGATTTGCTCTCTTGCAGGCTTCCGGACACGCTGATTATATGATTTGGAAATACTCTGTATGCATATTCCTCAAAGCAAAGTATATTATAGATGTGACCTATTTCAGGCTCCGCTTGGTTCCACGGTTGGGTCAAAAAAGAAGAGAGCGCAAGAGAGAAATTCCCGCTGAGCACAAATTTGTATTTTATAGAAAGTGGTTGTTTTTTCAGCGGTCCGCACTCGGTCCAGAGGGATATTAGGAGTGTGTATTAGCAGCGCGTGTTTGGTCTGTGTGATGTCAGAAATTGATGCTGGCAACATCTGGTTGCGCTTAGGTCTGGTCTGCGGTGGCAGACTACTGGAGACGAGGAGGAGAGCTCTGCTCTTCAATTTAGCAAAGTTCCCATGGAGCACCTCAGGCCAATGAATCATGGAAGGTCTGCGACCGTGTGTGTGTGTGTGTGTGTGTGTGTGTGTGTGTGTGTCTGTGTGTTCTGTATATTTTGGTGGTGCGGGTCGTTTGTGTTCTTGTAGGCTGGTCAAAACGATTGCTGCGGCTTTAAGCTTCAATGTATATTTATCCCTGGGGCCTGAGACGAAACCCATGAATTCGGCAGATGCTGTAAGTTGGCCTTCAATAACAGTTTGGTATATGCACATCCCCATTGCTCCGGGTGTTTACACTGCGCGAGGGGACAAAACCTCTGTCATCTGCCTCGTGTGTTTGCGATCGCTCGCTGGTAGCTGTTCACATCCTGTGTTTGTGGACACAAACAGAGTTCAGCAGATGCACTTATATAACAGCTTCCTAAACCCTATGGGTTTGTCACATGTATCCGTCTAGTATGGCGTTCATACTCTGACCAAAGTCAGGCTAGCAAGAAGAAGAGTTTTGCAAGACATGCATCTTTAGCAATGCAAAGTCTTGAGCAGCAGAAAGGCTATATATTTAGCTTTTAGCAGCTGCTTCCAGGTGTTGGCAATAGCTAAAAGGATGCCGATTCGTTTCGGAATCAATGGAAAGTTCAGACTGAAAGTGCTCTCCAATGGATTAGCAAGAATTTAGAGGTAAAATCTAAGGGATCCATCTGTACAGCAGGTAAACAGCCATTAAATGCCATTTTGTGAAAGGCGAGAAAGGGAAAGCGCCACAGTAATAGAAGAAGACGAAGACACGGCAGCTCGATTCGAGCCGGAACAAGTCATGCCCCGGCTGAGGACTTTTGATGTCGAGAAAAGCATGCAGAGTGGGAAAAGTCTCAATTAAAGGGGCGGGAATAAGGCATGAAGGGATATTTAATCCGATTCCTCCTGGCTGTTGGGATCAACAGACTTCAAGGCTGAGGGCTAATCATAAGCTACAGGGCTGACTTTCAATTAGAAGCGGCGAGCGGGGGAGAGAGGATGCCTCGTGTGTGTGTGTCTGTGTGCGTGCACGCGCAGCTGTAAACGTGTAATAACAGCCCAGCCGCTGAATCTCGGCAGATACAGTGCAACCAGGGATGAGGAGGTCAAACGGGAGCCATAAATCTTGACCGTTTTAGGGCTGAATAATAACAGGGCTTGGAGGTGGCAGCCGCTGCAGCGCTTCGACTTCCCATGTCTCTCCTGCAGCCCTTTATCCTCGACCCTTCCCTTTAGCACACCTGTTCCCCATCAGCCTCGCAATCCTTTTCAGGTTTTTTCCACCGCGTCCTGCTCACCTGAGTTTTACGTTTTACGGCTTCATTGTTCCCCCTTTTACTGGTGACAGGTCTGAATACAGAAGCTTAGTCATCCGGCTTCCTATATTTAAAGGTCCCTCTGTCACGTTGAGAGGGAGAAACCAAGGAGCAGGGTTAATTAGAACGTGTTTTATTCGCAGGAGAAGGTTGAGATGGTAAAGGTGGAATCAATCGAGGGAGCGTGCAGAACTGGACTAGGCCTGGGGTTCAAATGTGCAGGGCTTTTGATAAGTCAACAGGCGGAATGACTGAAAGTTAAAAGATAAGACTCTGTCTGACACAGATACACGTACAGAGATCCGGCATCAAGCCGAGCTGACACAGTGCAGTGGTGAGCTGATGAAAAGCAGCTTAGTCCGGCTGCTGAAGGACAGCAGTTAAGATTTAAGTTGACGGAAGTTGGAGCAGGTGGCTAAAATAGTGACTTTTAGGCTAAATATGCCGTGTTCCGGAAATCAATCATGTAACAGCGCTTCACAAGAATCTGGAATGAACAAAATAATGGTCTGGAAAGGCTTGGAACATTGGGTAGTTTCCCATCACACAGAAAATAACGGTGACTAACGCCAGTCTAAAAAAGACAAAATTACGAATTGATTTTGAAAAGTAATAATAAATAAATACACTAGCATTTGATACTATAAATATTTTAATTTAGCAACCGACCACACTTACCTGAAGCAATAAATCAATTTTCCCAGTGGTTTGGTGAAAACTCACTCATGGCCTGGAACAGCCGTTACTTCGATTCATATTAGCCAGAAATTTAATATCGCGGCCTTGCTTGGGTTGTATCAATGTCAAGTAGCATGTTGCAACAAATTATCAGGAGGGCGAGGAGCCGAGGTGATTTTCTCATCACGCAGAGGATTTCACAACTAATGTCTGTCTGCTTGTTAGCTACATGATATAGTCAAATTCTTTGCTATAATGATTGTTTTTAATGCGATAGTGATCTGAGACAAACCACAGACCGTTTTGGAAAAGTATGAAAATAAAATCAGAGTTGCCTGTTGATGTCGTCTCCAAGTAAACAACGATTTGATTTAAAAAAAAAAAAAAAAAAAGGAACTCCTTTTCATTTGACGGTCTCAAATTGCAGTTTCCAGACTGCAGTGAAGCAACCATGTGTGAACAGTTGACCCAAAAATAGCATAGTTAGCCATGTGTTTACAGCTGCCTTTCCTTTCAGCGGACAGTTTTAGCAGGAAGGTGAATTTCTTTTTTTTGGTAACTTCCATGAGTGTGGAAGGGGAGAAAATCTTCCTTGCAGCTCTTTCATCTCAACATGTCGTGGGTTGCAAACACGACTCGGTGACCACAAAGAAAAAAAAAACCCACTCCAAACAACAGAACGCGCCGACATTCCTCCCTCTCCTCGGCCTGCCGTGTTTACAGCCAGCCCAAACGATTAACGCGCTAATTTGCCCCTGTCGTGTTTTGCAGAGTGAAGAATTCCACATCTACACCCAGTACTGCACCAACTACCCACGGTGAGTGTGTCTGCCTGCGTTGCGGCGGGTGTTTACCGTCTGCTGTCACCCTATCTGGCTCTCGCCTTCGCATGCTGCCTTCCCAGCCTCTCACATGGCTCCATTGTGCCGCCCCGGTGAATGCGTTACCTTTCTTTCCCCTCCCTCGACAACCTGACACGCTCCATAGACGCCACCTCGGCAGGAGTCAAAGTGTCTGGGTTCTGTTCTGCCTCGGGCTCCGTCTCCCCCTCCGCCCGCACACACACGCACACACGCACACACACACACACCCTCCACCTCTTCCATCTTTTTATCCGCTGCCTATTGACAGAGTTACGGCTCGCCCGCTGACAGACGGGGGTATTACGGCTGTCACCTCATCGCGGCGGGTGTCGGTAATGTTTTACCGTGCGAGTGTGGTCCCGCGGGACGCCTCGCGGCCGCCCGGCAAAGGACAATGCGCTGGGCGTTTCCCGCGCTGCCGTGTGTTTATATACACACATGCGTTCAAAAGTTTGGGGGTCACTGGCTAATCAGCTTCATGAAATGATCGACTGGAATGCTCCAAGAGTGCACGAAAAGGAGGATGTGCTGAACGCGTGGGAACATGTGGGATGAATCTGAGAGTTGTGGCCTTTGAGTGTCTCATTGAGTGTGATTTAAAAGAATGAATATTAAGTCTGCAATGTGCGGCCGTCATTACAGAAGTTGAATGCTTTGAAATTGAAAAAAGGGGAACATTTCTACAAAGCATTGTATTACAATTGCACTTATTGTACGTGCTAAACTAGCGTTTCTCAACTAATAGGTCCCACTTTTGGGTGGCGGAGCTGTTTTGATTGGATCGCAGCCAGTTTCGCGTTTTCTTTTACACAAAAAAAAAAAAAAAAAGGGGGGGGGGGTTAAATATACAGAGAGAGAAAATGTTGGACATTTATTTTGCAGGGCACCCATTCAAATCAATACTCTCCATAATTTATTTACTAGACATGATAGAAAGTGGGCTAGCGTTTTTATTTTGTGGAATTAATTAAGCTTGCGACTTCATGACTAGGAAAAAAATGTGGGTTCTGAGAGTCCACCAGTTAAGAACCACTGTGCTAAACCATAACAGAGTAAACAAAGCATCATGGTTTATATTTTCGGCTCTATAAAACAGTGTGCTCACGCAGAATTTTGCAGACTCGGAATTCTTTGAATCCCATTGGAAATGGTTTTCATTAAACACTAAAATGTTCCCAAACTTGTTAAGCACATGCGACTGATTTGTCGTGCACGGCATTTAAGATCATTATTTCATAATATCCGGTTAAAATGGAGTTTAGTGCTTAATGCAAACTAATGAATAGTAGTATACTGTATATTGTGGGCGTTTAAATGGGCCAAAACTTAAGACTTGCTTCCCTGCCAAGACAAACAGTCTCCGACCAAACACAACTTTCCTTCGCGGCTCGCGGCGCGAGAGGCGAGTCGGGGAGGAAACCGTTTCCGGGCTAACGATGACAAATTGAAGTGCCAGGCCGCGCGTGCGCGTGAAGGACGCCTATTGTCGGACGTTCGAAATGGGGCCTTCGCCCGCATCCCACAGCGCAGCTGGTGACCCTGGGCCGAGGTCACGCACGACAAGCGCGCATGCACACGAGAGACGGTCGCACGCTGCGGATGCGGTACCCCGGCCGCGCTCTGAGCCCTGAGCTCGGGTTTCCAGCAGAACAATGCCAGGCCTGTGTGCGCGTCGTAGGCTGAAATGTGGGCAAGCACGCACGTGCGAAACGTGCAAGTTTTTTTGGGCGCACATGAATGCGACTTCGCCGTGGCAACGCAAAATTTTTCCATCGATAAGGCTGCAGAGATCTGTGCTGCATATATATTTGAGGCTGAAAGTCCACAACGGGCTCATTGTTTTCACTTAAACTGAGGTCTAAGTAGTGATAGTTTTGGATTGCAAGTCTGCATGGACATTAATTTCAGAGCCGTTTTCATTTTTTTTTCGCTTTATATTTAAAAAAAAAACCATCACCACTGACCTTCTCATTTAGATATTGCAAGGCAGCGAATGCTATTTTAGAAGAGCATATGGTCTAGCGTTAGACTTCTTCAGAAAACATGAAAGCATCGAATGCAGCTGCAGATAGAATTCTGGAGGGGGGAAAAAAAAACGCGAAAGTTGTTTTTTTTCTTCTAAAGTTCCATCCGTCAGCAAGCGCGGCCAAATTCTTGCTTGTCATCACTGTGAACGTACCGTTTCCCGGCACAGCCCTGATCGCTCACTCTCACTGGTTTCTGCCTCCACAGGTCGGTGGCTGTGCTAACAGAGTGCATGAGGAACAAGGCGTTGGCCAAGTTCTTTCGCGAGCGCCAGGAATCACTCAGGCACTCTTTGCCCCTGGGCTCCTACCTGCTCAAGCCAGTGCAGAGGATCCTCAAGTATCACCTACTGCTGCACGTGCGTCAGTCCGCCTCCGACTATACACACACACTCAAGCAATACACATAGAAATGCAAGTGCAGGCACATATGCTTGCTAATGTTTATCTTTTTTTTTTTTGCATACCAATGCACAAATACTGTAGATGTCCACGATTATTATATAAATACTGTCTGAATCAGCACTAGCGTCCACCAGAGAGGCCAAATGCTTACCCATATGGTGCACAGTGTGCGTGATCCCCTGTATGTAGGTGCAAAATGTATTTGCACCAACGTGCACGGGCACCTGCACTGCTGCGCGCGCGCATGGAGCCCGCGCAAAGTGGCTAACGCCCAACTCTGTGTGTTTGTGTGTCTGTGTGGCTCGCCCCGTGCAGGAGATAGCCAACCACATGGAGAAGGACACGGAGACCTACGAGGTGGTGCAGGAAGCCATCGACACCATGCAGAGAGTGGCGCGGCACATCAACGACATGAAGAGGAAGCACGAGCACGCCGTCAGGCTGCAGGTGCGGCCGCACTGGAGCGACAGAATCACCAGTGGTTGTCTGACTTCCTGTTGCCTTTGCACCATTGCTACATGCCAGCATGCACCAAGTTGCTGCCATGCGATTGGCCAATTGGCTATTACACCCAATAAAGTAGCCAGCTAGCATCTATTAAGATCACTGTTTCCAATTAGATTTAAATTCTAACTTGTTTATTACTGGAAAGAATTGATATTTTATTTATTTGCATTTTGTTTTTGCCAAGACATTCCAGTTTACCTTCTTTTCTGTTAAATTTTGTACAATGTTTAAAACAACTACAAGTCTAACTACAAATCTCTACGATTTGATGCTTCCTGCAGGAAATCCAGAGCCTTCTGACCAACTGGAAGGGCCCTGATCTCATTGGCTACGGAGAGCTGGTTCTCGAAGGAACGTTCCGCCTCCAGCGAGCCAAGAATGAGAGGACGCTCTTCCTCTTCGACAAGCTGCTGCTCATCACCAAGAAACGGGAAGAAACCTACACATACAAGGCTCACATTCTGGTTAGTTCCGCGAAGATTAGAAAAATCGAAACTTTTTTTTGCTCAGCGAAACATTCTTTAATCTCCACAACACAATGCTTCCCCCTCTTCCAGTGTTGCAACCTGATGCTGGTGGAAGTCATTCCAAAGGAGCCTTTAAGTTTCAGCGTGTTCCACTACAAGAATCCCAAACTTCAGCACACAGTCCAGGTAGAGACACATTGCATAAAAGAGCAAAGCTATTTTCCTCCCAAAGTCCGGGTCTTTTGTGAATATAATAACATGTTTTGGTTGAACTACACTTCCACATTGAGCAAGAGTGCAGTCAGAAAGCGTGTGCAGGTGTCTGGTTGTTTTGCAGGGCATCCAGGCTCACCCAAGTCAGTTGCTCAGACATGTCGGGTGCTTAGGGGCTAGTGCGGCCTTTGTTGTTATCTAACCGCTGCTCTGGTCAAAGCATGGGGTAATCTGTGGGAGCTATATGAACAAAAATAGTGGAGGAGGTGTACCCTCACCTTCTAAGACTGCTTTTTAAACGTGCTTCTGAAATGTTCTCTTTTGTGCCGTTTCATGCTCTCCCCTCAGGCCAAATCACAGCAAGACAAGCGCATGTGGATCCTGCACCTCAAAAGGCTCATTCTTGAAAACCATCCTGCCAAAATCCCCGCCAAGGTAGATGCCACCAGACAGCTCACGCTCTGCTGATACACATATCCAGCACAAACCATTTTTTTCAAATAGATAAAGACCTTAGTTTCTTCTTCTTCTTATTCTTCTGTTTTAACTGCATCACTTTGTTCGATGTTCTGATACACCTTCATGTCTTTAATTAAGGTATATATACATATGTGTGCATAGTCTGAGTTTTTTTTTAATACCTCATCTCAAATTTAAAACCAGACCTGTAATGTGGCGCCACCTAGCGGCAATATAAAATATGTCTCAAACTATTTTTTTATTTTATTTAAGGCGAAGCAAGCAATTCTGGAGATGGATGCCATGCGTAAGTTTTCAGGTTTCAAGTTTCAAACCAAAATTATACACACTATGCCAATCATACATTCAGTTGAGGTCTGACATCCTTTCTTTTTCAATTTTTTTTCGCAGACCATCCTGGGTTTCATTATAGTCCTGATGGGGACAAGAAGGAGTCAAAAGATGGTCCGACACCTCGTAGAGGACGCAGAAAAGGTACGACAACGTGAGCATTTGGTAGGAAAGTGTCACAAAATTAGGCTTGAAGACATGATTAATTCATTTTTCTCCCCACAGAGCCTCTATCCAAATTGTTAAAGAATGCCAAGCAAAATGCTGCCAACACAGAAGGTGAAAAGGTAAATAGCAACTAACAATGATCAGTACACGCATCTCTCTCTCTCTCTCGCTCTCTCTCTGACACACACACACGCGCACACACACACACAAAACTGGCCTAACTTTTATGGAAAACTTCCTTCCTTCCAGAGGACAAGTTTCGGCGCAACCCTGCTCTCACCAGTGTCCCAGCTGGCTTTGGGCACTATCGGCCGCAGCCGCAGTCTCATCAACCAATCACAGGAGTCGCTCGACCCCGGCGACCACTATGACCACAGTGACAGGGAGGAGGAGCTGCATCAGCGAGACGCCGACGATGAAGATGAGAGTGGCCTGGTGGGACTCTCCCCGATGACTAATTCTTGCTGCATATAGTCTTTACGTATTTGCATTATTCACGTCTCATCTTTCAGGCTTAATGTTAATAAGAAACATCATGTTTTGTTTAGAGAGGAGGAAAGAGGCTCCAAGTGCCCGGTAAAGGCAGCAGAAAGAGGCTGAACCCTCAGGCGTCGGTAGATAGTATTGAACAGTGGAAAGCATTCAACATGAGCTCTTCAGACTTACAGGTATTGTGTTGTCATTGACATTAGCAATGCTACATGTGATTTCTGCCCAAGTTTTACATTCACATGTAAAACCTCCACTTTGCCTCCACAGAAAGCGAGAGAGTCATTGGTGAGGGACGGGAGTCGCCACCCGCCACTTCGCAGGACCTCCCGTGTGGTGGAGGAACCTCCGGAGACGCCCGTCCCCGCTGTGATAGTCACTCAGAGTGACCACTCTGTGAACAACATCTGGGCAGACCACCGTGTTCGCAGGGCCATGTTCCCCACCCGCCAGAGAACCATGCAGCCCGATGACGAGGACGAAGACATCTACCAGATGTTTGTTCCCACGGAGCAGAGCGGGCCGGAACCTGAGTTCCCCTCCGAGAGGTCGGAGGCCACCTCGTCGCCCAAGACAGTCCGGCCGTGCAGCTGGCACGTTGAACAGGTGCCCACCGTGCAGGTCGACCCACCAGCCAATGGGAGCAGAGTCCTGCGGAGGGCGAGCAGCGCGGGCGAAAAGGCGACAGAGGCCCGGCAGAGTCCCGACAGCGACCTACCGGTTGACAGAAACCTGGAGGTCATCCACACGGAATCATCCAGCAATGACATTAGCGGATCGTCTTCGGCTGAGCAGCTGACGCTCGATGACATTGAGAATGTGTATGATAACATCAGCTACGAGGACCTGAAAAGCATGGGCCTCATCAGAAGGCACCCCGAGGAAAGCCAGTCCTTGAAAGAAACAACCGCGGGGGCGTCCTTGGACCACGCAGCAAAGGTTCAAAGTGCCTCAGAGGTTCCAGCCATCATTGAGCCTTTAATAGAGCCAGATAGCTCATCTGAGAGCAATAGGTCATCCACGCAGGAGGGCAGGCAGACTGAAACGTGTGATCTAAAGATTGTGGAGGAAAACATCTACGACACCATCTGTTTCAGAGACCCTCCGTCAACGGAAGCGAAGGGGGTGAGCGAAGGCGACAGACTCAAACAGGAAAGGGACAGTTTGCTGGCGTCTGAACAGGACCTGGCAGAGAGTCTGAAAGGCTTTCTGTCCGAGGAGAGCCTGCACTTTGCAGAGGACGACGGGCTGGACTCGTCCCACCCGGCACTGTGTACCCCCGAGCCTGATTACTCCTCCTCGTCAGCCTCCGAGACCTTCTCCCACCGCTCCCAAAAGGGGGACAAGATGTCCGAGCAGGTCGACGAGATCTGGAACGACTTGGAAAACTACATCAAGACCAACGAGAAGAAAGCTGACAGACTTCCCGCTGCCTTCCCAGTCAGTGTGAATGAGTCGCCTGAAAAGAAGTCCTCAAGGAAAAGCAGCCCTACAAAAAGCTCCTCAGTAACCAAAGGTCCGCCAGAACATCGGCCAATACCACCACCTGTTACCTCCATACCGTCTTATTCAATCCCCGTCATAAACCTTCCTGAGTCTCAATGTGAAGAGACCAGCGCTGAGGAAAACCATAGTGCTGCCCCTGCATCACGGCCCCTACCCGTCACACCAGAGCCCTTACCAGGCACAGTGAGGAACATTCGCAAGAGGCTGGCCCGCCTCAGCAGCGGCAGCTTCCGCCTAGAGGACGACGACCTAGTGGAGGTTCCCCCGCGAAGTGCACTTCAGAGGGACAGTGCCCTCAAGGAATTCAACAGCTTGTTTCCAGGGGAGTTCACGAGTCTGGACTCACCCTTGGCTTCCTCCCCCTCTCTCTTCCTGGGTGAGTCTGTAGACTTCTCCCTGGATCTTTTGGACAAGTCGAAGAGCCGGGTGTTCCTCATGGCGCGACAGTACAGCCAGAAGATCAAGAAGGCCAACCAGCTGCTGCGCATGAGGAGCATGGACCCAGGGGATTGCGGCGGTCGGGCCAGAGCTGAGAAGAAGCAGAAAGACCTTGCAGCAATCTTGGAGGAGAAGAAGCAAGGAGGTGCCGCTATAGGTAAGTCATCTAGTTCAGGCAAATATCAGGCTTTACCAGCAAGCTGGTTGGTTCACTTACTCATTTTACTCATTGCCATTTCCAAATGGTCATACAATTGCATGACATTCCTGCTCCCTTTTTTAATCGGCTCTCTACCTGCTGCATACGTAGGATGAATGTAGACAATCTGGGAACATTTTCAGCTTGCATGCCAGACTAAGCAAATTTAACACCTCCGCTAAACTTTGGATTTTGCAGGTTAACGAGGGAAAACACAGCTAACTCACACATTGTTTTAATTCTGTGCTTTCAGGGGCAAGGATAGCAGAATACTCCCAACTATATGACCAGGTAATGTTCAAGGATCCTTCAGGTCATACTGGCCGACACCAGTCCCACCCAGGGCTGCCATCCTCTCCGTCCATGCCAGAGACCTGCCTGGAGGACGACTGGCTCCACACCACGTACAGCAACGGAGAGCTGGCGAGCTTTGTTTCCTCGCCCGACGAGCTGGGGGACGCCCGTGCGTCTTCCACCCCGCATCGGAGGCTTACCTCCTCCTGCTCCATCCCATCCCTCCAGAGCCTCCCTCTCTCTCCATCTAGCCCACCATCCCAGAGGTGGACCATGGCTGCGCCGAGCGAGAAAGAGGAGCATGTGTACAGTTCCATAAAGAGAAATCCCTCCTTTAATTCTCCGCCGTCCTCTGCGTCAATGTCTTCCCCCGTCAGCCACTGTCAGTCGGTCGGCTCTGTGTCCAGCCAGCAGCGGGAAAGTGACCAGTCTGGTCTCAGAATTAACGGACCTGCTATGAATCGATCCACGGATTGGTGTCATAATCCAAGTCTGGGAAGTGTAGGTCGGCATAGGAGCCTCCCAGAGCGCTCTACCCAGGGACAGTCAGACCTTACCTTACATGACGGACAGCAGGTGGTGGTCCTGAACCGAGCGTCTGCGCTGAGCATCCTCAGTGCCACTGAGAACTATTTGACTAACTTCAAGGACAACGGGGAAGACGATGACGACTACGTGGAGATTCGCTCGGAGGACGAGAGCGAAAGGGAGCAGGACAGGCCGGCGCAACGACGCGGCGGCTCGGCTGCCCTCTCCAATCAGAATCCCCTTCACTCCCAGAGTCTGCCGTGCACGCCAGTGCGCTCCTGCAACCCGCTGAGGTCTCTGGACCGCAAAGAGTTGGAAAAGTACCTGTGGAGCGAGCCGCAGCACAGCCAGCCCAAAATAGTCCAGTCGCTGAGGGAGAAGTTGCATTGTCTGAGTTCAAGCAGCTTCGCCTGAACTCTGCCAAAAACATACACCGAACAACACAGACACTGCTGCTTCGCCTGGAACGCTTCAGCGCCATTTCCACAAACAATACAGAAAACTATCAAACAAGCGCGATCAATCTCTCGACATACATTAGAAGCAATGTGCCTGTTTGCACACACAAACTCATGTAAACACCTTAAACTCTGTTACAAGGCTTCAGTGTACAATGCACAGTAGTTTAGTCAGACTTGTAAAAGTGCACGTGAGCTGCCTTAGCACTTCCAGGTTCAAACCGCCTCCTACTTTATGTTTAAAATAGAGATAGTGGCAGTGAGAGGTTTTCAAAAAGTGGACACAGCCAAAGGTCCAATGTGTAACATTTAGCAGAGCTCCTGGCATGAAGTTGAATTTAATAATAAAAAGAAAACACAACACATGTTTTGGTTGCATGGCGTCACAACAATATGTATTTGCCAACAATAATAACAACAATCAGAAGCATCTAAAAAAACAAAAATGATTAAATTCCTGTGTAATATTGTGCCACCACATTTATTCAGTACAGAGAATATGGATCTGCTCAGGTTCTATGATTTAACCCTGACGTCCCGGCTGGAATAACAAAGATGTAAGATCAAGTGGAACATCAGAAAATGGCGATTAACATTCATTTTGCATGCAGTATGCTTTCTTCCCAATTGATTCTACTAAATCTTACATACTGGACCTTTAAAAAAGAAAAAAAAAAGTTCTGCCATTTCTAAAAGCTTTAAGTTTAGCTGATCTGACTCAAACTCTTCTACTGCTTTAACAGATCCTGCTTGAGCACATGTACCAAAAAGTGCTGTACAGATATCAAAAGAGTGTGGGCAATCCCATAAAAACTGCATAAAAGCCAGTCCTATCTTTTCATTCTGCCCAACACCATACGTGGAAGTACAAACAAACATCAGATACATTTTTAGTGTTTAAAATCACTGTAAGAGGTACATTTTAAGCACTAGCTCATCTAAAGTTTTTAATTGTCCGTTAAACAGCAGCTGTTCAAATTTGCAATCCTTGTGTTTGCTTCTCAGGCTCGTTCATTTGAGGTTGTTTTTTTTTTGCAGTACAAAGCAAAGGAAACGTTGTGGCTACAACAAGAGCCATTAAGTTAAGTATAGCTAGATATGGTCCAATGAGCATATTTTATTTCATTTTCCTACAGCATTAGGTTTCATGCTTTAAAACCAAGAGTTTTTTGGCATATTGAATTATTTACCGGCAACAACACACGTTTGGATTTACTTTGAATCTGTGCGTGTAACTCAGAGGTGAACGTCAAGATAGAGGGAGATTGCCATCACAGAGAATGAAATGTGCATCTAAACAAGTGGTTGATGTTTTTTTTCCCTTTTGATTTGTCATCATTTGTTTTTAGAATGGGGCCACAAAAAGGAGAAACAGCTCAAAATAGTACTGTATTTAGTATATTTTCTCAAATGGATTCTTGATTGTTTACTTTGTGCTATGAAACGCTGTCACACTACTGATTTGCATTTACAGTCTCCATAAAACGATTGTCAGTCACAATAGGGATCATACAACTGGTGATTTCTCTCCCCATGAAGGGTATCCAAGTGCTTATCACACACTCTCAACAGTCTATAAATATATATTTTAAAAAGAATCAGAAAAGATGTTTTATTTATTTGTTTACCAGATACTTGGGCCCTTATTGCTATTACTTCAAGAGAAAAAAAAGGTTAAATATATTTATTTAAAATAGATTTATTCATGTCTAAGGACAAAGAAAAAAAAAAGTCAAACTGTGAAGGTGGGTTTACTATTTAGGCACTGCCTGATGAAAGTTACAGCCAGCACCAATGCGTAGAAAATTTAAAAGCACAATAACTTGGCCAACAGTTTGTGTCAAGAAAATGTGCCTCAAAAGCAAGTAAGGATTATGAAGTATGTTTTTATTTCTTACTGTACATTTTGATTTCACTGGTGTGGACTGTCAGTCCTCATTGACTCTGTTTTGCACTTTTCTTTCTTTTTTTAAGTTTTATTTGTAAACTCTTTGTAAAGATGTACATTTTAGGAAGGTTACTCTTGTATGCCATAGGAGGAATGCTTAAATAATGCTTTAATGATTAAGTTAAGTGTACTGTATTTTTTTTTTTTGTTACTGCCTAGTTGTCAAGAGAACAATGTATTGGATGTAATAAATTCCAATTAAACTCATTGCAGTGTGTTTGTGTTCTTCAGGAATGTCATGAAACATGAAACAAAAACTATAAGCAAGCATAAACAGACCATTTGTAGCTGCATTTGTTTACGTACACAGACTATAAAGAAACAAAGTAACTGCTGTATTTTTATTCCTTCATGATAAGATTTTCGAGAGTAGGTTCATTTACAATGCCAATAAAATCTATTCAGTCTCCTTGGTTGTTCTTTTTTTCTTTACCGTGTTATTGTAGCAGGCTGACTAATGAAGCAGCGACTGCACACAGACTTCAGACACAGGTTAGATAGGAATTTATACTGCAGTCATTTGAGATACCTAAACTGCACACAGGTGATCTTGATTTCACTAATTGTGGTCTGGATTAATTAGTTGGACCTATATTGAATTATGTTTGTCGCCTAGGTATAGGGGGCAAATAAGTATGAAATTGCATATCTTTGTAAATACATATATTTGCAATTGACTGACATTAGCTTGTAACTTGTGAGTTTACTTACATCAGAGCTTCTCTGGATGGGAGATCAAGTGGGTCACGAGAAAAAAGGGAATCTGCCGATAAGGGGGGAAAATGTCAATGCAGAAGTCATTCATCCAGCCTACCAGTTTCACTCTAATCATTTTTTTCGGGTTTGCAAGTAATTCACGGATTCACATGTCCAGCAATAATATGTCGGCTAACATAACAGTTTCCAGGGAAGAGCCATTAGTAAAAGTTTCACCACTAGATGTCACCAAATTGTAAACTTAGTTTAACAGAAAGTGGTCTGCGCCAAAAGGATAAGAAATTGAAGCAAGTCGACCTTTTGGGTTGAACTGACCTTGAATCGTTTAATGTGGTGATTTAACGTAGCTTCGGACACGACAGGACACGGTTCTTTCAATAATTGTATTAATGTTAATCAACTACAGGCGCGTGCTGCATTTCCAGTTCCAGGAGGAAATGGCACGGCCTGCTGGGAAATGTAGTTTACATGTAAATATAGCGCAACAAAAAAACTAAGTTAAATTACATGTTTGAGAAAACGTCATGACGAAAGCATTAATTTTTTTTAAAAAAAAACGAGGGATACGCCCACACGTTCTCTCCTACATAGTAGCAATTTTTTTAAAATATATATTTTCTCGAACCTTCTGGTCAACACCGGCTTACCCATAGTGCACTGCGGCGCCGTCTTTCTTCTCGGTTGCTTGTGGTGCATCAAAAATGTCGCTATTAGACGGTCCGCTAAACATCTTTGCCCAGAGGGCAACAGGCGAAACTGTTCGCACTCAAAATGGTGAGTTATATGCCGATGGGCCTTGTGTTTTATATGTACCTGGCGAAATGAAGTTGTGTTTATTATTAGACGCGTAGCATGATTTCCGTTTCTTGCCGCTAACACGTGTGGATAGTGCTAATGCTAGCTAGCTCTGGCTGGAGCTTCTCTGTCCTCCGCGAAGCCACCGCGTTGTGGCTGATTAAATTCTCCAGGGCACATCAGCATCTGTCACTCTCGACCTAATTGCGCTTCACGCAAGCGATAATTATTAAACTATTTTCCCATTTCAGTACCTTCCACTCGCACTCCCATGAATGGATGGCTATGCTAATGGGATATAATGACATGTCACGGTCTGAGGGTGTGGTTAACTTGCTGTGTACCGCTCCAAATAAGATGACAAAACACTTTAAAGTTATTTATCTTAATGCGTGCATTTTTCTAGACGCTACGTTCCTGCCTGGCAATGAGTTTCAAGATCACTTGATATTAGCAAGCTGCAACTTCCTTTTTTGATTTTGCAGTCATGGCCGCAGCATCCATCGCTAACATCGTCAAGAGCTCCCTGGGACCTGTCGGCCTTGACAAGATGTTGGTCGACGACATTGGCGTATGTCCTGCACCCAATCCAAATCAAAGAGATCTGTGATAATTTACGATTTTGCAATCAAATGAACTATTCTCCGACTTTTTCCGCTTGCCTCGGTGCAATGGCAGGACGTGACCATCACCAACGATGGAGCCACCATCCTGAAGCTGCTGGAGGTGGAGCACCCGGCTGCCAAGGTCCTCTGCGAGCTGGCCGATCTCCAGGACAAGGAGGTCGGAGATGGGACCACTTCTGTGGTAAGCAGGGTTTCAGCAGTGGCTTCTGCCATGATGCCATATTTGGTGTGTCCTGTTTTAGTACCGTGCGTCTGCACTTCCTCACAGATGTGTGGCTATGCTAACAGGAGAGAGAAACAGTCCGTCAGTGTCTGAAGGGGTCGAGCAGCACAATTTCTGCCGCTCCTAATGTAACGACGGCACAGTTCCATCACAGTTCCGGGCTGTTTGGCTGCTATTGTTAATGTCTGCCTCTGTTTTTAAATGTGTCTCGGGTTGTCCTTTCAGGTCATTCTTGCCGCTGAGTTGCTCAAGAGTGCAGATGAGTTGGTGAAGCAGAAGATTCACCCCACGTCAGTCATCAGTGGATATCGTCTTGCTTGCAAGTATGATCTTGAGCGCTTTCTTCCTCTGTTTCCACAAAGAGACTGGAGCGGACGCACTTTTAAACCGACAATGCTTTGTTCACATGCAAACTTGGTTTCCATCTTGCAGGGAGGCCGTCCGTTACATCAATGAGAACCTTACTATTGGGACAGACGACCTGGGCAGAGAATGTTTAATCAGCGCAGCCAAGACCTCCATGTCCTCAAAGATTATTGGAGTGTATCCTTTTTCTTTTTTAGTTGTGCACATATGACGTAAGCCCATTTTACACTGAAAATATGCAAGACAAAGCCTTCATTGACCTTAACCGTTGGCCCTCAGTGATGCGGAATTCTTTGCAAACATGGTGGTGGATGCCGCCATGGCTGTGAAGTTTGTGGACACCAGGGGTGTCGCCAGATACCCCATCAACTCTGTCAACGTGCTGAAAGCCCATGGCCGCAGTCAGAAGGAGAGCTTCTTGGTCAATGGATATGCACTGAACTGCACTGTTGGCTCACAAGGTGGGTTTACCGCACTCATCCATTTGATTTGCTATTGATTGAATTCCCATTTAAATTTGCTGCAATGCCTCACCTGATGGCGTTAGCAGTGATACGCGTGGGAGAGAGCAGAATGGCTTTGAAAGATTCCAGACACGTCGCTCCTGGACTGTGTCGCTTCTTTTGTTGCCAGACAATGAAATGAGAACTGTCGGTGTAAATTCACAACTCAGTCTGGGTTATCAAAGCACAACATTTCCTGTCTTCAACCTGTTGTTTTGCTCATTCAAAGGAATGGTCAAGCGTGTTGCAAACGCCAAGATTGCCTGCCTGGACTTCAGCCTGCAGAAGACCAAGATGAAGATGGGCGTCCAGGTCATCATCAACGACCCTGAAAAACTCGACCAGATCAGACAGAGGTAGAGTATATATATATACATATATATATATATACCTTTCTCATTATCTTTGTCTACACTTCGAGCTAGGGATGTTAACAACTAATTGATTATCGATTAATTGTCGATTAAGAATTTAGTCGATTAAATTAGTTGTAATTCATTGAAATTTTTTTAGAGTGGGTTTTTTGTTAAATGGCGTGGTGAACACCTGTACCAACATTATTGAAGGGTTGAATAATGTGTTTGTTACACATTTTTCATTGTGAAATTTAGGTTCTCAGGAAAAATTGCCACTTATCAATTAATCGTTAATCGTTCAATACGGTCAATCAACTAACGATTGAATTAATCGATAATTTGCATCCCTACTTCGAGCATCATCCCATTTAAATTTGCTGTGAAACTGAACAAGTAGTTTACACAGTGATACGCGTGGGAGAAAACATCAACGGTACCAAGTCGTCGAACCAGCTTCTGTCTGGCTGTTTCGTCACGACGTTGGGCTGGACATTGCTTTGTCGCATTTTGATTTCACTCTCCCAGCACCGGCCGTCCAAAATGAAATGATAAAGAAGAAATTGAATTGCGTCTGCAGGGAATCGGACATCACAAAGGAGAGAATCCAGAAGATCCTGGCGGCGGGCGCCAACGTGGTCCTGACCACCGGCGGCATTGACGACATGTGCCTCAAGTACTTTGTGGACGTCGGGGCTATGGCAGTGCGACGGGTTCTGAAGAGGGACCTCAAACGCATCGCCAAGTCGACGGGAGGTAGGGCGCAGTTGCGAGGACACTTTGGCTTTCGTTCAGACTGCCAGCCAAAATCCGATTTTTATCCCATCCAGATTAAAACGATTAGAGATTAAAAGACGGCTCCTTTGTAGTGTAAACAGTCACAAATCACATGAAATCCGATTTTTGCATAACGGATTGAAACCACCTTGGGGAGGTAGTTTCAGATGGCATTTGGACAGACACGTATCTGTCTGAACAGCTCCAAACGCACCAATTGGTTTTGACTGTCTACACGCGCTGGACGACGCCTCCGCTCCGACGCCGTTGCTTCAGCAACCTGTCAGATGGGTCAGTAATGTGGCCCAGTCTGAACAGAGTCAGATCGCATTTGGACACTTGCTAAAAAACAGTGTGGAAATTCAGCCTGAAAAATCAGATTTGAGAAGGAATCTGATTTGAATCGGATTTGAGAAGTAATCTGATTTGAATCAGACTTGAGAAGGAATCTGATTTGAATCAGACTTGAGAAGGAATCTGATTTGAATCAGACTTGAGAAGGAATCTGATTTGAATCGGATTCGCCTGCAGTCTGAACGCAGCCTTTGTTTAATGGTCTTTGTCCTCTTGATCGTAAACATGTGAACGTGGCAGTTAAGGCCAAAACTAATAACTAATAAAATAAAATTTTCAATTCCCAGCCACCATCTGCCCCTCTCTGACCAACCTGGAGGGAGAGGAGACGTTCGAAGCCACAATGCTCGGTCAGGCCGAGGAGGTCGTGCAGGAGCGCATCTGCGACGACGAGCTCATCCTCGTCAAGAAGTAAGAGACGAGGAAGACGCGTTTGAGCCTTCGTCTACAAACCTGCTGTAGCCCGACGGGCGTTGACTCACCTTTTTTTTTTTTTTCCTCCCAGCACCAAAGCACGCACATCGGCGTCCATCATCCTGCGCGGCGCCAACGACTTCATGTGCGACGAGATGGAGCGCTCGCTGCACGACGCCCTCTGCGTGGTCAAGCGGGTGCTGGAGTCCAAGTCCGTGGTCACCGGCGGCGGCGCCGTGGAGGCGGCCCTGTCCATCTACCTGGAGAACTACGCCACCAGCATGGTGAGCAGAGCGCGCCTGGTTCCGAACGCAGCGGCGCGGTCGTACCTCTTTTCGTCCTCGCGCTTTAATGTCGGCACCGCCGCCCTTCCCTCCCCCACCACCAGGGCTCCCGGGAGCAGCTGGCCATCGCCGAGTTCGCCCGCTCCCTCCTCGTCATTCCCAAGACGCTGGCGGTGAACGCGGCGCAGGACTCCACCGATCTGGTGGCCAAGCTGCGCGCCTTCCACAACGAGGCTCAGGTTAACCCCGAGCGCAAGAACCTCAAGTGGTGAGTCCTGACTGAACGCCTCTCGCCAATTCCAATACGCGAGGGGAAACATTGCGCTGACAAAATGGTTTTTAAGACATCGCTTTTGTCTGAGTGAAACCCGGTTTTTGTGTGCGACACAGGATCGGTCTGGACCTCATCAACGGCAAGCCCCGAGACAACCGCCAGGCCGGCGTGTACGAGCCCACCATGGTCAAAACAAAGAGCCTGAAGATGGCCACGGAGGCCGCCATCACCATCCTCCGCATCGACGACCTCGTCAAGTCCTTCCCGGAGCAGCAGGAAGGCGGGCCGTCCTACCGGGACGCGGTCCAGTCGGGATCTCTGGAGGGTTAAAGAGGGTCCAAACTTTCACCCGTCTGTATTTATCCAGTAGGAGCTCTTCATGGCTGTCGCTTTCTAGTGTGAGGCCGCGCACTTGGCCTGTTTACTGTTCACCCACTCCTTCTCTGTTTGGCTCTCAGTGTTACTCTGAGTATTTGTTTTCTGGAAACCCAATAAAGGTCCAATGGTTGTAAATCACCGTTGATTAGTCAAAGCCGAATCGACTGGGTGTTTTCATTGCAGGCTGCAGACGCTGGTTTGTGGCTTATGATTCTTTATTGACTGCGGGTGGGGAGGGTTGGTGGGGTTAGAATGCAGGAGCACAAGAAACATTTAGTTACAAGCACGATGCAGCAAAGGCGAGCACACTTGAAGCTATGGCACTTGGCACCTCGGTTCAAGGCTGCAGGACAGTGGAATGTTGATTCTGATCTGCACTGAAAAGCGACACCTAAACATGATCAGAAAAATGTCTAGAAAAATTAACAATGTAGTTCATCCTAAAAGCCTTTCAAGTTTCAGAATTACATACTGAGGTACATTAGAAACTGGTTAAGGCAAACTATATTTCAAACATTGATGCTTTTTAGTGCATGTTAGAACTTTTCGTACCGTGTCTGAACATCAAGTCTACTGTACACACATTCTCAGGAGTTCCAGTTTTAGATGATTCATAATAAATAGTTGACATGATTCCCAACAATGGTAAAATTTCACCTTATTTCCCACTAGGAGGCTGGGCTTGCTTCTAAATGATGCTTGTTATTATTGGCCCATAAGACGGTAAATGTCAACTACGCGGCGCAGAGTCTAATCTAACCAGAGGATAAATTCTGCCACCGTGGAGCTTCATTCTCCCACAGTGGGGAAGATCAAACATTCAACTAAAGGGAAATTGTAGTAGACGGACACACCCACATGCTTTTGCAGACCTGAGGAGATCATTTAAGTTCACAGTGACGTGTAGCTATTATTGCATAAGGTCCAACAATTACTTAATATCGACGATATATATATGTATATCGCTAAGAACTGGGATAATTCTAATGTCTTCATTCGCGTAAACAGAGTTCCCTTATTCCCGTGAAGTCGACTGCAACCACCAGAAGCTCATCTCACACCCTCTCCACGCACATGGCGATGCCCATCCCCCCTCCAATGCACAGAGAAGCCACGCCCCTTTTGCCCCCTTCCCTCTGGAGAGCGTGCAACAGGGTCACCAGCACCCTGCAGCCGGACATACCGATGGGATGCCCGAGAGAGATGGCGCCGCCGCTGACGTTTACCTACGGAGGAAAAAAACGACGTGTCGGCATCGCATGTTCTGACAAAGTTTGCATATCAACCATGGGTAAAAAAAAAACAAAAAATGTATACCTTGTCAACATTCAGACCAAGCTCCTTAACAACAGCGATAGACTGGGCGGCGAACGCTTCGTTGATCTCAAATAAGTCGACCTGGTCCAGCTGCCAACCTGCTTTCTCAACCTGAAAGTGGCAACACCATATCACAGAAAGGTCATGTGAGTACACGTCTGGCAGGTCGAGGTCACAGTAGCTGCGTTTCCATGACAGTATTTCGCAAAATAAAAGCGATATTTCTAAAATTTCGGCGAAGTACAATTGCGATTTTTGCCAGCGTTTCCATTCAATGGTGCGACGCGCATAAGCCATAATTCTCATAAAATCTTGCGGGATGTTAGATTAACCTAAGATTTTACGTGAATTACATTTGCTTTGTTGGTTTGCTGTCAAGAATGGTTGCTATATTTTTCTGTTTGATTACTTGTAAAAAATATTCCATCCATTTGAGAGTTTTTTCGAAGTTTAGGTGTTTCCATTACCAATTCTTTTCTTGCGATATTTAGGTTTTGCGAAATTCAAAGGGTAATGGAAACGCAGCTACTGACGAGCCAATTCCCTCGGCGTTCCCTCAGCGAGTGTTGTGTTCGGGTGTGCCCCGTCGGAATTTCTCACCGCTTTCCTGATGGCCGGTATCGGCCCTGTGCCCATGACGGATGGGTCGAGGCCGACTTGAGCGAAGGACACGATCTTTGCCATGGGCTTGACGCCGCGCCTCTCAGCCTCCGACTGGCTCATGAGGACGGTCGCTGCTGCCCCGTCATTGATACCTAAAAACAACAATGAGGTGTTCATACATTTATAATGAAATAGCGACCATAACAGTAACTAAGCTAGGTACAGACAAACTAATTCCAAATGAAAATTGCGATATTTAGGTTTTGCACAATTCTGGGGGTAACGCAGGAAACGCAGCCACTGACCTGAGGCGTTTCCCGCAGTGACGGTTCCGCTGCCGTCCTTGACGAAGCAGGGTCTGAGCTTGGACATGCTGCCCAGGTTGCTGCTGTGCCGTGGAAACTCGTCTACTTTCACCTCCACCGGACCTGTGGGGTGAAAAAAAAAAAAAAAGGTCAACGTTCAATCTCTGAAGCTGAAGTCAGAGGGGTTGCGGTGTCGTGCGACAGCTTGCCTTGTCTGCTGGCCACTGTGACGGCCACGACCTCGTTGGCGAAATGACCCGCTTTCTGCGCCGCCTCGGCTTTGTTCTGCGACCGGACGGCAAACTGGTCCTGCTCCTCTCTGCTGACCTTCCACTGCTTCGCCACATTCTCCGCTGATGGGCCAAATTCATACAACGTTAAATAATAAAAACCAGTTCAGACGTGGTGCAAATAAGGCTCTTTTTCCAAGGGTGTTTTTTTTTCTTTTTTTTACTTTGTGCCTACCCGTGATGCCCATGTGGTAGTTATGAAAGGCGTCCGTCAGGCCATCGGACACCACGGAGTCCTGCAGGGAGGCGTCGCCCATCTTCACACCTGCTCTCATGTGCAGGGTGTGAGGAGCCTGCGTGCAGAACAACCACGCTATCTGTCCGCACTTTCATGAAGAAAAATAAATAATAAAGTGCCGATGTGACTACCTTGCTCATGTTCTCCATGCCCCCTGCCACGACCACCGTGGACTCTCCAGACATGATGGACTGAGCTCCCAGACAAACGGCCTTCAGCCCAGAGCCACACACCATCTGGCAGCTCCACGCCGGCACTGGGTAGGGGATGCCTGCCGCAACGCTGGCCTGGCGAGTCGGGTTCTGACCATGACCTTAGAGAGCGACAGAGAGAGAGAGAGAAAAAAAAGACTCATTACAGATCAATTCAGTATTGCTGAAAGTGGATAAAGAAAGTGAATATAAAGTTGCCTAAAAACCACTGTTCAAATATATGAATTATTTTCATCCAGTTATTTTTTTTTAATTGAAATTCATTTTTGGTCAAATAATGGTTAAATCAATAAAATAAGAAGTTTATTGTGAACTGTATGATTTTTTAATGTAACAATGTAATAAGCAGCAGCCCTTATTTGCACTGAACTGGAGAGAACAGTGTGTGGTTCCAGAGTTCCAAAATAAATATTGTAATTACAATTGTCTTAATGTGAGTGTAAAGCCTTTCAGAGAGTAGAACTGCAGGTGGAAACTGACACAGTCATGCGGGATCTGTGCCACACTGTTTATCTTGCCGAACTTTCACCTGCTGTCAGGACATGTCCCATGATAACCTCGGAGACCTCCTCTGGCTTGACGGAGGCTCGCTTCAGCACGTCCTTGATCACCACTGAGCACAAGTCCTTCAGAGGCACCGTGGACAGGGCCCCATTCAAACAACCTGCATCAAAAAATGACAATAATTGCATTACTGTAAGATAGATACCAAAACATAAGACAATCAGACCGTCTTAACGACCATTTATTATGCAGTAAATAATAACATAATGTCAGATTACAAACATGACAATGTAAAGTTTTACAGTGCTGCTTCAAGTCCTCCTTTCCAGGTTGTTTGTCTTTTTTCTTAAGATAATCTGTGAATTGTGTTTGTTTAAATATGAACGTATTTCATTCAGTTGTATTTTCCCTAAATTTTGGATTTCATTCCGAAAAGGTTGTTTGAAAGGAAACTGTCAATAAAGAACTGTCTTGTTGATGTTCCCTTTTACCGAGCTGGTACGTATTTTGGTTAGGGATTTGAGTAAATAAATGCATAAAAACTCACAACACACTTGATCACATCATATCCTGGAAAACATGAACACGCCCAACGAGCTATCGCAGGTAACCAATGGTGCGCAGCGCGTGCCCTGTGGGGTTATGAGCAAGCAGCCAATCAACGCTTTGAAGAGGCTCCCTGACCAATCAGTGGACCAATCAGAGCTCTGTACGACTTTGCGTCTTCTGATGAATGAAAATGAATCGCCTTGCCAAATTCAACAAGCGACTTCAATTAAAACCCTTCAACAAATAAACACACCGGTAGAATCAAGGCCGCGACGACAGTACGTTTAACAAGACGTTTAACTCGCTATTGGCATGCAGACACAATTCCTGCTGTATGAGTGTAAACAGGAAAGCAATGGTTAAGTCCCATTCGAGCTGTCATGCATTTCATTTTTTTCCCCCCAAGGATTTTAAAACTCTTACCGATTGGCGTCCGAGCAGCAGACACGATAACAACGGGCTCGGAATTCATTTTGTAAGAGTAGCTGTTTGTTTAGTGGTGTTGCGTCTGGGAGTCGTAACTGTTTGTCCGCACTACACCGAGATGTTGTGTACCATGGTTTTATAGAGACACGGTGACAGTGCGTCACTCGACGGTAGGAAATGTCGACTCGGTACAGGAAAGACCTGCACCACAGTGCCACCCTGTGCATTGGAAGATAAGAGCATGTTTTCTTTTGCAGTATTTTTTTCCCTTTTTTAATTTTTTTTTTTTTTTTTTTCATGTTACTATTTAGCCTGCACTTTTGTGCTTTGTCTTGAACAAACTTGAATCTTATAACCACGTTAATTTGTTGAACATTAAAACAATTTCAATCAAATCATAACAGGCAAAAAACCCTCCACACATTAGAGCTCCCAGTTGAATTGAACTGAATTCTCAATTATATGTTCAAATGTTTTAGGATAGATTCATTGACTCGTCTCTGTTGCGATGCATATTTTGACACGACACCGGAAAACACTGTCATATCTGACAGCATAAACAAACAAGAAATTATGCGTTCAACGCGGCCTTTTTTTTTTTTTTTTTTTAACGAGAAGACTAACGACACAGGTGTAACTAATTGAACTAATCTCACTCCAGCCAAGTAACTAAATGTGAGTGTTTGTTTACGTTTTTCACGGAGAGCAACGAGACTGTAGAGCGAACAAAAGTAGTACCTACAGGACAACCGCTAGATGGTGGCAGTGAGTCATATGTATAGGCCAGTCCCTGAACCCGCTGGCATGGCAACGATCGGCAAACAGACGTGTTTCCATCCTCCGCAATAATATTTCTCGATTTCACTCGTCTGACTGCTGGACAATACGACTTTAAAATGGAAGAAGGTTTTAAAACGTCAGAAAAGACTCCCGAAGCCGACGAGGGCTCTAAAAATCCAGAGCCTCACAGGTAAGTTACACTTTTATCTAAGAAGACCGGACGCAAACGTCAGAATTGTGACTTTAAAGTAATGGGGGAAACTATGTAAAAATGTCAAACGTTTCCAGATTGACTTTAGTATTCTGACAGACTTAAAAAAAATGTGCAAAAAAAATCTAAAGAACAAATCATTACAATAATATCAAGTGTGGTTTTAATTCTATAGTAATAGCCTTTTTTTTTTATTTATTAACCATGGAGAAGCGGTAAGTGTTTTGTCAGAGTACAATAATATGTGTTTCTAAAACAATGCATTCCATCCACATGAGTATTTTCTTTTCTTCAGCGACTCCACTTCAGATTTTAAGAAAAGCCTAAGAATGAGGATACACGATGAGAAGACAGAGTTAAAGGTTTGTTCCATACTCCAAACTCTAACTTTTGCCATTCTGTATTCCATTTTATTATTCACCACAATAAACTAGTCCCCAATTTACTTGCTTGCTTGTTTTTTTGCCTTTAATTTGGATTCTGTAACCATTCACCTAAATATGACAGTCATTGTTGAATTTTCTGCGAGTGTTATTTTCACTTGTAACAGTGACTCACTAATATAACACAACATATTGTGATGTACACACAGATCAATCTTTATCGAATTACCCGGAGCAAAAAAACAATGCCTTTTGTTTGTAACCTATTTGCGCCACAGACTGGATGGTAACCTTTCTATTTGTGTTAGTTGATTGACACTCAGAAGATCCACAACCTCCTGAGAGAGTCGGGGACATTAGTGACCAACATCGGAGCTGCAGCAGATGCCAACAACTTGTTGCGCAGGAAGGAGCAGGATGAAGCGAGCACGCAGAGGTTGGAGACGCTGGAGCAGGAAAACGAGATCACTCAGGAGAAATTTGAGGAGGTGGCTCGAGGATGGTCGGAAGCGTTGGAGATAGTCATCCCCCAGGATCTCCAGGGGGCCATCAACAGGCAGAAGGGCCTGTGTAGAGTCATCGTAGAGGACAAGGAGAGGCTTGTTGCTGACCTGCAAAATGTAAACCTGCCGTCCTCACATTGAAAACAAGCAAATCTATGTGCCGTTTGTAACCAACATTATTTCTAAGCTGCTTGCTGCTACTTTCTGAAGCTCTGTCACGTCCGCTGATTCACACTTTGTATCCCAATGCGACCAGGAGCTCAGGATTAGAGATGACAGCTACGTGAAGGAATTAAAGGGGCAGGAGGAGGAGCTGGCCTTGCTCATCGAGAGGATGGAGGACCAGATCAAAACCATGACGAGGGCCTACAGGGAGGAACTGGCCCAGCTGGAGGTGCGACTGGGTCTGTAGCGGCAAGTGGTGCGACATGACAGCAAAACAGCAAAGGAGATCAGACTGGTTTAGAAGTTCGGAATTGTTTAAATATTTCAATTTATGCAACCATCCCAAAGCTCTCCTGGTAAGAAATGACAGCTTCAGTCAGTTGTTTTGGTGCGGAACAATAAAATACCGCACACTGGCTTTCAAGGATTGTTATTTCTACTCCTGAAATGCAGCTGGATTGCAGAGGAGGCTGAAATCTCAAGCTTTTGTGTTGCAAACTTGAGTCACTCTTGGCACTGAATCATAAGTGCTGTTTTCGTAGTTGGATCAGGAACAGAGGGCATTTTAACAAAATAAAATGGGGAAATTAAACAGTACAAAAGGCTTTTGCGGACAAGACTGACAGTAAAAAATAAATGTGATTGGTCCACACTGGCTGCTGTAAACATAGAAGTCATTCAATCATGGTGTTTCCCTCTTCAAACACTTCCTATTGGCTTTATTCCCTGGTGGATACACACAATACATCTTCTTGCGAAATGGGATCTTGGAAGTGCACAGAATTTGCCTGCTGTGATTTTAACAACCACCGGCAACATGTCTGTCCTTTAGAGAATCTACCAACAGGAAATGGAAGTTCTACTCACAAGAGACCAGGCAGACTGGGAGCAATACATGAAGGAGCTTCTGGAGAAAGAGGTCACATTAAAAAAAATAAAGACATAAATAATTAAGTAAAGCAAAAAAGCGCGGGTCCATATGCTAACTTAACTCTCTGTGTGTTTGCAGCTGAAGGAGATGCCGCTGAGAAGGAAGAAAGTGGAGAGCTATGAGCTGAAAATCCACAGCCTCATGTTGGACAACACCTGCAAGTACAGCCTCATCCAGATAGAGCGGAGCGACCAGGCTCAGGTGGGCGCGGGCGCACATCCACAGCGGTCGTTCCATGTGAATAAATGTGCAGCGTTTTATTTATTTATTTATTTAGTCCAGCACTTACACACCTGCAGGTTGTGGAGAGGGAACATCAGAAGATCAAGGCCACCAGAATGATCGCGTCGCTCAAACAAATAAAGCAGGAGGATCAGATCGTGGTGAACACCTTTAACCTGGCCAACATGATGAGAAGGACCAGGAGGTGGCGCTCTCACTCACTCACTCACACACACACACACACACACACACACACACACCATCACAGATCTCACTGCCAAAACTTGCAATCACCTTGAACTTCTTCCAGCATGGAGTCAGAGCTGAGGAACCTCCTGGGACAGTATTCCGGTCAGGAGAGACAGTTCAAGGACAGGAGCCAGTTTCTGTGCGACGACTACAAGCGCAACATCCTGCAATACGAACGCATCCAAGACCAAATCAAGTGAGCCCACTGGTGTTACGATGAAGCCTGCAGATGCTCTCGATCGCTCAGGGTTTGAAGTCTCTCACCTCTCATCTCTCGTTCATCTTGCCAACCTTTCAAAAGAACGTCTTTTCATTGTGCTGTGACGAAACAAAGGGGCAACTATCCATCATTCAGATGGAGATGAAGGAGAAGTAGAGTCTCTGAACCTGGAAGCTGCCGCCCAGATGACTGACATGTTATGTAACAGCATTTTCACCTTGTGAACAGCACTGGATGCTCTTCTTCGAACTCCCAAGTGTTTAGAGTTGATGCAATGCATTGTGGACGCCCAAAGAGAAAAGACTTGAGTTGCAGCTACCAGGTTAAACTGGCTGGAAACAATCTGATTGGTCATTGTGAATTGGTTTCTTCCAAACGTTACCTCTATTTTACAGCCACTTTCCATCGACTCCTTTTCTGATTGAAATCAAAAGGTCCATCCGTATTCCAACCTTCTTCCAACCTCCTTCTCCCGTCACCACCGCCTCCACCCCTCTTGCTTCACGCAGGCACTTCGCGGTCGCCGACGTCCGAAAGTTCAACGACATGTGGCTGATGGTGGAGGCCGAGGTGAAGCAGCTCGTGGAGCGCGCCCTGGTCATCGACTCGCTCATCTGCAAGGAGCTCGGCTTGGCGTGGGAGCAGCCGCACATGCCCTTGATGGAGGTGAGCGGGCCCTTCCAGCCCAAGAAGAAGAAGAAACGGAGCTCGCAGAAGAACAAGGAGGTGTCGGATGGCGGCGCGGCCGCGGCCGACGGGGCGCACAAGAGAGAGTTGGCGGTCGCGGAAGCGCCCGCGGAACTGGACCCGGATGGGAGCGTGTGCAGTACGGAGGAGTGGGACCGCATGTTGGTGGAGTCGCTGACGGAGCTGCTGTTTGACGAGGCGGTGAGGAGCAAGTTCAAGGGTTCATGCACACGCACTGTCAGGAAATTATGCCGTGAACAAAGTTTCCCTCCAATCTCAGGACTTCCTGTTGGACGAGAAGTTCTTAAACCTTGAGGACAGAAATGAAGGCAAGGCCAAGAAGCTGAAACCTCTCCTCAAAGTAAGTTATCAAAAATCCAAATTTGTTGGCGTCGTCTTCAGATTGTCTGGTGCCCAACTCGATGAAACTGACTTCTTGTATTTTACCCCTCGCAGTCACTGGGCCTCGAAAAGCAAGATTTGCAGAAACTGGCTCACTTTATATATCAGTACAATACTGAGTACAGGAAGAAAACTCAGGTGAGGATGGATTTTAAATAAAAGAAGTGCAAAGCCAAGACACGTTTCTGTTTGGATATCAGCTGCAGCGTCCTCTCCGTGTGTCCACAGCCAGAGGATGTCGAGACGGATGAACCCGGAAATCAACCCCCAGAGGAGAAAAACGGCTCCGTTACTGAGGGGATCCCTGAAGTCATCGACCCAAATGTTCTCCTCCCTGCATTGAAAAGTTTCCTCGAGCAGGTTTCCAAGTCCAGGTGAGTCACTTTGTGGAAAAGAACATTTATTAGCAGCGTTGGCAAGTAATCTATTACGAAGTAATCTACTACTGTAATTAAATTACTTTTTTTTTTAGTAATGGAGTAATGGGATTACTGTGGCAAAACTTTATCAAGTAACAATTCCATTCCATTACTTACTTTAAACTAAAGTAATTAGTAATGGATTACTTATGAAACAAAGTAGTTAAAGAAGTAATTAGATTACTTTTTAAGGAGTATTCAGGTGGTTGGACTACTTTTATGGAGTAATCCCAAACACACTATTAGTTTATTGGTATCACGTTTGTTACGTACCCTGAGAAATGCAACTCTTTGCGTCTGGACGACTCCACAGAAGCACCTCAGCGCAGATCCATCCATGTCTACAGCAAGTGAAGGTCCGCGATTCCTCGGAAGACGAAGCCTACTGGGAGAGTTTGAGCGGCGTGATATCCGAGGACAAATTAAAACTGTGGGACGCGGCGGAGAAGGCGCTGACGCAGTACCAGTAAGTAAATAAAATGGGCCAAACGCCATAAACCAACTTTTTTTCTCTGTGCTGAGTCAATATTCCGTGTCCTCAGTGGCATCCTGAAAGACATCTCAGAGCTCGTGGATGAGACCCGAGGCCTGGAGGAGCAGAACGTGGAGCTGAGGATGCTGCTGCAGGTTGCCCTCCAAAGTATGTCAAACAAATAAGTCGATGTAAGACTGGGAGGACGGCTGCAGGATTTTTCTCAAAAGTGGAGCTTCTCTGGGATGTCAATGTTAATTTGTCCTTCAGTTATATCAAAGATATTGAATCTACAGATATAAGTAGTAGGTATATCAATGAGAGCTGACACGTGTGATCAAAAATGCCTTATCATGGAAAAGGCTATTATCCAAAATGCAACAACTGTAACTAATCCATCAATTCCAGAGGCAGTGCTAGCCAATCCCAGGGTTCAATAATGTTTTTATTCTCATTCAGTTGATGACTGTTTGAATTATTTTTATGAAAATGTGAAGCTGGAGGCAAATTTTAACATCTACTGAACAATAAACATTTATTTTTAACCTTAAAAAGATGAACTGATTCAACTCCCTTTATTGCAAAGTCTAGTTATATTATATTTTTATATATTTTCAGGAATCAGTCCTCAAATCAAATCAAACCTATCAGTGCCTTGTTCTTCATCCCTCACAGTTCCACTGCATTCTCACTGCAATTGAAGCCACTCTGACAACCACAAACGTGTTTCTGTGGAATTTCAGTTTATTTCAAACTGCCCCCCCAAAAAAAAAAGTCAGACAGAAAATAAATACTGCACACTGTTCAACAGATATATAAACACAAAAAAAACACCGGGGATAAAAACAAGCAAGGTAAGTGCAAACGACTCTGACGGACTGCGGATAAAACGCGTCATCACAAAAGACGGCAACGACAAAATGAGGTCAAGCACTGGGTAAAACTGTCACCGGGAGTAAATGGACACTGCAAACGATGCCAGCTGACGTTGTTCCACAGTCAAGTCTTCAAGGGACGGAACCCTTGTCACTACTCCCCGCTCAAGTGCACTTTAATCTGAATTCCCACATGAGGCCGTCCTGTAAAATCGGACAATGAGAGGGTCGGTGGTTTGGTTTTTTTCCTTTTGTGTCAAACAGCGAAAGACATGCCAACACATCCGACCCACGCGCGGTCGTTTTATCACAGCAACGCATGCATATTGACATTAAGAGGACATTTTGGTAGAAAACAAAAACAGCATTAAACTCGGGAGTACTTGTTGCTTTTCGGAGTCAGACGCAGCTGAGTGGAATTTTTCCTTCCTTCGATCAACAGTAACAACAGAAAGAAGAAGACACAAATCATCGTTTCCAAAGAATAACTCACAGGTCCACTCAGAATGTGCTTAAAAGACGAAAAGAATTCTACAACTATTCACGACAGCAAATATTTGATGACAAAAGTCGATTTTATTTGCTTTGTTCCGAGAGATTAAATATATGCTGCCGTTTCAACTGAACCCTGTCGAAGAAGTTTGGATTTATCGTTATTCTATTTTTATTTTCAAATTTCGATTTCCCAGCCACCTTGTTCTCAGTCTCTGAGCTTTTATTAGGAAAAATAGACATCTTTCTTTGTATTTCTGCAGTATTATTCTTCAAGTGTGCAAAGACCGCAAGATCTCACATGGGTTTTCATTATAAAAAAAAAAGGTAAGACTTTGCTCTGAACGCCTCCAAAACAGCATCAACGAGCAGGATATGAACACTTAACTCACTGGAAACATTACGAGGAGTTGATTGCAGTGTTTCAGAATGTGCTCGTCAACAACCAAAACTCCCCCGGTAGTGCAAACGTGTCTAGAAGCCGGTTGGTGTCTTCGCGGGTTAATGACGATACAAGTTACTGGTGAGCGCCTCATGTGATATTGCATCTTCCGACAGGAGAGGTTAGATTTTTTTGACAAAAAACAAGAGCTACTTACAGGAGTTGTTGACAGAAAACACTGCATTATTTTCTCTATATAGTGCTGAGAGGAGGGCCTTTGCAAAGTGTCAACACATTTGTTCCCTATTTAACAAAATGAACATTAGACTTGATAGCATCACTCGAAATGAATGTCCATGCAATCTTCTGGCCACTTAATTTTTTTTTTTTTTTTTTTTTTTTGCTTGTGGATGAGCTGTACAAAATACATGTTTTTTTTTTTTTGACGGATATCCATATTTATAGAAGGGGAAGGGGGCATATTGTGGCAAATGATTGCTTTTTAGTCAGTTCAAGGATGGCGTCCAGATACATTTTCCCTGAACCCTTTGCGGATGTGTCTCATGCATCCGTCTGGAAAAAGGCCGTCAGAGAGTGTTTGGAAAGGGCGAAGGACTAGTTTGAACGTGATTGGGGCAAACTGATCTGATTTGTTATCGCTGGTTTCAATAGCCAAACGGAGGTTTTTCTATTGGAGCGTTAGTTAGTCACACATTAATTACTGCAATAAAAAATAAATAAATAAAAATAAACAGCAATTATGTTATTGGTGCTTCTTTTGGTCCTTCTTATAATGTGAAAAAACAACCAGCTCTGATGAAACCGTGGCCCCTGCAGTAACGCTAACCTCTGTAGCTGTTCGTTACCCGGAGAAGATTCTTCGTCTGTGTTTTTTTTCGCAATTGTCTTCAAAAACCTCCATTGCAACGTAACCGCTCTCCTTCCTGCAAAATCTTTTCACCTGAAGGATCTCATTAGTTTTGGAAACTCACTGAATTTTTTGGAGTTGTCCAAAAATGCTTTTAGTCGGTGATCACTGGGATGGACTGGGAAAATTTCCTGCGGTGCGGGTTTACAGATTGGGGGTGCTGCACATCAGGTCGAGCAGTAGAGAGTTTGGTTGGGTGGTTCTGCCTTCCTCATTTGAGCCGAGGTCGGAGGTGGCCGACTGTTTTGGGATCACCCATCCATTATGCATCCAGCCATCCATCCAAACACTTATCCATCCATCCATCCATCCAAACACGCATCCATCCACCCATCTAAATATGCAACCAGCCGGCCACCCCCGCCACCCCGACTCCCCGCTGACCCCGGCCGGCAGCCCTCTCAGGCTCCGAGCAGCTTCTTGACGAGGTAGCCAGGCATGCTGTAGAGGAAGAGGCCCAGCATGATGAGCAGCAGCAGGGCCAGCACGATCTTGATGATCAGCCACTTGTAGCGGTTGCACACCAGGTAGCGGATGGCTTTCAGCGGGCTCAGGAACCACAGGAAGGTGGTGTCCGGGCGACTGCAGGGTGGGGGAGGGGGGATTTGGCAGTAAATGCACAGAGTGGGGGAAGAAATGGGATGGGACGGGGCGGGAGGGCACAGACATGGAAAGAGGAAGTGGCCATTAGTGGTTTGGAGGAAGCGTGGCAGGGCGCCGCTGTTTTTGCTAAGGCATGCTGAACGACGCCAGGGAGGCTAAAAGGTCACGCCACAAGCTGGACACCGAAAGCATCTGCACGATGGACGTGATGACGATGAACTAAAGGATGATGATCATGGATGGATGACTGACCAGTGGCTGCGGACACGCCTGTTTGACTCCTGCACCACTGAGGACAGATTCCAATTTGACAGACAGGTAGCGACAACTTAAGGTGCCACTATTGGGGCAAGGAGTCATGTTTTGCTACTCGTCCAGAAAAAACAAAACAAAAAAGGCACAAAAACAGCTACAACATTAATGCTGAATTTTTGAGTGACAGCAAGTTTAGTTTTTTCGTTGTTGCCTCCTGAATTTTCTTCCCCGCCAGGTCAGAATGTGGGAGAGGAGGTGTTTTTATTTAGATTATTTAAGGGTCCTGTCCACTCTTTACATTTCATAATGCTTATATATAAATTAGGGCTGTCAAACGATTAATTTTTTTTAATTGTGATTAATTGCAGAATCTTCATAGTTAACTGCGATTAATCGCCGTTTGAACTGCATGTGAAAAATTCTGTTATTTAGCATTTCAAGGCAGTTTAAACCCCATGATGTAAAGTATTTCTTAGCAGAAATCGTCCATATGGGCCGACTACATGTTAGTAAAAGGGACAAAAAGGCTTAGACCGGGTTCACACCAGATGCGGTTGCTCTGTTGCTCTCATTCGTGTGCATACGTTTGTGCGTGTTTGTTTGTTTTCATCTCTCTCGCACTCTGTTCAGACACTGACGAATATAACGTACACAAATATGATCGCATTTGTCAATCGCGGTATTTTATTTTTAAAATTGCTTTTATTTTGAAGACTTACTGGATTTTCTTGTGTTTCTTTGATCGATTGATTAATTAATCGCGATTAATGCGTTAATGCTGACAGCCCTAATATAAATACATATGACTGACAAGTTATGCAAAACGCAACACAGTTACAATACAGTTGGCACTGCAGTACTGCAGTGTGGGTGATTGGGTGTTTGAAGGTGGAATGTTTCCACAATGTTAAATGAATAATTCATTTGCCGGATGTCTGGCTGCAACCAACAACAGCACTCCTTTTTCAAAAAACAAACAAACAAACAAACAAACATCTGGTCATTCATTGGATGAGTGATGTGGTAAAAAAAAGGCACCGACACTCATCTAACAGCTACGGCAACAGAGAGGAGACAGAAAGCAGAAGAAGAAGAAGGGGGGAGTAAAAAGAAATTAAGTTTGTTCAGGAAAGGACAGGTGACTCCAGGAAGCAAAAAGGGTCTAGATAGAGAGGCGGAGGAGGCGAGGAGGGGAGGGGGGGGGGGTGCGGAGGCTACCGGCACGTCACGCCCCCAGTATCTTCTTGACCAGGTAGCCGGGAATGGAGTAGAGGAAGAGGCCCAGCATGAGCAGCAGCAGCACCAGGCCCAGGAGCTTGAGGATCAGCCAGCGGTAGTTGTGCCAGATGAAGTAACGAATGGACTTCAGGGGGCTGAGAAACCACATTAGACTGGTGTCCGGGCGACTTGTGCGTGGGGAAAAAAGAGGGGAGAGCAGGGGGGGATGCAGATGGAGGTAAAGTACACAGAGAGGGGTGTGGGGGGTTACATGTACAACAGAGGAGGGGGCGGGGCCAGGGGAGGGCAGAGACAGAGGGAGACAGTTGAAGAGATGGCAGGAGGGAAACAAGTGCCAAAAAAAACTGTGGAAGAGACCGGAGCGGTCAGACAGAGTGAGACGTCTGTCTCTCAGAGAGGGAGCCTAAGCTGAGTAACAGGAGTCACCGCCCGGTTCTCTTTGTCTCTCAAAACCAGCGAAAGGAAAGAGGGTCAGGTCTTCCGCGCGTGACGGTTTCAACGTGAATTTTCACTTCTGTGTGAATGACAGTGCGAGTGACAGTGCGGTCGCAGCAATGCCTTACTTTGGTTTCTCCAGGGGGTCCGGCTCGTTCCGCCCGAGGCCCACCGGACTTTTCTCCGCCTCCTCCAGCGTCACCAGGTGGAGCTCGGCCTCCACTTTACCCTGCGGCGTCACATCACAAGCCGACAGTCAGAAAGCCTGTTGCCTGTATTATTTCACATGGCTATATACATACACAAACGTGTATTTCTGCAAATAGATAGATGGACATTTAAAGATCTGTGGAGCACCCGTGTGTTGTACTTTCAGAATGGCCCTCCGGGTGTCCCACTGAGTTTCTTACCGTGAGCTCAATCTCATCGTTCTCATCCCGGGCCACAAACGGCCACCAGCCCTTGACCCTCTTCTGCTTGAAGATGGAAATGGTCGGAAGCTCGTGCTCGTTTTTGATCATGTTGAGGGAACACTGCTTGGCCGTCTTGGCGCCGCGAGGGAACCGATTGAGGTCCAACTCGATCGCACCTGCAGAAAAGTTCATCCTTTGGTGCTTCGATCGAAAGAAACAGGTCCTAAACACAACCAGCCACGTCTCTGTCCTCACCCAGGAAGTCATCGGCGGAGAAGTGGTCGGCATCCCACACCTGCAGCGTGAGGCGAGGGGGAATCTTATACTCCGTCTCATCCCAGGAGAACATGGACTCCTTCTTGAGATGACGATCTTCTCCTCGGCCATGAGATAGTCGAAGGGATAGACGAAGCGCCAGTTGAAGTTGCCCTCTCCAGTCAGGGAGTGGTAGTGCACGTCTGTGTCCTGCTTGTCCTCCTGCTGCCCTTTCAACCACCTGCGGGACGGGCAGTGCAGGACAGGCTTAGGGCGACATCCAAACAATGATCAGTGAGGTTAGTTCAGAAGATTTAGATTTTCCGTTCATGCATTTTTTTTTTTTTAAACTTGTCCGTCAATTGTAACAAAGTGATTTGGCTGGTTTAAGCAGGCACACGTGTTAAACGTACCAGGCTAACAAGAGAGATGATGACAAAAAATAAAAGAAAATCCAAAATAAAACAAAACAAAACAGAATGTGTCTCTCCAAAACCAAATCGTACATTATATTTAAGATTATAATGGCAAAAGAGGATTTGATGTTGGAGCTTCACACTGTCTTCAGTGCTCATGCAATCACAAAACCGCACTACTGTTAGTAGAAGAAGAAGAATTTTTCATTTCCGATCCCGATTTTTCTGGATGTTTACAACAGAGGATCAAAGCCTTCGAAGCCATGCTGTGCTGCCTGGAGCTCTGTCCCTAACAGCTGACCGAGTCTGGCTTCCGCAGGAGGGACAGGGGGGATCGGGGGAGGGGAGGAGGTGGGCTGCACACTCAATGCTCACGGTGCAACGTTAAGAGCAGGGAAATCGGGAAAACGCATCCTGACGACGGCAGACTGTGTCAGGCTAAATGAAGGGGAGTGAGTGGTGCGTCGCTGGCTGGGGGTCAGTCAGGCTCGGGTGGAGGAGGGAGGAGAGCATCAGGGTAATGCCACCTAAACATGCCCTGTGAGTTCTTATGGTTCAGGGCCAGCACTTCAACAACACTTTAAAATATCCCATATTCTCTTTCCCCATTTTCTTTTTCTAACAATGTCCCTTGCCCAGTCAGAGAAAGTCTCTATTTTACTTATTTGCATTATCCATCCTTTAAAGGTTTGTGCCGCACTGACAAAATGACCCCCTTGTGATGTCACAAAGGGCTCAACATCACTACCCTCCCTAGATTGCCTCGTGGCCGCCTTGTTTTTGTCCCGATTAAGACACAGCAAAACATTGTTTTCTTTTCGTTGCATTTGTGTATTTTAAGTAAAAGATTGATTTCAGCATTTCGTGGGCGGCTGCATACAAAGGGCTTGACCTTAATGCATCAAAGTTTCCCCATTGATAATAACAATCGCATTAAGCTGCTCCACTGGGCTGAAAAATTGAGATCTGTCGAGGGGCACGTGACCTTTGAGGTGTAAAACAATTTACCCCACCGCCTAACAATCAACTGTGATAGCTGCCGCACCGTCCTGAGGTCACACGTCCGCTCTCCGGATTCGAAAAGCGTCTCTGGTGAAGCGATGCGGAGGTGACGGAGCAGCAGCAGAGGGATGGAGTGGTTTGGTGACGCACCTCATCGGAGGAAAAAATATAGTTTGGAGTTTGGTAGTTTGCCCATGTTGGCCTAGAACCACCACCAGAACCACCTAGAACCACCCCAGGACAACTTAGAACCACCCTGAACAACTTGGAACCACAACCAGAACCATCTAAAACCACCCCAGAACAACTTCGAACCACACATAACAACTTAGAACCACCTAGAATTACCTCGGAACAACTTAGAACTTCCTAGAACCACCACAAGAACCACCACAAGAACCACCTAGGACCTACCTAGGGATGGGTTAACTTTTATACTGGTGGGCCATCATGGCTTATTAAATGTAAGTGACATTTTTTTCAAACACTGAAAAAATGGATGAAATATGGCCCACAGGATGAAATATGGCCCACAGGCCATAGTTTGCCATGCCTGTCTTAACCGCTTCAGTGAAAGTGTGAGTTCCCCGCATTATCTTACCACAAACACACATCATCGCCCTCAATCACTGCATAAAAATCTGCAGTACAATAATTGTGTGGCACCATGATACTACACTGGAGATGTAAAGCACTGTCTTTAGATGGATAGTTGCTGTGGCAGAGGATGATTTTTTTTGTTTGACTGGAGATCAAAGAACACTGAGCAATATCATGACTATGACAACAGCAATCTGAGTGTGTGAACGCTCCAGTGCTCATACAATCTTGCTGGTGGCAGTAAACCAGTGATTTGCCGGTTGGGCAGCAATAGCAGAACATGGTCAGACTTAATCAAGCACGTTTTGGTGGACTCCTCTCTGTCTTCTGCAAGCCCTCCTGTCTACAAGAACACCCTTTTAAATTGGTCGGTGAGGGAGAGTGCAATGGGATTTAATTGGACAGGCTTAACATTTCAATGCACCTTGTAACAAGTCATAATGTCTGTGAAGAGCAGTGGAAGGGATAGTATTGGGACAATGTTTTCTTCTTTTTTTTTTGGTCAAAAAAGGCAAACATTGGAGCTCTGTTGTAGTGCCATGCAGATTCCCTCCTTCAATACATGCAAGGGGCCCCATATTGTGACAAAATTTTACAGGAAAAGTTTTTTTTTTTAGTTTTTGTTTTCTTTAAAAAAAACAACAAAAAAAAAGTTTCACGCAAAATCTGCAAACCAGGACCAAACCACCAGGTGCCGAAGTGACTTTCTGTCCAGTTTAAGGGTCCCATATCATGCCGTTGTGGAGTTCATTTGACTAATACTTTTTCAAACAATGATATATGAGGCTGTCATTGCCGTTTTGGTTTTGTCCCCTTCCGAACACAAGGAAGGGACACAAAAGCATCAGTGTTAGTGGGAAAATAAAACCAAGGGTGTTAGCAGGAGGCTGTAAACAGAGGGCTAAATATGCTATTGTCTGAAGATCAGAAGATTGATTATGAAGTTAAAAATAAAGTATTGAAAATGCCATAATATGGGACCTTTAAGGTTTTTATTGTCAGTCTAAATAATGTATTCTATATACTTTGGTAATCAATGCCAAACAAGCTGTTGAAGTGGTTTGATCCTGAGGAAGGAAAGTCAGCGTGCTACTCGGAGAGCATATCGGAGAAACTGAGGTTGCGTGCTGGATGGAGCGTTCAGACGGGAAAGAGGAGGAAGTGACATCACGGCCTCGGGTAAAAAGGGGGGTGGGGGAGGTGGGGGAGGCAGGGAGGCACTTGTACGAGCCATGCGATGGATTCGTGTGTTTTTACCCCCTGACATAGATGTCAGACATCTTCTCTCCTGTCATGAAAGCATCGTCCTCTAGAATTACGTCATCAGTGTTCCAAATAATAACGCGAAGCTCAAAGCTAGACAACAGCAGAGCATCGAGCCAGAGGAGAAGAGAGAGGACGACAGACACACAGAGACAGGAGACACGCCACAGACACAAAAACAGACGTGACACGCACACACACAAAAAAACAGACACACACACACACACACACACACACACACGCACACACAAAATGGAAACAAAAAGAAAGCAAAAGGAAAAAAAAAAATGGTTAAGAAAATAAAAGATTTCACGCACAGCGCACACCCACGGGACGGGGCTTCGGAGGCCGCGTCCCGCTGTACCTACCCCCTCACAAATATGTCACTGGACTTTTCCCCAGTGAAGTAATCATCGTCCTCCAGTATAACTTCGTCTGTATTCCAAATAATCACCCTGAGCTCATATCTGGCAGGGGAGGGAGGGAGGAAGGAACACGACACAAACACACATATACAGTTGGACTTATCTGCATAGTTGACAGTGAATGGAGAGCTGACTAGACAAGCTGACTCACCGCCGCATACCCTGGAGATAAAACTACACAGTCTGTTGAAAGAAGACTGAGGCAATTTAGATTCTTTCAAAGCGGCTGCAGTGTCATTTGGAAATGTAATGAGTTTAATTTGACTTTATTTTGAATGAGAAAAATGTAAAAAGGTTATTCTGGTATCCTATGACCACCAACGTACCTCTTTGGTTTACGTGGCGATATGTCAATCGCAGGTCCCGGTGCAGGCATGTCCATGGGGAACATGTCCACCCACATCTCGATACGACCCTTTTTGTGCACACAAAGAAGAGAAAAAATATTTTTAATTTAATCATATCGATTTTTTTTGAAAAATTGCTGTTACTCAAGGTGAATCCTCCCCCCTGCCTGTTCGATTCCAGGTTTGTCGGGATTCAGCAAGGGTCTGGTCTCCACGTGTTCGGGCACGAGCTTGCAGCCCACCCTCGGGATCTCCTCCCAGTGGTTGAGCACGGTCAGAGCCAGGTGCTCCTCAGTCTGCTTCTTCAGGCCTGAGGTATGCGTGAAAAACACAAAAAATGCAGGGAGTGCTATCATAGAAGTCAATGAGCTTCTGGTATCTTCAGTGACAGCCTGTCTTCAATTAAATGCATTTCCATTACAACAAAGAGTCAAGTTTAATCCCAAAGGAAATCATCAGTGGTGACTGCAGCAAAAAGCTCTTTTGGGGGAAATAATTACCTTAGTTGACTTTTCATTCAGTGTGTAGAATTTAACCTGATTTACAATTTTCATCTTGGTAAAAACTTCCCATACGTCCCATAAATGCATTAATAAAAGTGTACACTATAATTATAAGGGTAAGGGTGAATGACCGCGTCCTCATTTAAACAAGGGAAGAAGAACAAGGACGAGGTAGGTTAGATTTGTGTGCGCAGGCCATTGTAGTTCACTGGCAAACTTAGGACAGGAAGGCTGAGTGAAAGAGCACTGCAATCTAAAATGTAACCACTTGATGTCGCTGTTTCCTCTCAAAATCTCCAAATATTACACACTCAACCTGTAAGATTAGACTTGTACCATTTTCATCCTCGATCTCCGTCGTTCCCAGGAAAATCCGATTTGCCACCTTAACCTTGCCGCCCGGCCCGTAGTGAGGCCCGTCGATCTTCCCGTCTTTGCAGAGCTTCGCCAGGATTTGAGTGGGCTTCAAGGGGTCTCGCCAGATGTTGTATCCATGGCTGACAGTAAAGGGTGGACGGAAATGTCAGACAAATGGAGGACAATTGTGTTTGCGTTCAATGCAATATCACGGAGGTTTGACAGTGTAAGTACGATAACTAAATGGGAACTTTCCATTAGTCAGACCTACCATTAGTCTGACAAATTGCACATTGGTCCGACCTCCCATTAGGCTTACCATTATGGTTAGGGTTACGGTTACGGGGGGTCCGACCAATGCGTAATTTGTCGGACTAATGGGAGGTCGGACCAAAACGATGCTCCCAACTAGACACGCTGGGATGAAAGCTCACACAGAGTAAGTGGTGGAAATGCCGCAGGTGGCTCGGTATTTGCTGTAGAAGCGATTCTCCAGGTCGATCTTGGTCTCTCCAATCAGGTCGTCAGTCCCGACAAGGTCCCAGTCGTACACGGACACTGTCAACATGGATTCCATGGGGAACGTGGCCTCGATGTCGAACGATCTGAAGGGCACACGTGGGGAGTGTTGAATGACGGTGCTATTGTGAATCAGAGTCACCCTGAAACACCATCAACATATTGTTTTTTTTGTTTTTTTTTAAACGTACTTGCCAAATACAGGGTTGAGCTGTTTGGAGATGTAATTCTCTTTGTCCCTGATCTCAGACTTGCCCAGCTTGATGACAACGTACGGATCTGCCTTCCCGTTGATGTCGGCGGGATGAAGATCTGTCGCCTGAGCGAGACGGAACAGAGCTAAATCCAAAGACGCAACAGCTGGTTTTGTTGACTGTGGACTTGTCCTCAAAACACCGCTGCTTTAGTTCCTAAGGTTGTTATTGATTGGGGTTTTCAACATGTTTGGAATGGTCCAAAAAGGGATTTTATGAAGCAAAGCCCATTGTGACATCAGTAAGGGTTGATTGCAGAACATCAGCATACATTTTGTGAAAAGCAGAGCTAGCAAAAGAAGTAAATAATAGGCCTTCTCAGTTGTCAGACTAGAGACGTGATCTTTCCTAAAATGATGAACATGAAGGCTGCATATTCTGGGACCATTCAAAGACTCTTCCACTTACTCGCACAACAAAGACCCGGACGAGGACGTTGATTGGGTCGTTGTGTGGAATGTTCTGGAACATGCCCATGGTGGGATCGAAGCCAGCCTCTCTGGTGATCTCCTCGGACAGAGGCAGCTTATACATGCACAAGGACCCCTTGAACCTCCCGACGATCCTGTCGTCGTCCTGCGCGTGCTCGTCGTCGTCGCCCGCCTTCCCTCGGAACAGGTTGAAAGTGTGCAGCCAGTCTTCGAAGTCGCCGTACTCGCACTCCAGCTCCTTGTTGTAGACCTGCATTGTCGGCCAGAACGAAGCGATGTGTCACGGGTGTCAGGGTCGCGGTAGGTGTCGCGGGCGTGCAGCTGACATACCAACAGCTCGTCCACGCTCGCTTTGCTGGGCTTTTTCTCCAGGCCGTCCGCAGCCTGACCCTTCCTCTTGTCCTTGGAGGCCTTCTTGTCTCGGCTCTTCTCTTTAGTCCTGGAGCCTTTCAGAAGAAGGTCATCGGGTTTGATGTCTGATGGTGGAAGTGAGCGGGGGCGTGGGGTTTCGAAGACGTGGACAATGGGATGGGAAGGGATGAGGGTCATGAAAACATCTGGAGCGATTTCATACATGAAAGCTGACCGGCGTGTGTGCAAATAAGCTTTCAGGCGCCTCTTGTTTTGTTTTCACGATATAAAAGAGGCTTTGAGAGTAAGCAGCGCTGGAGGGGCTTTGTTTTTAGTTGCTCAAACACAATGTTTGCAATCTCTCTGGTGTTTGCATCAAACATTTGATGATGCACTTGATTCATAGCCTTGTGAGCAGTGAAGGATTCTAGGAAAATAGTTTCATATACAACTGATTGCGTTCTTTATTTCAGATCAGAGCCTCGACAACAGTTTCACCTTCCTACCTTCAAAACTCCAACAATCAATCGCTTCATGTTCAAAGAAGGACCTTGAGGAATTACTTTGTGTTTTTATTTAGAGGAAGTTGGATTTTGGTATCAGTGCAGAGTTCCAAACACGACGAAGAGGAGATATCACATCACTCCAGTGCTGAGTTTGATCTTTTGTCTGAATCTTTTGTGCCTAGATCATAACTGCGCGGCAAGGCAGCTGCATTGAACAACAGGAACTGGAACAAGCTGTCTGAAAACCTGCAGGTTTTATAATAAGCTTTTAAAAACTCATTTTGTTTGCTGGGGCATTTTGGAGCTCTTCATCACTTTCAGTTGCAAGGGATTCATTTTTTTTTTTATTGCGAAGGTTATTATCTGCAGCTATTCCACACGTTTAGTTTTATGCAATTTTTACTATCATTGCATTTTTCTAAATCAACGATTCAATATGATGGTATTTTATGTCTTCATTCCTGCGCAGCGCTCTGGGCTGCCTTGCACGTAAAAGGAGCAAAGTCAATGAAAGCCACATAACCTTCCTTCCTTCAGCATGGGATGTGTTAATATGAATACTTCTAATAAAAAAAAGTGTCCTTGGATTCCTGATGATATTCTGCAGCAGCCTGCTTTCATGTGCACCGCGCAGCGATAACGGTTAATGTGACAATAACTGAAGTGGAACATGGATGAGGGGTGGATCCATGATAGCAGGGAGATGGAGATGGTTTTTTTCTAATACACACACACACAGCATTGCAATAGCATACACTCAATTTAATCTAAAGTGGGCTGCCAGCTGAGGTTTGAGTTTAAGGATAAATTTTATCCATCATGCGTGCTGTGTTTGCGTTGCATTTCCCAGTCACTGGCAACACTATACTCTCTCATTGCACTGAACACTTAAGTGAGAGCAATCTCCTTCCTTGTCGGAAAAAATGAGGTAGAGTAAGGAAATAAAAGCTTTCAGGAAACCCTGTACTGCTCAGTTCTGCGATAAAACACTCAAACATTCATGCTTTGGCACTCACGTTAAAGTTCAGCAAAAGTTTTAAAGCCTAAATTACTGTAAAAGTGCTGCACAAATGAGCTCAGAGCAGCAGACATTAATCGTGCTGGCTGCCGGAGTGTTTCTACCTCCAGTCTCGACTGCTATCTCCAGGTCTTCCTTGTCCTCGGCCTCGGCCTGCGCCGCCTCCTGAGCCCGAAGGTTCTGGAAAAGCCCAAAAAAGTCGTCAGTGTGATTGGAAGAACCCAACACTCGCGCAAAAAAATGTGCATAGAAGACAATAGAAGAAAATCAACTAACCTCCTTCAGCGTCTCTATCGATGCAAAATATTTGGACCACCAGTCCAGCACCCGCTCGTCCGTCTCGTCGTCCTCCTCCACGCCCCCCTTCTTTTTCTTCTTCTTCTTCTTTTTGTCGCCCTCGTCCACCGTCTGCCAAAGAGAGCAAATTGGAACGGCTCAGCAATTTGCGTTGAGAAATCTTTTTGTTCGATCACTACAGAGGCACCAGCTGACCATAAGTACGACAGAGGGTTAGGGCCACAAGAAGAGATAAAAATATTCAAGGAAGGAGACTTTTATTTACGTTTTCATTTCGGGTTTTAAGTTGAAATTTCGTGAATAAAAGTCAAAATTTTGTGAAAAAAGTCGATGTAAAAAAGACAAAATTTTGTGAATATAGTGGATGGTGGATTAACCCAGCTACCCACAGTTGAAAGTAAACGACTACAGTTAAAAGTACCCCACTAGACTTGCGCGCAGAACCTTTCGAGTTTCTTCTCAACATTTTGACTTACTTGACGTTGACATAAATTAAATAACATAACATAAAAAGTTTATTCACAAATTCGAAATCTTAATTTTTTTTCCTCTTCTCGTGGCCCTGATCATCTTCCGTACATAAGACATATTTGCCAAATGTGGGTAGAAAACAACTACTCACCATGTCAACTTTCACAACAGCGTCAGACATCTACCACAGGGGGGGCGCCACACGAAACGGCACAGTAATTAATACGCGGGATGGGTGAGGCAGGCGGGAGAGGAGGCACAAGCACAGAGAGGTGAGGCAGGTAAAAAGGCTGATCGGACAGGAAGCAGAACTACTCTTCATTTTTTTTCCCCCACTCTAAGCATTACAGCAGTTTAGAAAAGACGGCGCGGAAAGTGCACGAGGCCCAAAGGAAGCTTACGGCGTCCAATTTGACGACGGTGTCCATCTTCCTGACGGCGCTGTCCGCGTCCATGTTGACGATGATGTCACCTGCGGGGCGAGAGAAGGTGCGGGAGGAAATGCTGGGTGAGGAGCGAGGCTGCGTGCCGCCGTTGGAAAGGACCATGTAGCCGTTCATTAGCTTAGCTATTAAAGAGGCCCGTGGCGCGAGGGAGGGAGGAGCCGAAGGCAGCCGGGGGGCCGCGGATTAGGAGGAAGACGTGCGAGGCAGCAGGAAAAGATGGAAGAGATGGAAGAGATGGAGAGGGAGGTCAGGGAGAAGAAGAGAGCAGAGAAACCAGCAAAGTTAATGAAAAACAGAATGTCTTTGTCGTCGTCACTTAGAAGAAATTATAGAGAAGATAAAAAAAAGTTCTTGTTTCAATCTGTGATGGTTTTTTTTTTTATTATTGGCAACTTTAAGAAGTGGCACAGAAAAACTTTGAGAGGCACAATTTAGTTTAAGTTTAGAGCATTACCATTTTTTATAAGGACAAAAGTGAAAGTGATCAATACAGCAAAACACAGTACAGAACCAATGCAATACAAAAATACAACGCAATTTATTTATTATTATATTATAAAGTCTCAGTAGGTGAAGATAATTTTTTTGAAGTAAAAATGTTTTTGAAAGTGATATTTATTCCAATAGAAAATTTGCTTTCGCACTATTTTCTAACAGGAATATGTGTCAACAACTTGACAATAAACAGCCTCCAGTCACTTCTAGCTGGAGGCCAAAACATGCTAATTTTGGTGGGGGGCTGTAAACAAGGCCAATTAATCTTGCAAGGCTACTCGGCTGGAGTCCAGGGATGAAATGACTGATCTGAAAATTACTATATTTATCATCCTGCCTTTGGTTTCTCCTTGTTTTGTCAGTCAGGGTTTTTTAAAATATGGCTTGTTTTCCCCAAATCAAGGTGAAAAAGGGTGAACAAAGGCGTTGTGGGAAAGAGCCGGAATATCACTATCCCACGATTACTCTACTAAAATGTACTAACCACGTATTAAATAGACAGAACAGCCTCTGCGACAGGCTGCTGGTTCTGCTTTATTCTATGTAAAGAACAGACCACGCCACTCAATCCATCACCTTTCTAAAAACCACCCTGCCGCCTCACCTGCCGTGGCCCAGTTGTTTGAGTTCTTGTCTGGGGTGGTGTAGATGAAGCGCCTCAGGCTGGTGACGGCGTGGGAGCCCACCAGGATGTATCGGCCGAAAGCCCGGCAATCCACCACTCGGATGTTCAGTGGAGGGTGGAGCAGCTCGTTTTCTGGAAGGTCCTTTGGGATAAAGATGTTGTCGCGTTGATCGCAAAGCAAGTTTGGGTGTAAACAAGGTTTTAAAAGCCTGAGTATCCGACTGCTGCACTGACCACTTCGAACCATTTGACCAGGGTGCTGAAGTTGGGGTTCTTCTTGTAGTTCTGGATGAGAACCGACTGCACGCCTTTCCCTGCGCACTCGATGTCCACGCGTGGCCGATCCACTTGAGCCAGATTTATTCTTTTTAGGTCTCTTAGTCCCCAGAACAAAACCTGCGTGAAGGAAGAACAAAATAAAAGCCAAGGGCAAATGGATTTCCAAATAACAAACAAACAAAAAAACAGGGATGAGAAAAGACAGCAGATTAAATCCTACCTCTATGCGGTAGCGGCTCAGAACAGGCCGGATCCCCAGTGGCACAGGGAGAATGGGTCCATGCTCCGAGTCTGTTGGTCCCTCTAGAGGAGGAAGATCAGCCCGACCTCCTTGGCCGATCTAAACAAGAGGACAAAGCCCATCAAAAACCAATCTAAAAATATTCCAACGCTTCATTTTATTTCACAATCATGAAAAAGTTTAATTCTAGACTCAAATCTCCTTTATAACGCTTCCTCCATCCATCCATAAGTGTAAAGAAGAAGGAGCAAAATAGGGGCCAGAAATCTGAAAGCCATCTGGCTGAAGAGCAAAAAACCAAAGAGCAGGACAATGCGCGATGGAGAATGAAAAAAAGGAAGGAGCACCTTAATTTGAGGAACGGCAAAGTTATGGACAGCGATCAGAGCTCGCCTGATCTCCTCTGAATTGAAAGGAATCTGTTGGCAGCAGGAGAAGGAGAAGGAAGAGACAGAGACAGAGGGAGGCAGCAGAAAAGATGGATTTACAGCATGGAAGTAGACGGGTGAGGCGGTGAGGGAGAAGTGATTGAAAAAAATCTACATTTAAAGCACCCCAGCGACTTTTTTTTTTTTTTTCTTTCCTGTCTGTAAAATGAGTCCGAACATCGTTTCCACCGTCAGCTGACACCTAACGTCACCTGAATGTCACACGTCCCTGGATGTTACCTGCAGCAGTTCGAAGGCGGCCAGCAGCTCCCCGGCGGAGCAGTTCCCTCTGTACACCTGGTAGTACTCCAGCTGGGGGGGGAACCTCGGCGGGCCGTAGTGCTCGTCGCACATCTTGACGGTGGGCTTGGCGAACGTCCGACCTATGAACTCGGCCTTGCCCTGAGCGAGGCGAGGCGACACGGCGGTGGAGGTGGACGGAACAAGGGATGGGGGAGTTAGACGCAGGTGTGGGAGGTGCAGTTTGCAAGGAGGCCACTTGATGTCAGTCTTGGTTGAGCAGGGTAGAGGTTGTTTGTTTAAAGGCCCAATGTGTGTAATTTAAATGGATCTATTGGCATGATTTGAGATAAAGAAAATACATAGGCATGTTTTTGGCCTCAGAAAGTCTCTATGTTTTGATTTGAGAGCCAGAAATCTCTCAATGGAATCACTAATGGAAAGGATCGACTCATGGTTTTATGATTTTATCCCTTATCCACAGCTGGTATAAGAGTAATAAGACATTATAAAACAGGAATTCATATTAACATTTAAAAGAAAAATGTGCCTTTTAAGCATTTGATGCTATTAAATCCTACACAATGGGCCTTTAAAATGGAAAACAACAACAACAAAAACAATTGTTTGCTTATAAATATATGTATCATTGAAGATTACCATGCGATTAATGAAGATGTATTTACACTTCAGACAGAACATCTTCAACAAAAAAAAACTCTGTTTCATGGTGTACCGACAGGCAGATTTGGGGCAACCTCGATGGAAATGTTCAAATGGCACGTGCAAGTTTATTCATGCAATTACAGTATGAGGTTTGTGTCACTCTGTTTAGTCAGTGCAGCATGAAACGAGTATGTGAGGGACCCGGTGGCGGAACACAGTGGGTACATGGACGCAAAGATGAGGAAAGAAGAAGCAAAGAAATGTATTAGCAGGGCATTTGGTACAAAAAGGCAACCAGAAATCTACTGTGAACAGCTGATTCAGTCAAGGACTGAGGCCCTACCACAGTGTCCTGGTCGTAGATCTCCACCACAATGATTGGCGGGTCGTCTCTCAGCTCGCTGGCCTCCCCGAACAGCTCCACGTCGTCAAACACCAGCAGCTGGTCCCACGTGGGGCACAGCGTCTCGCTCAGGACCTGCGAACGTGCGCCTCGGTTGAGTTAACCGCCTGACTGACGCGAGTGAACGCGAGGTCAGGCGAGTAAACAGAACACCCACCTCGGTGACCTGGCTGTGCGAGGAGAAGAAGACCCGGGCGAAGGGGTCCGAAAGGCCACTGCTGTCAGCGGCGAAGAGGCTGCGGGCCTGGTACATGTGCGCTCTCAGCTGGAACACCTGCTTCACTGCGGGACACAAGCGATTGAAATGGCAAAAGTTGGTGGGAGCAACTGATAGCAATCAGACAGTTTGTATAAAGCCCCTGTATATTTTATTTAGTATTTAAGTGTGATGGTGAAGAGATAGAAAAAAAAAAAAATACAACAGAAGTACACTCTTCGATACGGAAGCGCATTGCTGCCACCCTAGAAAAAAAGACATGGCTCAGTATCACGTTTTAATGTGAAACTATGACGTTTTCACGTGATAACTTTCACATTTTAATGGGAAACTATGATGTTATTTCGTGATAAATTTCACGTCAATAACGCCATAAAACGGGAGTTATCGTTTTGGTTTTTGGAGTGGTGGAAGTCGGCATGTATGGAAGCAGATAGTTTCCATAATCCAAATTAAAATGCAATAGCAGAAATGCTTTTTCATTTTAAGAACAAAGCTGCATTATTTGACTCATAATTAATTATATAAATTTAATTGCTCAAATCTGTCCGACCAACGAGATCCGTCAGTGTGTACATTTCTATTTTTTCTTCATGTGCTTCAGCAGAGACTCTTCAAAATCCGGCTGTGCTTGCATGGGGACGATAAAGATCTTGAATCTTGAATTGAAGGGGGACAAACTGAGATGGTTTGGACGTGCACAGAGGAGAGACGGTTAACATGTTGGCAGGAAGCCTGGAGGGAGAGCAGTGAGGAGATTCACAGATGTAGTGAAAAAGGACATGAAGTGAGTAGGTGTGAGAGAAGAAGATGCAGTGGACCCTGCAGGGAACGGACAAAAGCAAAACAATTCCCACGCCACATAATAAACCTACTGTTGTAGACGAGGCTGACAGGCGGTGCAGAGTGAAGCCCGGGCCCCGTCTTAGCCGCTGTGACTTCCTCGAAACCGTTGGGAAGCCCGTTGAGGAAGTCCTTCCTTTGCTTGCTGAGGCCGAGCCACAGGTAGAGCTCCAGCTTGGCCTGGACCGTCCAGCCTGCGGGGCCGAAGCCCTTCTTACCCGGAAGCTGGAGGAAATCGTTATAAAGATTTTTACATAACAGCAGGTACTAAGAGGGGGAATTATTATGGATCTCCTTCATTCACAGCAGGCAGTTTACTTATAATCACCCTTTGACAGCACAAAGCCGAAGGTGTTTTAGAGCAGAGTGGAGTGGAGCGGTGGGGGAATCATACCTTGAGGAAGACAGCCTTGACTTTGCTGCAGTCTTTCCCCATTTCTTCATCCACCATGGAGTAGAGGATGTCTTTGGAGGGGATCCGGGCGTAGGCGATGCGCTTGTTATTACTCATCATCCAGATGAACACATCTGGGATGCTGTGTTGCGGCTGGAAGGAAAAGACCCCGCGGGGGTTCATTAGAGGCGCGATTCTCCAACATGTTTGTGAAGTACCCCCGTGCGGCACGTTCTACCTCATCGGCGAGGAAACGCAGCCTCTGTAGGAAGTTCTGCACCAGCTTGAATTTGTCCCTGACGGTGTTCTTCTTCACCTGAGTTCGGATCTGCCTGGCCTGCTGGCCCATGCTCTCCTGCAGGGCGGGAGATGTCAACCGATGGTGATGCATGCCAACAGTGGGGGACGTGGCGTGTGCATGCACGAGCCACTGCGCGACGGTTCAGTCATACACTAAATGCACATTTCTAATATCGTTCTATTGACCTTTTCGCTGTTTGCAACAGTTTGACAGTCTTACATGCAGGAAAAACTTTGGTCATGCAAGACAGTTTTGCAGTCTTTTTGTCAGAGTTGGTGCATAAATGTGAATCCACAGGCCTGTTTACATGGCTTCCTTAACATTTTACATGTTTGTCTGCTGGTATCATTTAAGATATCTGCTATTTCAATGTATATTGTGAAACAGTTAAATAAAGTATCTATCTATCTATCTACAGTATTGGCGAGTAATCTATTACTAAGTAATCCACTGCTGTAATTAAACTACTTTTTCAGTAACGGAGTCATGTAACGGGATTCCTGTGGCAAAACTGGTAATTATATCATTATTACTTTATCAAGTAACGATTCCATTACTTTTCTGAAATATTTTGCAAGCTAAAAATATCTTATTGTCCACAAAATGTCTGAAATTTAGAAAAACAACCGAAGGAAGGAAACAAGATGTTCTCAACTGTTTATCTTTATCAACTTTATCTTTTTTTTAACTAAAGTAATTAGTATTTAGTAATTGGCTACCTATGAAAAAAAGTAGTTAAATAAGTAATTAGATTACTTTTCAAGGAGTAATCAGTAATCAGTAGTTGGATTACTTTTATGGAGTAATCCCAACAACACTGTCTATCTATCTATCTATCTATCTTGTTTAAAAATCTGTAATGCATCCATCACTCATCACTGTGACTGCACTCAATACAGACATCCAAGTTATCCATGGATCAGGTTATATTCTCTTTGCTCCCATCTGTAATGGGAAATATGTATTCTTGGGTTATTCTTTACTCTGTTGTATTCTATGTTATATGATCACTAGTAGCGTATGTAACCTATTAGAGTCGTAGAATATCTTGTCAATCTATGGGGTCCTTTGTCCCCAACTCTCATGATTTCCACGTCTGGATATGAGCTGTGAAATCGTCCTGCCAGTCCTGTATTCATTGTTGTGTCTTCCTCTCTCCCTCCCGGTCCTGCTGCATAAAGACTTTCTTCTTCTTTTCCTCTGTGCACTTGCACTTGCATTCATTCGAGCTGTTGCACCTGTTGCATCTGTTCTGTTGGTTGTACTTTGTCTGTGCCTCGGATATCCGATCTTTTATTTCTGTTCATTAAATTGCTTATTTACTCAGCATTTCTGCATCAGTATCTTCGCTCTTTTCCACAACACCTTCAGGAATCCGAGTGACATGCAATCAAAAACAAATCATGACTCGCAGAGAATATGAAAACAGATGAGGTAATGAGCTCTCGCCGACAAACGCAAAAGCGCTACAAGTGGCGGCTCGGAGGGGTTGAAGTGCTTTAAAAACCAATTTCATTTCATCAGGTGAGCGCCGCGTCGACGGCTCGCTCTCCAAACCAAAACCGGCTCCCGCGACAAACGCGTCCTCGTACCATCTCCCTCATGCACGACCTGAGCCGCTCTCGATCCAGCTTGGTCCGGCCCGCCTGGTTCACGTCCTTGTTGGCCAGCGTCACAAACCGACTGGGCGGAGAACAGGAGGATGAAGCAGAAACGTCAAAAAGACAGAGAGACACAGAATGCGACACGTTGCTAATTTTTACTGCAGACGGCCATTAGATGTCCTCTGCACGCTGCAAACTTCAGCCTTGGCATAGCTGCCCGTGCACGTCTTCCTGATACCCATACACACGATTTTGACAAATGATCATTATTTGTGCAGCTTGCCTGCAGCCGACGCTGAGTTCCTCCAGCACTCCCCTGACTCTGCGCTCCGGGAAGGCCTTCTCTGTTTTAAAGATCTCCTGCACGTCATTCAGACCCTCTTCCTGTTGGGACAAAAAGACAATTTTGTTTGGAATTGCTTACTATCGCAACAACCTGATAAAATGTCTTGTAGGTCAGATCAGGAGCTACTTTTCGAACTGAAGAGTTGGAAACAGCTTGCAGCTTCCTTTTGGGCAACATGACGAAGGCGTCGGTAAAACACTACCTGATAAAACTGCCACGACTGCAGCATGCAAATTATTCCTTTTTTAACAGCAACTCAGCAGTAAGTCACTTAAAAAAAAAAAATCCATCACCCCTGGCTTTTCAGGGGCAGCTGGCAAAGTTTTTCTTCTTGTTTTAATCACATCTTAAAGGAAGTCGACTGGTAGTGGAGGACTTTGACAGGATGCCTGAGAGAGTGTTTGACTGACCAGCTTGTCAGCGATCTTGTCCATCATGTTGGAGTTGTAGAGCCGCCTCCTCTGGTCCTGCCACCAGCTTTTGATGTACACACACGGTTTCTTTTCAAAGTAGGGCAGGTGGAAATAATTCCTGTGCAGAAAAAACACAAAATTCTGTGTTTGTGGAGAAAAGACTTTTCTGGGACTCTTTTGTATTCAACCGCGTCTGGGTGAGCGTGTGCACCCTCGACCTGTCGGTGATGACGGGCTTCATCAGAGGGGTGCAGGAGACGGACGCCAGCTCGGCGTCCTCATCCGCCTCCTCGTCGCTGGAGTTCTGGATGAGCTCGCTCTCCTCTTCCTCGTTCTCCCCATCCTTCTTCTTCCTCTTGGCCGACGAAGGCCTGCTCACGCCGTCTATCTGGTTGCCATAGTTACCTGTCGGCAGACACGTCACGGTATTGATTTCCCGGTTTTCCTCGCGGTACGGCGTCGCCGCGTCAAGTTCGGACCGACGGCGACGCGGCGAGAGAGTCGCGCACCTATTGTGATCTCGAAACTTATCGTCTTGTCGCCGATCTTCCTGTCAATCATGGTGGCCTCCAGGAAGGAACCAAAGAGGAAGAACTCTTCCATTTTCCCCGTGGCGCTCTGTCGGGGATGAAGAAGAGAGAGAGGGGAGAGCAGATAAACAAAAAAATGTTGTGTTCTCGGGCTGGGGGGAAACTCATTTTTATTAGGGAGTCCCTGGTGGAATAACATCACATCACACTTCCCTCCCCTGGGTTATTGAGTCAGATGTTACGCTCCATATTTCATTTGCGAGACAATTTTGCCGCATTTGCTGATCCACTGTGCCGACACACAACGACGGGGTTTGTTTTAGCGCGAATGAATAATTTAGCGTCTTTTCTTTGAAGGGAGGTCGATGGGGGCGTTTACCTGCAGCAGAAAAACTCAATGCCTTCCCTTTGGAGGCTTAAAAACCAGAACTAATGGCTGCCACACTTGAACCCAGAACACCATTAAGTTGTCATGGATGCTTGACCGTAGCTACCGTTAATGGAATAATCTATACGACGAGCACCGCTGTCTGGCCGGCCTCACCGTGGGTGTGGGCTGAAAGGTCCTGACCCCCGTTATGGGCAGCCAAAGGAAAACAAAAAATGAAAAAATGCATTTTTTTTAAAAATATAAAATTAACAAAATAAAAATAAAAACAAATAAAATTAAATAAATAAAAAAACTGTAGAAAGGAAAAAAGAAAAAAGAAAAAAAAATGCATTCTGTCTGCCAACATAAATCTAAAATCAGTAAAAAAAAATCTTTGGAAAATTGTTTTTTAATAGATTTAGTCATTACTAGTTATCTATTTATAAGCCTGATAGAAACCGTTGCAAATGATTAGGCTTGTTAAATGCTCATATTGAGCTCAGTGCTTTTATTATGAAGCCCAAGGCTTTTAATTTTATTTTATTACTATTATTTTATTAATGCAACTAAAAATAGTCTACCTGGGAAGCCTTTTAAAAATTTCCTCTACAAACAGAATCTTCCTGTAAACAATTATTCCTTTATAAATATTTCCCCACTCGATTAACAATTTAAAAGAGCTTCATCATTCGGAAACAATGGCAAATTTAGCTTCTTCTCCTCGGCACTCTGACAGCTGGCACGGAGCACAGCTGGCAGCCGCGGAGCTTCCCACGGGGGTCGTTTCTCCGCAGCCGCCAGGAGGCTCAATAGCTGATGAGAATACTGTGAGGGCTGTGATGTCTCTAATTTCCCTGATGAGCAGTTGACTACACAAGTCGCCGATACAACGCTGAAATGTTGCCTCCTGCTATTTATTGAAAGGTCAGGAGGTTCACGAGCGCCCGGCAGCGCCGTGACCACGCGCCGAGTTTCCACACCTCCGCGATAGCGGCTCCGTATGATGCCGCTCGGCTACCGGATCCCACCTCTGAGATGTTGGAGACGGGCTCCAGCTGCACGTCGGTGGAGCTGATGATCTCTGGCGAGGTGGTGTCCAGGATCTCCACGGCCACGGAGAGCAGGAGGCGGGCTCTGAAGGACACGCCCTCCCCCAGCCCGTCGTTCAGGTCCTGGTGCTCGTCCATCAGAGTGTACTGGCGGGTGGAGCCGTACATGTTGACCCAGGCCGGGCCCAGAGTGGGGAGAAAGCCTGGAGGAGATCATTTCAAGAGAAGGTTCTGGAAAAGTCAAGGTGGGCTTCTTCCACAAGGTTTTTATTTTTGGGAATCAAAGCACAAATCGTCCTTGCATCTGTGTAAATGAGCCAATCAGTGTTGTAAGATTGTTTTACTGTCAAACATTAACCAGTAAAGTCAAGGTGATCAGTGGAGCTCACAGCTTCCCATTCACCAGTGCTCCCACCGTTGTCTTTCAACCGACCTTTGTCGCCATCGTTCGATATTTTGCGCAGGTCGATGAAGTGCGTTCCGATGGCCACGTCGTTGACTTTGTCCGAGTCTCGGATCTGGACCTTGATGCGCTTGCAGAGCGGCGGGAAGAGCTCCGTGAAGATGACCTGCTCGTTCCAAATGGGTTCGTAGCTGCTCTTCTGGACTGTCGTCTTCCCCTGGAGACACACGATGCATTTTACCCGACAAACTCCAAATCAGATCAAAACTTTGGAGATCAGAGTTCTTCTTTTTTTTGTGTGTGTTTTTTAAAACTCGTTTCCTGTAGAAAGGTTGGTTATTAACGCTCTATAACACGGCCAGGAGAGACAGGTTGTGACATGTGAAGGGGTTTACCTTCTGGCCAGAAAAATGCACTTGGACGTAGGGGTCCACCAGGTCTCTGTTCTCCCCGATGAAGGCCTTCTTCACGTTCGCCATGATGCTGGTGTTCATCTTCGGGAGGCCCTCGGCGCGGTAGATCTTCACGTAGAACTTGGCCCACTGCCGCTCTGCCGGGATGCCCTCCGGCAGCAGAAGGTTCCTGCATCAGCGCAACGATAGACGGTTGACGTACGTTGACGCTCTCCTCTAGACACGACTTTTCAGTACTTGTTCGTAGGTGTTCGCACAGGTTGCATTGAAAAAAACACTCAATAATCAATCAGTCAATCAATGATTTAATGGAGGTCAGATGGGTGGAAAATATACATTTAAAGTCTAGATATAAAAAAACAAAACAGGTTATCACCCCTCTATGTCGTCCTCATCGGTCTCGTTGGCCTTGTGAGGGGTCTTGATGTTGTCGCCTTTACCCACCACGGCGATGTCGCACTTCACGTAACCTTTGCATCCCGCTGTTATGTCAGCAGGATCAGACAACATAGCCCACTTGTGGTAGAACTGATGCTCTGGAAGGCAAAAAAAAAACATCTTAGTGAATCAGGACTCGTGTGTATTTCAGTTGTGGCGTTTGCTCTACAGCTCACCTGGCTGGGAGTAAACGGTTCCAACGTCCATCTTGAAAGTTCCCACCAAGGTCCCGCTCCGAAGGAGATTTTTCGAGTGGATAACCTACGCAGAGTAAAAATTATGGTGTAAAATCCTATTTCAGCAGAACACAAGGACAACTTGTAGCTTTAATGCTACTGCGGCGGAAACTCTGGGCTGCACTCACTGAAATCTTGATGATCTTGTCAAACATGACATCTGGAGGGACATGGAAGTCAAAGACGAAATACTGCGGAGAGGAGGGGAAAACATTATGCAGCAGTCTTTTTTGATCTTTTTTCTATCTACCTCAGAGGTAGAGAACAAATATTGCAGCAAATATTGCAGCCACGGTTCAACGTGAGCCGCCACAGCCGCCGGGCAAAGTGTACGCAACGTGGAAGGAAGTTAAAAAACACAAGAAAATCGACAAGGATGCCGGGCCTTGGCTGTGGCGATGACACGGATGATGATTGTCAATGGCTGTTAAGCCTCGTGTAACACAGAGAGTCTGATCAAGGCGGAGGGTCGCGGCAGGAGGAGAGGAAGCTTAGAGGGCTGTTATCGTCAGCACTCTGCGCTAGTCCACAGAGGCTCCTGGGACAAAAGCGGACGGATCGATAGTAGACAAACTGCCGCTCCGGCTCCCAACAGGACACATTTCAGCCGCCGAGCTTTGAGCGTCGCTCTAACCACCACTTCCTCCTGCTGCGGGTACACGGAATCGCTGGGATCTCTGTGGTGAATGCTGGCCGGTACAGTCAATATCTCTTGACCGCAATGAACCGAAAATACGGAGGCTGATTCTACATCTCGGGTTCTTTCTGATGCCCTGTAGGTTGCAGGAGTGCAGATGGAACACAACAGAATGAATGAGCCCCTTATTTGTCCCATGAACCCTAAATACACGCGAAATTGTACAATCCCCGTCCAGACATATATGACACAAATACAATACGACATGTGGAAGACAGGACTGCAGGATTGGGCATTTAAAGTGGAGGGCAGAAAGGCGAATGTTTGCTGTACAGGAAGTGTGAGCGTCAATAAAATACATGTCCTGTTTCTAATTTTCTGTCAACCCAAAAAAACATTGCAGGTTTCATTGGTTTCATTGGCGTTCAATTTGGTTGCAAGACTTCCAGATTTAATCTCATGAAACCATATCAAATTCTAAAAACGATTTAGACTTAAAGTTGGAATCAAGATTTATTTAAATTCAAATTGAAATTATCAATAATTTAAAGGCATAATACAGACAATTAGGTGGGAACAACATATGAGGAACAAAACAAACAAAGCTCTCCTGATTTTCAACTTTCAGGACGACTTTACAAAGTTTCGGAAGTCTCACCTCATTAAAGTACGGACAGTTGGTCGACTCTTTCATGGACGTGTACTTCTTCTCATCCCCGATCTCCACACACACCACTGGGTCCATGTTGAGGCCGATCAGTTGCCGGGCCTCGATCACGGTTATGCTTATCTGAGGGGAGATGTTAGTCCTTCAGAGATGAAAGGCTGTCGGGGTCTTTCACCAGAAATGAAACGAGTTCCGAAACCTCAAAAACAATGCTGTAATTACCCGGGCGACTCTTTAAAAATGCAAAACCAAAACTTTAAATAACAAAATGAATCCCAATTCCAGACAGGAGCGGCTTCTTGTGGGATCGCACTTGAAAAAAAAGTTCCCCCAGCTAAAATAAAGCTGCATTTGATCGATAAATTAGAAGCGAGCCACAGGTTTCAACAGTCCCTGGAAGTCCCTCTGGTTTAATTAGCTGCTGCATAATGAAGGGAGAGGAGAAATAAAAAGAAGACGGAAAAAAAAGTTCCCGGCCATTTCATTAGCCAGAGATTGGAGTCGTGTAAATTCGTGATTTCAAATGAAATAGGTCATGGAAACAGGCCGTGGGCTCGGATCAGTCTGGAGGTGGTTACAGCGGGGGAGCTGCAGGATTTCAAAGAGAACTGAGATGTGTAACTATGGATATACACAGGATTTAAGCAGTCAATTTGGTATTTTGGAGGCAATTTGGAGGGAGTCTGTCTACTCTGTTTGAGTATTCTCCCACTCAAGAACATTTGTAAGGTCAGTAAAACCCAATTATCTCATAGTTTTGACTTGCTGCCAAGTAATTTTTGCTTGTTTAAAACAAGGGTATTCTTGCTTGTGGAAATGAGCTCAATCTATCTGAGCAAATGACTATTCATCACACAGTCTTCAAGGTAAATGGAGACGAACGCGCACGCGCGCGCGCACACACACACACACACCTGATAATCCACCGGTCTTCCAGAGCTTGGCTCCATCTTTATATCCGGCTTTGACCTAGAAAATATGAACCAGACCAGTGTTTATTCTGCATCACACACAATATTCCCAGACTGGTTCATGTTAGGCCTGATCTGCATGGCCTTGTCTTTCTTTCCTTTTGTTTTTTCAGATGCTCGCATATCTGTGGCATCAAAATATTGCACCTTTTGTTGGAGACGTTGGTGGTGACGGCCGTGACGGAGGCCAGAGAGATGGTGTCGGGTTCCAGGGACCCGGCCAGACGCATGGCCCTCCTGTCCAGGTCCTCCATGTCCAGGATGGCTGGCTCATCTGGAGCAGTAACATCAAGTAAACCTTCAATTACAGACTGTTTCTGGACACAGTCCAAAGGCGATTGTCTTGCATTTAAAGTTTCCATATTGTGACTCCAGTCCAGTGGAGCACAACCACATTAATTGAAGAAAAACCTCTAGAAGACAAGATATTTAGTCCAGAATGCTCCTTGGTGACATCACAAATGGCTGATTTTGAGAAGCATAAGTGGCAAAACAACCTTATTGGGGCATCTTTTGGGGGCTTTACCTCTATTCTTGTGATCATCTTTGGACATTTTGATCTTGCCGAGCTTCATGGCTGAGAAAACTCCTTTTCCTGCTCTGGAGAAGGACAGAAGAAGACACAGGCAGAAGGTGACAGGAGGGTGATTATGCTATAATATGACTGTGAACTTCACTTTGCGTCCACGTGCATGTTCAGTATGTGCATGCCCTTTCCTTCAGGGCTCCTGTGCGGCCAATGCTGAGCCAGCCTGTGCAACCTAAACCCATGCACGGCAATCCTGGCGATCATCTTCATCATTGGAAGCCGATGAGACATTTAATTCCAGTGGAATCACCCACCATATCAACACCCCACCCACACACACTATCACCGCCATTGCCATCCACTGTCTGGACCCTCAATCACAAAGCAGAGAGTATCCAGTGTCCCGACATTGGCATTGACTGGATCACATATCAGCGCAATAACAAGGAACCCGCGATGTCGTCAGCGGCCGGACAAATAAGGGGGCTTAATAATTAAAAATGAGTGTGACCGGCCAATTTGTGCTGCGGATATGGATACTCGCCAGGGAGATAATGAACGGGGCCGTTCAGACGGAGTCCAGCGGTGTCAAAGAAGCGACCATTAATCTCATCCAAGTATGTAGAATGCAGAAAAGCAATGTGCCTCAACCAATCAAGCCAATCAAAGGATTTTAAAGTAAAAGCGCAGAGCCAAATGAAGTATAGGGACTGCTTAAGTTAGGAATTTAAAAAGACAGTTCCCTCATCAGTGCGCAGTAATAGAAGTTCTATCAGTCAAATCAGTTCTTGTTCGTATTCTAATCCGTATTCTGAAGGGCATGCTTCCAGTCTCAGAAAGGCTTTTAGTACGTTTGTAGCTGGCAGGACATAGTGAGTACAGTCTGTGCATGTCTCTTCCAGGAATTTAAAGTAGACTCCTCAAAACATTTAGAAAATTACACAGTTGGTAAATCATCATGAAACCAGCCATAAATCCAATGACGTAATCCATAGTCTGTTGTATTTAGCCAAAAGAAACCAAACCAAAACAACAACAGTGTTTTCCATACGTACCACATGAAAGACCTCTGATCCTACTCAACTCCACAAAGGCATCCGCATGCAACGCAATTGTTTTCTTCCCCCTTTGATTTTCTGAAAGCTTCTGTCAATTTCAAACTATATTCCCAAGTTCTTCGCCAGTCCGGTGCAGGTGGATGAAAGTTGGACACAAGAGTGGATGTTCCAGCAGCGGGGAGGGAAGGAGGAGGTGGGAGGTGCACAGGTGAAGACTGAGCGAGGGGAGGACAGAAGACAGAGGAAGAGGGGTGGGGACTCTGTCCACAACCAGACATACAGGATGGCGGTGGAGTTAGGACGGTGCCCCCAACTGTTCATGACTGTCTCATTGTATTGTTCTGAGAGAAAGTAGGTGATGGAATTAGTAAACTCTGAAAAAATGATGATGCAAATGTGGTCTTGCCTCTTGAATAACTATCCAGAGGTTATTCAAGAGAATTTCAATTCTCAACAAATTTCAAATTTGAACTTTGAAAAAAACAAAACTGAACCTTAAAAACAATGTTGACTGCAAATGTTGTGCCCTCTGTGGAAAGAAAAGAGGAAGAATGAAAAAAACTGCTGGGGAAAAAAAATGATTTTCTTTGCAGACATAAGGCGTGTGTGCGTGAAAATATTGAAATAAAATTAAAATGCAGAAACCGTTGCAAATCTATTCTTGAAAGACCTGCGATGTAAGTTAATTTTAAAAAACAAAACAAAACAAACATGACATAAATATATTTCTTGGTTCTGGTACTGGAATAAAACAGAAAATGTTCACATCACAGTTACATCATCACACAACTATTCCCCAGGCTATGTTCTGGTACCATGCAGGTTGATTCCCATCTCTTCGGCATAATGTATTTCAAACTGCACATTAAACAATTTCCTCAGAGTCATTAATTCATACTTAACGTGCATGCAAAGTGGGCGAGACAATGAGCTGCGTATGAGTGTGTAGATCTGGCCTTGACTATCCTGTCGATGGCCGAACGCGGCTGAAAGAAACCCGAACTGAGTCGTAAAATATCCTTTGGAGGTAAAAGTCTCTTCTCCCAATAAAGACAAATTGCCAGTGGAAGGCTCCATTTAGAAAAGTGCAGAAATTGGATTCCCTGCCACTGGCACACTATTTAAATGTGCTATTGCACATTTAAATGTTACATATGACCGTGTATTACTCTCTTGCCTTTCTTAGATGTATCTAATGTTCCTCCTGTGAGCTCTTGTAACATATTCAACCACACTATTAATAAAAAATAAATGAATAAAAGAAGGTGAAAGAAATAACATGGCAGCGATGAATTATTTATTGATATATACGATACGTTCTGCTCCAGGGAACCTGCAGAAGGGATTCTGATTGGATGCGCGTGCCAGGTGTTTTTTGTTTTGTTTTTTTTGCTCCAGGATCACCTGGACTGTACGCCGACTCTCGCACCGAGAGCGTACAGTGAGACAGGAGCCTCCTCGTTCATGTGACGTCTCCTCACGCGGGCCTCCGGTGAGCTGCCTTGTCAAACAGGGTTGATGCTGCGAGGCGCCGGCTCATAACTTTAGCCTCATTATCATCGGAGAAAAAAAGACGGGACCCATGCAAGTTTAATGCACTTACACCTAAAAATAAAAGTGCGCTTTGAGCTTCCCTGACCTACATAGGGCTGACAAAACATTTAGATCATCTTTGGGGAATTTCGGTGTGTTTATTTGCGTGTGCGCGTGCGTGTGTGTGTCTGCATGTATGCAATTTTAAAATAAATATGCACTGCAGGATGTGACTGGCGCACTCCCTCCAAAAGACAGACTGACTGAAAGGAGAAAAACGTGCCTTTTCTCCCAAAAATATCCATCCCTTTTACATCTTTTACAGCGTCACAAAAAGCACTCTTGCATATTTAACACCGACACTTTTTTACACTGACTTCAGCTGGTTCAGAACAGACTGTCTGTCATGGTTTTTAAAAGGATTCAAGAGACTTTCCCTCAGCGACTAAACCCATTGGATTTCAGTTTCCTCCAATTCGTAAAAGCAAGCTATATATAACCTGTGCTATAAACTAAGCCTCGTCTGCTGTCAACACATTCTCGGGTCATAATTCGCTACGACTGAACTACATGATGCCACTCTTAGTACCACTTCATTGCCAACGTTCCCCCGCTCCATTTACGAGTTTGATCCAAAAAAGGGCACGGTGCTCATAATACCACGCCCGTCTAGTTTAGGCGATGTGAGCAATTTGCACCGTTGTTGCATCAGATTGCAATTGTCCTGGCTAAATATAGCCACAAACGGAGCAGACGCAGAAATGGTGATGGGAAAGAAAAAAGCTCCTCAAAGCTTCAACGTGTCACTATGTCAGACAGTAGTCGCTTCTCGGATGCCACGTCCCTGACGGTTTGTGCCGTGGGGCTGCGTTCAGACTGCAGGCGAATCTGACTCAAATCAAGATCTGGCTCAAATCCGATCTGGCTCTGTTCAGACTGGGCCACATTAATGATCCGTCTGACAGGTTGCTGTAGCAACGACGTTTAGAGACGTTGTTTTGCAAAAATCAGATTTAATGTGATTTGTGACTGTTCAGACTACAAAAGAGCCACCCGGTTTCAATCTGGATGGGCTAAAAATCGGATTTTGGCTGGCAGTCTGAACGCGGTTTCGGTGTTTGTGTGAAGAGGAAGCAACAATTTATTCTTATTGTCATCATTATAAACAGAAATTATCTGACCAGGTCATTTAATCGTCCACTGAACTGGTTGCGATGTTATTTTTGAAAATATGTTATGACTGCTGCCATGAGCACCAATTATCACCAGTCTGTCCGTGGAGACACTGAATATCCCACTCAAACCTGGAGACACGGACTCTTACGCTGCATCAGTAATTTTTACTATGTGTTGTATTAAAGTCACAAAGTGTGAATTTGCAGACGCGCAATCTCTGGCTTCTTGCCATTTACTGGCCACAAAAGCCACACATTCCATTAGTGGATCAGGCCCACAGTGCAGAAACTTCCCAGAAGGTTCTCTCCTGCTTTCTTTTTATTGTCATGTCTCCTGCTACAGGGGCTAAAAAACATCAAAATAACAGAGCGAAATGCAAAGCCTCCTGGGCAAAGCGTCAAAACATCGCACACGCTGAGAATAAAAAAAAAAAAAAACCAGCACGAAACCAAAGCAAAGCACAACAGCAAGGAGGACAAACAGAGCCGGGGCACCTTGAGAGAATGCAGCTGCGCGAGAACAAGGATTGTCAAAAAATAATGAAAGTAAAATTCGGCAGCTTCAATCGGGCGTCTGTGTCACCAGGGGAAGCAACATGGAGCGAGAGAGAGAGAGAGAGAGAGAGAGAGAGAGAAACAAAACAAGCACTTCAAAAAAAGACAAGCATCAGAGCAAAACTAAAAGATTAATTGCAAAACTTTGATTGTGGCTGTTTTGTAACTCATCTCCAACACTTGAATCTCAAATGTCTGGAGTCTTATCTGTAATTGCACCGTCAGCAGCGCCTTAACTGGCCGATCTGAGAGGCTGATTATGCGCTGACTTCAGCTTTTTTTCCCCCCTCTCCCATAAACCCTCTGGGGGGGGGGGGGTCATCGGCGGTGGATTTCGGTTAAAAATTTTTCACTGCCTGCAGAAACTCCATCAAACTAAGCCATCCATCAACGTTAAGCGACGCTTTCACAACCGAGGAGGCGAAACGCTTTGGTTGAGCCGCGTTTGAACAAAAAGGAGGAGTTGAGGATGTTTCGTTTTGTTGTCGCATGGCGGGAAAGTGTTGCGAGGTGAGCGAGGCCCTTTCCTTTCACTGCCGAGCGCCGCTCAGGAAGATGCGTCTCCTCCACGGGCGCCCGTTTGAAGTTATGCAAATGAATCATGCATATTTTACCGCCTTGAATAAACACGACGTCCGCTCAGAGCCCCCGTGCTTCGCCGGGGCTGCTCCAATTCATTTAGAAGGAGTTTTTAAATACGTCCCAGCAGATCTGCTTCACTGGCAGGGGGCGCTCACAAAGGTGAGCTATTTATAAAGGGATGACATAAAAAACCCCTTTAAAAAAATGCACGGCGCGCCCCGCCATGAATCATCTTGCAGGCAACAACATAAAACAGGGCTTCGCAGTGAAGACGGTCAGCTTGCAAGTTTATCCTGTTTAACAGACAAGGAGAAACCTACACACGTTCCAAGTCTTGTGCAATCCATCAGGATAAGTTATGTGGCAGTTCAGTGGACTTTTGAGAGCATGCATAACTTCTTTCTAAAGGAGGATAAATGACTTTCCAGCAGAATGTGATACGAGAGCACGTAGACGCTTTTTAAATCATTCCATTCTTCTTCCTTGCAACCCTGACTCAACCGAGATCAGTCTTTGACCTTCTGAGGTGTTGCGCAAATTCTTCTGTGCCCCCTGAAATGGTTGCATCAGGTGCATGTAACTTCTAAAAAGAAAAAAAGATCATTACGTGACTCTTGGAAGCTGAAATCAAGTCAGAAAAGACGATAACTTCCTAGCCTCGGAGGTTATTTGCTACAAAAAAAAAACCAATATAAAATTTAAATAGGACCAGCTGAAGTGTTAATGTTCATGTTTGGAGAATGGAATTCTCCCACAAGCCCATCGGTTTATTCAGCACCTGCGAGGAGTGAGATTAAAGGTGGATTTGCCGGCGAGCGATGCAGTTTATTTGAATGCTCGCCTCCACCTTTCTTTTTTTTTTCTTTTTTCTTTTTGTTCAAAACAAAAGCCCAGCGGCAGCTTTGACGGAGTCGGACTGAAACCTCCTGGCAACCGCCGCAACCAGACAGCAGCTCTCTCCTTGAGCTGACAAAAGGAGAAGAAGTGAAGAGGAATGCGTGGCGCCTATAGAACTATTGAACAAAGTGTCTGCTGATCGGACCTTTGCAGACTATTTGCAGCCCAGTTATTGACTGTTTTTTTTTGCAGGGTTTCCACGCGCTGGGCTTCTCTTCTCTTCGCTGTGTGGGTTACATAACGCCCCTGGGATGCCCTTAAACTTAGATAAGTTGCTCTTTTTTTAAAATAAGAAATATATTTTTTCGTCCATCATCACAATACAGTAGCAGACTGCAAGTTGTTTTACTCTTTCAACTGTCTGCAAACAAAAAAACATGGACTGAACACGGGGGCGTGCACACCCACACATGCACATTTTTTTCATTCTCGTATTCCGCGGTCGGTATGACGGCGGATTTAGGAATGTGGCAGTGCTACTGTACTATTCCACATGACTGGCAGTACACAGAGAATGAGAACAAGCAAGAAACGCTGCAGACAAGCAGTCTGATGACACATTTTTAGCCATAAAAAAAAAAAAAAACCCCAGAAAGAAAACTTTCTGCAGCCTTCATGAATAGAATCACAATGTTGCTGCACTGCTTTGTCTCCTTTACATGCCGACAACCATTGGCCACGCCACTAAGGAATTCCCCACAGCCCCCAGTTTTTTGTCAACCAATACAATCCACTGAATATGCACAGCCCAGTATTTTTTTTCTCCCCTGTCCCCCCGCCGGCCCTGCGCTGATTTCACAGTGAGCCGTCACTTCTCCCGTGAGATTTGATGTCTGTCGGTGAAAGATACAGCGCAGCAGCGGAGGAGGCGAGAGTTAGAAAAAAAATACCCAATACCCTCACACAATGTATTTCATTATTCTGTGGCCGTTACATCGCAGAAGCAATTGAAGCAAAACAAACAGTTCTTTCGCAGACACAACGGGGCATCTGTGCAAGTAGTTGCAGTCGCTGGTGAACCTTTTTCTAGTTCAAACAGTGCGGAGTTAGCAAGTTCTGCCCGCGCCGGAGCGAAACGCAACGCCATTTAATGCAGTCTGGTGTTAAGACAGTCTAGCGAAGAGAAAGAAATATAATATAAGGATATTTTTATTTGAATGAGTTTTCGTTTTGGGTTTTAAGTTGAAATTTTGTGAATAAAGTCGACGTAAAAAAGACGAAAATTTGTGAATAAAGTCGACGTAAAAAAGACCAGATTTCGTGAATTAAGTCGAAATTTCATGAATAACGTCGACGTTAGAAAAAGACAAGATATCGTGAATAAAGTCGACGCAAATTAAGTGGAAATTGGCGAGTAGACTGGATGGATGGTGGATTAACCCAGTTAGCCACAGTTAAAAGTGAACTGTCGAAAACAGGTGTATCCCACAGGATCCACCCACAGCAAAAAGGAAACTGGCGAAAACCGAAGTTCTTATTCTCAACATTTTACTAATTTCACGTTGACATTAATTGCAAAATTTAGAATGTATTCACGAAATTTCGTCTTTTTTAGGTCAACTTTATTCTCAAAATTTTGACTTTAATATTGAAATTTCAACTTTATTCTCGAATTGGAAAAATTCTATCTTAATTTTTTTCTCTAATCCTCCTAATCCTCATCCGTAGGCTTGATTGAAAACGTTACTAGATTACTCACGATTGACAAAATAAATAAATAAATAAATAAATAAATTAAAAAAAGGATTTTCACTGAACGGCTGTGTTTCCATCCCTTTAATCAAGCGGCTGCTGGAAAAAGCTGACTTCGGCACTCTTTCTGGAGGAACTGGATCAGAGAAGAGTTTGATTTGGTGCTACGATGTAAACATTAGTTTGCCAGATTCAACCTCTTCACCTCTGCCTTCTCACGAGGATGCAGTCGTTGATGATGGACATCCGCAGCCAAGACTCGGCGGGGAGGGGGTGGCCTCTCTCAAAATTTCCAACCTCCAGTGGAGACATAACTTTTGCATGCTGCATCAATCTTTCAGTGAAGCGTGTGGGCTGGAGCCTCCTCGCCCGTTCACCGCATTGTTGGCGTTGCACTTGGTCTGTAGCAAACCTTGCGGCAGTGCGCATGCCGTACCGGCCTCTCTCCAATCAATTCAACATTTACTGAAGCGCGACAAAAAAGGGTTGATATCCACACGGTTTGTGAGCCAATTAAAGGTCTGATCCAGATGGCAAATAAAGACAAAGCATCTGTAATCAGCAGGAGGCATGAGGCAATTCACCAACAGCAAGGACAAACTATAAATTGCACTTTTTGTATAATGAAATTAGTTTGTTGTTGGCTGCTGAAATGTTTTGCTGCAAAACCTTCATTCAGCATTTTTTTTTTTTTTTTCATTAATAATCTTAAATATTCCGCTATCAGGTCGCTTGTCAAATGCAAAAGCGATTGGTGTGTTTGGAGCCGTTCACACTGAGACGCAATCTGTCCAAATGCCATTTAAAACTACCTCCTGAAGGTGGTTTCAATCCATTGTGCAAAAAATTGTATTTCATGTGATTTGTAGCTGTTCAGACTACAAAAGAGCCATCCGGTTTCAATCTGGATGGGCTAAAAACCGGATTTTTGGCTGGCAGTCTGAACGTGCCCACAGATATTGACTCACATCATATCTTAAAGTTTCACAGCATGGGTATTTCCCAGCTCCACCCACAGCTGCGCCTGCACTGTTGACACGGGATCCCTTACCACGGTGGCACCTCCACCGACAGATGTTCCATCAGCTGGAGCTTTTAAAGCCTCATTAAAAGTGGGAATTCCAGATTCCCCCAACCTGTCATGATGCTGCCTAAGCAGTCTGTGCTCAGTCAGCGGTCTTTGACAAGGTTAAAGCAGAACACACTTCTGGAAAAAAGAGGAGATTTGAGGATGCAGCCAAAGAGGACATGAAGTCAGTTGGCGTGAGGATGCAGACGGGGTCGGATGGAAGCAGATGATTGGCTGCGGCCATCCCTGAAGGGAACGAAATGAACATTCGTAGGTGCGTCGGTGTTGTGTGACTCACTTCCTGAATGTGGGTATGGATCCATGTAGGGAGCGTCCAGGCGAGGTCCCGGAACCGTGGCTCTGTCCTGACAGCAGGCTGTCCGTCTCAAAGGCGAACATCCCGTCCGGGTCATCCGGGACCTCCAGGTACTCGCCGTTATTGCACGTTCCTCCGAGGCTGTCGATTGACTGGCATCTTATCTCGATGGTGATGCTGGTCTGGAAAACACGTTGGTTCCATTTGATATTTGATAAGCAGTCAAATGATCATATTAGCAGAAAAAAAGAGCACTTCCTAAACCAATAAAAATTGTCGCAACCACTTCAATATGCTGCCGCTTGTCTGCTTTAATTAAACACTTCAAGATTCTAATATTAATGGTGAATTTCACGCTTTTGACACTTTTTTCATGCTCTTGCTTCGGTCACAGCGGCTGGTAACTTCCTGCTGTAGCTGAAAAATGAAGATTTTAAGGACTATATTTTGGGTAAGCACTGCAGCATTTGTTCACTTGGAGCTGTGAATGACCGGATTTGTTCACCGCTAACTAGCCTCATATTATTGCTGCATGCTGACACTGAGCTGAAACACAAAATAATAGCTTCCGTCACAGATAATGGCTGGAGATTTTCTCTCGTCCAAATTCGAGGAGGGAGGCTTTGCACAAGCAGAAGTAAATAAATAAATAAATAAATAAATAAATAAATAAATAAATCATCCTTTTGCATTATTTCAGCATTGCTGTGGACCATTTAGATGCCTCATTAGTGGTACAAGTTAGAGGTGTTGCTGATTGTTTGTCCCAAAACCCAAAGAAACAATAATAATTCAGCAGCACCTATATGCACACAATGCACCGTATGTGGAGACAAACAAGCATGCAGTTGAAGAATGTCATGTCATTTTCCTGTTGCTCTCTGCCAGACTCTCTTTACATTTTTTCGTATTTCCTTTTCACCCCAACTGTCGCACCTTGCTCGCTCTGGGAGCTCAGTTGGTTTTTGACGCCATTGGATTGGCCATTTTTTTTGGTTCATCTAGCGCAGTACCAGGTGTATTGGAAAGCGGTCATTGGGTTCATACACACACACACACACACACACACACACACACACACACAGCTTCAAGGTTGGCGGTGCTGTGCATTCAGAGACGCTACTCTGCAGACCTTGGTGGCTCCCAGTAAGCTCTCCCACAAGTCTGCCCATCCTGACCTCTGACCCCTGACATCAACAAGGCATTGTAAACAACATGACTGCCTCTTTTGGGCAGTGAGTGCATGTGAATGCACCCACTGGTGGCTCTCTGACTATTTTTGGGGAAAAGTCCACCGTAGAATTGCATTGCATAGCATTGCATTAACATTGTCGCGCAAGGCTCCGATGCGTTGATAAAGTACTTTTAATATTGAAAACAAACCTGAACGGGGCAATAAATCAGCTGCCGGCTGGCGCGTTTGCTGGAGGAACCCGGGACTGAGTAAATATAAATTAAATCTCGGCGCGAAACAGTGATGACAATGCACTTTATCTTTTTCAGTCTTCTGGGGGTGTTTTTTTGGAGAGAGGGAATTATTCTCCTGACAGTGATCTCGTCTTTATCACAGAACGGCCAATTTATTCCACTGACAAAGACGAATGAGGAGGGAAACACACACATTTGGGGGCGGGGGGGGGGCTCTCGTTCTCCTTTCCGCGCCTTTGTCCGTGCATTTTACATCCTCACTATGGCAACAGCGGTGGTGCAGCTGTACGGAGCAGGTGATGCTGTACTTCGTTTCATCACTATCTTACCGCAGGGGGGTAACGGTACTAAAGATTTCTTAATCGCACGCAAGCACGTGTGTGTGTGGGTGTGCCAGAAGGAGCTTTAAACTTTGTGTGTTTGAGAACACGTGTGTGTGTAAAATGCCCAAAGCACTCCCTTGCTGTGTATCGCCATCCCAGAAACATCACATCAGCAGCTCTGCCAACACAGTCCTGCACCCCCCCCCCTCTCTCTCTCTCTCTCTCTCTCTCTCTCTCTCACACACACACACACACACACACACACACACACACACACACACACACACACACACTATGAATTCACCAGAATGCTCCTTATAAAACGTAACCTTCGATGGGGCTTCTGCTCCCAGTCTAACTGTCAAAAACAGGAAATTTCACGAGATCAAAACACATCTGGGTGATTATTACGAGACGACGGTCTTGTATTTACGTTGCTAAGAGACTGCCGTGCTGATTTCCAACCTCTGAACGGCTGAATGATATTACTTTACAACCATGTGGCCGTGGGCATTTCACTGGTATCTGAAGAAATGTATTTGTGTTAATATAGCAAAGTATCCCAGATAGGTTTTATTTCATCGTATAAAATAAATTGCACAAATAAATACAACAATTTAATTCTTTAATATCATTAAGAAATGTGGCCATTGCCATTGGAACCTAAGCCCTGGCGTGTGTTCAAGACGGCGTGTTGGCCACAGTTAGCGTTACCTTTATCGACGTGTTGTTGTCGTCGATGAGCGTGTCGGTCAGCTGGACGTGTCCCTCCTCGGCCACCTTCTGGAGCACCATGCAGAAAGTCCCAACCAGCCTGCAGGAAAACACCAGCCAACGGTCCATCAGGGCAAAAACCACGTCAATGAGATCAATACAGGGCAGCGCGTCAACTCGTCAAATAGTGCTTTGTACCAGAGTTCCCCCATCTGTATGGTCGGTTAAAATAAACTGTGACCTAGACATGAACTGCAGATGTCTGTGAAGCTCTTAAAGTTTGATTTTACACCCATATATGGGTATTTAAACCTGTTCTCCAGCATTCCATTTAGCTTTTCCAAAAAAGAAGATTTGAAAAGTTCTGAAGTCAGGCTGGTGCACAGTGAGAATAAAAATTTAGGATAATGCAACCTTGATATTTACAGTAATCAAGAACTAAAAAGAATCAATAAATAATTACAATTTGTATCCTTTTCTTTTTTACATGGTGCCGTTTTTTTGTGCATCTGTGTGGGTCGCAGTCGAGAGCAGGCGGCTGCGTGGAAGACGGTGATGAAGATGAGCTGCGACAGACTGTCAGCGGCTCACTGCAGTGAGTCGCACCACAAAAGTGTGTAAATGATGTCGCTTTCAACAACGTAAACGCACGCGCCCGCGCACGCACACACGCAAACCCACATGCACGACGTTTGTCTTTAATTGCAAAATTCAATTTTTTGCAATTGACTTGTTGATTACTGCTCAGGCAAAAATGTGAAAATAAAATAAATTAGCATAAAGAACGAGGCTAAAAATCTGGAGGCGACGGGTTGTTCAGTTGTTGTCAGAACGACTTAAAAGGAAAACAAGAGAGGAGAAAAAATTTTGAACTTTGGTTTGCCGCTACAAAAAGAAGCGAAACCTTGTGCAATAGATGTGAGAATAGCACATTTACAATGTATTCAAAGTTACAGTTGCTGCACGCCCAGTGCTCGGTTATACATTCCAAGAGATTTTTGCAACTCAGTCAAGACTTTACAAAGTGCGTGCGAGCATTCTTGCAAGCCAGTGTTGCTTCTCCAAAGCTTTTATACAGACAAAGACAAGGACAAAGAGGGATGAAAAGATCCGGGACTCACGCACTCAGCAAGAAGCTTTGATTTCTTAAAGTCTGCGAATAAAGTTCTGTTTTTTTAGTTTTTTTGTAGGAGTGGAGCTAAGAAGGTCAGGCTATCAAGCATTCTATTATACAGCTTGCTATATGTGTTGCTCTTTTTTTTTTTTTTTTTAATGTTTATACCCTGATTGCAGCTGAAAACATTTGAACAAGTCGCCACTATTGTTAGCCAAGACATGTCCGGAATTATTGAACACTGGATGCATTCCCATGTTACTCGGTGGATGCGGCCAGCAGGAAGTAACCCAGTACAGCCTCCATTCAGCCAGCCAATTAGAGCGGGTGAATAATTTACGAGGTTGCCCCCCCAAAAAAACGACACACTGTCCACAGAGCCGTCAGTCACACGCACGCAGGGAGAAGGCCACGCCCACCAGACTTGACCGTGGCCATGTGACTTTTCAACGGATGCCTCTTGCGCATATGAAAAAAACGCCCATTTGCTGCCGCTTTTTCACAGTCGGTAATGCGTTGCGTTGCCGCAATCATTAGTACTAGGAAAACACACACAATCACTTAGCTGGGCACGAGCCCACAGGGAGACATTATGAGATAAAGTAAAGACATTTAATCAATAGCTTACAAGGCACACACACAAACAGACACACGCTGATCTAATACGCATGGGGGCGGTAGGAAATATGATCTTCCAAATTGGAAAACACAAGCTGAGACTTGGATGATAATAAAGTGGCTGAACTTATTAGGCGGAAGAGCTTCCTTTGTTTTTTTTTTGTAGTGAGCGGAGGAAAGAAAAAAAAAACAATTTTCGTTTTAAATGTTCATTTGATCTTCTCAGTGAAATCTGATAAAGCGTCTTGATTAACCAGGCCGCTGGGATGGAATGTTTTCCTCACGGCTTCAGTTAATGAAATGTGGTAAAGAGCCCATAGGAAGTGGACGTAAAGCAGTGGCACTCAGATTTGTCAGCCTGGACTCTCAGGACTCTCTGGTCTCCTCTTGTCTGCTTGAAAGCCTTTGCAGTACCACAGGACGAGGCAAAGCGCAAGACAAATCATGTCCAGCCTTCTCCCTTTGTCTCCATCTCGACCCTCGACAATGGCAAGCTGCAGCTGCAGCAGAGCCGGCCTGCTTTCCAAACCCACACTTCAAGAACCTTCTACTTCGCTGAAATCGTTCTTTGATTCCACTTTCCCCCCCCTCGGGACTCCGTCTGATTCCAACTTTTGTGCATATGCAACAGGCTCCTCGCAGAAATTACCCTGCGCTCACCTCGACGCACTCCGCTGGAGACTGCGGTATGACAGCTGGGCCCCTCTCACTTTGTATACAGCAAAATAAAAAGATTTGTAACCCCCCACTTTTGTTGCAGTAGCATCTATTGGTAATCAATAATTCTTGAGCGACCCCCGCGAGAGAAAACAGCTCATAATTGTCCTTGCAGGCGTTTTAGTACGCGTGCAACGCGTTGAATAATTGAGCCGGACAGGGCCTATCATGTTCTGGCTCACTTTTTAGCACTTCAAAAGGCGCCATTCATTATTGATTGAAGTCCGGCAAACAATTTACTTTCAGCTTCTCCATAATTCAAAGCTCCATTCCCTTTCAATTTGCACGTTTCACTCCCCGCAAAGCTCGTTTTTTCTTGATTTTCTTGACTCAATGAAAGCTGAGTCTGGCACGCAGGTGAGTTTTCGACGGATAACGGCTCAGCCTGGGTGGCGGAAGGTGTTCAGCTGCACTATGGCAGTCCGGCAGTTGGTCTCTCGGCAGGATGCTGTGAAAGGGAAACGTTGGACGTCCTCCGAAAGGACACGGGGCAAGAGAAACGATCTGGACTTTTTTTTTTTGCAACATCCGCCAGTAAATACAGACACTTGTTTCATGAAGCTTTTAGGAGCCCTGCAGCTGCAGACATTGAAAGAGAACTTTTCAATGTGCATATTGTTGTATATAAATGATGTTTGAGACTGAGAGGAGAATAAAAGACAAGTTAAAGATTGTTTTTTTGGTGTGAGAATAATTATCAATGTGTAGCTGGACTAAACATCGATCTATCTTTCTATCTTTTCTGTCTTTCTGTCTAAACCATCATTCACTATTTTGGTCTGCAAACGTGCAAAATTTGCCATGAAATATTTGTTTTTTACCGATGAGCCTCGGTTCTATATACAGCGTGAGAGGGACAACACGAAGATAAGCAGAAGTAAAATGAATTACAAAGGGATCGTCTGCTAAATCAGGGAAAGATAAACCCAAAGGATGGCTATGGGAGCCTCGGACTGCATTGTAAACAGTTTTATCTCGCCACAGAGAAGACATGTTACCACGAAAAGCCTAAAACACAAAAAAGACCAAAAATTACACTGTCTTTTCTCAAAACAACCTAAAGTCTACTGAAGACGTAAAGCACTGAACCTGCAAGACTCTTGGTATGCAACTGACAGATTAGCTGTTATTGCTGAAAAATAATTGACGGGAGACTCCAAAAAAGAAAAAATTAACTTTTGGTTCGCCAAAAAAGTAACGATGGCCTTTCAATCAAAAAGTTGCGATGGTATCAGTATCGCCCTGCGATGAACTGGCGACTTGTCCAGGGTGTACCCTGCCTTCGCCCTAAGACAGCTGGGAAAGGCTCCAGCAGACCCCCGTGACCCTGAATTGGAATAAGCGGGTATAGAAGATGGATGGATGATATCAGTATCTGTTCCTGATGTATTTTGTATCAAGTTGGTTTTGAATTTCAAGATACTTAAATAGCTGCTAGTGCTTCATCTATGGGGACACAGCAGCAACATTCTGACGTGTCCAAGTTGTTCTTGCGTGACCAACAGATGCAGTTTGGAAACATCGACCTCAGTCGGAAAAATAAAAGCTTCCTCTTTCTCCGTCACGACATTAGCGCTCCACGTGGAAAACACCCACGCTCAGTCAGCGGTCGGAGCAACGGCCGTAATAATTCAATCTCCCCGAGGACCTCCACCCCCCTCCACCGGTGCTCTGCCCATGACCTGCTGGGAAGTCGATGACCCCGGGTTCAGTCTCGTAATCGCATCAGCCTCACATCCCGTCGCGGTGTGCATGAACACGTAAAGTCGCAGCCACAGGGGAGCGGAAACGTGGAGCACTGTGCCGCCGACGGCGATGCGCATCGCTGGCTTCTCTCTGTGCGGCGGCTGTGCGATCGCACCAGTGCGCTTGCTGCGCAGCGGGCGCCGCCCCGACGATTATGAGGCGGATTGACTTACACCGGCGAGGACGCCGCCCGCGGACGTGTGGGAGCAGGTGTGATGGGAACAACACGAGCCGTGACCCGGCGTGAATTATTTAGCCACGAGGGTTTGTGCCAGTTTTGTCTTTGCGTGTGTTAACATGTGCGCATTTGTGTACGCGAGGGTTCATTACAAGGGTGTGCGTAATGCTTTGTTTCAAACGGCTGCTGGAGGAATTGGGTGAGCAACCTATATGGCTTAAAAAATCAGATGATATGATATTTTCTTTAGCTGCGTTTCCATTACCCCGAGAATTGCGCATAACCTAAATATCGCGATAAAAAACTGGTAATGGAAACGCCTAAACTTCGAAAAACCTCTCAAATATCGCTAAAAGGTTTTTATGCTCGCATGAGGTGGTTTTTCAGACGTATCGATATAGAGGTATATCGCAAAAGTGTCATGGAAACACCTTTTTCGCATTTACGCGTCACCGGACGTGACGCACGGGGGTCACGTGACCAGTTTCCAGTGAAAATGGCGCGCTATGCTTGGACGGAGTAGACGGATGATTTTTTTTTTACAAGTAATCAAAGAGAAAAACATAACCACCATTCTGGACAGCAAATAAATGTAAACAAACAAACGCAAACTTTCAGGGGACGGCATTTTACGAGAATTACGGCCCGTACGCTTCATCAATGGAAAAAACCTGCAGATTGCAATTTGTGCTTTGTCGAAATTTTAGAAATATCACAATTATTTTGCGAAAAACTGTATTGGAAACGCAGCGACAGACAGACAGACAGACAGACAGACAGACAGATAGATAGACAGATAGACAGATAGATAGATAGATAGATAGATAGAATAGAAATGGAGAAAATAATGCAGTGGAGTAATAGAGCACAGTATTAGACAAGAACGTTTTTTGTGCAAAAGGCAAAACTTGAAAGGTGACTGGACAAACACTGTGCTCATCACATTTTAGCAGCCAAATGAAATTTGTTACTGGTCTGGTTTGTGGAGTCAAATTAAGGTAAAAAAAACAACAAAAAAACAGTCCCATATTCATAACGCCAGACTAGTAATGTATGCAAAGACACTCGTGGTAGAAGAGTCCCTGTTGTCACCAATGAAATGGACCAGAGGTGCCAACGTCACACTTGTGGTAAATTGCCTGTGAAACTGTCTGTTCCAGGTGTCAAATTAACAGGCATCAAGGCAATCATGACGTCGGTGACGTCGCGCCTTCAGTTAGTACTGACGCAACATCTGTCGGTGGCTTCTAGCTAGAGGGCCTCCTTTGTACTCAGCAACACACACATTCACACACCACTGACACATGGCAGCTGTGATAAGGCCACACAAATGAAATACAGAGAAGGTGACACACACACACACACACAAGGATGCTAGCAAGTTTTAATGACTGCGTGGGTGACAACATTTGTCCTCGGTCTGGACACGGCGGTGGGTGGTCATTCTGAGTGCGACAGCTGCGGCGATCTGATTGGATTTGTCAGCACAGCAAAGAGAGCGGCAGACACCGCCAGGTCTGGACAAACACTCCAAAACATTTCAAGGCTTGACAAAAAAAAGATAATTGGAATCAGTTACATTACTGGAAAAATGTGCAGTTAAATTACAGTTACTTGTGGACTTTTTCATGACTACAATATAATAACATCCGACCAATTCCCCCCCGCCCCCCAAAAAAAGGCTGGGCTTTATGTTTAATAATTTCATTTTTGCTGCTTTGCCTGATTTTCCCGTGCAATGGGTCGTTGGCACAAGCACCGTCCTTTTCGGTTTCCCTCCACAGAAGTTTGACACTATTCTGATGCTCCTGATTGGTTCTCCTGTCAAGTTTGGAATTGCAGCGCCCCCTACCACTCACCTGTCAGTTGAATTGTTTTGAGTGCTGCTGGTAGTGAATATTTATTCAAAATTTAGAAAAGTAATCAAAATGTAACCAAATCTAATTAGTTACATTGTTTTGATAAAGTAATTGAATTAGTTACATTACTATTGCATTTTCTATAGGGTAACTTGTAATCCTAACCAATTACAATTCCTTTAAATAAAGGTGATTAATCAATGCAATCATTGATTTTTTTTATGGCACATTCATTTGAAGTGAAGCCGTGATCAGGTACACACACACACACACACACACACACACACACACACACTAAGTGGGCTAATCTCGAACAAGCTCTGGGGGAGTACGAGCCTCCTTGATCATTTGCAGTGTGGTCTGCTCTGAGGACAGCAGGGAAGCCAATAAAACCCCTGAAGGGATGAAAGGAGTTACGTGGCCCGGCGATGCGTGTGATGTCAAGATCAGTCGGGAGCAATTGTTCCCCGCCGTACCTGTTGGAAAAGACCTTGCTGTAGTTGTAGACTTGGATCTCCAGCATCTCGTTCTCGTCCAGCCTGCTGGCAATGGGCCACCGGAAAGTCTGGAAGAAAGCAGGAGAGAGTGATCAGGGGAGAAAGAGCTCGAAGGCATTGTAATATCAGAGTCAGTGTCAGTTTACAACTAAGATGCAACTCCATCTGACATTTCAATTGATTTTGAAAAGCTTTAGCCTCAGATTTAACAGTAGATATTCCCTCACGTTTGCCAGTAATTCATTCGAAACTGGGGTATGACGAGAGGCCGACCGATTTTCACCGGCGTGACATTTCGGCAAAAAGCCTCCGCTGGCGTTGCTTCTAGGAGCGAGACGCGATGATCAATACCGCTCTCAGATCTGTTCTGTAAATATGAAGTGACAGCAACACGGCCGATGTGAGAACGATAAAACCGCCCCGCCTGAAGTCAAGCGCAGACGTGGCAAAGTGTCGCGTCAGCAGAGTCGTTTCCTCCGGGGCGACCTCGACTTCGAGGTGCCACCGCCAGCTGAAATAGCGAATAAAACCTTTGTTATTTACTGCCACAAACCACCCCAGGTTCTACAGAGCACCTGCGACAAACATTCATTTGGTTTATTTTGCATGGGAAGACCAGAAAACATCCAGCCTTAAAATAAATAGATACATTAAAATTGCACTGTAATGAAAATTTGAAAATGTCTTGAACCTCCTCCAGGAAGATAAAGGGAGATAATTTTCCTCCATTTTTTTCCCGCTATAACGAGCTTTGAAACTAGCTTTTTTTCTCCCCGACTCACTTTCATGTGGCTTCGACACAGAAAACATCACAATTCCTCGCTATAAATCACCTCTTTTCTCCCACTGATATCTTCACTAATTGGCTTTGTGAGGCTGAGCGGGCGCCCTGCTATCTGCTTCTCTCGCTTCCGCGAGCCGACTGTACGTCTCTCTTTTTTTTTTGCACGCCTGTCCGACCCCTGTCGAGTCTTCAGCTGTTCATTCAAATTAGGGAGTGAGTTGTTAACGCTTTGCTCAGGATTCTAAGCACACACGAGTGATGGAGCTGTGGCAGAATTGACTTGGCAGATTGGACCGTGATGTGTCGCAGCATTTTTGGTGGTGGGTTCCTTTCAAATTGAAAGTCATCAATAGTCATCGAAGGCCATGATTGTGCCTATCAATGGCTTTGAGAATTACGAACTATTAAAGATCCCATATGATGCTAAATTCACATTACTAATGTGCTTTTTTTTTATACAACAGTCATAGTTGTTGACAATGAAGCTTATGTGAAATGAGAAAAGTCCTATCCTGTACGTTTCCCTCCATAAAGGCCACTGGTAAACCAGCCAAGCCCGGTTTTTGTTCCCTTCCAATTACATGGAAGGTCCAACAAAGCATCAGTTTTGGAGAGAGAGAGGCCTATCGATTTTTTTTTACTGCTAATTATGCAGGGCCCCTCCGCTGAACTCACAATAAAAATATGTTAAAACAGCATCATGTGGGATATTTAACCGGCCAATATTAAACCCATAAAACAAGCAAATGAGTTTTCTGTCTCAAGGCATCCCTTGATGAGGCATTAACTTATGGTGTTATTGCAGTATGGCAAGCCTCCGTCCAGCTGCGCGGCAACTCTGTGATTATTCTTACAATAAAATGGACAGCGGTGGCTATTACCCCGACTCAAACTAAAGGACTTTTCACTGAGGCCAAGAACCATAGAACGGTCAACAAGCAAATAAAACATACACTGGAGTGGTGCTGCCATTGTGAAGCAAGGTGCCCTAATACAGAGATAAAGTGTGCAGAGTGAGGGAGTCACAAGGGTCCCTTCCTCATTCCTTTCATGGGATCTGCTGCAATAAGTTGTCACATTTGTGCTGTGCTGTGTTTTATGCTGTTCATTAGAAGGATAGAAAAAAATTGGTAAACCCTTTGTCTTGTGCACAAATCTATCCAAATCTAAATATGGATTTAACCCCTTCCAGTATCTCTAAAAGTCACTGAGGCGATCCTTATTTCTGCTGTGATAACTTGAAACTGAAGTTAATAAAAGCAATGAGAAATCCCCTTTAGGTTTGCAGATACATACCCCAATTAAATTCGGTAAAATTAAAATACTTTGGATAAGTCAACATCTTGACACGTTTGCCATCTAAGGCTAAAACTATCCAATTGAGAGAGGCTGCAGAGAGGCTTTCTTGGAAAAGGACTGGGGGTAATTCAAAAGCCATCTGCCCCCTGCCGATGACGACCCCTCCCTCACTCAGGAGGAGGAGCGTGCGCTGAGATACAAGTCATCCATCAGGGCTGTCCCATTAGCGGATCCTGGGGTCACCACCTGCTCCTGCCAGATCTGCCCTCCAGGAGCTGCCGTCGTGCCGTACCTCTCAACGGGTGTGCACGCTTTAGAAACAATCCTTCAGTGCGCGGCGGCCCCAAGGCGCGTATAAAAATAAGAATCAATAGGAAAATGAATAATGTGAAAAAGTGCTTTTCATTGATTTTACTGAGGAATTTTTCGGAAAATAAAATCTCACCCCAAACATTCATTTGATTTATTTTGGAAGTACCATAAAATGTGGTGACTCCAGGTAAGTCAAGGAAGACGCAGGACACCAAAAAGTAGACGGGTTGGCTTTTTACTTCCGGGACAGGGCATATATATATATTTACACTTCCTGTCAGTACTTCCTGTCAGGTAACCCACACCTGGTGCTTAGAGCTCCCTCTAGAGCAGGGGCAGGCAAACTTTTTGACTGGTGGGGCCACATTGGGTTCTAAAATTTGACAGAGGGGGGCCGGAGTAGGAGCAGGAGCAGATGAATTGAGTGTTTTGGTGAGTCACTTCATCGGAGAATAAAAAGATATCATGGGATCTGTAGAAAACATGTTGCTTTAATGTCCATTGAAAATTAACAAAAGCGTTACAACAAAACGTCTTTGAGGTCCTCAGTATTGAGCTCTTTATTGATATAACTCTTAAAAGGACTGGAAAGAATTGATTAAATACAGCTATATTATTACTTCCTTACTATTAATATAGTTTCTTCAAGTTTGGTGGGCTGGATTACAAAGCTTAACGGGCCGCATATGGCCCCAGGACCATAGTTTGCCCATGCCTCCTCTACATAGGATACTACATACCATGGAATTCACTTTGTGAATTGCTTTAAACACTATCTATGTATCTATCTATCTATCTATCTATATCTATCTATCTATATGAAACAAATTTCTGTTTTGGTTCAGCCACTAAATTAGACTCAGTAAAATAATGAGTATTACTGGATGGTTTCTGCTGCGTTTTATGATCTGTTTGTACTCTATTTTCTTTTTCTGCGTCGTTTCTGTTTTTCTCATCTCCAAGTCATTGGCCAGGGCGACGCTCTATGAGCTGAGATTAAAGCTAGTGGGAGTCTCGCTGCACCTCATTTAAAAAAGAAATCTCCTCCGCCGCGTCTGAGGAGGCCCACAAAAGACGAGAGGGAGAAGCAAAAGACGCCCTGGCGTGGAGTGAATGTTGCGCGGGTGATGGCGCAGGCGAGTAATGGAGGGAAATTACCGCTAATAAGCAAAAAAAAAACCTCCACCACCGCGGACCTGGTGCAGGGGCAAAAGAAAAAACCTCATCCGCAGAGACGAGATAAAAAAGCAGGTGCGAGGGGATTAGGACGCACTTATATAAATCTGTCTCCTTGCACACGCTCACGCCCACCCCTGGGATGCAACCACATGATGTGTTTCCTCGGCGCTCTGCCCGTCTTCATTTCCCCACGCTGTAATGAACACTCCCCTACGAGGTAGCACACAACTGAAAACCTCTGTGGTTTGATAGTGAGGGCATGCAAAATAGAGAAGAGCAGGAATTCACAGAGCGGATTAGTGGGTGGCGGCGGCTTTGCACAAGTTTTTGTTTAAGCAGGATTTCTCTCATGGCAACAAATGTTTACAAATGCAATTTCAAGCAGAGTTGTTTATTTTTCTCGGCCAATTTCAGCTAGCGACACACAGAGCTGCGGAATTCGTCAAGCGAAACCGTTTCGCTGCAAAACCCGTACTTCCTATGCAAGGTTTCCAGGTTTTACTATGCAAATTCAAATTATTATTACATTATTTGAATAGAGGGGGCTCATGTTTTCTCATATAGCATTTCTAATACACCCACCTTGAATTTATTACCCATGGCTGACGTTTTCTTTTAAATATGTATGTGGAACATAAAAAAAGATGAGGATTTAATTCTTATTTTTTGATCCCTCTTCCTGAATGTCATGTTTTCTAATAAGCTTAGATGCTCTGTACATATATGTATGTATGTAAACATGTATATATACGTATGTGTTGTCGGATGTCTATCTGTGCACAGCCTCCTGTAGAAATATTCAGTTTCATCTTTCCTGGAGAACTTCTTGCTTTGTTGCACCTTCCAAATGTTTAGAAAGTCCTGATTTACAACGGAAACTACGGTGGCCGACGAAGGCCAAACGCAATCCTGACTACAAGGTTTCTAGTAGAAACTGGCGTGAAATATACTCAAACAAAAGTGTGGTGTTACTGTTTGCGTGCTAAGCCGTACCTCGGTCAACCTGTGTGTTTCTCCATTGAGCTGTTCGGCTAAGATCGCCCCCTGCAGGTTTGGAGGACTTCCGTTGTAGTTACTGGTTTATGCAGCATTTGTTTTGTCGGTTGCATGTGTTTTCTTGGTTTGCATCCGTTGTGTTTTGTATCGCTTCTCTGTTTGCAGTGCATTTGATGATTAAGTATATGTTTTTATGTCTTGCTTTTTTTTTTCTTCGTTTACACCACAATCCTCTTTTTTTTTTTTACCCTGTTTCGACTTGTGTTTGTTTATTTGCATCGTTTCCACACCTGCAGCTGTTTTCGCCAACTGAGGCGCATTCGGCAGCTGTACTGTGTTTGGCCCTTGTCAGCCACCGTAGTTATCTTGCCTCTCCAGTGGCATTATTACAGCAAACACACTTAAAATCCCGCAGGCCATTAACATTAATAACAAGGCCCGGAGCAAACAATATAAAAGCCGCACTCTTCTCTCTGTCTTTCTTTCACAGTGTGAAGTTGTGCACAGACCTGAAATGCCCTCCGCGGCTCAAACACTGACTGATGTAAAACTGCTGCAACGCTCCTCCTCTTACATTCAGCCCGACTCCCCGGAGTTGGCGGGCTATGGACGGGAGATATTAACCAACCGAACATTAGTTTCATTTAGCCTGAATGACCGAGTGCATACACTGCACACTTTGCCCCCCCGTGCGATCCTTTACCAGCGGCTTCAGGCCGGGCCTGTCCTCGCTTACCCCTCCCCCCTCCTCGCTCGCCCGTCCCTATCCCCCTCTCCCATGGCTGTTGCCATGGACACGGCAGCTGGAAACGCTCCTCTGATTAATTATGAAGAATTCCTACTTTCTTTGACTCTCGCGACCGGCACAGAATTCCACGCGCGAGGGCTCTTTTGTTGTCGAGTTTTTTGTTTTTTTTTAAAGGGGCTTGCAGCAAATGATGTTCCCGGCAGGTCAGATTCGGCCAGGCTTAGATGTGCGCTCCTCAAAAGGATATTAGGGATGAGTCGTATAAGTGAGCTTCTCATCAAGGGCCAGCTTTTACCAGCCGTGCGGTGGCAAGAGGAGTGAGAAAAAGGTGTTTCTGTGCTCTTATGCACTTACGGTTCGCCACCATGTGCAAGACAGAGTCCAACTCTGCTACTGTAAATAATTAAAGCACATTCGCACACACATGCACCAGCTCTCATTTGTACATTCCCCGTATTTTTTCACCCTACTGCGCTTTTCCTTCTTTTGATGTGACAATTTTCTGGTTAAAAATCAGCATATTTAATGTCACCGCATTTAATGATTTATCAGTCGCTTAAATAAATAACTGATTAGAACAAGAAACGCTTTATTAAATCATCCCTCTGGTTGACATGTGGACTCACACAGTTGAATAAGATTTGCAAGAAGTACTCAAGTTTTGCAAGGATGGCATCGCACACCTGGTAACCTTTTGCTAAGATACCTTTTCAGGACCTTCATGTGGCCCATTTCATTCATTATGAAGTGTTTGTTTTTCGGATGCATTATTCACAACCACATTTTGTGTGCTTGCACTTATATTCTCTATATTTCATGTCCTTCGTCGTCGTTGAGAATTCCTGGCACTATTTTTCTCTACTTGGTTTTTCGCGGCTGTTTGTCTCACTGTCTCATTTTAACAACCCCTCGCAGACAATAAAACAGATCTCGCTGAGTGAAGTTAAGACACTGTGGCGACCTGGGTCAATCCAAAATTTTACAGCCTCCCACTATTCCTTCCTTTGAAGAAATATTTTATTTACCTCATTATCGAATCCCCCCCGTCGCTTTATCCAGTCTATTTAAAGCCAAGGATAAAATATGTTCCTTCCATCCCTGCTGTCCTTTCAGCACCGCATGCATTCAGCCAGCACTTTCCTCGCCCACCTCAGCTGCCTACACCCTGCAGATTTCGCTCTGAACTCGCCGTGTAACTTTGCAGCTTGGCGAGTTGCAGAAAAGTCGAGAAACAGCATCCAGAAGTCAACAAGAAAGAATCCAAACGCATACTTTTGCACAAATTGATGATTAAACTCTTTGTTAGGTGTGTTTCCGACACACTGAAAGAAGAATCAGATGCCCATTGCGTCAAATATTCCACCACTGTTGACCATCCCATCATATTACGCAATGCATCCCCTTTTCTTCCCAACCCCTGACCCATGAGCATTCCTCCTGTGTTGTTGAATGTCCTCTGGAGCTTCTTCTGCACTCACTGAGCTGCAGCCCCCATGAATAACTATCAACCCTCCTCCTAACCCATATGAGTAGTAAATGAGAGGGAGCTCTCTTTCACTCCGATAGCTCCCTATGGTGGTGCCTTTGTTGCCTCGCACTGGCTTCTCAAGGTTTCATTTGGAGGCATGGTTTCAGGATGCTGCCACTGTTATTATCGTACTTAGCACTCGCTGGCCAATCCCAGCAGAAAATAACTCACTGTGTGGTAGCTTTCATTTGAAAGTATTTGAAAAAATGGTGTTACTATTGGTGGTGCAAATTTAATGGCACAAATACCAAGCCATATAACTAGAAGCAGAACTAGAATAATAGCCTGACTGTTTCTTTGAGATTGGGAAATCAGAAAATTCAACGTTTGAGTTTCACGCATCTAAATCCTCCTGGTGGTACTAGTACTGAATTATGTCGGATGACATGCATTCCAGAACCACTTTCCTAGCTTGTTGTTTTCCGCCATGTGTGTCTGACAGCTAACAGAACAGCAACAGCAACACACGGGTTAAGCCGATTTGATCGCGAAACTCAATCTTGTTCCCTTCGTGACACGCTGCCTGCCCACCGCGTCCTTCCCATCAGCCCTGCACTCCAGCTCTATTCACTTTTCCAATTGAAATGTCCCTCGTGTGTTCAAGTCCCTGGTTTCACCTAATCTCACACTCTCTTAAAATATGAGATGAGATATCTGGGAACTCAGCGCATTACCAAGTAAATTTTGAAATTACTACACAATTACCTCAACACTAAGAGTGCTTCAGGCCTAAATGAAAGACTGCAAAAGTACATTTTCCCCTCTATTTAGCTGGCGAGTGCAGGTGCGGCACCCAGTTAATTCAGCGTGATCTCATTTTCAGCCTCAAGCTGGACTGATGCTCTCGCTCTCTCTCTCTCTCTCTCTCTGCTGCAGAGAACCAAACAAGATGGAAAAAAAAAGGCAAGCAAGATGCACAACACCTTGAAAATAGTCAGACTGGCAAAACTTTTGTTTTGTTCTTTTTTATCGATCCTCCTCTCTGCAGTAAATTATCTGTGTTTTTATCTGGAGCTTCTGTGTCGAAACGCAACAAAAGCTGGGAGATATTGTGTTTGTGTAAATTAGAACATCCCTCCTGTCACTGCCCTCTTTCCAACCAAGACAATCATAATCTTGATCTATCCAGACAGTCTGATTACCTCCTCAGCGTTTGATTTCAAGTCGGTCTCGGAGTCTGATCGTTCTTATGAGATGCTGATTGGAGTCGGCCATCTGTTACTCAGCCCAGGCCGCGTAGTGTCAATAATGATTACATGGACTGTGCACTCAAGTGAATGCTAGCGCCTTGTTCAACCCGTCGCATTTCATTTAGTCGAGTCAAAGTTTTAACAAGGCCGGAAGTTTTGTCAGGCTTGAGATTTTGCTGCTTTGTTGCTCTCCTTCCCTTCTTCCACCTGTCAGATAGGCTTTTTTTCCCCAGTCCCTATGCAACTACAGCAAAGCATTTGGAGAAAACTAGGGCGTCCCTGGCAGCCAGGTACGGCTGTGACAAATTGACAACATTTCTTAAAGGGCACATCACTGACGGAGTTAATCCACCTTGAAACCTGAATTTAATTCTCACGAGTTACCAACATATTAAATTTTCCAAAAAAAAAAAAAAAAAAAAGAATGAAACAATGTGCAGGCTGTATTTTACATAAGACGATTAGGGCCACAAGAAGAGAAGAAAATTAATATAGATTTTTTTTTTTTTACAAGTTTCCAATTCGAGAATAAAGTTGAAATTTCGAGATTAAAGTCGAAATTTTGAGAATAAAGTTATCATAAAAAAGATGACATTTCGTGAATAAAATTTAAATCTTGCACATAATGTCAATGTGAAGTAAGTCAAAAGTCTAGTGGAGTACTTCCGTTTTTGCCAGTTTCTTGATTACTGTGGGTGAACCTTGTTTTTGGCAGTTTACTTTTAACTGTGGGTAACTGAGTTAATCCACCATCCATATCATTAATCTCGAAATTTCCACTATTCACAAAATTTCCACTTTACTTGCATCAATTTTATTCATGAAATTTCAACTATAATGACGAAGTTTCGTCTTTTTTCATGTTGACTTTATTCATGAAATTTCATCTTTTTTACGTCCTAATAAGAAGCGCGACATGGTAAGTATTACATCTGCAGACACCAAAACATCAGCGTCGCCCTTGCTCTGTTATTTCCTGCGTTGTATTTTTACACCAACTTAAAGTGAAGCCTCAGCAGCACAACGCAGCATTTAATTAACTCATTTGCAATCAATGCCCTAGTTTTGCGTACACGCGCTACAGCACAAAGCGGCAACTTTTTTGTTCTATACGCCGTTACGTGACTGACTTTTGTTCCAGTATTTGCCGCAGACTCACTCTCGAGAGGGAATCCTTACAGCAGAGGAGTCACACGCCACCGCACGCCAATTCACACAGAGGCATCCGAAGAGGAGTGGGCGTTTGTATAGCAGCCCAAGAGCTTACGCAGCAGAGTAAAGAAGTTGCACTGTTCACCACACAAATCGTATTTTGGATGAGTCACGCCCTACTTTGTGTGCATTAGCGCATTGCTGAAATTAATCTGTTTTCATATTCTGAACCATCTCATCTCAAAGCCAATCTGGGATCATGATGAAATGAATAAAACAATGATTCCATGAGGCTGGTTTGGCCACTCCACATCCGACTGGGCTGCAGAGGCAGATAGATGAATGTCGGTTTCCCTCCAACTCGAAGAGGGGAGAAAAAAAATATTCTGCCCAGGTCATCATTTATTTAGTGCACTCAGAGACGGGAAGCACATCTCTGGGAAGGCCCTCCATCTTAAACAAGAGGGGGAAGTTTCGGATTATTTTTAGCAGCATCATAATTCCACCCTGTGTCAAGATGCAGCAGCTGCTCAATGTGTCATCGCCGGTGTTCGACTGGACGGAGGAATATCAACTAAAAAAACATGGGAGCTGCCAAGCCGATGCGGCAATGACAATATGATGATGTGAAAACCTACGCTCTCCTCCAAACACCTGTCAACAGGATTATGTATATATATATTATAAGAATAAGACAGAATGTGTAATAAGGTATCCAGAAGCAACATTTTCCAACTTTTCCAAGATATTTCATTTAAGGAATTCAGATCAATTCCCATTTAGCTTTTGGGTGGTATTGATGCCTTGGTGCGTGAGACGTTGAGAGAAGTTGAGAGAAGCTGTGTCTCGCAGAGAGTTTGTGTGCAAGACTGATGAAATGCCCCAGGTGCTGAAAGATGACAACAAAGTTGAGTTTTTGAATGAAAATAAGAAGGAATTTTGGAAAAGAGGATGATCTTTGTGGACTTGTTGGATCTGCGTAAAGTTATTGTTACTCAAAATTCACTTTATCTGTGTTTTCAAACAACAATATGCATGTTTTTGCTGTTGTTGAGATGTCCAGGAATGAGAAAAATCCATACTTGACATTCCACCAATCCCACAATGTGTGCACTAAAACACGCAGCTCTGGAAATCAGCCGATGATGTCACAAAGAGTACTTAGAGCACATATAGGTAAGTGACACACCGGCCAGGTATGTCGGACCCTGACCTTATTTTACCTCTGAAAACTCTCTCTTTCTCTCTCTCTCTCTCTTTTCAGGCTACCGATTTCCATACGATTCCCATAGCATACCTACACTTTCAATTGATCTTCCAGCCAAGTTGCACCGTGGGCAGGCCGATTTCCACGCCCCGGCAGAATAAATCCTGCTATGAAAAGGACCTAATCTGTACGTCTGCAGCTGTGATTTACAATTGGTTGCGCAGGAAGAGGCCGTTGGAGCAAAAGGCGACGTTAAAAAAAAAAAAAAAAAAAGTGCGCCGCCAGTAGCGTTCGAATAATTTTGCTCAAGCTGGTGCCTGACTGCACTGGTGGAGGAACGCGGTGAGTGTACAATTAAGAGGCTATAAAAAGGAAAGGGACTCTGAATTGTGCGCAACAAACCGGCAAGCCTCTCATTACAAAGACAGATAGCGAGTTTAGCACGGCGGAGGAGGAGAAGGCGTTCGGATGCGCAATAATTGGCCACGCCGATGAAATCTCTGACCGTCTTCACTGTGAGGCCACCGATCCTGCAGCCCACTTAAACAAATCCAACTCGCGGTGCTCACCCTCCGACAAAAGCGCGAACACAGTAGCGCCACTCTGACGCCACTCAAGTGAACCCTGCGGCCGCTTTCGCAGGGCTTGCTGTGCTCCAGTTATGTCTAACTGGCCTTTGGTGAGGGGCGGGGGCGGCGGCGGGGGGGGGGCATGCTGCAGCGCGGCGAGCGATCCCAAGCCCCACCGTGGAATGAATAATGAATACAGAACTCCCCCCCCCGTCCCTGTCTACCCGTGTACGAGTTCAAAGGAGTGCATTAAAGGGGAGCTGGATGCACTGCGCTGCACTGCGCTGTGCTAAAGGGCCTCAGCTGCGGGGCGGGCAGGGGGTTGCGGTGGGTGCCGGGCCCGAGCATGCCGAGCCAGACGAGCCGCGCCGTCGGACGGCCGCCGGGTGAGGAAGGTGCGGCGGAGGGATCGCAGGGTTTAAGGCAGCTGCGGGCGGTGGGAAATACAATAAATGAATAAGTGAAACTCGGCCACGGATGGCGAAGCACCAGCCGTAGAGACACCCAGACGCAGAAACCGACTAGGGTTGGGAGGTGGTGCAGGGATGGGGGTGCCCGAGCCCCGGGGGAAGCTGCTCATTGACGCTGAGCGATGCTAACGACCTCGCCGGCGAGACAAGAGCATCGGCTGAAGCTGTCACAAGGGATCGCGCGTCCACGCCAGAGCCGCTCGGGCCATTCCGCCGTCACTCCACCAGTCGGCCGAAATGTTTTCCGACGCCTTCCGTTTCACGGTGCATTCGAGGGACGTGTCCGTCCATCCCAGGGTCCACCCACCCAGTTTCAATCACGGGCGCTGGTCACTGGGGCAGGGAGAGGTTCTGAGGCCTACGCAAATTGTCTTCGTAGCTTGGTGACAAGTCCATGGCTTGAGGCTTCGGAGATTAAGACGTTAAGATTGTATCTGTTATTTCGGTTGACCGAGTGTTGTAGTCAAGACCACACCAACCGAGACCAAGACATAGTCAAGGCCGGAGAGTATTGAGATCGAGACAAGACCAAGACTTTTGGGGTTCGAGACCAAGACAAGACCAAGACTTTGTATATCAAAGAAAAATAACAATAAAACAGAAAAAAAATTACCAGAGTCTTGATCGTTCTTGATCAAAATCCCAGAGTCCGTCCAGTCCAAGACTGAGACAAGACCGAGTAAAAATGCCTCACAGTCCGAGACCAGACCGAGACCCTTAAAAAGTGGTCTTGAGACCAAGACCAATCTCGAGTGCTACAACACTAGGTTGACCTTTAAATATGAAAATGTATGTATAAAAAGGTGCGATTGGCAGTCTCTGAGTGTTATTTTTGGTCCATCTAGTTCACAATTCCATGACACCGAGGCCACAACGGTCCCACATGTCACAATTAAAAATCGCTGGAAAAGCAATCCCATAGACTGCAAGTAGTATCTCCAGCCCATTTCACTCTACTACTAGATTGGTATCAGCCACTAGAATGCAAAGGATGACGGGAGACACATGGTTACAAAGAAGAAGAAACTCTTCTCCTGCAATGCCAAGCCAAAGCCATTTCAACATCTTTCCATGTTAAATTTTCATTTATCGCCAACTAAAGTAGCCTCTCCTCTCTCTCCCATGTGTTTAAGTGTGTGCACGTAGGATGCGCACGCGCTTCACTTCTGAGTAAAGGCTAAAATGCGCACCCTCACTTAGCCGTTCTCCTGATTAGACTCAAAACAAAAATCCCTTATCAGCAGCGGAAGCGGCTCTTTGCGACTGAAGCCATCAAACGGGAAACATGTTTTTCCTCCGTAAAAGCACGCAGCTCAGGAAAATAAAACCGTGCTAAAGCCTCCCCCAGGAGGTTACCGTGGCTCTTCCAGGCTCCCCGTACTTTATGTTTCTTAGTTTCATCCGCCGTCTTTATCCCTCTACCTCCGTCCTGTCTCCTCTCGTTGAGCTGAGTGGATTTTCTCCGGCACTTCTCTCTCTCGCTTCATCTCTCAACCCACATCTTCTTCAAATCCCTGCCGCCTATGTCTTCTTCTTGCTTTTTACATTTGAATTCATTGCAACATTGGTTCCTCATTGTGACAGAAGCCTGTAGGGATGGTATAGGGGAAATTTCCAAGCATCGCTCTGCAGCGATAAGTTAAACATGGAGATCATCCGGGAGGAGATGTGCTTGAGTAGAACTCTGAAGAGCCTGGAGACCCTGTCGGGGGTCGGGCTCATGTCCACCACATGTCATTTCAGTCTGATTTTTTTTTTTTTCCTTCAAAGCAAAGCACTTCCTAATGAGAAGCTTCATTGAAATTGCATAACGTAAGGGCCATAGTCAGTTGGATATCTGGATCATACTCTAACCTATTATTTTTACAGTCAAAGATATGAACATTTAAAGACTTGGTGAATTCATATCACACAGTGCAGATAATGTTTAATGTTCAAAATCAAACAAAATCATAACATTAGAATAAAAAGGGAAACTTACGTTTTACTTTTAATTGTAAAAATTCCACATGTCCGCACAACAAAAAAAAAAACTTTTGTGTTTGGGTTCCGGAAGTGAAACTATATGAATAATTAGAATAATTTGGGATAATAAGTCCTATAGTTGCGTTACTGAACCTTATATTTAACGTGATGCTGAATTACTAAAACTAAGGGATTTATTTTTGTGGGTTGGAATTCAATACGTCTCCACTTCTTCCCAATGCTTTTTGAATATGTAAACTGCAGGAGTTATAATTGTGGTGGAAGTGATGTGGAAGTGACGTCCAGATGTAAACGGCAATTTAATTTGATTCAGTGCTTCACGTTGTTATACTATGGTATATCTTTTCTGGGTTTGTGCATAAAAAAAAAAAATATTTTCATGATGTTTGCAATGATGAGGACTTTTGATGTTTGACAACGGCTGAGGCTGGGATTTGTGTTAGCAATCTTAAAGTCTTATAATAATTACATATCCTGCTGATTAGACTGAGATAAAGGTGAAAGAACTTCCCCACAGGAGCATCCTGAAGACGATCTAACCACAGCACCATCAGACTGCTCCATTTAACACGAGACAGCTGAACCTGAACAGCCTGCTCCACCTGTCTTTGCCTTCTCCACGTCAGCTGCTTGACTGACTGCGTCCAAGTCATTCCATCACTACAGAAGGCTTGTCGCCACAGGTGAGGCTTCGTGAATGGAGAGTGACCAGAGCAGCGAGCGCTTCGCCCCTCTGGCTCAGCTTAACCGATGAAGCTGGCATCGCAGCCAGCGCTGCACCAAACAGCCCGTCGCTCTGCTTCTTTCCCGTTCCTTATCAACCATGAATGGGAGCCTCAGGTGACACCGCAGCCAACCTGGCGTGAGTGCAACCACTCCGGGATTCGGAGACGTTTTAAATCCAAAAGCTGCTCCCGCGCCGGTATAAATTGAATCAGTTCTAGTCTGCGCCGCTGTCAGCTTTCATTCCATCTGAAATGGTTTCTTTCACCTCATGACCTCCATTACATTTCTGGCTGCCGTTGTAAACATTGGACTGTGACTCTAAAGCTTCCTCCCCTTCCCCTGTGAAACCTCACATTCAAGTGATAGCATGGGCCAATATCGACAGAATCATATCTCAAACTAATCACGCACGTGGCAGTTCGCCGCGAATTAATCGTGATTGGAGGAAACAAATGAAGGCCGTCATTCACGTAATGACTCGGTAAATATTGATCGAGCAGCCGGGTTTCGCCGACCGAAAGCCGCGGCGCCGGGCGGAGGGTTGCCGCTTCTTATGAAGGTGAAGAGATGATTGCTGATCCCTCCCTTATTGAGGCTGTGGCAGGAAATGAAGACACTGACCTCGTTGAAGTGGGCCACATCCTCGCAGTTCTCCGCCACGCGGCTGTAGAAGGACAGACCTGAAAACCAGAGCGGAAAGACATGAAAAATGGTGGAAACAAAGCTGGTTATTAATAACCCTATTAATAACAATGTACTATTGTTGTTGTCGGACATTGCATCTGAACTTATAAAGTGCAACTTGTGGCACTGCATTGTTGACCGTATTCAAGGCGCTATTTGATGAGGAACTACCAAAGTCCCCATATGATGCAAAATTAACTTCTCCAGTGTTTGCAACCAATAGGGTGAGTCTGCAGCCTGTCAGCAAACTACTAGGCAAATGGCAAAAGTCCGCCTGCCACTTCTTTGGTTTGCTCCAATTTTCAGACAGTTTGTGCTGAAACATACAGTGCCCTTTGTGATGTCACTATAGGCAGCATGATACATCTCCCCAGGTTGAGTCCCATGATCGCGTTGGTTTTGTCCCCCTTCCAAACACGTGATAACAAAGTATCGGTTTTAGCAGGGAGATGTAAACAGAGGGTTAAATAAGCTGTTTTATGGTGACCACTGACTGTGCAAATACAAAGGCCTGAAATTTGATTTGAACTGTAAATACAGACGCTGAAAATATTGCGTGAGTATTTACGGTAGAAATGGAGGCTACAAAGCCCTTAATGCAGCAATTTTCTCCGTGAAGACTTTCTTTAACCACAGACTTTATGATTCCACACACTGACAACTTTATGTTGGCCTCAGTCGCGCATTTACAATCCATAATGGCCTTGCGCTGGCCGATATGTTTACATTTTTAAATTACAGATAACACAAACCGACGCAGTAGCAGAAACACGGTAGCTCGAAAGAAAAAGCAAACAAATGAGCGAAAAGGCTGAAAAGACAAACAGCCAATTAAATGGCAATAAAGACGGAGTCAAACTGCGGCGAGGCAAAGGAAGAACGCAAACACGGGAGAAAAAACAAACTACGCGAGAGGTTAGGGTAAATAAAAGGGTGTTGCACCGAAATCCGCATGGAAAAAGACAGTAAGCTCCCGAGTGTTTTGTGCATGCTCGGGGTTGCACACAGGTTGTCCAATGGTCAGTGAACTGACCCGCTCATGCATGCGACAATTTGTGTTCACCTGGCTGCTTTGTGACGCTCATGAATGGGGGACCGACTACATGTATTATGCGGACGCATGTCCCTGCGTCGCACCGCGGTTTGCTCTTTGCATTGTGTGCGACGTCGCTGTTTGTTTGAGCAAATGTGAACAGCTGATGCGCGTTGACACACATTCATGTGTAAACTGTGAATTAATCACACGCACACGCACACACACACACACACACACGCGCGCGCATCATCATTCAAAGTTAATTAAAAAAAAAACTCTGTTTGTTTGTCTGACATAATGAGTTCTTTTCTTTCCTATTGATTTGATTCCACGTCCACCTCATTTGGCCTTGTCCATGAAGCAAGTATGAACTGAAAACGACATGTTTAAATTTTCCATTAGCCAAGGCCTTGTTCTCTGTTCCAGCTGCAGTGCAAACCTTCTGGAGGTCTAATAAATTTGTTCATCACTGCACATCCGCAAAGTGTTTGTTTATTTTAGTTAATAAGGTGTGAGACAATTTTTTTTTTTTTTGCTTCATTTAAATTGATAACCAAGTCATTCCTGTTCTCCGGGTGATCAGGTTGACCAGGCAATATGTTTTGTCAGCCACACTGAGCTTGTATTTATGCGCTTTGGGTGCAAAAATAACAGTGATCGAGCACTTGAAGGTGTGCGTAATGGAACAAGGGAATAGAGTGAATGGATGGATGCTAAAACAAAAGAAGACCTTAGCTAACACAAATGGATGGGACTCGTCTAAAGTATTCCGACCGGAGCTGAGGAGCTGAGGCATCCATGCAGGTACAAATTAAAAAAGTGGGATACACTTTGTGCAAAGTAGGGATGGTAACAATTAATCGATTATTGATTAATTGTCGATTAAGAATTTAATCGATTAAATTAAATCAGTCGCAAATAATTGAACTTTTACACGGCTAGTTAATATCATTATAACAGTGTAGAGGCAGGAAAGAGCAATTCACCTGTATATATTGTGACGGTCATAATACACCTACAACTTTTGCACGTCTTACACGTTTTTTATTGTGAAATTTAGGTTCTCAGGAAAAATTGCCGCTGATCAATTAAATGTTAATCAATCGATCAGGTCAATCAACTAACGATTAATGAATTCATTCACAATTTGCATCACTAGTGCAAAGTGATGTGTACATTTAGCATGAGAACCATGTGGAATTAGGCTGTTAAGTTTTCTTATTTAATCAAGGTTGACCTCCCCATCGGTATAAGCCAGCTAAGAATTGGTGTAGGAGGAGGTGAAAAGTCAAACCACAACCACAGGCATGGATCAGGCAAAAATCCAAAATTGAGAAGCAAATATAAATGAGACAGAGGTGAAACAAGTCAGGGCAGGGACAACAATAACTGAAGCAGGAAGGATGGAAGGAATGTAAAGGAAGTGTGGAGCAGGAGGATAAAGTTTGAGAAAATAATTGGAGGATTTGGACCTTTACAATAGTGTCCCTTTTACATCAAGAGGTGGTGGTGTGCAGTGGCAGGAGGACAGAAATGGCCTCAGAGAGCCGAGCTGTCACCGAGTGTCTGAAAGCAATTTAATTTCTGATTTCACTTCACAGCGTTGAGTGTTTGATCCTTCAGACTCCCGAGCCGAGCCGCAGCCAAGGAAGGGACGAGAGCTGCAGCGCTGCTCCGCGATGAAGCCGAGGGCCAAAGATAACGGCCGACTGATCAAAGACTCGCTGTGAAATCAATTCAGCTCCAGTGCACCATATCTGCAAAAAAAAAGTTGAATTATTGTCTATTTTACCAGATAATGATGCACCAGCCGAGGCAAAGGAGGACCGGATTGGGTGACGCCCGATACACTGAACTTCATTAATTTCTCAACGCTCGGCTGGTTACTCCCCGTCAGGAGCAACACGTGAAGCGTGCAGTTATCGCAGCACCAGGCAGTGCTCGTCGGGAAGGCGGGGGAGGGGCTTCCCAGCAGACCCCTTTCCTCTCTAGACAGGAAGGTAATTGGCTTGAAAGTACGCAGGAAGTGCCGCTGACAGTCCGAAAGGAGGACACATAACTCAGAACCGTTTGAGAGTTTGAGAGAGTACTCAATCGCTGCCAGTGGATTGTTCAATGGCCACAAAATTAAAATGGCCATACTGACTTTTAAAAGACGTAGGTAAGGTCAACACATAGAGTCTTTCAAGGAGCTAAAGAGAATTAAAGCCCAGCAATGGAAGCAAAACAGGAAAATAAGCAGTTACGCAATAAAATTTTATTCATCTCTGGTAATACAAGAGAGTTTCGTGATTTAAAAATCACACTTTTGCCTCGATTTCAGCTAATTCTATGTGAGGTGCACTGGAACATTCACTTCAAAAGGGTTTGACGGCACCAGTCCCTACTTCTCTGGGGCCGTGTGCCAGTTCTGCAGCTACAGGGTCTCACCTGCCAGGCCGCTGAGCCACGCAGACCATTAAATATCATCTCCCAGTAACACCTGACCCTTACGCCCCCAGTACACATCCCTCGCTATTCAACCGTTTTGTTTCACCAGTGGACAGATAAAAGGGTGAAAAAAGCTCAGGAATTACAGTTGTTGTTCCTGCTAAATATTGCTCCTTCCATGTCGTACTGTGTCAGCTTGCATTTTGAGTCCAAGGTTCAAGTCCTCACAGGGTTCACATACATCTCCACACGCTGCAGTTTAGGATTACGTAACAAATGTAAATGTAACGGCCGTGTCATTTGGTTGGTCAAGCATGATCTGTCAAAAGTTGTTGAGCTCAGACCGAGGCTCCCTGCACTGGCCGGCTAGGACTGCCAAACGCACCGCAGGTTTTCAGCTTAGCCTGCAGACACATAACCTTTAGGCTACTGATGTTGGTAGAGTTGAATTTAAAGGAGAGTAGAAAATGTATCTGACTGCTGACGTCACTAACATTCACTCGGATGGGTTTTTTCCTCTTTTTTATTGTACAGTCGACATGCGAAGTTTACATAATCAATGTTTTGTCAAGAGATGGAGAAGAAGTCATGCTGAAATTATAAATCTAATGTGTGTAACATAAATGCGTTGACCGAGGCTGCGTGTCAAACCCAAGACGCGCAGGCCAGATTTGGCCCACAATGTTGTTTTAAATAAGTAAGTGTCTAGAAATCAGAGTCTATGCTGGATTTAAGTGTACATTAACCATGAACTCCATTCCCCACGATTCCTGCCACTAGATTAAAACGGTTTCCACACCAGAAGATCATCTCAAAGTGTCCAGGATGAGAACATTTGAGGCAAAGTAAAGACAAATAATGAATGAAAGTTTTGAATAAAATCAATTTTTATAATTTCAGATTAACTTTGTTATTTAAGAGAAAGGTTTCATCTTTGAGCAATGGAATTTTGTTTGTTTTATAACCTGACACATTAAAATAATTTACATGATAATAGCGCAGAACCACAGTATGTGCAAACATATAATTAGCATATTGTACTATATTGATAACTCAAATAAATATTATGTATATAATAGGTACATAGTTGCAACCTTTTTGCTTCGGTTATATAAAAGTATGCAGCCCAGGTCCTGCCTGCGCTGACTGGCAGAGGCGCAGCGGAGGCAGAGTAGCGTCTCTCCGTGTTATTGGATAACACACTTCATGTAATATCAACACTGGTGGATTCACTGCGGCATCCTCTCTGCACTCCAGTGTGGAATGACAAAGATAATGACAGTCAAGAGCAGGGGCGTGGGTCGTGGGGGGGACCTATCATCCAATTTAGACTTGCTGCGCTAATGCTGACAGGGTGCATCCAGTCACATGTCACCAGGATGTGAACACCTGCCATCTTGCAGAAGGGCGGAGCTGGCGCTGTCCAAAGTGCTTAAGCGCGCAATCCGCTGACACCCTACGCGTTCATTCAAGCGCAGGCACAGAAAAACCAGATGCAGATGAATGAATCCGCTGGGTTCTGGATTGTCCCCCCGGCGGAGTGGAGCGGAGTATCAGGGCGGGTCAGGTGTTGAGAAAGCGACCCCAATGGAGCGTTAGAATGTCAGAGTACTGGAGGATTCTGGAGGATTGCCAATTATATTCCCGAGCTGCTGTACGGGTGAACAAACCCACTTGACACCCCTCTTCCAGCAATCAATGCCCTCCGCTGAGGCAATTACAGTCTGCCGGGCCGGGCCGCTCCGCTTTATAGTTTTATAGGTAAGAGGAAAGCCCCCGCGGTAGCATCAGGCAGAGGGGGGCGTCAGCTGTGCCATAATGGAAGGGATAAGCAGTCTTTTTACAGGCCGCTTTACAGAGGATATAAAGGAGCCCATAACGTTGTCCCATTTTCAGATCTTCATTTTTAATCCTGGACTTCACTGGTGTAGTCTCACGTGGATAGTTTATACATTTAAACCAAAAAAAAAAACTGCACAGATACCAGAGAAAAGCACATTTAGCCCTGTGTTCACAGCCTGTTTTAGCCTCCCGCTAAGACTGACGCTCTGTTGGACCTTGCGCATGTTTTTCACTGCATCAGGAAGCAAGGTGATTTCCGAGTGCAGAGGGAACACCTGGGAGCAGCTTTGTGTGCCCTTTGTGTGACATCACAAAGGGACCTTTTTTTTTTTTTCTTAAGAAGCAAGCAACGTAAAAGTAAAAGATTGGATTTCTCATTTAAGAAAAGTTACCTGACAAATTAAGATACTTTTTTTTAGAGCATAGTGCTAAAGCAACTTTTGCTGAGAAAGGGACTTTAAAAAAAAAAACAACCTAATGAGGTAATGGGAAGTCGATAAACTGACGCCTACGCCAAACAGTCATTAGCGGTAATAAGGTTAACAGTCTGTAACCACTGGCTTATTATTGGGTTTTTTAAACAACAAAAGCTTTGCGTTCTTTGTTGCATCCAGGTAGGTCCGACATTTGGTCTTTCTGTCATTTCGGTCGTGCAGAGCAAAGCACCGGAGCGCATCCTCCTCGCGCCCTCCACAACTTTTTTTTTTTTTTTTTTTTTTTTTTACGCAGCCAGTCAGCGCCGCTGCTTGTCCTCCATCAGGGCGTCGAAAATAAATCAAATCCAGCGCAGGCTGACACGACGTGATTTTCCCTACCTCTGAAGGTAACTTTGGCGATCCTGTCACTTTTCCCCCGCAGGTGAGAGACCGTCTTCAGGTGGACCATAAACGCCAGCATCAGTCCACAGTGGTCAGGGGAGCAAAATTTACTCCACTCAGATTACAAAAAAAGGGAAGAGTTGAACCGCTTTGGCGCAAAAAAAAAAAAAAAAAAAAAATGTGCGGCAATCTTGATAGGGAGGTGGGGGGAGCCTCTCCTTGCGACAAGACAGAAAAATGTTTGTCCATACAGGCATCAAGCTGAGGGGGAGAACGTCTTCTGGAAGAAGAGCCAGTTAATTAGAGGCTCCAGTCATCGCTTCCTCTCCGCTCCGCGCTCGCTCCGTCGCGCATCTCCGGGCTGCCGAGTTGCTTCACTCGCTGGCCACCGAGCAGGAAGGGCGGGGTGGTGGGCTTCATCCTCAGCCAGGGGATGGTGGATGCTCTAATTGTACATCGGATCGGTTCAGTCCTGAAGGGGTTGGGGTTGGGGTGGGTGGGGGCGTTTCTGCACCGGTGCGTAAAACCCCCCCACATATATACAGAGGCTGCGAAGCCCTGACAGAAAGCCTGCATTCTTTATAGTTTCACCACGACAGATGAAAAGCATGCGCTTATTTAACATATCGGTACATATTTCATGAGTTGTTTTAATGTATTGTTGAATTGTATTGTGTAACTGTATTTAATTGTTTAGTGGACTATTTGTTTGTTTGATCTCCAGTTGTCCCTCCCCTCTTCTTCCTCTCCCTATATTGGCACATAAAGGATGTGCCTGTTCTTTGTATTCAAATCCCAGACTCCAGTGAAGCAGCCTTGCAATAAGCTAAAACAGCCCTGCCTTTAGCCCCGTGCTAAAGAAAAAAAAACCTCCAGAAAATTTCTGTGTATACTATTTCTGCTAAATAGATGTGTTGCAAAAAAAAAAACCCACAACACAGCATTGTGTCCTGGTACACAAAACAGTTTTGGAGAAGAAAAAAAAAAAAAAGGGGGGGGGGGGGCTTTTCATTAGAAAATTATGTCAGCCTTGGTTTTTGCAAAATATGGGACTTTTTTTTTTTACTTTTACTGAAGTATTCTCTGTTTTCTGAACCAAGAAATCTATCAATCATTGTTTAATCACACTTTTTTTTAGTATTTGACCTAACTTAGTTGTGTTTGTCATGTTTTACCTTCATGCTGAGTTTCCGCTGAAAGATCCCATGTAGACTCTGGAGGTGTCCAGGACCTTCAATGTGTTTTCTGTGAAGGGGGGAAATGGAAAGCTCAATTCACAGATTCGGCACTACTCTGAAACATGAGAAAACACTCGTCCCACCATTCTGACAAGTAGTCATAATGAGAAAATATGAATGAAAATGTGATTTTCTGCAAGAATGGGTGAAGAGTTTTATGAGGACAATTCTGTCAGTGTCATTATTATTCATTTTGACAAATCGCCCACAGTAGGTTACTATTAGAGTGTATAGACTACAAGTGATTCTCGCTTTGGGTGCGAGAGAACGGACTCATGTCTAGATTTTAAAATAAGTATTTATATATTAAATTAGTCTAGTTTTAACAAAGGGAGGAAAAAGAGGAAGGGACCAGCTGCAACCATCAGCTGCAGGTGTGAGGAGCCCGGTACCAATGATGTCCAATTATGAGGTCGGTAGCCCACTGAAAGGACACAGGATAAAGGCTCACTGAACCTTCTTTTGCCTTGATTTGATCAACCTTTATTCATATAAACCAAACTTAACTCTCGGAGGAAAATCTACCATTAATACTTACAGCACAAACTCCCTTATTTATTTATTGATATTAAAATATATTGCCTTATTCCCCAAACACATTTTCATGTTGTCCCCAACAGGCAGAAAGAAGGCAAATCCTTCTTTCGGGCTTTATTATGATAATCCTGCAGGTAAATGTCAAGAGATTATTTCCTGCAACGCTAAACTGCCAACTAATGAAAAGTGAAAAATCCAATTTCACTTTGACTGACTCATCCCATCAATCCCTTACTCTCAAGTATGGGTATCTTAATTAGATGTCAACTTAACGCCTTAGATAAGAAGAAAGCTAGGAGAAAAAAACAGTGGTGCTTTGAGCCCAACAAAACATCTGCTGTCAGATGGAAACAGTATGTCAGCAGTTCAGCTCTATCTCATCACATCACGTCAGCACTGACACATGCAACCCCAAGCACATGTATAGGTGTTTTGGTATAGATCATTCTTCTTATAGATTCTTTAGGTTTTCAGGAAGACACAATAATCTGCTCATCTGCTTCAGAATGAATCATTTTTAAATAATAGGGTACATTGAGAAAAGTGATAGAAAGGAAGAGAAGGATGGAGTCACAGGAATTTGGTGGCGAACTCCATTTGAATCGCAGAGATTGTGTGTGTTTGCAAGATAGTATTGTGAAAGACTGCAATTCCCCCACCTGACCTCCTCCAACCATCATTCATGCATTCATTCATGAACAAGGACGGAGTAAAATCGTGTTGGTGTAGGAACAGACTCTGGCCAACAGAGGGCGATGTTGTCCTGAAATGGGACAGATTACACGGACAAGTTTTATTGAAAACGCAGATCGCTGCCCCCTCTAGTGGAAGAAGGCCTGACTTGGGGACACAAACGTAAATCCCAATTTCCTCCAAATTAGATCATTTTTTTCTGCAGCCTTGGTCCAGAGTCCTGTTTTCTAACACCCGGTGAAGGGATGGTGTCATGGAAAGACTTAATCAATACAAAGTGGATCAAGAAGGGGAGAACTGGAACAAAAGCAGGATGGAACCTGACCAGTCCAAGTTGCTGGAGTCTGGGGATGAATAAAGAGCGCTGTGGTTTTACACAGGGAAACAAGTTTCTCCGGCTCTCTCGACCATTCAGTACAAAGAACAAATCGTGCAGAGTTTTTTTTTTCTTTTGATTTTTGACAAAGGCAGCATGCTATTATTTCAGTTCCACTTCCACACACTAGTTGGCAGAACATCCCTTCAACTGTTTGTTATTGCTCCAAAAACGATGCTGCCAGAGCTTTCAGACCAAGTCCTCTGAGTGATCCATGGTTTGTCTATGGCACTGTTTTTAGATCGGGTTTTCAGCTTTAATGAAGGCTACTGTTACATAATATCTAATGGAATCACGAGGCTGTTTGCACTGTATTCTTTAGATTTGATTGCCATTGTTACAAATAACCCGAGTTATCAAACCATCACCGTTGCATTTATTGTTGCCTGAAGGAGGCGACATACTTTAATATCATCGATTATAACAATATACAGAACCCTTTAGGCTCAGTTCAGTTTACAGTAAGCACACTCACGTGCCCTACCGTAAGGTGACCTAAAGTGCAATGAAACGCACAGTTGCAGCAAACTACAACTTGCAAGTTTTCGCTATTTGCCAAAGTTCTCCAGAGGCGCCGTCGCAAAGCAGCATTGGAGAAGGGAAAAGGGAGGTGGAAGGGGTGGTGGAGAAGGAGGAGGGAGGCGGCAGTGTCCCAGCCCTTTCTATCCATCCATCCATCCATCCAGCTGCTGCGTCGCTCCGCAGCAGCAGTGCGCCACACTCACGATGGCTTCATCTGCAAGCAGGACGCTTTTGGCGCTATTTCTCACATTTTGCGCACCGGGATGCGGACTGACAGGTAAAAGTTACCTTTCTTGTCAATAATAGAGTGAAAAGGAAAAAACAAAACAAAACAGCAAACCCCTGAGCAGGTGTACAGTTCGAGCTGATGCGTTTAAGGTTGTTGTAATATTGTCTTTGTTGGGTGGCTGACTGTTCTGTGTGCGTCACAGTGGGTGGAAAAAACTTTCTACGACAAATATGACTCGTTGATTTCAATAATATGAACACGGGGAAAGGAAGCACGGCGCACATGCGCGTACGTCTACTCGCGTGCGTGTGCCAGACTCGGATATTTCCGAATTCCTGCGCGTCTGACCTCTATCAAGTTACACCAAAAACCTAAATCGAAGAAATGTGGCTTTAATGGATGTTTGCTTTTGAGAAAGAATATATCTAAAGAGCAAACTGAGCAAAGTTAGTTAAGGCTGATATGTGTTACTTTACGTGTCTTGTTATAATTAAGACAAATAAAAATAATAATAATCGGAAAGTCAAGTCTGCTATTGAGGGAAAATGTGATGGTGGCCTCTGTGCAGCTGTCATGGATCAAGTCCTTGCCTCATACAGTAGTCAAGAGCCTGCAGTCAATAAGTGGAAGGTGATGACAAATGACAGGAACTGTAGTTAGCATCTGGGGGGGAAAAAAGAAGAGGTGGGCTGGGTAATCATTCCAAATTGATGAATCACTGGGCTGATGCAAAAAAATATATATACCTGCTTCTAATCCGACTTCCATGAGAGCAGAAAAGTTGTCACGCGCCACATCTGGACGCCCTGTCGCCTGGCTCCAAGCTCTGGAAGTCACATTAAATCAGTGGATTAAATAGCAGACGCATGATGGCAAAGAAGAAAAATGCAAATCACAACTATTCCTTTCAGCCACTACCACAAGATTTTTATCAGATGGCTGCAGATTTTTCTGACAGACACACGGACAGCACAGTGCAGATGTGGTGAGCAGCACTGCACGCTAAAAAGGAAAAAAAAGAGAGGAAGTAGAAGAGAGGAAATACTTTTTAAGACTGTGAAAAATTGCCATATGTTTTATTGAGAGCCAAATCTGAGGGTTGCAGTGAAGCGAGTTAACCGTTTCTGGTTAGTTTTAACAATTTATTGGTGTCTCAACATATTGCCTCCTTCTCAGTTTAAGGACTTGGTCTATTGAGGTCACAGTCTTCTCTGAGCCGCTTTTCATTGTGGCCTTTTCCATCAAGCAGAGTTGTTGTGCATTTGTGTAGCAGTCTGCTTCGCACCCATTCACTCCCCACCCGAGGGCAACTTCACGCAGCAGCAAACGCTTCACACTTTCTACTGGAGCGCACTGGGTCATACGTTTCCCTCTTGGTCACATTGACAGTAGTTGCTGCGGGAGGGGAGAGTGTTACTTATTAGCTTTTCCGTACCTACATGTCATCACGTTGTCAGCCCCTAAGATTCTGAAAATTGCTCCGGCGGGACGCGCTGTGCGCCTCGGCGGGAGCAGTGCAAACAAGAGCCAACTGGACGTGCAGGCGTGTTTGGATAATAAAGTAATTCCATGCAAGTCGGTCGACTCCAGTTATTAAAAAAAAAATGTGTCGGGAGGCCTCGGTGCAGTTGGTGCTCTGGGTTGAGGGGGAACGAGGGAGTTGTGTCCTCGCAGGCAAAATTTTCATCAACCCCCGCTGTGCTTAAACATGTAGGAATCCTGCAAGAGAGTCCCATGACACGTATTCCAGGCAGCATTCACAATCAGGAATTTCACAAGTTGAGCTTCATGAAATATGATGGTGAGAGAGGTGCACGTGGCGGCCGCAGGCAGCGCCGGCACTTATCATATTTTCCACAGTAAAAGGCGGCTTCGCCAGGCGTTGCTTGACCCCGGCGCGGGCAAGGACGCAGGCCCACCTGGGGCATGTCGGCGTCTGGTGTCATGATGTCATCTGGGGTGCGATGTTCCATTCAAACGGGTTTCACCTGGAGCAGCAGCACGCGTGTCACACCGCGGTGGATGCCAAGGCGGCGCAATGGCAATTTAAGATGTCAAACATCATCAGCGAGGCGAAGCGTCAGTCTTCCAGGGAGGTCTGTGGGCTCCGGAGGAGCAACCAGGAACTTAAAAAATAAATAAAGTACTCCTCTCTGCTCTTTTTGTGCCGGACAGACTTATTATGTAAGGCTGGAATCGTCCCAATCTACAGGAAAACTCATCTCGGGTAATAATTTCTTTAAAGGAAAACAAGTCATAAATCAGTGAGTCAGTAGAGACGAGGATTAAGAAACATTAGTGGAATGACTGGATGTTGTCCGACAGCGTGAGATTGACGTGCTGTGGTGACCGACTGAAGGGGCAACGACCACCTCTGGTCTGGTCTCAGTATGCCCCATCGGCTTTATGGCAAAACTGATTATTGGTGGGAGTTTACTGAAGGTCAGAAGTCGGAGGAGTCGAAGGCGGACTGGAGGGGTTAAAATTTTCGAGCCGTAGGCGTAAACGAACGGCCACAGCCTGAAAGATCTTGTTGATCCACAACGTCACACAAATGTCCCTCGTTATGTAACCAAAGTGTGCTCGCAGCAAGTGCGGAGTTTGAGAACTTGGCAGATAAGTTGTAAATTCTGGGATCGTCATCGTCCATTTGTTTGCTTCTCATCATAAATTCAATGCCGAACACAATAAGGAAGAACTTGAGAAGCAATAAGAAGCAGAAGGTCCTGAGAGAACCAAAGGTTCATCATCTTGTACTCTTCTTCTACTCTTCATCAGTCAAATAAACACAAGACTTTGTGACATCACCTTTCAACCCTTGTATTTGGTGTCTCAGCATCAAGTGGAAGCCTGGAACGTGTTGATAACAAAACAGAACATCAGTGTTCTGGCCCAGGTGATCGGGTTGACTTACATGCCATACAATGAGGTCTCTCCCTCTCACTCTCTCTCTCTCAAACAGACACTTGGTGCCCCAGGTTATTGATGGTAGTTTGTGTAGGAGGACGGTTGTCGGGGTTTTAATGGCGAGCTCATTAGGGGTGAACAGCAGGTCAACGTCTGCATGCTTTAGTGTGGAGGTGAGGAGCTGCTCCAGTAAAAGAGGAGCACACTGCAGGTGCATAAACACAAGTATTTTCTCAAACGGTTTTAAAGGAGTCCTCTGACCTTGGGGCTTACCTGCAATGTGCGTCTCACACCAGACTCCACATGCTCATACATGTGTGCCGTTTGTGACACATTTTCCTTTTTTTTTCCTTTTTTTTTTCATTTCAATTAAATGCGATTTATACATCAACCCTCAGGCTGTGACCCCATTCTTTAGATTTTTCAACACTTTCCACTGTGAAGCTCAACTATCTGCATGTCATCTCACTTTTTCCACTTGGACAGAGATTACTTTTCATTACTTTATGAACCTTTTCCTTGTCTTGAATGCATTCAGCGCATGGCATTTACATGCCCAGGATAACCCAGAAAACCCAGGATATTTATACCTCAGTCAGCGAGTGTATTTATTATCTTGAGGCCTAAAAAACGGAACTGTGCTTTTTTTTTATGTCACTGCACTATTTTATTTTATATGACTATTTTCGAGCATATTGTTGTATAACTGACTGAATGTTGTTAAATGTTAACATAAAAGTGTCCCACAGCTGTTTTGGCCCATTTTCATTGGTTATCACCAAAATGAAGCTGCAGCTCAAAATGACTGGCTACTGGGTGGCCGTGCTTTGGTGATGCTCTGACCTCCACTTTATTGGGTTATGTGCAGTTATCCGGTGAAAGCCTATTTATATAAGTAAATACACAATACAAGCCCAGCAACCTTAAATGCCAGCAACTGCATCATCAGCTTCTTTTCCACAGACTTAGAAGGTCAACATTTGGATTGTTTCTCCTGCCTAAATTTGTTATATCTAATTCTTTCAACACTGGCAGACAAAAAGTAAAACATTGTTATTGTTGCCACGCTTGTTTTTTTGTGAATTAGCCAAGTCTGGATGTGGTCAGTCTCAGGGGTAAACCCTCTCAATGTCACAGTATCCTGATTATTTTCTCCAGGTTGTTAATTCTGGCTTATCAAAACTGGAATCAGGGCTGAAATTCAAACATTCGCATGACCAACTAAAAAAAACAACAATATATTCATATATATATATAATCACAACCAGGACATTGAACTCCCAAAACAGCAAAGAAAGAGTTTAAAATAAATTCATTTCCCCAGGCTGTGACCCATATTTAAGTGCAACTTTGTAAGACTGCTTTTGAAAGCCTCCGTGCATATATGGCAAGCGTCAATCATATACAGTATGTACGCTCAAAGGAGCCTCGGTTTAATCAGAAATAGCTGCTCTGGCCAGTGGATCATAACTCTCGACAGAAGCCAAGTCACAGAATGATGTCTGGACCGGTGGGAACAGATCTCTTCCTATGTAATACGCGGCTCTATTGGAAACAGAGGGGAGACGATTGAAGTGCGTCCAGACTTTTGTGAGCAAAGTCTGCCGCGCACCAACTGACAGAAGTGACTCCGTTCTGACCTGCATTCATGGGGGGAGGGAGAGGGAATGACCGTTACCCCCTTTTCTGTTTGTTTGTTAGGAACGAAAACAAGCAATAGTCTTTCGTGCATGAGGAGTGGAAGAGCTGGAAGCAACACAGTGCTAAAGAATCCACAGAGAGATGCCAGTGACACAATCGACACCCACGCACTGAGAAAAAGAGAGTGGAAAGAAAAAAAAAGTTGTGACCATCTGTAAATATTGCAGCATGCACGCCGAGGGTGGTGATTACCGGTGCACTTTTTAAAAAAGTGAGAGTGCCGATCCAGCTGGGCGCACACCTGCAGCACGCAGGAATTCAAAGCCGCCACATGATTTCAGTGAAGACACTAAACCGAAACTTCTGCCGTTAAAACTTTAGGGAGATCTTCGAGTGGTGAGCACCAGCTGTTCACGAACCGCTGACGAGTATATATGACAGCCGCCAACGTCCTGTGACGTCGTCCGGCTGCTTCCCGAATAAGAAGAAGCTGCTGTGATTGACACTTTAAGGATCGCTGTCAAATCAAGTCAAGTTTTTAGCTCCTTTGTTTTTTATTGTCCTTTAAGCTATTGATTTTACGGCCCAGACCTTTACGTTTTAGTTCTATCACATCATACCTTTTTTTCTATGCAGGAGGCCACAGCTTTTAACCACAAGCCATAAATAACTAACCATCTCTGTAAATCACACAAACCACACTTGTGAGCCACTAGAAAAAATAAGTCACGGCCTTTGAGCCTGAAATTTTCTTTAGACGTTCTTAGGGGGCCAAACCCAGAGCAAAGAGGAAAGCCAACATAGCACTTTAACAGGCAGAAAATACAACAGCATACAAAACAAAATTCAACAAAACAAAAAAACAATGTGTGGAAACTGGGGGGAAGAAGAAACATTTCTTTGGGTTTTATTTCTGCAGAAAAAAAAATCTCTTCCACTTGTTCCCATTTGCAGCTGACAAACGAAACATTGGAATCACTGAAATGAAAGCAAATTATAACGACAACAAAAACAAATGTGCACCAGATGCACAAACCTGGGCCACACACTAACAAACAAACAAGTGCACCCGACCATTACTATAACCATCACAAAAACAGGGCTGCCGTTGTGCAGGTTACGCTTCATTCCGGTGTCTCTGGCTTTCCAGCAGAGAGACTCACAAGGTCACGGGCTGTGAAGGGGACGGCAGTCCAGGAAGGCGTGAGGGACAGCTGGGAGTCCTCGATCCACCTGGACGGAAGACCCGTGGACCGCTTTGACGTCAGCCCCATCAAACCCACTAAGTCTCACCGCTTCACGAAAGCAGGAAAGGACAGCCGCTCCCATCCGCTGGAGGATGTAGGTAAGACATACAGTTGAGGATCACTTGTTCAGGATTCAAAATCATGTCTGTGCATGATTAATTCTTGTTTTTCAAGAGCGAAGGCTTTAAAAGCCTCGTGTGACGACAAATTCTCTATACTAGAGTCACTAATTTGTCAGTGAACCACTTTTGCTTCTTTTCCATCGTTTCATCTCTCTTGTGTAATTCTGACCCTAAGTGATGAAATTGAGCTGCTGGCCCCATCCCCGCCCTGTGAAACCATCTCACTATCACCTTTTGGTCTCCGTTCAATATGTGAAAGGTCGAACAAAGCATCAGATTTGGGAGGGACAAGGCCAAAAACAGAGGGCTAAATGCTTTCTGGGGATAGTAATGTTTAGATAATGCAAGGCTTATACACTGAGGTCCAAGATGAAGATTTGGTAAAGATCTTAAAGGTGACTGTCCGTTGCCTGTTGACATTGCTATAGAGACAAAACACTGAGGATGCATTAAACAGTCAACTGTTTTTATCAGTTTGTGTGAGGAAGGAGTAAAAACGCAACAGCGTCATTTTGTTACATGCCACTTAAGAAAAAGAATGGTGATGTGCATGAACCGCGATGACCATTTAAGGTTTGCCGACTATGATAAATCAAAGCATTAAATCAGTTTTAATGCTTCTCCCTTTATTCTAAAACACAAGGCAGTCCTTTGGGTTTTTTGACAGATGCAGTCATTGGTGCTGTTTTTCTCATTTGTCTTTTGCCCGTGCTTGCTTTGTTGGAGTCCTACAAAAGCAGTGACTCACAGCCTTCAGCCAAGCTTTCCATTTTCCGCGTCCACGTCCAGCCTTGCAACACTTTGTTGTGGTCATTTGTGTGAGCGTTTGCCGCTGATTGTGTTGGATTGTGGGTTAGGACCAAGCATAAAAGCCGTTGTCTCATGTAGCGTGTGGGTGATTGTGGGTGAGCGTGCGCGAGCAACATAGGACATGCCTCGAAAGATGCTTTACATCTGGATGTGTGTGTGCTCGCGGCAGCCTTGTGGTCTCCCCACAGCTCAGCTGCACTAGGCCATAAATCCCCGGCAGCCGGGACGACTCTCTGTGTTGTCCTTCCTCAGCTTCCTCGAGTTGTTCCCGCAGCAGCAGGAGAGGAACACAAGGCCTCATAAATAAGGCCGCACTATTTGTTTCCATTTTATTGATGCGTCTGGCCGGCCACAGAGATGGATGGGGCATTGGTGAAGAGCAACAGGGAGCTTGACGTGGTGATGAAGGAAAGAGGGGTGGAGTTATTTTTGGAGGTGGATCTTCTTCAGTGAAAGTGAAGCTAACTATAAACAGTTGAAAGATTACTTTGTGGTGAGGATGATCCATAATGTCTGGGACTAGTTGTAACATATTCCTCCAATGCTTTTAGATCCTGAGTGGGTTAACCTGGATGGATTTGCCGTGCTGGGCGGTACACCTGTCAGCAACTCATCAGCAGGTAAACCTGATCTCATGACACTTCTCACAAGAACAAGTTGAAATCGTATTTGTAATTTAAGAGACTTACTTATGGGACTTAAACCATTTAGCACTGCTTGCAGAAAGCAGGTGCTGTCATCATGAATCTACTGTAACAGGAAACCCCTGGGGTGACATTTTTTTGTTCTCCTTCGTTCCTCTTTGGTCAAATGAATTCTAATTCTTCAAAGATTACATTTTTTTTGCACATTATGACTCGCCTTCTGTTCTCTTGAACAAGGTTTATTCCCAAATGGTTCATGCCAGACTTTAAGTACAATATATTTCATTTTGTGCTTATTTATGCTCATTGCCATGGGGGCATCTGAATATTTAAGCACATGTCATGTAAACGCTCACTTGTTAACAACGGGGCCAGAAAAAATAGACACAAGGACACTTGTGTTCAAACTGTACCCAAAGGACTGTTAAATCTCTGCACCACTTGACTTGGCACGTCTTTGGGCCGTGGCAGGAACATTCAGATACAGTAAAGAAGAGAACGAGGCATGCAGTTGGCTCCAGAACTTCTGAGGTGTGAGATGACAATACCAACCAGCAGCCCACCAGACTGCTCTGCAGTTCCATTTGCATTTATTTGCGGCAGAGCTGGACTGGTGACAAAGCCAATCCAATTTGTCAAGTTAAACCTCAGAACAGGGAACCATATACAACTGGATGAAGGTATTAGCAACCACAAGTTGCAAAACCGTAGAATTTAAAGGTCTCATTTTACGCGCATTCTTTCCATCCAAGACTCAAATATAGCAGGCTTACATTCTGCAACAAGAAAAACCTCTCAAGAGCTATCTATGAGAGGACTTGGATAAAGTGAATGAAAAAAATGCTAAATAGCTTTATGCTAATAAAATATTTTGCACAGGGCCACGAATGGTGCATTGTTTCAGCCTCATTTCACAGTTATCTGACTATATAAATTATATTGAACAAAACTGAGAACTTTAGAATATAAATAATTAAAAGATTAAATGTGCTTTACAATCTACGTTCTGAAAATGGGCATTTGAAGAAAAAGCAAGCATAGCAATGAAATTCTACAGGCACACAATGTGTCAGGTCTCTGCAGAAGGAGTGGTGTGTTTGTCTGTCTGGAGGATAGACTCAGAGCACCTCAGACCACAGAGCTTCCAGGAAAAGACAGAAGGCTCTGGCATTGAAAACATTGTGGAGTCAGGGGTTTTGTGGTCTGCGGTGTAGTGGCCCGGGCCAAAATATGCTCTCCGACAGATATCCAGGGGAGAGAAAGAGGAAGAGGCAAATAATGAAAGGGTGAAGGCAGCTGTCTCAAACCAAATGTTCTTTTAAGACAGCTTGTATGTGGACGGATGATCAAAGAGGCACAACGGGTGTGGGGCAGATTATCAACCCATACTGGAAGTCGTATGAAAATGCGTGAGAACAAAACAAAGATTTCATTAATAACATTTCACACTGATGAGGAACTTGGCTTTTATTGGATGGCGCTACTGGGAATTAACGTGACTTTCACATTGGCAGGAAGATAATGGGTTGAGACAGATCATGTGGGGAACTTTGGACGGATTCAAGAAGTATCTTGGGGAGAAATATTTGGACACAAGAGGTGCCGAGAGGAAACAACAGTTGTCGCATTACCAAACATTTGGTTGTCTCCCCGACAGGAAGAAATCCGCCCAATTGTGTTGGCAGAACAAATGAAGGGAGAAAAGACTGAAAGGCACCAATGGAGTCCCAAAGTCTTGCTGATAAAAACTTCCTTGTGCCTTATGGGAGTTTTTCCAATGATCCTCCTTCCTTCAACTGTGTTTTATCCACTCCAGTGTTATAGTATAAACTTGTGCACAGTCAGATTTGCACTTTCAGATGGTATATGGCTTCAGTTTATTATAAATGAACTAATGCTACTTCAGTGGGACAGAGAACTCCCCAAACAAAGTGATGTATATTCCTGTTTTTAATCTGTTCCAGCAAACTCATTTTGCTGCATTAGGCTAATGTCAGTGCTCTGGCAGCCAGCGTGAAAATATTCTTTAACGAAATAGGCAGATCCCTTTTGTCTCTGCTTAAAAAATGATTACCGGAAAGAGAGATAAGGGATAAAGGGAGGGCAGAGGGGAAAAAATCAGAGGGAAGTTTTGGCACTTCTGTCATTGTTATTTTTTAAATATTGCTGCCAGATGAGTGTCAGGCTGGCTGAGTCAGCGTTTGAGCTGTCCAATATTAAGTTAGCAGGATTAAGAGAGGAAGAATACACACAAGCAGTTGATACAGCCGACAGACATGATGCTGTTATTGTACCTTCTCTGTGGCTGCTGTCACTGCGAGATGCAAAAAACTTTGAATTATAAATTTAAGTATGCATCTCTTAGGAGAATTGTGTCTGTGGCAAGTTCTTTATTACCCACATTTAATTTAAATGATAACTTCATCAATTTAAATGCATGCATCTACCTAGTACAGAACCCACAGTAGATTTGGAAAGGGGAAGCAGACTTGAAAGGTAATAGGGGGAACCTTTTATCCAGTTAGCGGTAGTCTAGCCAAGTCACTTTCGGGTTCCAGCTATTATAGGTTCAATGTTGTCAAAGTCAGGTGGGATAAAGCAGAGACTTTTTATTGTAGCTTCAAGTGGTCACTTCTCCATAAGATGACTGGATATGCAATTCACATGCATTTTAGAAATGTATGACAATGGAATCCATTGGTCGCAAAAGTTATTTCATTAAAAACTACCAAAGAACACAAGTGAGTTATTAGGTCCTTAAGGATTAAGCAGCTCCACTGATTCTCACCCTCATGTTGACTGCCAACAGGTCCAACCAGGTACAGGTCTCATCGCACTGTTTCCAGAAATCAGCCCTCTTTAGTCCGGGCTACCCGAGGTGACAGAACAGCTCACCCAATGGGCGTATCGAATACAAGGACACACAGGAGAGCACCACAGTCATCTTCGGGTCCGAGACAGCCTGAAAGAGCTTCCGCTTTGTCCACTCTGTTGGAAAGGAGACGCCAAATGCAGGCAAAGCCTCAGTCCGACCAAAGGAAACGAAATGCACAGAAGCTAAGTAAGTGCACACCTCTCCTTTTGCAGTTTATTGGGAAATTCTGTTCAATGTGAGATAAATGTATAAATTGTGTTTGTAACTATCTTTAGTATCCATAGTGTAAACTGGCCGTGCCTGGTATCCCTTTTTATTCATAGCATCTGAGTCCGTTCATGTGGTGTCACTGCAGGCACAGAAACGCCCAGCTCAGAGCACGCCAGAAAAAATGGCAGTAGCAACCAAAACAACCACACCAGGTAACTGCTGGACTATAATTAATAGCCACATCTGTTCATATATTTGTCTATATTTTCTTCCACCAAAAAAATCCTCACTAAGTTGTAGAATGGAAGATTTTCTTCTTTTTTTTTAAACAAGTTTGCCCAAAAAGGCAACCTATGACTGCCTATAGCTAAATATAGTAATTAATATAAACATTTGTTTGGGGTTAGACATTTTCTCTAAGTATAATGTATATTTATTGTCTCAGAGCCAGCTGAATATGTGGCCCAGGACATCAGTGTCAGGGTCATGTCGCCTCAGTCAGTGCTCGTCTCTTGGGTTGACCCTTTGGTTGAAATGGGGAAGGTCACCGCTAGTGAAACAAGGTTTGTTGATATTTGTTAAACATGATGAATATGATTGGAACAGTGTAACTGAGTCTAACAGGTGTTTTGTCTTAATCCAGAACTTACACAGTTAGGTTCAGAGAAAAAGGTGAATCTGCCCGCTGGGAGTACAAGGAAAGCACCCAGAGGAGAATCCTAATAGACACCCTGACTGCTGACAGCATGTATGAGTTTGCTGTCAGAATTTCCGAAGTAGTCGACGATGGAAAGTGGAGCATCTCTGTATTTCAGAGGACCCCTGAGTCAGGTATTGAATGACATTGTGATTGTGAATCGAACTCCAAAACAGGTAATCGAGATTTAATTTCCAGAGGCTTAGTATTATTGTACAGACCATGTTATTGAGGAAAATAGCCTTTAAATCTTTTCTGGCATTTGCTAGTACCACACTTCATCACATTCACTTCCTTCTAGCTCCCATTTTCACATTTACAAGCTGGCTAAGAATGCAGTCTTCCATCTGCCTTTCCAGATTTAATCTCAAAGGGAGGTTCCTAACAACGTATGGCAACACTATTTTGCTCTGTTCAAGGTTCTCGACAAATGTTCCTCGTTTTTTTTTATACCCTGGTCCCCGTGTGCTGTTTCTGTTTTCCGTCGTGCTGCTCTTTATATTATTATTTGCTTTTCAATGACTTCAGTTCTTTTCACTTACTAGCACCGTCTGGGCCACCAGAGAACTTTGAGGTCAAGCCACTGCGAGGAAAAGGAACTGCTGTAATAGCAACATGGGATCAACCTGAGGAACCGAACGGAAGAATAAGAGGTACAAATATGTACGGAAATGTTTTTAATTTAAATACATGCATGAGAAAGCACTGAAGTGTACCTCCTGAACAGAAAACTTGTTGGCAGTGGCCAAAATATAATATAAGAAAAAAATGGTTGGATTAAAAAGAGATTCTCCTGAACTATAACAAGACCATCTTTCATAACAGTTGTGCATGATCTTCCTCTGCCTAGAGTACATCCTGTCTTACGCTCCTGCAATGAAGCCTTTCGGAATGAAAAGCATTACATACAGAGGCAGCACCACCACAGCCACTATAGATGGTCTCACACCAGGGGATCGCTACATCTTTAAAATCAGGGCCACCAACAGGAGGGGGCAAGGACCACAGAGCAAGGCCTTCAGCGTCGCCATGCCAGGATGTGAGTATCTCCACCTATGCACATATGTGCAAGAAACATGAGTGATCTGTTAATAAATTGCCTCTTTTTTTTCAACTGACAGCAAGCAGACCAGTCTCTCCTATCAAAAAGACAGAGGACACCGGCAAATCCAGCAAAACTGTTCCCAAACAGGAAACTAAAGATGATGAATCTGATCCCCAGTCAACGGAAGAACCAGAGGAACCAACCACTCTTCCAAAGCACCGTCCTGCAATACCTTCTAGCAGACGTCTTCATCCAGTATCCCAGACACGCTCCTATCACAGCATTTTGAACTCCTTAAGGGGCACAGTCAGAAACAGAGGGTTTTCACGAAGAAGAGGCAAAAATAGTGAAGAGGAAGACAGAGAAGATGAAGAGGAGGATGAGGAAACACCTGCAACAACACCTGCAACAACACCTGCAACGGAAGTGACAACAACCATGGGGGTAGTAGTGGAGACCAAGGAACCAGAAAATAATATTTCTTATGATGCTGAGGATAATGTTGGATATGATGAAGAGTCACCAACTACTGAGATCCCTAGCCTCAAAGTATTGACACCTTCTCCAACCAAAGCGTCTATTCGTCCACCAAGGAGGCCTATTAAGATCAGGGTCCATCAAAAACCAGGATCTAAGAGCTCCTCCTCAACCACCTCTTCAAAGTCAGCCACACCCTCCACCCCACCTGCTTCCTCTTCTGAGTCTTTACCATCATTAAAATCTTCTTCCTCATCTTCAAAAACTTCACTATCCACCTACACACATAATGAAGAATCTGCAGAGCGTCTGAATGATCGTATGCCTTTTAGATACCCGCAGAGTAAGAACACTTATAATAAGCCAAGTGTAACTTATACAAAGCCTGCCACCCCAGTAGTAAAACAGTCTAACTCACAGCAAATGGCATCGACACCTGAAGGTAAAGGTTCAGCACCAACTGGACGCACCAGTGGGACCAGTTTTGGTTCCAGATATGGTTATAGTCGAAGATATCCTTTTTTAAGAGGAAATTCCACTAGAATATTAAATGGCTTCAAACCCTCAGTTACCTCCCAGTCTAATATACCAAGAACATCAAGCCAAGCAGCATCAAAAACTCACAGTTCAGGAACATCACAGTCAACTTTACCAGACAGAACTAGAGATCAAAGAACATCAGCGACTTCTGACTCCACAACACCAAAAGTGACTTTGCAAAGTGAAACTTCTAGTCAGAGAAAAACTGATTTATACAATATCGAGAAAGCTCAGACTAAATCAGACCACAAGACTCATGGCTCAACAACTTTGCAAACCTCACAGGGTAACTCAAACCCCCCCTCAACCATAAACACATCATCCTCATCCTCTCAATCAGTGTCACATGGGGGATCTCACAGTTCTGCACCAGTGCATAACACACAGAGGACACGCACATCAACTGAGCAGGATACAGAAATTGGTGAAGCAACTGACGATCATAAAAACACAAATGAAGAACACAAAGTTGAGGAACCGACCTCAAGCTCTCATCGAAAACCTGTGCAACAGGAGAGAAGCAACAAAGAGGAAAGGGACGAGATCAGTAAAGAAAACACTGGTGTATCTAGCCGAACCAGAATTAGCCCATCATTTGCAGAAAGGTTTCCTTGGTTAGCGAGTCGTTACCCTGTTAGGTTTGGTTCAAGCGCAAGACTGTCTTCTTCCAGGGCAAATGGAAGGGCCACTACAACCAGGACATCATCGTCCATCGGTGCAAACACACCCATCTTGAGGGGAACACCCACTCGGTTTTCAGGTGCTACAGGTGCTTCAGGAGTTTCCAGGATACAGGAAACAAGCAAGGATGTTAAGAACCCTCTTTCTGATGACACTCTAAAAAATGGGGCAAGATTAGGTGCAGACAAGCCTTTGGCCAGTCAAAATACAGTGTCTGGTAACCCCATAAATCCAGGTCTCTCAACATCCATTTCAACATCTTCTTCAGCAGCCACTTCCTCAAACTCTAAAACTGATCATTCCCCAGAGAGACAGGAATTGTCTTCTGAACCTATACATGGAGAAATTTCAAATGACAATAAAAATGATCATACCAAGGATTATATCAATGAAAAAAGCACAGATATGAGTGAGAAAAATGGCAAAGGTACAGATCCATCATTTCCCCAAAAGAATCCCACTGTAAACTCAGATAATCTTCAAAAAATTAATGAGGAAAATCTAAATAAAAATGGGGATACCTCTTCTAGGCCAAGATCTGGCTCAACTCAAACATCCCAGAATTATCCTCGTCGTGGTGTTGGATTTAATGGGAGGGCATACCCTTCTGTGATGGCCAACAGGCAGTTCAGTGGCTCAAGGCTTCCCATGAGGACACAAGTCGGAGAGAACTCAAGGATGGGTTCTTCTGAATCTCAATCTTCAGCATCATCCACTGGATCTTCTTCTTCCAGTGTACCACAGCCAGTTTTGACCTCAGGTCAGATAACAAATATTGGCAGTGATTCTAAGCCTACATCCTCAGCATCTTCATCCTCATCAAGACACGGCTTCAGGGGAAGGACTCGCTTTCCAGGTCTCAGGGGAAAGCCAACCAATGGAGGACAGTTCAAGCCTGGCAATGGAAATGGTAATTCTAAAATATGGGTAAATGTCTGTATTTTTACTGTAAATTTGATTGTAAATTTTTTTTTTTCTTACAAAAAAGGTAAAAATGTAGGACCCAACCTTGCAGTAGCAAATGAGAAAGAATCCTCACCCTCTCAGGGAATCAGCAAAGCAGTCGGTCAAAAGTTTATCACTGGGCCTGATGGAGCAAAATGGGCAAGTATTTCTCATGCTGTTTTGTTTATTTATTTAACCGTTGAACTGTAATTCTTTGAAATTGAAATCTCCAAAGCCAAATGGAAAGTATAAATGGATTCAGATGCATCCTTACTTATATGCAATATATTTGAACAGAATCAAAAACCATTTTTGATATTTCAGGTGGTGGACTTGGAGCAGGGTGTACTAATGAATCAGGATGGAAAAGTTCTTCAGGATTCTCAAGGAAAACCCAAGAGAGTAGTACTTGGAGAGGATGGACGCACAATTTTTGGTGAAATATTTCACTGTGTATATATACATGTAACATACAAAAATATTTTAAAGCCCTTTTTTATTTTAAAGATACTTTTAATCCCAAAGTTACATGAATACAGTAGCAGATGTAAGAAAAGTAACACTGCCGTGAAGAATGAAATAGATGATTATTAATATTCCGTTTTATTGTCCTTCTTTAACAACATTACTATTTGCAGACCTTATGGGAAGTCCCTTGTTGAACCAGGAAGGCATGGCTCTTTTCGGTCATGGTCGAGATAGCAGCCCTGTTGTCAACCCCAAAGACAGAGTCATCATGGTTGGTGGAAAGCCTGTACTTGGCTTGGACCTTCCACACTTAAAGACCAGTACAACAACCACTACCATAGCAACTACCACAACACCTGAACCTACCACAGCTGAATGGACAACTGAGGAGCCTACCACTCCACCGCCACACCCATCTTGTCCACCTGGAACCTTTTTCAAAACAGATGAATATGGGTACCCAATGTTGGACACAGAGGGAATATTGGACTGCTATCCAGAAGGTGAGTCTTCTTTTCAAAATATTGGTGCTGGATAACAAATCATTGCACTTGTTTTATAAGTTTTATTCAAAAAGAGGTTTGATATTTCTTTCTAAAAAAAAAAAAACGTAAAATACAGTACTGCAGCACTATCCTTACTTGCAAAGTTGCTCAGGAAATGACTTTCTGTCAGACGTGTTTTATAACAAAATAGAGAACACAAATAAATATGACTTCACGAAATTCCTCAGTTGTATCTTCTTGTCATATTCCTTAAGACACAGTCCAGGGTTTTCTTTGTGTGCCAAACTAGTGCAATATCTTGACTGTGTGTCCTAAGTATGTCAACTGGCATGCTTGTGGGTTTGCAGCGTTGTGTGACTGTGTGAGTCCACAAGAACCACAAGTGAGTTACATCTGGGGTCTGGTTGTTGTCAAAATACCACTGATTCAAATATTGTGTGGTTGTCTGTTGCAACATGCTTTTGGAATGAGTGCACAAGGGTGGTTAATATAAAATATGAACATATCCTTTTTTATCATTACAGCATGGGAGTAATGATATATTTGGGTGATGATGATTTGGATGCCATTTAGACAAGAAAAACAGATAAATGTTGGCAGAGCTGCAATGCAGTTACCTTTCTGTAGAGCTAGAGAGTAACTATTTTACTAGTAAGTGGTAAGACAGTTTTTAGATATGATGTACTAGTTACAATACACATACCAATGCAAGAAGTGCTTAGTGTCGACACATTTACCATATATGGATGGGTAGCTAGGCTAATGGTGTGATTGTGATGAGTTTGCTCTACTTTTCTGACAGAGGAATCGTCAGGGATGGAAATGGACCACATGATTACAGTGAACATGCTGCCTGATGCTTTAGCTCTTAAGACAGGTATTGGCTGAGTCTGGCTTCCACCAGCAGTTGGACTGGATCGAACTGAACTACGCTTTTGTCTGTTGAATATGTAACGGCAATGTTTGCTTCCCAATCTGTCAGCTGATATTTTTGCTCTCTCTTTCTGCCTCCTCCTGCTCTGCCCAGCCTGTTATCCTTTATTTTCTTTCTCTTCTTGTAATTTTGTTTGGCTCAGTTTAGGTTCATTGCTAGGTTTTTGGATATTTTCCTTTGTGGTCTGTTTTTAATTATTTTTATTCCCTGAGACCTGTGGCGCATGTCAACTCCATTACAAACCTTAAGAGAATGCTCTGGCTGATAATTATTGCACTGTATTTTGTTGCACATAAGACTGACCCGTGGCTTTACACTAACACTGTGGAAAGTTCGGCATTTGTTTGATGTGAGCCAGAATCTTCCAATTAAACTAAGGATACTTGAATCCCTGGAGAAATCTGTTGCATGTGAGCAGCAGTTGATATTTTCTTCTTCTGTCTTCTTTGGGTTGTTCAACAAGAGACAGATTGCGTACTTCGATATTTTCTTAGCAGTGTCATGGCTTAAGACTGTTTGCATGTATGTGGGCTGTGATGTATTGTCAGGACAACAAATGGAACAGCAAAACATAAAAGCTAACCAATGTTTAACCCTGTACATTTTTCCCCTATCAGAGTAATGACATCACAGTTGTTTTCCAGTCTCCCACAAAGGGAAAACAATTGTAATGTAGATGTAATTGCTGCACTGTGTGTTTGCAGGAGAGGATATGAACTCCCTTTAAAGGTTCCATATAATACCAATTTTATTTCTTCCCTGGTTCCAGCAGAGCAGCCTCACGCAATTCATCTTTGAAAAAGTAATCCAAAAAGATATCCAGAAAACAGCTTTACTTACACACTCTGTTTACTGCATTGAGATTCTATTTAAAACCTGTTTAACACATTTAACTACAAAACAATGTGGTGTTAGAGAGGGGAGAGAAATCAGCTAACTTTGTGACATCACAAAGGGCCAAAAACAGAACAGAAAGTGTCCTTAAGCTGGGAGGAACCTAATGAAAAAAAAAATGAAATGAAATTGAAATTGAGAGTCTTGTTGCACTTTCAGAAAACAAAGTGAACTTCACATAATATGCAACCTTAAAAAGGGACAATGAAATGCAGAATATTATCATTGAGTTGTGCATTTACATCTATTTTTGTAAAACACTAACAGTAATAAGCACTTTTACCAGATGAACTTACAACACAACCACCAGTGACGACCACTACTACAGCAGCAACAACTACTACAACAACCACTACAACCACTGTAGCAACCACAACTCCGGAGCCAGACGCCAGACCATCCAACAAAGGCCCTTCTTCTGCATATGACCTCAGTGGCAAGAAACGATTTACAGGTAGATAAAATTTGATTGGTTATTTCGCTAAGTGCATGGATTTATTTTGTTTTACTAAAACAATGCCATTTTATACATCATAGTTTTCTTCAAAGTTGTTAATTAGATCAACCTGCATGTCAACACTCAAGACCTACATAGACACAGGGGGACCATGCAGACTCCACACACAGAAAGGTGGTGAAGGTTGCTGGGAGTCAAACCATCAACCTTCCTGTGGTGCTATCAACTGCACCACCACTAACAACTTAACAAACACAGTAGAACCTCTGAAGTGCTATGCATCACCACACGGGACCCAAAGAACTACTGAAAAACTAGTGAAGCACAAATTATTTTCTGAGTGGAGTTTGATTAAGCCATTATATAAATAGAATCCAGTCATCCTCTGCTAAGAGTGCCAAGCGGTATAATCTACTCAGCAGGTATCCCTGTTTATAATTGTAAGTATATCTGCAAGTAGCAGCACACAGCAAATATTTTACTTGACGGGATGTATTCTTTGCCTTGTTCACACTTGCAACTATCAACTAAACTAGAGGGGAACAAAAAAAAAAAATCGATTTTATCTCAATTTGTAAAATATTCCGGCCACTGTCAGGCTGTTCCAGTTCACATTAATTCACACTGGTTCTGGGGTATTAAGAAGCTTGATTATATGTCCTGTCAGAGAACCTGTACCTATAATTTGTCGTGACTTTTTGCTGGAAAATTGTTTGAGAAGGCCCGTTTTACAGTCAGTGTTCTGCAGGAACCATGTGTTTCCGAGGCAGTAGCAGGAAAAAAAAATAACATGACCAATCCTGGACACCATCTCCCTTGGTAAACAATGGCAATCTTGTGATCACACTCTGGTCATCTGAAAGTGATTACACACTCCCTTTGGATGGGAACAGGCCAACACAGGAAAGCAGTGCAAATGGTGAAATTTAAGGGGGCTGACCTTGGCACAGGGTAAAGGCTGCACTGGCTCAACACATAGACTTCCCTTCTTCCTGTTTAACAGTTTAATATATCTCAGCCTCCTTCTGCCGACTGTTAGTTTACTGACATGATTGCCATAGACTGTCCGACTCAGATTACCACTTTTGCTGTTCGTGCAAACTTGGATTTCTCCCAACAGACGATATTGTCTCAGTCGACAGGAACTTTTCATTATTTGAAAACAAGCACGTGAGTGAGGCGAAACATCTGCACTGTGCATGTGTCAGAGTCGGTCTCATTTCTGGACACTGTACAGGAATATTGTGCAGCCTTTTAAACATTTGGCAGACTCGTAAAAGCGTACGCTACTTGGTTTTTACTATGCAAATACATTATAGTTGGCCACATGACTGTATATATACATACTGCACAAGCTTGTGAAGGTCTGAACCTGAAGAACCTTACAAAAAATGAGGAGTTACTGACACGTATTAAAACTCTTGGACCATCATCTGCATGGCTGGGAGCCCCTCCAGGCTTCAGTGGTTCCATCCAAGCCAGACTCGACATTGTGGGATATCAGAAGTATTCACAGCTGTAGATTCTGCTAGCATTTTTAAAGCAGTGAAAATTAAAAAAAAGCACAAGAAAATTTTGTAAAATAAACAATTTTAGACTCTATCTTAATACTGAAATTTTGAGAGATTCTGGACACGCATCCCTGACCACCACACACATCTTATTAGTTTTGTCTCAGATTATACAAAATATTAACTGAGTTTTCCCTTTTTTTTTCCTGCCACCAGCTCCTTATGTTAACTACATCCAAAAGGACCCGGGTTCTCCATGCTCTTTGACAGAAGCTCTGGAGTATGTTCAAGTGGATATCCTGGAAGACCTAATGGAGAAGGACAGTGCAAAGGCAAGTCCCAACCAGCCTCCCAAGAACAAGCCACATAACTTGACGGTGGTCGCCATGGAGGGTTGCCACTCATTCATCATCCTGGACTGGGCCCTACCACTGAAAGACGATATGGTATCAGGTATGGAATCATCTCCAGAAGCGTCTTCCAGTTTAAGTTTTTGTTCCTCTGTGACTCTGCCATGAGTGCTCTCCAGTAGCTGTGAGTTTAAGCTTTATTCTGTCAATGGTTTCCATCCAAATTTAGCCCTACCACAGATTTTGGCTTTGTTTCCAAGGTCTGCATAACACATTGAAAATTAGACCACATTTTCATCCATTCAGCCAGCTTTAGAGATTTTAGTGTTTCCTTGGAACCACCGCATAATTTTCCCAAATAGGAGGCAAGGGACAGATGTGTTAATTTGCGAAAGGTTCACGGCCAAAAAAATAAGAAGGTAAACAAATTGTATCAGCGTCACCAACAAAAAATATGGCTGTTTTTCTGCTTTGCTTTGCTGAAGGCAAACACATTATTGAAACCTAACATTCACATTTGTTGAGCCGTTGGTCAGTGTATCTTATGAGATGGATAATTTTAACTTTCGTTTCTTGTTGTTCAGGCCACATGCTACAAGCACCTCACCTGACTCACTTTGTTTGGAACTCCTTTTATTACTTTGAGTAGATCGTAAAACAAATTGGCTCCAGCACATGGAGAATGGCTGCCGCGCTCCATTTTTCAGGAAAAATCTACCATAATAGACACAGTGGATTATCAGAAGTGGAAGTATGGCCAGCGAGGGAGGCAGCGTATTGACTTTGGCTGGGAAACACAAGCTCCTGTTCATGCTGTGGAATTGTCCCTCCTCTGATGGATAAAACAGATAGATGGCCTTCACGGTCACAATTACTGTTTTCTCCCTCTGTTGCTTTCCTTTGAAAGGATACTTAAGAATGTTTTAAATTCAAGATTATGATCACAATTTTCTCCACTTGCACAGTAATTATCTTTCTCCAAACATGTGGAACCAGAGAAAAACAGTCTCTGATCCTCAACGCCAGCAGGGTGTCTCCTCAAGTTTGTCCATGTGGTTTTCAATGGTATTTGAGATAGATTTGCCAAAATAATTCATATTTACTGATTTTTCCAACAACTTTTGGATTAAGGTGCCACAGCAAAAAAAAGCAGGCAATTTCAGACCCGCACGTACTGTACATACACAGCCACAATTCACTTACATATGACAAGGCTGTTTTAGATATTAAGACACATTTTTACAGCTTTGACCTTAAGGTTAAAGGTCATGGATTTCAAAACAAGCAGATGGAAACCACTGCAGGAAAATGGACTCAGGAGATGAATGGATTTTTACTTGGACTCATGTTCTGGTTCCATTTTTGCTTTAGCATCACAGAGACATTTCTGGTTTTGAGCCTTTATAGATTCTTGGAAGTTTTTTCTTACATCTATTCTTCAAGCAAAATAAGAAAATCGCCCAAAGAAGAGACTGAAAAAAAAAAGCTCTCCGTCAAACTGTCTGTTGAATCATGTAAAAACTGAGGCAAGTAATAAAAACCAGAGGAAGAAAAGCAAAGTATTTCCTTCATCTCTGCTTTGTCAATGTGGCTCCAGTTAAAATAGAAACCCAGACTGAGAAGTCCAACACAAACATTTGGTAGTTAGATGCGCGGCAACACTAGCCTCCATAATTTTTCAAAATGAGCAATGAAGAGTCGCATGACCGAGGGCTTCTCAGTGGATGAAGGATTAGTGAGCCCGACCGAGAAGACGAAGAAAACAGACAGACGCGTTGGAGAAAAATCATAATGTGTTACAGAAACATCAGAGCCAGCCAGATGATGGCCTCTTATTGTACACTTGCTACTTTTAAAAATCACTCACTGCAAGTCCAATGATAATAAACCAAAAAGCAGTTAAGGTTTCAGGCTTGGGGGTAGGTGGAATCTGTCAGCAGGCAGCCACATTTCTGAAGAGGCTAACACTGTGGTAGTTGCCTTATGTGACACTGTGCTGAATTCGTAAACCTTTTGTCTCATGTACCAGATATTATCAACCCTTTTTTAAACTGGTTTTATGAAGTTCACTTAATCTTGCAGTGACATTTTATATCCAAGGTTTAAGGAGTTTCCTGGAGCAGGACCTGAGTATAGTACAAATCCTTTCTTTTTATAAATGAATTGGGTGGAACCGGATTATGTTTTATGGTGGAGAGGTGTTGTATTTTTCCTCCTCATATCCTCCAGCTGCTCTCAACTCTGTTATTGATGACTGCCATTTACAGGCTCCATTAATGAACAGATGGTTTGACTCATCTCTTAAATAACAGTTAACTGAGGCCCACTGTGTCAGACATTGGTCCAGCTGATAATAGCCTCTCAGAACAATTGGCCACGCTTAAAAAATTATCCAAATGATGAAGATTGACAGTGGAATGTGTGAGCGATCTTGCAGCCCAGCTATCTTGGTGCAGTTTGGTGTAACCTTGCACGGCAGCTGGATTGCACAGATTTCTACTCCAATATCTTGCTCATCCATCTTGCCAATTTCAAAAAAAACAACTTTTTCAGTGGATCTTAAAAATTCATTGGTTTTGATCAATCAGCTTCCTTGCATAGAGGAAAGAGAGGGGAAGGTGTGACAAACACGAGAAGTGAATACTCCGAAAAATACAAATTAAGACCAGAAAGAAGGGGCTTCTGTGAGCTGCAAGAGACATTGGTGTCAATGCTACAAGAGTGGTATCAGAACCTGGTGGAGTTTTCTGATTAAAAGAATAAAAACAAAATTGTAAGTTTTTCCCTCAGTGGCCATAAAAGTCTCTGATACCCCAAATGGGCATTTACAAGACCTAGTTTAATTTAATAAATAAATAAAAAACACACACAAAAAACAACAGCATTAACAACAACAAATGTTGGCTGGGGCAAACTAATTAATTTGTTCAACATAGTTAGGATAGGACAAATCTGCACTTGTATTTTATTTTAGGAGTATCTTCATTGCCGTTGTGTACAATAGCCAAGGCTAAAATCCGAGTGTCCAGTTTCAGGGACAAGTCACCATATTTCCACAAAGCCGTGAAAATTCATAATTTCTGCTCACTTTTTTTGCAACTGGAATGTCGCAAGCCTGCTGACTGGATTTATGTTAATCGTCTGGAAAATAACTATAAGTGATATTTCATGCTCTCTAAAATAGGACACAGCTTCACATTTTCCAAAGACTAGAAAAAGTCAACCAAGGAGCTGTGTAATAATAATAATAATAATAATAATAATAATACATTGACACCCATGTCACTGCCCACTGCCCATGCACAATTCGTGCAACAAAAAAAGGAAAAACGTGCTTACAAACTTCACTGTGAATTAGAAGAAGCTGTGTAGACTTTTAATGAATTTTCTAATGTGATATTCTTCAAAATGCACATTGAAGTCTTTATAGAAATGGATGATTGGTTGATTCTGAAACTACCACTTCAAGGGGGAAAGCGTTGTGTAGTGTAATGCAGTGGAGTGTAAAGTGTTGCTTTGAAAACTTTCAAACTCTTACAGCAATGTGCATGACAACTGGAGTAAATTTAATTTTCTTTCGCTTTTTGTAACTGATGATTTAATAATGCTAAAGAGCACTTTATGTATTTGTGTGCTTTTTGCTGTCATTTCAGGCTACATGGTCTACAGTGCTTCTTATGATGATGTCCTCAACAATAAATGGTCCAAGAGTGCCTCCAGTGGGACACACCTGGCCGTAGAGAATCTTAAACCAAATTCAAGGTAACGTAGCCATGACAGGTTGTTATGTGTGTGGATGAATGTCACATTAGGTGTCTGGAGACACCTAATGTTTCTCACAAAGATTTGTTATGTTGAGAGATTAATAACCCTGACCTCCATCTGATATCAATGATCTGCTCTCCGCCTCAGGCAAATTTGCTCAACATCAGCAGGTTTATTTATGTGTTATGCGGGAGTGTTTACATCATTATGTAATCATCACATAACAGGCAGGATATGGATCTTGTCTGTGAGTGTGTATGTTGATTCATAAATTATCCCGTGTTTATTTGCAATTGAGTTTCCAACAGTGATCATCATCAGCAGGATCAACCACACTGACTGATCAAAATAGAGTCAGAGTTGGATTTTGAAAGAATAATTTGCAAAGCTGGGGCAATACATCATTGAAAAGAAAAGAAAAAACATTACACTGAATTGAACCAGTCGGACTAAGGGAGGCATGACATGAGACACACACACACACTCCCTGGGTGCGGGATATGGCATGTTGTAAAATACTAGTGGGAGTTTGGAACACTCAGCAGAAACTTAAAATGGTACATCTTACCTCATGCTCGAACACTGTGTCCTTTTATGAATGTCAGTGTGGTTTATAGGATGTGATTCTTATAAGAAGTAAAAAAAATAACAGCTCGTAGCAAGATCATGAGAGTGTTACATGATGTATTTCACAACAAATGCAGATTTCTTTATTCAATTTAGCACTATTTAGAATGAACAAATAGCTTGGAAATGCATGTAAGGGATGCAGGTAATGGCTGTGGCATTACTAGTTATGTTAGCTCTCGCCAAAAAAAAAAAAGAAAAAAAAGACTCCTGCTCGTTCCAACGGCATTTTATCTTCTATATTAAGTTGATGTATATTTGGTTATCACAAGTGAAATTAAAAAATACGTTTTAAGTTTTAATGCCAATGTATAGTCCCCATAAACAAGCGTTTTTATGAACAATAAAATTTAATGTGTTTTTGCTTACCACGTATTTTCTTGGCTTGAGTGTTCACAGCTGATTCCAATCAAGCACAGCACCCACGGGCGGGACGTTTTCGGTGCGGTGACGTCAGTTGACATAGCCGAAGTTTCGTGGATATTGATGAATGTGGAAAAAGTAGGATAGTTGGTGGACCAGACGAGTGTGGGTTGACAAAATTTAAGTTGACTCCACGATTCGGCTGTCAATAGTATAAAGGATAAGTTTGTTTTAGTGTTCCATGTCCCATTACGAGCAGGACACATTTAGCTATGGCTAGTGATAGGGTCGAAGAATTTTAAGATTTAATGTATTTGACTCACCACGTATTTCCCAGCTACCGCAGTTGAGCGTACACAGCTGTCTCCAATCTGCCCAGCAACCAAGGGCGGTTCGGTGACTTCAGTTGACCGTTTCGTCACATAACTGGAGTTCCGTGGATATTGATGAATTTGGAAAAGTGTCGTTGGTGAACCAGAGTCAGAGTTTAAAGCAGTTGGAAATTTTTTTGTGTTATACGAGCAGGACAGATAGCTATGGCTAATGACAGCGACGAAGAAAATTACCGTCTTCTTCTTCGTGGGTTTACTGTCTGTTGGCATGCAACTTCCGGCTGGCACTTTATGGACAGAACTGTAGATTATAAATGTTACAAATAAATAAATAAATACTTTTTTAATTGGACAATATAACCCATAAAAGAACCCGTGATAGACGATTGATGAAATGATGATATGGATGATGCCCTGCCACCAGCTTGTGCCCCTGCTGTATGACACTTCTTATGTATTATTTCTTAAAGAAGAAAAAAAATACATGGCAGTGTAACATAAATAACAAATACCAAATGAATTTTTAATAAATTAAATAATATAATTAATTAATTTAATAAAATGTCAATTTTTTTCTCGTAACATTTGCCTCAGGTACACTGTTTAAAACAGTGACACTTTCTTTCACTCCATTTTTTTTTTCTTTAGAGAAGTAATAGAATTATGAGGTTCAGCAATGTGATTTCACTGGCCAACAGATGTAGAACTTTGTTTGAGGTGTTATGTTAGGAGTCACAGTGCTTGGCTTTGTGGGTCACAGGAAACCAAACACCTGCTTCTGAACCCAGGCACGGGGGAACTTTTTTCCACCAGTCTGCAAAGAGGGTTTCCCTCCGTGGCAACCACTGTGTGTCCACGATGGTGCAGCTCTTGTGGGTCCAGTCGTCCCTGGAACAGTTTACGTGACACTGTTGGCATTCCCTGTGCTGCACACTCCTGGTGGTTACCAGAGAAACTGGTGTGCTATACAGTTCAAAACACACATGTGCATGTGCGTCTATGCACGTGGACGGGATTATGGCGTCTGAGTTTTAGAAACGTTTGTGGTTAATTTGGATACTTTATCTTAAAATGGACTTGGAGAAAGTCATTTGTACTCTATAAGTTCCGATACTGTTAAACTATATTCATTTAATAAGCAGCACTCAAAATGTCCAGGCTGGCTTAAAGCCTGTGCTTCGTACACATTTTCATCTGAACAAAATAACATTTTTTCCTCATCACGTTTCATATGGACTTCTTGGCTTCTTGTGACATCGTGTGAGATCCATTGTTTCTATATTCTGGATCACATTTTCTCTGTCTACCGTCTCCAGTTTCCACTCTCATTGCATCATCTTTCACCAGCTCCCGAACTCCATCTGCCCCCATCTTCCCCTCTCAGACGATATACATTTTCATCACTGCTGCGGTCACGTGACTGCGGTGATTGGTTCCAGGCTCTCGGGGCAGCAAAAACGGGTTGCCAGGTTCCTTGAGAGTCCATGAACTTAAAAAAGCGAACTCTCCACAAAGCGAAGTCGCACAAATGAACACTTGCACTGACACAGTCTGCAGTGGAAAATCTTGAACGGTGCAGGATTTAATCATCCCACTGCACAAAGTCATGCAGTGGGATAGTATAGAAAGCCTGTGCATGCCGTCCTCTTCCATCATCTCCTTCTGTAGGGTAATCAGTGCCATCTACGTCTAAATTTTCCATCCACTGCTCTTTTGAACCAGGGCAACATAGTCCCTCCGTTGCATTACGCTCTTCAGTTTCAACAGGACAGGAAGCAGACGTCCCCTAAATCAGCCGCACTGCAGCGAGCCCAATCGTCTGGTTTAATCATTAACATTTTCCTCACTTTAATTCTTCCTCAACAACACAGCCAGAACCGCAATTTAATTGCAGCGCTTGAGAAAAAAAACAAAACAAAACAGTGCACTGAAGAGTTAGTGTTTAGCTGTGTTTTTTCTCCCCCCCGCTTCAGGTACTACTTTAAAGTGCAAGCCAAGAACGTGTTTGGTTATGGACCCATCAGCGAAACGCTCACCTACGTCACAGAGTCAGGTGCGTATGCCGGCTCAGTTTCTGTCCGAGCTTGTCTGCTAATCTGCACGCTGCCACTGCGTCATGCGCTTTATGGGTTCTTAAATTAACGTGGACGCGTCTCTCTTGAGTGATGACGGCATTCTCTCTTTCAGATGATCCTCTTCTCATCGAGCGACCGCCTGGTAAGTCCATAGAGCGGCATCATCTTCACATCGCTTCAACACGGGGGCTTTTAATGGGAGAAAGAATGATCGTCCATGAAAAGAACTCAACGGGGTCATATTTTGTGCCCATTCTTCTTTTTCCCATCAGTGGCTCCTGCAGCTCCTGCAGCTACTGCAGGAGCTTTGCTTCGGGGAGCACTTCAAATGCTCCCCGAAGCTTATGGGGGACACGGAGGCACAGATGAGGAGAATCATGCAAAGACTGCAATATCCATGTTTTAGTGTTCAGGAAAAATATGCAAGTGCAATAATCCCAACATTTATATTGCACAGTTCAGCTTTCATTCTCATTGTCTTGTCTTCATGATTTAATACGAAGATGAATCCTGTTTCCCTTTTCCTGATCCCATTTTTTCCCCCTTACCTTCCCGGAAAAACAACAGTGATCACTTGATACAGTGACTCACAGTATAAAATTCCTTATTTATAAGACCGTAGGTATTTTATTGGAGCAATAACACGCACTGTCAATTGATCCTCAGGCGGAGAACCAATCTGGGTCCCCTTCTCCTTCAAGTATAACTCAGCCCACAGCAGCTGTAAAGGCAGCCAGTACGTCAAGCGGACGTGGTACAAGAAGTTTGTCGGCGTGGTGTTGTGTAACTCTCTGCGATACAAGATCTTCATGGGCAGCGGCCTGAGAGGTGACGTGTTCTGAATCAGTTGCGAGCGTTTCACTCGGTCCATTTGGGTTTCCAATGATCCCACTGACTGTCTCCTATTTTCTGTCTGCAGAGCCTTTTTACAGTATAGGAGACACGTTTGGTGAGGGAGAAGACCACTGCCAGTTTGTGGACTCCCACAGAGATGGAAGGACGGGCCCCTCCTACCTCTCAAATAATCTGCCCACAGCACAAGGTAACTGCACTCATGGACATCCAGGGATCTGATATGTTTGTTTCACCCACTGAGACCATCTCATGGCCGTCTTGCCTTGCAACCTTTCCAAACATATGGCAGGTCCAACAAAGGATCAATGTTAGCGTGATGCTAAAACTGGGCATTTTTCCAGGAGGGAAAACAGAGGGCTAAATGTGCTTGTTCTGGAGATCGGCAGAATTTTTATTTGTTTTTTCGTCTTGTTTTCTCGCCAGTGATTAATTGGATGATGCCAGAGTTTGGAATGAAAATTAAAGATCTGGTTTCAATTTATGATCATTGCATGAAAAACAGTGTGAAATTTTTCAAGTGACAGCTGAGAGCAACACACCAATCTCAGAGGTGACACTCAGTCCCTTTTGTGGATTTGGTGGCAACGTGACTGGGAATGGTTTTTGTTTAGTTTTTTTTCTAATGTCTGGCAATGCTGTAGATCAACTGGTTTGTTTTTTGTGATATTTTCCTCTTCCATTCCAGCAACTTGCGGGGCAAAAAAAAACCGCTTTTCATATGCTCATTGATTCGGAAACCTGTTTTCAAACCAGCGCAACTGAAGCAATCACGTATTTGTCTCAGGACTGTGTTGAGCATGAGCAACTTTGGCGCTATTTAGTAAGTTCTTGAAGTACCAGTACAATGTAATGATGTGGGACTGACTGAAAGCAGGAATATCACACTCACTGCCACAATATGCTTTCTTGTTATCTTTTTACTCCCTTTTAAACCACACAAGCGTGCAATGTGCTATGCTGGGTATTTATTGCACCACAATTGTGTCTGTTATTGTCTTTTAATTCCCCTTTTGGGCCTTGCCAGACTTTAGAACAGAACAATAGGTTAAATTAGGCTTTGATTATGCTGACACTTCCAAGAAAGATGATGTCACTTTCAGTTTTATGAGCTTTATCGATGAAGGAATAAGTAAACCGTAGCAAGCTTTCCTTGGTGGCGATGTAATTGGCTTTTTGAAGATTGAGGCGTGGTTGTAAACTCAGGCCGAGAATCAACAAAACGGTGCTGCGCGGTAATTATAAACAGGCCCCGGACTCTTTTATAACTTTCAAGCATCAAACATTTCCATAAATGGCGATGAATGATGTTTTCATTTGTTTTGTTTTTCTCTGCAGGATACTTTCGCGCGTACAGGCAGGAGCCGGTAACGTTCGGAGTTATTGGCAGGCGCACGGCTCATCCATTCGTGGGCTGGTATGAATGCGGCGTCCCCATTCCGGGAAAGTGGTAACGCTCCACTTTGTCACCACGGAACGAAACCTTCGTCGTCCTGCTGCAGGCCTCCACCGCCAGCGGCTCCGTTCTGACAAACAGACTTTTGCCTGCCGCCGTGAAAAAGACAGACACCACTACGATTTCACTTCAGCCTCACACGGAGAGAGAATATAATACTTTTTCGAAACGACTCATTGTTTATCTTTGCCATGCACTTTTTTATATAAAGCCGTCTGTATATGAGGGGGGAAAAAGAAGCATGTGTGCTCTGCCTTAGTTTAACTCTTACCTAAAAAATAAGGAAGAAAGTATCCTTGTGATTTCAGCAGCTAAGTTCTCACCCAGTGTTATTTATCTCATCCACCCTGCAATAATGCACACACTCACGACATCGGACCGAAGCACAAGCTGCAAAGCAAACTGTAAGAATGGGCACTCAAGTTGTGTATAGGTCTGTTCCTATTTTATATTCAATACTTTTTTTTTGTGTTTGTTTGTTTGTATTTGTAAACCATTGTGCCAAACTATTTTCTGTATTCAGCAGAATCTATTAAAAGTTACTGTGTCAGTGTTGTGTCTGTGTTGACAAAATGTGGTGTGGGCATTGGCTGTGGAAATGTAGTGGAGAGAGCAAGGGTGCGAAGAAAATGACCCAGATCGTCCAAAAGAATCATGAATCAAAATAAATTCCGCTTGCTGCCGTGCACTTTTCTCAGAAATGTTTCCAGAGCTTTTGAATGCAGCAAAACTGGAGCAATGGAAAAATGTTTTGGCGTGTCATTCGGAATTCATGAGATTAAGCTACAAATAGACGAAAGCAGGTGTGATGGAAAGTCATTTTAAAAAGTTCATGAGTCAGTGCAGTTGAAAATATTCACAAGAGGGGAAAAAACAAATTAAACCCCCAAGCGGGTTTGTAAAACGGTATTTTGTAAAATGCTAAAAACTGACCAAAAGGTAAAAATAGGAGTATGAAGGATTTGAAAAACAAGTATTACTTTTGATCATTTGGATTTCATTATGAATCCAATTATTTGGTTAGCTTGCTACAATTCTCTTTGAAAGTTGCCAAATGAGGAGAAAAAAATCTTTTGCCTGGCACAGACGTTGATTTTCATGCCAGAGGCTCATGATGGAGCTTAGACCACTCCAGCTGTGAAAAACAGCTCATAATAAATGTAGGTACGATCATAAGTAGGTCAGACCTGCATTCAAAAACAGGTGGGAAGTGTTTCACTGGTTGGTGCCAAGTTAGTTAGAGACATACTTCTCACCTTGAAGAAACTCACTGCCTCACAGCGGCGGGAATACGCTTTAGTTTGTGTAAGAACCAGAATATTTAGGGTTAATGATTAAACGGCATCAAAACCCGCAATCTGTGTTTCTGTGGAGCAAATGCGTTGGTCTGTTGAGCTGGCTCTCGAGCAGTATGGCTGTCAGCTTTTTTAAAAGTGATTACATACAAAGGCTCTTTCCAGCAGAACGCCATGGGAACGGCAACAAGACCGAAGACTAGAACAAACACAGCTAAACTAGTGTTTAGCAGTGTTTTTTCTCCCCCCCGTTTCAGGTACTACTTTAAAGTGCAAGCCAAGAACGTGTTTGGTTATGGACCCATCAGCGAAACGCTCACCTACGTCACAGAACGCCACGGGAACGGCAACAAGACCGAAGACTAGAACAAACACGCTTGGTAAACATGCAAACATGAAGATTGCATCATGGGATGCAGATGTTTTGGGGGGCAGTGGAGTCGGTGGCCCTTGTCTAATTGTATGTGCGTGCGTCCCGTGAGCGCTCATGACTGCTGTCAGAGGGGGGAAATGGACAAAGAATTAACAATGCAATCGAGCGTCATTGTAAAAAAAAACCAAAAAAAAAAAAACAAGATGGCTTCCAACATCGGAGCCACCGCTTCCCTGGAGCTGCTTTCTTGTAAAGTCCTGACCCAAAACAACTGGATCTTTCGATGCTGATTCTTTAATAGGTCTAATCAAAGTGTTATGTAAACTTTAATGGCAAAACTTCACCGCAAGTGACAGTCGTTAGATAGTCAAACAGATTAAGCTTCAAGTTTAAGATTTAAGCATTAAGGCATTTTTAAGGCAGCTGGATTATGGAGATCTGGCACATCCACATTGTCAGTCTCCTGTCCCGAAAGCGTTTTCGGTTGCTCTTGTGATTCCGTGAACCACCAGCTTCCTTTGAATCGTGGCAGAATAGGAGAGTAGTTGCCCAAAAGAGCCCCTTAAGGCAAAGAAGAAACACAGGAAGCTACTTTGAGCCAAGCTTCGGCTAAAGCATTAGCATGGATGTGGATGCTGCCATAGTAGCAGTTTGATCAGAATTGGTTGCATTTGAAAGGGTCTTATTATAAAAACAACTTTTTCAACATATCATTTTGCGTTACTGGCATGCTAACTGAAACACAAAGTACGAGAAAAAAAAAAAAGACAACTTGTGCGTCTCTAGATGGGAGGCAACGGAACTTTGCAGGAACCAATATTTTTCTTTTACCCATATGTTTCACATTAGTGATGACATTTGAAGGGGTCAATAACAACATTCTTACACCTGCCCGCACATATAAACAAAAATCTGTTCTTTCCCATGCCTCTGTACCTCTGTACCCTGAACCAAGGCCAGAGGACACACATCCAATTGAAAATCCTTGGATTACTTTTTGTTTGAGAGCTGCAAGGACATAATAATAATAATACAGCCGCAGAGAGCGAGATGCTGTCAATATTTTTACCTTGAAAAGCCAAAGGAGAAGGAAGAGTGAGTGGAAACTCAAAAAATCAGATTTGGGGTCAAAAGGTAATTCAATAAATACATACAAGTGCAAAATAAAATAGACAAATAATGCATAGAAAGTTCTGTTCCCTTTAGATTTTAAGCAGTAGCTTCTTTTTACTTTTATGAAAGACAAGAGGGTTTTTCCAAATACTTGTGCTTTCCAGCCGCCTCTTCCATCTTCCTCAGAAGCATCTTCCAGATGTCATGTGTAACACCAGCTGATAGGGGACACATGACATCTGGTTGATGCTTCTGAGGAAGATGGAAGAGCCTGTCGAAACACTCAGGTATTTGGAAAAACACTCTGGTCTGTCATATAAAAAAAAAGAAAAAGTTACTGAGAATCTAATAAACGTGATGATAAAACATGCAGACAATGATATCACAGCTACACATACTGACACGATACAAAAAAATTACCATACAACCCTACTGATTTTTTTTTTTTTTTTTTTACCATTTTGGGATTTATTTCAATCAGCTTCCTTAAAAAAAATGCAGACTTAGGAATTTTGATCTTGGAACAGCCCTCAAAAAACTTCAAACCAGATTTAGGAATTCGTCATGAAAGATTCATGATTCACTGCTGTCAACTGTGCTAATTTCCCGCCCAGCTAACTATGAACCACCGACTCATGCCTTGTGTAACATGAATAAAAGGTCAGGCTCTTCTTCATTAAGGAAAGGCCTCGCTGGCTTGCCGTATGTGGTTTCCGACGTTTCAAACTCCAGTGTCAGTAAGTGAGAAAAGGCTTGTTTTTCTCCATTTGCACGCAGAAATGCTTAATTATAGGAACATTAAAATGTCACAACCGGAGCAAGGAAGAATGCGGGTCTGCTGACCATTTTCCTCTTTTTATTTAATTCCTCTTGGAGAGAAATGGGTCACGCTTCTCGGGGCTGGAAAATGTTAGACTTCATTCTGCGGGGCTGAAATCATTGCATGCATCAGTTGGAGTCTGGCGAGTCAAAAACAAATGGACCAAAGGAGATGGACAACAGACACTGAGTGTCAGGGAACTTACGGGGCTGTTCCGTGTTGAACTGTCTCATTTGTTGACGGCAGTATTGAAGTAAACAATGCCAGACTTGCACAGAGGGATGTTGCGTTTACAGACGTGATCCAGTGTCTTACCACCCAATTGTCTTGATTTGAGCTCCAATTGTTTATGGTGATGGAGATGATCTAATATAGGAATGCTCTCAGGCAACAGGAGCCCATATGCACACCCTTTATTTGTTGCATGGAACATCATCCTTCCAGGAAGACACTTTCCGAACATGCATGTCCTGCCCAATGCTAAATTACTGTTTTTCTTATTAACTGTCTGTTTATTAGTTCCTTCCAGATATGTGCTGGAAGAGGAGCCCGACAGGATTCATTTAAGAGAAAAAATCTGGACAGATCAGAAAACAGGTCATTTAGCCCTGTGTTTGTAGCCTCTCCTTGAAACACTTTGATTTTTGCTTCTTGATTAAACTGACCCTGTATTGTTTCTTCCACATATTTGGGAGGGAACAAAAACAATGTGGAGGTACATGTTTCGAGAGCGTGCTTTTTTAAAACATTTTTGCGGAATGCTAGATTCTAGAGTTCACTTGGAATGTAGCGACACATATTGTTGTGATTTTAGACAAGTCAAATTTGCATGATGTGGAACCCGAAAAAAGTGGTCATAAGTGATGTTTTTGTCAATGCTACGGACCACAGCCGACCAAAACAAAGAGGCTTTACCGCAGAGAAGAATTTGTTCTCCCACAGATTTGTGTTTTCCCGCCACACTTCTACTTCCGCGATTTTATGTTTCTATTTACTGAAAAACTTTAGTTCCATGTCCATCCATTTTCTATGGCCACTTCTCCTGCTCTCAGGGTCACAGAGGTGCTCCAGCCTAACCCAGAGGCACTGAGGTGAAGGCTGGGTTACGCCCCGGACAAGTAGCCAGATTAGCACAGGGCCAATTAGCGCTAGTCATCTCATAAAACTCCACTTCATGCTCAGATGTCACATTTTTCTTCCCGAAATTTACCAAAAAAACCCAACAACACAGCAGCAATACACTAGTCTACAGCATCTTTGGCAGAAGAACGCGTACATTTATATGAGTAGCTGAGGGAGTGAGAACGTCTTGGCCGGACAGCACTACAATGAGGCACGACGCAACGTTTTCCTCGCACTCGCTGTCCTCGACTGTGTCCTCTGCTCGAACTCTGCCTCGTGTTGCCTTTTTTTTTTTTTTTTTTTCTTCCTCTTTACTGTTAGAGATCCAACTTTATGCTGAGTGATAGATGCAGGAGAATCTTTTGTATAAATGGAAAAGACTAACAATTCTAAAGCTACGCTAAGTAGAAAAGTTGCAACTTTGTTTCTAAAGAGAAATACAATTCACTGCCGACAATGCTGTTAAAGGTACATGTTCACTCTACACTAGTATTAGGAATAGTGGCATTACTGATAAGATTAAGATTCATTTTTTTCTAATAATTTAATTCTATTTTTTTTTATAAATTGCTAGATATCATAAGAACACATTTTAATAAAACTCCCTCTGTTAGTTTAAGACGTGGAGCTGCAAAAGCTGTCAGGTCCAAGTTTTTGTCTCCATAAGCCTGAATGAAAAAAAGGCCTAAAAAAATTAAACAATTACTGAAAGTGACGAGATTGAAGAGAATGAAGAGATTAAACAACCCATGCTGATCGCTTCGATGAGAACAATAAAGACTTTTTTCTTTCGCCATAAACAACCTTGTCATCAAACACAGCATCTAATGAAAGTAACAGACTTTGGGAATTTGCCTTTTAATTGCTCAGAGACATAATATTTACCCAACTCCACGATGACATAACAGCCAGGCAAGCGGCGACAGACTTTTCGTTGTCTTGCTGCGGTGTCGCCGTTCTTTTTAACACTTTTTTTTTTTTCATCTCAGAAGTCAGCTGTGAACTCAGTCTGCCGAGCCCTGCGGTTACATCATTTTTTCTGGCCCACCGAAGGACACGCATGAAGTGAATCTCTGGGAAAGGGATGAGGAGGTGAGCGCAGGGGGACTCAGAAACGATTATCTTCAAGATTAACTTTAGTCGGCGTAAATCTCTGCTCAGAAACTCAAAGTTAGACAGAATCAAATGAGTTCAAGTCCACTTTTTTTCGCCAGGTCATGTCCCAGAGGTTCAGACTGCCCTCTTGAATTCACTTTGAGCAAACACATTTTCCATTGCGATGGAAATAAACCTGAGAAAATCCTAATTCATAATCTTTATGGGTATCTGGGGATTTTTCTTTTCTATCCTTAAATCCTGTTTGTGAGTTGAAGGTCAGAGTTGTGGTTTAGATCTTCAAACCAGACGCTATTTGCACCGGCACACATGGCAACACTGCCTGCACTGGCATAAATAAACCTTTTCTTTCCTTCCTTTTCACATCATGACCTCTTTTACTGATTCATAGCTTGCACTAATATCTTCTAGAGATCAGGAAAAGATGCAGAGAACAGTTTTCGTATGTGTAATCTAATCAAGCAATTCCAAAAACAGACGTCAATCCTGCAAACGGCGAGTGACCCCTTTGTTTCTTTTGTTTCTTTTTGGACTCCAATTATAGTTTAAAGTCTGACTCACTTGTGAAGCTGTGACATAGAAAAGGTTGAAAGTGCACTCAGAAAGTCACTCTGGTCCAATCGCGATGCTCGGTTTATACTAATTGTTGCGCGACGCGCAAAGCCGTTGCAGTTCGTCGATGTTCAGAACTGTTCACCTCGCAGTTCAGCGACGCATTTTATTCTCTGGATCCGATTTTTCCTGTGAACAGATGTGAAGCCTGACTTCAAATAAATCACTCTTTGGCTTCTAGGACGAAGAAGAAGAGGAAGAAGAATTCTAAACAGACAAGACTGATGGAACGTGATGTTTAATTTTTTTCTTGACAGTCCTCATACAGCGGGTTTTTTTTTAAATATTTCTTTTAAACTTTACCTTCAGAGGAAGTGCTCTTGACGGTCCAGTCTACACCGTTTGACCCTCATGGTTTTATTGCACCTCCTTTGAGAGTCGTTTACCAAAAGTCCTCATCTTAGCCGTTACATTGTCATCATGACCAGGAAGAATGTTTTGGGTTTTTTTTTTTTTTGCTTTGAACAGGACATTTCCACGGCTGCCCAGAGTTAAGCTGTTTTTTTTAGTGCAAGCCTTTATATTTTATTGCTCTGTTACTTCACTGCCTATATTAAACAGGACACATTTTTGAGAGCTTTTTCTCAGATGTTTTTCAGGTTTCAAGTGTTTGGATGGAGTGATGTGACTTGTGCAATCCTCTGTACTCAGATTAAGGGAAGTTACATTTTCTTCTCAGAAATATGTGCTTGATAAATGGCTCCGATCATAGACAAAGGCAACGGCGAAGCAAAACCTGACATCTATATTCGCTTAAGGCGCGCTAACCATCTTTTAAATTTGTTGGAAACGGCGCATTTGTCAGAGTGCAGGCACAGTTAAGACGTTGATTTAAGTCGGGGCACGCTTCGCTTTTCATAGGGGGTGAAATGTGTTTTCAATATTAATTTCTGCACACATCAACGCAGCTATCAGTCTGACACTCAGCACATCTGACACTATGTGAGGCCTCGGGAATGCTTACAAACTTCTAAAATTAAGCCCCACTGAAGCACCTCCGACGCCGAGTTGCTCAGATTTTCTATTACCTCATTATTATATATAACCTCTGTTACAGATAAATACGTCATTGGAAAAGCTGCTGCCAGCAGGGGCCCGAGGCCAGCAGCAGCTTTTAATTGCAATCAAAACGCAACACTGGAAGGGGTCCCTGCCACTGGCAAGTTTATTGTTTTCAAAGTGTTTTTTTTCTCCTGCGTGGTGGCTTCTACAGTAGAATTCAAAGACATGATATCATGACAATCAGCGAGGGTAATGTAATATTTTCATGGCCTCAATGTGACTTGATTCTTTCCGGGTAAAAAGGAAAAAAATTAATGCATGCCGTCACTGTGTGCAAAGTGTTTAAGAGGCAGGCGCTAATATGTCGGAACGATTATAGCAGATGTTGATTTTTCAGTGCTTAGTGTTTAATGTTTCTTCTACTTCTTGACAGCAGCTCAAACGTTCGCAACAGGCGGCAGGGCAGATACCATGAATATGTTGTTGGACAGAGAGCTCTTACTGCCCTGCTGTTGCTATTACTAGAACAAAAAAAAAATTGGAAGGCTTGACGGGGTTGCAGGTGCAGACTTGGAGGAAAAGAATACAACCCTGAAAAATCATCTACGAATCTGATCTAATGCTGAAGTACTTCGCTGGGATGACTTTCAGTGAGGACTTGACTTGACATGCAGTTATCTCCCTCTAAAGTAGTGGTTCTCAACTGGTGGAGTCTCGGGAACCACACGTTTTTCCTTTTAAAGAAGTCACCATCCAAATTCATTCCACTTTCTATCATGTCTATACGAAAGAGGATTGGGGCCACAAGAAGAGAAAAAAATATTACAGGAAGGAGATTTTTATTTAAGTTTTGATTTCGAGTTTTAAGTTGATATTTCGTGAATAAAGTCAAAATTTCGTGAAAAGAGTCGACTGTAAAAAGACGAAATTTCGTGAATAAAGTTGACGTTAAAAAAAGAAGACATTTCGTGAATAAAGTAGAATTTCATCAATAAAGTCGACGCAAATGAAGTGGAAATTTTGTGAATAAAGTGGGAATTTCGAGATTGATGATGTGGATGGTGGATTAACCCAGTTACCCACAGTTAAAATTAAACTGCCTAAAACAGGTGAATCCTACTTGGGGGAGGGGGGGGTGGCGGCGGCCTGTGAAGCCGCGACCCAACCAAAACAGCTCCACGACCCAGTATCGGGTCGTGACCCACCAGTTGAGAAACGCTGCCGGCCTCTCTTAACTTCACCTCCACCTTGATCCAAATGAAAACAAAAATAAAGCAGTCAAACTAAGAGTAAAAGCTACATAGAAAGGAAGTATCCACCACCTTCACTGCATCTCGGTGTGAATTCACAGGTGGTCAGCTCGGACGGACAGGATTTGTAAGTCAGCTATTGATCGAAAGAAAGAGGCCTTTCTCTGGTGCAGAAGTAATGAGTCGCGCCCCGAGGCTGTAAGTCAGCATTAAACTGCCTCTTAAACGTCTGTCACGTTAGCTCAGCTCGGATGGGGAGGGAGCGTGAAGTCAACAGTATGGCTAGATTATAAACACACACTGTAAAGTAAGGCGGGCCTCACATGCTCACGTTATTTAAAAAAAAAAAAAAAAAGGGCAGACGCGCCTTTGCATACGAGCTCGGTATGGAAAACTCTCGTTTCATTACGTCCTGTCGGCTTCCCTCCTTCGCTGACCCGAATAAACGCCTGACAGGTTGACGGGCTCTCTCTCCTCGCCGCCAGTTTGATCAAGGTGGAACATCGCGCGCGGCCCTTTTGGAATGTTTCCTCCGTGCGTCTCCGGGCTACTAAGCAGAGCTCCGCCGTAGCCGTAATCCATCAACGTCAGTCGAGTCGAGTGCCGGAGGAGGAAAACACTCGCTGGGAGTAATTAGCAGTGTTGGTTTGAAGCCACTTTGGCGCCACACAGGTAGATCAGGGCCGCTCGCTCCGTGTCACGCAGGTCAAGTGCTTAAAAGCGTTTTGGACTTCAGCCGAAATCCTCAGCGCGCGCTGTGGGAGTTCGGGCGGCGCTTGTCTAGCTTTACCCCCTTTTTTTTTTTTGACTCTCCTCTGCATCAATGGGTCTCTTTTTTTTTTCAATTTTACTCGCCCCCACCCTGTCTGGCTTTCTCAAGTCGTGGCTGCCGGCAGTGTCCAAGGAAACAGACACACAGCGATGACAACAACACATAAAAACAATCTGGATTTACAGGCAAAAATTAAGCGAGAGAGGGGAGGAAAAAAAGGAAAAGACCAAATCAAGTCTGGTTCCTGCGCTCATGTCCGACAGGCTGGCACTTTGGAATTTTACGGCCTTAGGAAACTCCCCCAGAGACAGGGCTCGTGCATGTGCCGGGCGGGGGGTGGATGGGGGATGGGGCGGCAGATGTAAAATAAACGAAAACACGACTGCTTTCATGTGCGTGCATACGAGGCGTACATGTGCTCTGGCGGACGAAGCCAAGACGATTCCATGAGGTCAACGCGGCGAAAGCGAACGCGTTGCGAATGCATCGCACAACGCATCGCGGGACCGTGATTTATCCCACCCTGTCCCCATCCCCCGAGAAAATGAAAGCGTTGCGTCTTGAAAAGCGATTACACACGCAAAACTGGGGGGCGGGGGGTAGTCATACGTGGAAAAACACAGGACGTCATCTCCAAAAGAGGCTTCCAGGGCAATATTTTTTGCTAAATGTATTATTCATCATGCTGCGCTCGAAAAACACGCTCGACGGCGGAGCCAGGAGATGTGAGAGGAGCGGAGCCCGCCTGATTGGACGACGGTCGCGGGGGGTGGGGGGGGGGGGGTGAGAGGAAGGGTGGGGGACGCCGAATGGAAAAGTCACATCACGACAGGAGCCGGCGGCTGGACGGGAAGGCGGGACGCCGGCCAGCGAAAACGGAAGCAGGCGAGAGGGACACGAGGCCCAGCGATGACAGAAACGCTTTGGTGGCGCGTCGAGCTGAGACTGCACGGTTAAAATGAGTTGGTGGCAGCGCTTAGTGTGACAAAGCTCTTGCAGGCACTCCCAACATTTTGTCCTCCAGTGGCACTGTGACTTCATGTTTTTCAACCTTTTTGAGCCATGGCACATTTTTTTACATTGAAAAACTCCCATTGCACACTAAACAACCAAAGATATTATAAAATGACAATCCAGTTTCCTCACTTTATTATACTCACTCAGAGTGAAACCTGGGCCTGTTTAAATGCACACAAAGGAAAATAGGCTCACATTCATTTGGAAGCACAGTCACTCAATAATGGAATGTTATTTTTTAGTCCTATTAAGTGAAATTGGATAATCTCACCTGACACTATGTCAGGGTACACTAGTATGCCGCGACACAGTGGTTGAAGAACACTGACTTAGACGGTAGCTGCGTTTCCATTGGCCGTACAATTGCAATGCAAAATCTAAATATCGCAATAAAAAAAAAAAGGTAATGGAAACACATAAACCTCGAAAAACCTCTCAAATATTGCAAAATGGTTTTTACGCTCTCATGAAGTGGTTTTTTCAGACATATAGATATAATGGTATATCGCAAAAATGTAATGAAAACACTTTTTTTGCATTTACGCATCACCGGACGTGACGTACAGGGTCACGTGACCGGTTCACTTCAAGTGAAAATGGCACGTTATGTTTGGACGGAGGAGGAGACGGAAGAACATAACAACCGTAAACAAACAAACACAAACGTAGATTTTACGAGAATTACGGCTTATGCGCTTCACACCATTCAATGGAAACACCTGCAAATCGCAAAATTGTACTTTGTCGAAACTTTCAAAATAGCGAAAAACTGTAATGGAAACGCAGCTCGTGGTAGGTGGGAAAATTAAAGCTTTCTGTGAGTTTTGTGCAAAGTACAGCACAGACAAGACGCACAGAGTAGCTCAGAGGCTCCGCCCCTCTGAGCGGGTCACTGGTAGGAGAATTGCAGAGAGACAAAACCAGAAGTTTCTCCACCATTTTTTTTAGTAAACCAAGTCAGTCAGCGAGACGACCAAACTTTGCTTGAATCTCAAATCTTGTCCATCTCTTCGGGCTCTGATTGTTTTCAGTTGGTCGTGACGTTTCACGACCAATCAGTGTCTTTTTGGCAAACGCAGACAGCCCTTCAAAAGCCATTAAGAGGCAAGCATTACTGTTCCTACTGCAGTTTTGGCATGGGTGATGTACAATAATGACTGTACAGTAACATTTTTGGCAGTACTGGATCATTTAAAAAAAAAAAAAAAAAAAACATGAACAAAGCCAGGACAAGCATTTTCATGTTGAGAGTTTTAACTTTACTCTGGAGTGACATTTGGGAGGTTTTAACTGTTGCTAAGCAGCTTTTCTGGCATTTTGACAAAGCTCAGATTGGTAAATGATTACTGATCTGGATTTCGATCAGAGGACAGAGGTTCGCATCTGGAGCGCCAGGTCAGAATGTTAAAAAAATGGTCATCCTGTTCAAGAAAGGAAGCAATACATCCATGGGGTACGAAACAGAAGAAGGTCTTTTCTTTCCACCAGGGACACATTAGAACGAAAGCACATGTGCAGTTGAATGAATTGAACGAAGCTCCAGCGAGCCAACGAGCGCGCGACTGCCTTCGGCTTCGTTAGCGTTATCTGGAACACCTGCGCTGCCTGCCAAACGCCCCGGCCGATAGCCAATCGAGAAAGGTCAGTTCGAAGTGAGGAGAGCGCAGCTTGGAGCGATCCCTCAACAGCTGTTAGCTTGCCTTCTACCACGAGCCTGACAATGTTTGACAAAAATCCCTCGACGCTAACAGCGGGCGCAGATGGTAGAAGAAAAAAAAGAATAAAGCACCGATGCTGTATGGTGAAGCTGGTTTGCGTTTTTCGAGCATGTTTGTGTGAAACATCACACCAACATCATACCACGTTTGGCTTTTTTTGTGTATCTAGTCTAATTATTAAATAGTTGAAGATTTTCTACTCCGCTCGGCTGCTTTTTCTTCTTCTTTACTTTCTTCTGCAATAATTGCATTCTCGGGTTATTACCGTTCTTACGTTCTGTCATCGACTTGGACTGAATCCCAAAAACAGGCCTTGTGCACGATCATTGGCCCTTAGAGGGCGCTGCCAAACGAGGCAGCAATTGTATATCCCCCTGGAGATCAATAAAGTATTGATTGTGATGTGATTGTGATATATGCACTGATTTCAGTGAAACCGCTTGTTGAAAAGAAAGACGACTTGTCTAAATTTCGAGGTCTTTTATGTATCGATCCCAAACTTAATCAATACACAACGCTTGTTCTTCCTTGGCTAAGCTCCACCTGTGATTAATCTGTGTTGAAGAATCACCTGCTCCGATTGGCCGTATGTAAGAGTTCAGCCAAGTCATTTTGTGGCACACCTCTGCACACACGGGCCTGCATTCACCAATGAATAAATCTGAGATTGCGTTCGAAAGGTGATGCGTTCCCTGCAGGATGAACAACGTGCTCTCGTCGTCGGCCCTTTTTGCACGTGTTGATTGCGAGCTCGCTTGGTTGCCGAGCGCTGCGTCGGTGGGCCCGCTGCGTCGAAGCGCTGCTGCAGATGTGCGCCGATGAGGTCACTCACGTGCGTCCTCGAAGGCTTCCACCGATGTGAAGCCTCACATGGGCCGAGAGGCAGCGCGGGGAGGAGGTGAGACAAACTCTCTGGCAGGGGGGAAACCGAACCTGTTTGTGTAATCCGTCCACCCCTGATGACAGATTACCATCAGGGTGCAGGATTTTTTTTTTTTTTTTTTTTTTTGCAAAGAAGCGAATGATGCACCGCTTGTTTTCATTAACGCTGACATTAATCAGGGTGGCGCTTTATTCCATAACAATGGAGGAGACGTGAGAGCGGGAACAGACTCAGACTGGGGGGGTGAAAGGGAAGCAGCTGCTGAGAGAAAGTGGCTGTTTGCGACGGGGGCTTATTCCTCCGCTCTGCATCTGTTTCTGGACACGGCGGCGACCGTGGAAAATCCCCCGGCGGGACCCGTTTCCACACACGACCTGACACACACACGCACACACACACACACACACACACACACACACACACACACACACAGAAAACGCAACGGGCACAAACACAGACGTTAAGCGCTTTATCTTTAGCGTTTCTCCAGTTTTAGCCCTCGAACGGGTTGCAACCGGTCCAGTCTCATTTGACTTTTTCCACCGACGGTCTTAATTTCATCCAGACTGCATCTCTCATCGCTTCCTGTCTGTTTTTTTTTTTTTTTTTTTTTTTAATTGCCTTTCCTTTTTTTCTCTCCCCTTGGAAAAAATAGTTCAGGAATTATTCAATGGGTTTTAAAATGATTATTGAACACTTTCTGTTTCTTTACACAAGAGCCGTATTCCCACCTCAGCAATTAATCCTGGATTGGAGAAAAGTATTTCCTTTCCTTTTTTTTGCTCCTTTTAATGGCACTGCTTTGCTGAGAGCGCAAGCTAAAATATGTATTACACTTCAATGCCATGATTTTCTTTTAGTTCATGACATCACTGTGCAACCCTGTAAATGCTTGATTACCTAAAAGTTAATCACATTTGAAATCTTATTTACTGTTTAAGAGAACTAAGTTGTCTTTACTCACTGTTGTTATAGTCCAACCTCTGACGTTTTAAATGTCCCTTATACACAATATGCACTACAGCAGCAATCTGTGATGTCACGGTGGGAACTTGTACCTCACAGATGGATCCCTCACCCAGCCATAGTGACAAAACTCTCAGCCAGTTGAGCGAGAGCAAGGAATTCCTTGTGTTGTCCCCTTCCAGACAGATGGAAGGGTCCACAAAACCATCAGTAAAACTGAGTATTTCTGCAGAAGGCTGTAAACAGAGGGCTCAATAGGCCGTTTTAGAATAATTAACCACATCACTGCACTGCAATCTGGAAGGACAAATAAAAATCTATATATAAATAGACATGTTACTGGGTCTTCAAAGAAGTTTAAGATTCTTTTCCTTTTTCAAGCTCCCTTTTTGTTGTGACCCAGTCAGTTTTTCCAAGCTGGAGCTCGCTGCTCCCGCCCGACCATATGGAGATGTGTTCAGAGCTGCGATGAAATAAACCAGAGCGAAACGATGAACGGTTTCTGACGGGGGCTCGCAGAAATACAAGCGTCGCTCCGGTCCTGCGTGAGCTCGCAGGGACGTCACACAGCATGAAGCCAGTCGAGAGCGGTTGCCGGGTAAAAAAAAAACAAAAAAAAAACAGGGCTTCTGCACATGTTTTATATTCTCGAGGCTTTTCACTGGCAGTTTCAAAGCCTAAGATTTTTTGAGATTAACTGGACCTGTCCGAGGATCTTCAGTGGATTTTTTTCTGTGAATATTTCTCTTGTTATCACGACTGAAGTGGAATCTTCTGAGGCAGTGCTCTGGCTGGCATAGCATGTTGACGCTGGCTCCTCATCCAGCTGATAAGATGATACGTGTCAGGAAATGGGAAGGCGGACGGGGCCAAAGATAATTCCGACTTATTGTGCAGACTGGTGCCGCTTTTTTTTCCAGTAATTCCACTTTGCTCACATTTTCTTAAAAATCAACTTTGGCGTCTCCTTTCCAGGGAAGACTTGGCAGAAAGTGGTTGTCTTACTGTTTTTAATGTCATTACACTTCAGCAGCCGGACCAGAACGTGAAGCTACTGCTGGGGCTTGTGATCTAATTATGATATTAGGTAGATCAAAAACAGGACAGGCAATACAAAAACAAGGATTAATCAGCGTGAACTTTCCCGAATGGAACTCGCAGGTGAGAAAACATGATAAATACGTAGCTCTTCATTTGGCTGCAGTCTGTTTTCTTACCACTAGGTGCTAGTAAATGTTGCACTCCTGTGTGTGCCTGAATGACTTGAATTATGGGCTTATTTATGCTCCATTTTCTCAAGAACACACGTCAAGATGATATGAACACATTGCATCAGCCTGGATGCAAATGTCCTCCTCATCGATCCTTTTCCAGTGTGCATCATTGCAATGACGGAAACACGATAAATAAAGTTTTATTGTTATCGCGCTTTCACGCGCGCCTCAATGTCCGAACTTTGAACGTCTCCTCTCGCGCCGCCTCACCTCTCTCCTCTCTTGCTGCAACAACGGGCCTTTTGTTCGCTAGCGTCATGCCTCCTTGCTGCAGGAACCTGTCCGCCCAAACATCCATCACGACGCTGCCTTTGCCTAAGAGACAGTGTTCTCGGCGATATGACATATTCTTTTAAGCGTCTTTGCAGCTCTCTTTCCATCGCGCTCCCAACATTCCTGGGGCCTGCATCAAGCATTTCTTCTTCTTCTTCAAAAAAAAAAACATTACAAGGCATCTGCAAGTTGCATCTGTGGTACAAAAATATACATTGTTGCTGCTTTATGTCTAGTCACGGTTCGGCAGATGCCCTTAAAAAGGAGCCAAACGAGGGGTTTGGATGGAAAATAAAGCAGAATCTAGTCGGCAGTTTTCTCGCTAATGTAATAAATCCACTGCTTTGACGGCGTGCTAGCGTGCTAGCGTGCCACGGAGAGCTTTCCACTCGTCGCGTTGCACTTGTTGGAACACTTCTAAGGAAAAGCTGCTCGCTGGATGTAGCGGGTATTATTTGAAAGATCCATGCCAAATCCTGCCCAGGTGTCACTCCGCCCGCCAAAGCGTTCAACTTCTAATGGAACTCGGCTGCCATCCTCTCATGTAAAGCCGTTCGCCGAGGCGCCGCTAATCCCGAAGTGTTTGCGTATCACTGATTCAGGCCCTGCTTAACGCCGAGACAGGCCAATTCTTGACGGGCAAACTCATCTTTGGATGGAATCCAGTGGGATCATCGAATCGCAATCCAGGCCGCTCTGCCAAAATGAACAACACGAGGAGAGTGAGAGAAAATGCCGGCGAAAGAAAAATAATCGGAGGCGTGGTGTTTTAAAACTTTTATGAACTCAGGCATTGTAAATTCACAGATTTTGTCTTTGTCGAGCTTGGATTAGGACCGCATAAACTCAAGTGACCCCCTCATCGTCGGTGATTTATCACCCTGAGTTGCCTCATGATGCTGACAGGCCTTTTAACCTTCCCTTTTTGTAGTTAACTTGTGCAATTGGCCGTTACATAACCAAGAGGACTTCAGCAGACACAGTCACGCCCTGCAGCTAAAACAATCCTCTCCTGTCTTTGCTTCAAGCTCCTCAAATTCACTTCGAATAAAAAAAGGAAGGCTAACAGAGACGGAGGAGTCTTGGGCTCGAAAACCGGATTAAATGCGCCATATACCTTTACTTTGGTGCAGAACTCGACCATCTGGGCCTGTCAGGAGCCCTGACAAATCCCTCAGCCCTCTACAAGGCTAATGCATTAAAGCCTCCCACTAAAACTCCGCCGCCACAGACCTGCTGGAATGGTTCCTGGCTCCCGGCACCAGGCGGAGAGCTCCCCTCCGCTCGCGCTCCGGCGGGTGGGTGCCCTGCGTTTAGCTCCGTCACCCGTCCGCTGCCAGGAACAAACGCTGGAAAGTTTCCGCCATTTAAGCGTCATCACTCAAATGTCAGCGTTCCAGTCCAAATGGGACAAAAGAAATGGTAACGAAGGTCGAGAAAAAAAGGGGGGAGCGCTTCCGCACCTGGGAAATGCTGAAAGCAGGCCGAAGATTGCCGACCTCCGCCGGGCAGAGAGTCATGTGTTAAGTATGCGTGGGAGTGATATCAGATTTGCTAAGAGCTAAATTGCCACTGTAGATGTGTTGGCCCACAGGTGTAGAGGCTTCAGAGCGTTTTCCAGCGGTTTACTCCCAGCGCGCAGGCCCTGGACTGGACTCACCACCAGACACGGAGTCATGTTTGTGGTTAAACCACTGATTGAAAGCACAAAAACAATAAACAGGGCTTTCAAAAAGTAGCAACATGTGGCATAAACAGACCCAGGAAATTATTGGGGTTTTTTGCGGTTTGTTTTTACTGCTGCTTTATGACCATTTACAGTCGCTCAGAGCCCCATATGTGTCGAGTCTTCTCTAAATATGTCCGCTTACAGCTAACAGTCGTGAACTCCCAACAAAAGCCCATTCTGTATTTCTTTTTCTTTTGTTTTATGCGCCGGGTTGCAGAAAAAAAAAAAAGCCCTTGCAGTTTCACTGCCAGACATTAGGAGAGAAAGGGTCCAAAGTATAATATGAAATATGAAATATTGACTCATAACTCATATTGAGCTCGTTCATAATTCTCGCCATGACTGATGAAAAGAAAGCGAGATGGGAAAAGTTTATTAAGGCCTAATAACTGAGCACACGCAATATTCTGGCCAGCACGGCAGTTTTTGGTATATAAAATGAATTTTTAAATATCCAACTAGCCCTATGATGGTGCAATAAACCAACAAAAGGATTTCAAATAAATCAAATAAAATGAAGATAAGTCTAAATAATATAGTCAGACAGTTTTCCCTTTTTTGGCCACTTGTAACATTAGTAGAAAGTGCAGTTTTGACTACATTGCGTATGTTTTTAAGATGGTACCTTGTTGGCATTTCCTTCAGGTAGTGACTTTAGTTATCAGTGTTGGCCTACACCCTAAGGCCGACCGACATTCTCCAACTTCCTGGTGGCATTTAGGGTGAAGCGGCAGATGTCAGCGTGTGTTTCTCTTTTAACGTCTTGGATCAGAAGCGTTTTCACTCCTCCCTGAAAACGCAGAAGTAAATCAGAGAGCGGCAGACAGATTTGAGGGCGGTTCAACTCAGACGTTTCCCCCAGACTTTCCTCAGTGCACTTCCAGAAGTTAAAGAAATGTTATCCGAGTGCGCAGTGCAAGGAAATTACTTTTGGCTTCCTTATGACGTGCTGGTAGGCCCAGGTGAAGGCAAACCATTGTTTCAACGCTGCGTGTAAATGCTGCTAGCGCCAAGTCAAACAATGAATCTGTAGTAGCGGCGGCTCAGACGGTCTGAAGCAGTTCGGTTTGCGCAGGTGTTCGCTGTCTCTTTGCACCGAGAATTATTTAATAACCAAAAATAAATTTAAAAAAATCAACATCGCGTATCCTGACCTCAATCAAGGAGATTCAGTTTCACACTCTGAAGCTGCTTACCGCGTGCTTGACCTGACCCAGCTCGGTGAAAGCCGCTTCATCTCTTCATTAAGACCCAATGACCAGAGAAAGGGGAGAAGTCTGTGCAAGGTGATATTCCAACTGGCAAACAGGTTCAGCTCTAATCACTGACGGAAGAGTGGAACCACTTACGCAGCTGGAAGCAATTAAGCTGCTTGAGCTCGTCCGCGTCTTCCAGGAAATGTCCTTTTTGCGTGTTTTTTGCAGGAATAAGTGTAACTTTTGATCAGAACTCTTTTTTTATCTGAACATAAACACTCATCTCAAACACACTTTGAAATATGTGAACGAGAGTGTAGGGGAAAATATGAGCGCTGCTTTCAGTGACCCCGCGACATGAAAAGCAAACGTTATGCAACACCGCCCTCTTTTGGTAGCTTTCGGGAACACACAGACTAACAAGCCGCGGGAATCTGAAGCGACTCAACATTTAAGCTGTTATTTGAGGTCATACCTGTCTAGTTTCAGCAGTAGACATTTGCTTGAAAGAGGATGGGATATTTTCCATATTGCAGCGCAGCTGTTGCTTCAAAGCGCAGTTTTATTCAGCTAAATCTTTTTTTTGTTAGAGCCACAGCCAACTTGGATGTTTAAGAGAAGCTACACCAAGCTGAAAAAAACAGAGCCTGACAGCCTGTGAGCAGACCTATCTAAGATGAAAGGCAGATGGAAATCAGCAAAGTAGATCGCTTTGAAGTGCAACAGTGCCTTAAATTTTATATGCCGTTATAGGCACTTTATATGCCTCTGCAAATACGCTTAAAAATATCTATCATGAGTTGCCTGGATATGAAATCAATACATTGTGTACATGTGTCACAATGCAATTCAAGATTTAACAGTTGGAAGTATCGTACCCTGAATTGATGTGAATACATTGTAATAGTTGACAACCTAATAAACAGTAATGCCAGTCTATAAGTTCTTTTATAAAAAAAATAATGACACACCAACCATTGAGATTATACAATTGACAACCTATTTTATTATTTCTGTACATCCAAAACAGCTGATAACAGCACATCCCAGCCAAAAATATTCTGAAGCTCACTCAAAATATTGTTAGACACACCGTTGGAACACGCGTTAATATTTGTGCTCAATTATTGAAAACACTGTAAAGATGAACAGCTCTGGAACACAAAGTAAAACATTGGGATATTATTTGCGATTACAGTTTGATCAAGTGCAGGTCAAGATGTTGGGTTTTTGTTTTTTTTTTGCGGACTGGGATCTACTTTTTGGCAGCCTGGAGACGCTCGCTGACGTTCTCCCAGTTGATAACGTTCCAGATGGCCTTGACGTAGTCCGGTCGCACGTTCTTGTACTGAAGGTAGTAGGCATGCTCCCAAACGTCGATACCAAGAAGAGGGACGAGACCTGAGGACCAGAGACAGAAACTGTCGTCAGATCTCTAAGGCACACTGGTTGAAATGCTACTGTAGGTGAACCGAGCCCGTTTTGTAACCGACCTGTGGTTCCCTGCAGAGGATCCTGGTTCGCACAAGCAGCAACAGACAGTCTCCCATTGTCCTTGTTGTAGCCCAGCCAGCCCCAGCCGGAGCCCTGCACTGCCACGGTGGCGGCCGACATCTTCTCTTTCATCTTCCCAAAAGAGCCAAAGTCCCGCTTGATGGCCTCCATCAGCTCGCCTGCGGGGAGGTGGCACAGACACCGTCGTGATCGGATGACGATATCAAAACCTCGCGGCATGTTTTTTCATATTTTTCCTCATCTCCTCTGACTTACCTTGAGGCTCACCTCCACCATTTGGAGAGAGGTTTGTCCAGAAAATAGTGTGGTTGATGTGGCCTCCGCCATTGAATTTGAGAGCCGGCTGTAGTGCAACTTGTGCCGACACGTCACCTACAATACAAAATCAGATGCATGCTGTTGATACAAATTGAAACCATTATCTGCAGTGTAGAACGCTGTAAAGATGCATAAAAAAAATTGTGTCCAAACTTTTGACTGGTAGTGTTATATGGTTTTTACCCTTAGCGAGTGCCTCCTGGTATTTCTCCTCTGTGACGTTCAGGTTGTTGACGTATGTGGCGTGGTGCTTGCTGTGGTGCAGCTGCATGATCTCTGCACAGATGTGTGGCTCCAGGGCTCCATAGTCGTAGGTCAGGTCAGGGAGCGAGTGCTTCTGCCTCGATGCAGCTACCTGATTGGCAGCTTGGCTCAGGCCGGCTGCGCACCTGTAACGCAAAACACGTCAACTACGTCTGAGCACAAGCAGCTATCGCGTAGCCTCTGAGTTGTCGCCAGGTTAAAACAAACAGTGGCGAGCCAATGGGAGCCCAGTCACTGACATGTATTTGCAATACAGACTGGACGTGACACAACTGGTGACAGCGGTTACATGACTTGGAAAGTTCAGCGTTTAGCTAACACGAACTTGGATGAATTAGCCCGGAGCCACTTGTGTTACCTAAACCGCGACCGACTAATTTGGAAATTAACAAGCAAGGTCGTGAAGCCAGAGGCGGTTACAGCACTTCAACAACGTTAGATATTTATCTAGTGCGCCATAAACTACCCCCTTCCTCTACTCGACTAAGGGTTAGCAAAGCAGCTAGCTGGCATTAAGCTCAGGACAGCTGCTCCCCAAGTTCATGGACATTCGTTGCGAGTAAGCGTCGCTTAAAGACGAGAACGTTGTTACAATAAGCAAATAAATTGGATGACTTCGGGTTTACCTGCGTATCTGAGCAACTCTGCACAGCATGTTCATGTCAGTGCACACACAGTAGGCGGGACACAACAAACACAGAATAACTGCCCTTGAAAATGTGCAACTTGAACGTGACAGTGCATGGACTGTACCATTGCAAGGGGGTGTGTCTGTCTGTCCGAGCTCGATTCAAACGAACCTTAAATGCACCAGTTGCATTTGTCACCCGATTTCCCCCGCATGTCGGATTATATAATTTCGTCTCAAATTAAATAAACGTTTTCATCTGTATTTCTTGGATTATTCATTGTTTTACTTCTTTTTTTATTCGCAGTATTGTATTTCTATTATTTCGAACCACGCTGTTATGGAAAAAAAATCCATATTTAAGAAAAAAAAAGTCAGAGAAATAATTGCGAATTAAACTCACAAATCGATTTTCACTTTATATTTTGTCACAGAGGGGGAATCTCAAATATGCAAACTGATCGTTATCAGGAAGAGACTTTGTCAAATAATAATTTCATGAGTATTTATAAATATAATATCGAAAACTGCCATCGATTTGTGTAAAGTTGCTGTGTAATGACACTAACAACAAAGTCATAAATCACGTGAACGCATCATATCGAAGGCTAATCGGCAGCAGTGCCAAAGATCGTCTATACCAAGAACATCAATAACAAACAAGAAATGTTTGTATTAATCCCTCTCGCCCCTAAAAAGCCTCGCTTGATGTCTTCTATTTGAACTCTTTTTAGATTTATTGTTTATGTTTTCTGTGTCTTTTTTAGTTGTTGCAGTCAAAAGCCCCAGGCTTAATTAAAAAAATGTAAGCCCTTACATTGATGTAATTCATTTTCGTATAATTTATTTTCTTTTAATAGATACACACCTTTGTACACAGCTGTGTACTCTGTGTTCCATTTCAAGAATAACATGCAACACATTAAAGTGGGATTAAATAAAGGAACGCATTTCGCTTGAGTCGAACACGGTCATAACCGAGATGCTCTCTACTGCTTGGACACGTCTTACGCGGCGCCTCATATTCTTTTTAGAGTCCATTATCTGTGGCGGAGTGAGACGTCGTTTTGAGTTTTTCCCTCTTTGGCAAGTACTCCGCAGTACCGCGAGTGCAGCAGCAGCTCGGTCAGGACCATTCTGTTCTGCCTTTGGTGACGAAGATGGTAGAGATTATGCCGAAGCGATCCAGTTGCGAATAAATCCACGGCTTAACTTTGGGGTTTTCGGTCCACTCGTTTCTCAATATTGGATCCAGCTGAGTTCACAGAATCTAGGATCGTCGACAGAAGGTTGGTATGTGCGTCTCGCAGTGGGGCCTAAAGATGTTTTCTTTTTCCTTTTTTTTTTTTTTTTTTTTTTTTTTGCCTTGAGCCCGCTAGTTTCAGGAAAAGAAGCACAGGGGAGGGAGTCGTTTCCTTCACCGCCATTTTGTGATAACAAGGAGCTGAAAACAGAGCCAAGAATTGCATGCTGCCCACAGGAACAGAAAAGAAAAGAAAATGTACTCCCGTGGTATACATACAGCACAACTATCTATTAAGCGTACGGGTGCTAAATGCTAATAGTGCACGGGGAAACAACCTTGGCTCGCTTCTCTCTACTTGGGCTAATGCTGCTCATCGTCGCCGCCGCTCTCCACGCTAGCTCGCACTGAGCCCCGCTGCTCGTAATATTTGTTAATGTTGGCCGACCAGTTATTCTGCGAATATTACCTCGGACCGTTTGGAACTTTAATAACCGCGTAGCTACCGGCGCGGCTGATGTAGCGGGACGTTTCGCTATTCGTTTGAAGCTAACGCATTTCCCTGGCGTTTAGAAATCGTGCGGTCTCTCTGACACATGACACAAAGGTGTGGTTAGTGATTGGCCATCGTCTTATTTCTTTTCACTTTCAGACTCACAATGACCAACGAGGAGCCTCTTCCTAAAAAGGTAAGCGTTTGAACGGGCCTTGCCTTGATGTTGACGTTTGTCAACAGCGTCGTGTCTAAATTTGACCGTACCTGTTTTTCTTCCCTTGTAGGTTCGCCTCAGCGAATCAGACATGAAGACCCTGTCCAGAGAGGAGTTGTGCACGAGGTATGTATCATTGCTGCAGCCCGAGATAAAGTTCAGCGAGAAAACATTTGATCTCTTATCCTCCCTCTTAACCCTGCTTCCTTTCAGGTGGAAACAGCATGAGGCTTACATCCAAGTCCTGGAGACAAAATATGCCGATCTATGTTGTAAGTACATCTGCCGCAATTCAGACCGAAGGAGAGATGCGGTACGGGTGGATGTCTCCTCTCTGATGCACTGCCTTTGTGTTTTTCACTTTGTCGCCGCCTCAGCCAACGACATGACGGGGCTGAAGGAGTCGGACGAGAAGCTCAAGCAGCAGCAGCAGGAGTCTGCCCGCAGAGAAAACATCCTGGTCATGAGACTTGCCACCAAGGAGCAGGAAATGCAAGAGTGCACAGTATGTATCTAATCCTACTATTTCTCCATGCAATAAGAGCTTCTTGTTGTGCTTCAGCATCAAAGGTGATCTTCTAGGCTAGGAGGTTTTAAGGAGTTTATCCAACCCAATCTGAATGCACAGGACAAAACCAGATACTAATCAGCAATAACTCTTATTTTTTTATGTGTATTCCCGACTGTTTTGAAATCAATGGATGGTCTTCAACTTCATTGCAAACACTGTTTTTCTTTCTCTGAAAAAAAAAATAGAAATTGGCCTAAAGTTTATTGCTAGCTTATTTTTACTTTGCATTTACAAGCTACATGCTATGTAGGCTAAAGATAATAATGTAGGGGTAAGACATCCTCTGCATAGAATACGTTAACACACCTACATTCATCTGGCTTTTGGACAGCATGTGGCAGGGCAGCTGCCTTCTGTCTTAAGTCGCCAATGTGATTTCATTACGCTAAGTTATAAACCGTTCTGTTTGAGGAACTTCATCCGGTGAGTCTTGCAAGGATCTGAAGTTGGAGAACACTTTAAAAGTACAGTGTTTCAGTTACAGTATCTTGATCCGCATCCACAGATCTGTATGCTGGGCATTCTGCGTTGATGGTGACACACTATGGCTGCCTCCTAACATTTGGACCATGTTTATATACATGCTCATTATTGGTGAATGAAAACAGAAGTTGTTTTCAGCAATTTATCCAACTTAAAGACAATAATTATTTCATTTGGTTTGTTGTTGTTGACTTTCAACTTCAATATCATTCATAGCAGCCTGACAACATTCGGGGACAGAACATGATCTCTTCTTAAATATTTATCAGAGTTTATTGAACATTTACGCTGTTGATGACAGAAGATTTGTGTTCCGTGTTATTTATCAGTTGATAACACTGTTTGTTTGTTTTTAACCCCGCAGACCCAGATCCAGTACCTGAAGCAAGTCCAGCAGCCGAGCGCAGCCCAACTGCGGTCGTCCATGGTGGACCCGGCCATCAACTTGTTTTTCCTCAAAATGAAGGCGGAACTAGAACAGACTAAAGACAAACTGGAGCAGGCCCAAAATGAACTGAGTGCCTGGAAATTTACACCTGATAGGTAAAGACAATCAAAAATAACCCACTCCTCCCCCACCCAAAAAAAAAAAAAAAAAAAAGCCAAGACTTCCTCGTGTCACCCCCTTACCCCCCCCACTACTCTCACTCTAACTGCAGGCATGCAGGAACTATGATGGGGCGGGGGCGGGGCAGGGCGGCTGGCAACAAAGCGCCGCGCTCGCCACGAGACTCAGACTTTACAGAGAGCCAGTCGCCAGCCGGCGCGCAAAACTGCCGCGTGTGTTGTACTCTCGCACCGTGCCAGCTACTTATCGCAGTAACGTAAAAAGTGAAAAAAAAAAAAAAAGAAAAGAAAAAAGAGAGAGACAGTTTTCGGTCAGGTGTCACTCGTTTTTCAGCTCTTTGTATCCGCCACCCCCCCCCACCCACCCACCCACCCTCGTCAGCGTCCATGGGCCTGAAGGGAGTCCGGACTGTTCCTGAAGAGGTGGTCACTCACTTTCCCCGACACGGATATACGCTCCCCCCTGTCTCCCTGCACCCTCACACCACAGCAGGCAGTCGATTATATCACGTAAAGGCGGGGGCGGGGAAGGGGCTAAACGGCGGACAGCGAGTCAGGCAGCGAGTCGTCCCCTGACAGAAATTGAACACTTTTACTCGCTCCGCCAAAGACATTTAACTTTGGATCTTGCACCACACACATAAAAGCCACAGAGACTCTTGGCTGGGGCGGGGCCCAGTGTAGATACATTCCACTAACACGAGGAAGGATCTAAGATCTTAAAAAAAAGAAAAGTAAGACTTTGGGAGAAGAGCTGCTAGGAATGATAAGACTGAGCGGAGCCCGATCCTCGGTGCGCCGAGGACGCTGGGTGTAGACACGAGGGCAAAGTCGATGGCGTCTCCGAACTCGGGGGGCCAAGTCATGGTAGTGTTGTTTTTATTTTTTCTGTTTACATGTTTTCTTTTTGCAAGCAACCTGTTTCTTTTTCTTGCCGTTTGAGCACTCCTCTCGAAAGGCGGGAACACTTACTGCAGTGTGTGTGTGTGTGTGTGTCTGCGCGTCCGGAGAAGCACGATTGGCTCATTTGAAAAAAAATTTAAAAAATTATTCATTTGATATTTTAACTTTTCACAACGCAGACACTGAACACACACTGCTGTAGGTGGCCACAGTCCTGTTGTTGGAAGTTTTTGAATGCAAATGTCTGATGGAAGTCATGTCATGAGTTGATTAGAATGTGTATTTTGTATTTTTGTGTTATTTCTGTTGATTGACGACACAATCTCTCCCCCAGCCACTAATGCCACGAGGTAACTAGATCCTTTTCTTACTCACCAAGTTTCACCAACACTCCACGATGTGTGATGCACAAATAGGATATTAATGCTTTCTGAAAGTAATTCAGATCTGATCTGGCTGTGTGTACGCAGCATTCTGACAGGTGAAATGGTGTCTCTTAACAACATGGTTTGTCATAATTACTAAAAAAAAAAAAAAAAAAAAAAAATTCTTTTGCTGTAATGCAATTTCTGTGTGTGTATTGCATATTTAAATGAATAGCAAGAACAAGATGCATGGTTTTTAACCTCCTAAACTGAATGAGTGCCTTTCTAAGTGACACTGAATGCTCCGTTAAGTAACCGGTCATGTTCAGAATTTCACAGACTCATCAGGTAGCCATTGTAGATTTTGAAAAGAACAAGAATGCAATAATTCAACGCATCTTTTCGCAGTTGTCGCCCCGTTTCGAGTAGTGTTTTTTGTGAAGCATTTACACTGCAAATGTTGAGTCAAGAGGTGGAGCACTCTGCTTTTAACTGGCTCCTTTGGTACCATGTTTTTAAAATGTGCTCTCACAGGACCACTGTTGTACCGTGCACAACTCCACCAGTGCTGCTGCTGCTGGTGAAGAGTTGATTTTTCACTCCACAGGTGTCTGGACGTCACTCTTAGTCCATTTTTCAACCTGCTAACGTGTAGCGGCTGCTTTTGACTGTACGCGCAGGACAGCGTTTCACCTGCCGCTGTTGCCTTTGGTTACTTGTTTTGCAATACGAACAATGGACTGCAACGGATTTTGGTGCATTAGATTAGTAGAATTTTGTGGCTGTTTTGCTTTCAGCCACATTAAGGACTTATTATATTTTAAGATGCTGCTTATTTAAGTTCAATCTTAAAAAGGAAAACAATTGAAGTCTGTCATGTGTAAGTGAAAGTGTGTACTTAATGATTTTCATGCTGTACTTGTTGCAACTGAGCAAGCCATGTGAAGACGGCACGGTTATCCTAGGTTTTTGTTTTTGGCTCCTTCTTGATCGTTATTCCGATCGCACGGTTTCCTGTTCATCTCTTGGTTCACTGTGTGATGTGAGACCTGTTTCCCCTTGCAGCCAAACCGGGAAGAAACTGATGGCCAAGTGCCGAATGCTGATTCAGGAGAACCAGGAGCTGGGCCGGCAGCTGTCGCAGGGACGCATCGCCCAACTGGAAGCCGAGCTTGCCCTCCAGAAGAAGTACAGCGAGGAGCTCAAGAGCAGCCAAGACGGTGAGCGTTCCAGCAGTGAGTTTGCCCCTTTTTTTCCCCGCTTTCTGGCTCGAACTCGATTTTTCACTCGCCCTGTGTTCTCGGCTCCCCCAACCCCAGAGTTGAATGACTTTATCATCCAGCTCGACGAGGAGGTGGAGGGCATGCAAAGCACCATCCTGGCGCTGCAGCAGCAGCTGAAAGAGTCGCGCCAGCAGCTGTCTCAAACTCCGGGCCCGCTGGCCGGAGCCGGGCCCAGCAGGACTTCGCCCGCCGCCGCCTCCACCTCCTCCGAGCCGTCCGCTCAGCCCGATCAGGCCGGCGCGCCCGCCGAGGTGTCGGGCAAAGACTACGGCCGCGTCTCCAACGGGCCCAGCAACGGCAACTCGTCCCAGAGGAGCGAGACCACGACGCCCAGCCTGTACCGCGAGGTCAGCAGCACGGAGGAAGACTTTCCCATGTCCCCCATGGTCTCGAGCCCGGGCGAAGCCGAGACGAAACTGTCCAACCACTCGGAGGAGGCGTCAGGGAGCCAGAGCAGCGCCGCCGCCGCCGGCCGAGCGGGAGGGGCGGCGGGCTTCGGGAGCCAGCTGAGCGCGGGGTACGAGAGCGTGGACTCTCCCACGGGCAGCGAGACGTCATTGACTCAGCACTCGAATGACACGGACTCCATCGCCGACCCCCACGAGGACAAGGCGGCCCTCGTGGCCAAGGGCGCCAGGACTGCAGGGTCACGACACACTCAGAACGGCCTGGACTCCAACACAAGCGACAGTGTGGTTTTGTAATGTACTTTTGACATGTACTGTCTTTATTTTTTTTTTTCCTTTTATTTTTTTTTTTTATACAACGTGCAAGCTACAAACGCTTTGTCTGTAACACAGGACTTCTGTCCGAGACATTTTATTTTTCACTTTCCTCCCCTTTGCCTGTTGTAATGCATATGTTGCGTTTGTGTTGCTAAAACAGGGATACTAAAGGTATGGGTTAATGTTAGCTTTGAATCCAGTGGATGTGTGATTCAAAATAAACAAAAAAAAAATAGTGTTTCGTTCAGCTGTTGATTTGAGCAAGTCTGCGCTGTTCTTGTTTTTTGAGATTGTGACACTTAAATGCGGCATCTGGTGTTGTGACTCATTGTCAGAAATCTAAGTCACTCAATCACACAGTAGCTTGGCGATATTCAAGGTAGTAGATGTGGGCCTGTATTTTTTTTTAAATGCAATTTTAATTTTTAAACAAAATTGTTTAGAAGATTCTGATCAATTGTGAGTAGTTTATATGCGACATTCATATTCTGACATCAGTCCTTTTCATGTACTGACCAAATACCAATAAAGATTTTTAATAGTTCTTAGTGAACCCCATCATTACAACCCATTAGGAGCTGAACATGAAAACATTACACTTAAACTGAGAGAAATTTTAAAGACAATTTAAGAAGTAAAGTAACTATAAAGGAATTTTGTAAGTAACTAAACTGGAAGCAGCAGTAAACACGTCAATGATTCATTAGCAGCTTTTTACAAAGAATGAATCCTAGTGTTTAACAAAACAGCCTTGTTTGTGATGAAGATTAAACTACAATCCTAAAAAAAAACTGAAACCTGAATCAGATGAGGTATGAACTAATCAAAACAGATTTGTACTGAATTCAGTGATCTCTGATCCAACAGAGATACTGAAAATGAACAAATCAGTAAGTCAGAAGTCATAGAGCTAGCTACTGCAACATCATGCTTAGCTTTCATTTTACTCATACACTGAATGTCAAATTTTCACATTTCAAGAAGCTGAACAAAAAACGTATAATTTTACAATTTGTTTTGTACAATATATATATTTTTTTGAAGACCATCCACCACTTGGTAGTATGTTTAACAAACTTGGAAGCGCCTTCAGTTGTCGATCAGTGATGCCCAATGCTCTACTGAGCAACTGAAAAGGCCGTTTGTCTGTTATTTGTTGGTTTCTGATCATGTGGCCAAAAAGTTTCCTTTCGAGATGAAATAAAGTATTTTACAAGGCAACAAGTGATCTTTTTTTCCCCGTCTGCATCCACCAACACTGTCCAGCTGCAGCAGTCGCACCGCAGGCACTGCTCTGGGCCTGCAGCTGCACACTGAACTTTGACAACGAGCAAAAAGTAATTTTGAAATGTAACAAATGTGACAAAGAAGTGATCGCTGACTATTTATATCTGTTAAATGTAATGTGGTGTGTGTGCGTGTGTGTTTCAGACAGCAAAATGTACTCACACACAGTAGTAGGAAATGTCATGGAGGCCACAGTGGAACAATCAGCGACTCCTTCAGGGCAGCGTCATTCTGTTGAAATGGACTGAGAGTACAATCATATGATCCTGCTTATAACATCTCCTGAACTTACTAAACTTAGATTTATCGATATGACAGGAATGCTTTTGATGTGAAGATGTGTCAAGCTGCAGTCACTGGTGCTGGGCACTGGTCACCCAACCAGGATACAACTTGCAGTCACCGTGCACTGTTGGAAAATGACAAAATAAGCGTGTCAGGGTTCATTAAGCAAATATTGGTATAATTATTAGATGCGTTCAAATATAACAAACGTTTTTTGAGGAAGTGAAACTGAAGTCAATTCCATTCAGACTCTGACAGCTTGTATCAAGGAAAGTTTTTAATCCTAAACTTATCACTTATTTAAGTTTCTAAGGAATATTTCGGGGGAATAAATCATATCCATAGTTTATATTGAGAGAAATTGATAATGGGGTATTTTAAAATATCTCAGCGTTTAAAGGTAAGCAAATAACGTATTATTATTTCTCATGTAAACATACAAGTAGGTTAGCGTGTCGGTAAGGGCTGTAGGTCAACATTGAGTAAAATAAGCTCAAAATATACACGTCACACCGTTATATCCTAAAATTCCTTTCTTCCGTTAGCTTATCTAGGCTAAACTTTCGCTATCGTGCGTCGTGATCTCAAGTCCTCCGTTCCAATTATCCAAATTAGCCTAATATGTAAACATGATCGAGAAAATTGTTTAAATTTAACACAACGACTTGTACAACACGTACATTAATCGTAAAACGTTCACTGATTGTGCTTTGTGCTTCGAAGACAGGTCACTGGCGCCGCCATCTTTATTTTTCTCCAAAAGGATGTGACGTCACGGTTTGACTCTTTCCGCTACGAAGTGAAATTAAATGTATCAATACATTATTAAAGACACAGCCACACAATTGATTATTTACTTATTCAATTTAAATATTATAAAAACATTCATAAGCTAGAATTAATTTGATTATTTCATGGTGCTCCGATGAAATAATTTAATTTCGGTCACCAGCAAGAGACCAATGAACTCCTAGTGTAGGACATACATTTACCTTAAGAAAAAAAAGAGAGAAAAAAAAGAAAAAAAAGATATATTTTATTAAATATCTCAAAACGTGTCGACGTGTTCACAACAAACATCAAAATACAAATGAAGTCCACGAGAACAAGAATTTAACTACTGTGAGTAGTCATAGATTCATCAAACAATGTATTTTCTTGATTATTACTTTTTTTCAAAGGTATTGAGTGATTTTTACTCTTAAATAACATCATTAAACAAGTTTCCGGCATGAATTTAGATCGTCACTGAGCTACAGGTTGCTCTCGCTGCAGTGTTATGTTACGAGGTTGACTTTAGGTGGCGCCACCGTCTTGTACTAAGAAGTTCCACGTCGCTAATTCACTGCGGCGATCCAAAAACATTTAGAATGTATTAAAAAAAAAAAAAAAAAAAAAAGGGGGATACTCTCTCCTGAATGTAACCCCATCAGAAACAGAGCTCATTAGACACACACACACACACACACACACACACACACCTGAAATGAGAAATGTCTCCTCAAGCTGATGGCCGAGGCCTAGTGATCATGCATAAACAAACCCACCCTTGGGGTCAGATGTTTCTGCCCTGAGGAGGTGCCCCCTGCCTTCTCCCTCTGCCCCGGCCTATTGGCAGCCCCCCAGCTCGCCCTCCTGCCCCCCCTGGAGGGGGATCCGCGCCGCTCTTTTGGCCTCAAGTGGCCTTAGCTGCCGCTGAGCCGGTCAGCCGCTAAAGGTTTCCGACATATGATCCAGCATCTGTGATGTCACCAACAGCTGACCTGTCATAAGACCTTTGTGAGGGAGGGATGAAGGAGAGGAGAAGGTCTTTTCTTTTTTTGCGAACCCCCTTCACTGGAACCTTGAGTGCTTTCGCATCAAGCTGCTGGGACTATAAACTTGAATGACTGCCATTAGAGAGTGATTCTATAATCTATCATAATACCATAAGCCAAGGGGATTGACAGACTTTGACCCCCCACTCTCGCAGGTGTATAATAAGACCCTTTCACTCTGCATATGCACTCTGAGGTGTGTGTGTGTGTGCGTGCATGTGTGTGTGTGAGAGAGAGAGAGAGAGAGAGAGGAGAGAGAGAGAGCGCTAATTCCCTCTCCCAGGGGCATATGTTTACTCCTTGTGCAACAAAGCATCATATTCATTGCTCAGGGGTGGAGAGGTGCACAATCTAAGCCTGACCTCCAGCCAGTTAACTAACTGACGACTTAGAGTGTGTTTGCTGGATGTGTGTTTCTGTGTGTGTGTGTGTATATATGTGAGCGTGTGCGCAAAAGCGAGAGTTGTGTCACAAAGGTTCCGATGAGCAGTTTCTTTGTACGGCCAGGAGGAGAAGCTCACAGCGTTGTTGCACGGGATGCACCGTGCTGACCACAAAAGAAGAGCAGGACGATGATGATGATGATGAAGGTGATCATGATGGTGATGCATAGGACGTCAGGAAATTGGAAGGCATGTATTTAAAGAGAGGACTTTGGCCTTGTCAGTAGAACAAAAACAAATGAGCTAACAAGAATTCGATTGCCAAACAAAAACGGAAGGCCATAGTTTTTTTGTTTTTTTTTTGCGTGGCCACAGGCCATCAGGAGCTTTTCCTCCACTCCTCCTTTTCTTTTTATTGTTAAATATTAGATGTACTGGCCTTGTGTCAAGGTAACTTGAGGAAAAAGAAACACTTCTCTTCGCTGATGTAGGGAGGTTTTCCCCGCAAGTGTTGCCCCCGTGGCCTTCAAACATCTAAGACTGAGAGGAAGTGAAGGATGTTGCGTGAAGACAGATGGGCCGAGGGACGCTGGGGCAAGAGAAATGAAACGCGTTGGGGCGTTTTTTGGGGTCTAACTTCGGCGGAAAAATAAATTACTCTCAAGGTTTGCAGAGTGGAGGCCACTTGTGCTCCCCCTTCAGTTTTCCCATTGTCCAGAGGTCAGTGGTTCGGTTCGTATCCCCATCCAGTCAATGGCAAACCTCAGTGCAGTTTCTACCCTCATTTCATTTTCCAGCTCAGCTTCTCAGTGTCAGAGCAGTTTCAGTCAAATGCAGCTTAAATACTAAAAAAAAAAAACTTTACATGTATCAATATATTATCGAACATGTTTGTTGTTTAAAATTTTTTGTTGTTGTTGTTTTATTAACACACACCTGTTTGACTTGGAGTCTACATGATGCAAATTCTTAATGAAGTAATGTCATTTAAAAATAAAGAAAACTCTCCACAATTGAGAAAAGTTAACTTTTACTTTTGTGCTGTCACAAAAAACACCATATATACATAGCAAGCATAATCACTTTTATTATCTGTGCTTGGTGCACTCTTCTTTATTTTATTTTATTATTTTTTTCATATGGCCCTGCACCAGAACAGCACAAACTGGAGCGAGCTGTCAAGAATGAAATACCAGTCAACTCACAAAACATAAATTTCTTTTACAGAAATCATCACACTTGCAGGAGAATTAGTCTCAAAGTCATTTTTTTGTCAACAAAGCCCTTTGTGAGTGGATTAGGTGTACAATAATTATGTGTGGCATTAGTTCAAGATTAATGCAGGATTGTGTTTCCCCCCTCTCCCCCCCTTGTAAAAAAAATAAGTTCAGTGAGAGTGTAAATCACTCCAACCCCCCCACCAATTATTGGGCTTGAAAAAAATATTGATTTTATATGAAGTTGTGTCTTTCTTTAGCCCATCTCATTAATGATGTCCTCTTGGAACAACTGCTAACTTCTGTGACTGAATGTCTGATCACAACGTCTGCGCTTGATTTTACTGACTTGGCCAGGGGAATTTTACACCATAGTTATTGGCGATGACGATTCCAGTCCGTGATTTGAGTGCAGTGCTGACATTAAACCTAAAGCCAGAAGATTACTGTGCTTCACTGCAGTGGATTTAGCACTGATGCAATTTGAAGGCTTTTTCACAGAGTCCAACTTTGTCACCAGAATGATAGAACTCTTGACATTAATTTGCAAATCACGCTCAATTCAAAAGGTCCTATTTTATGAATCACATGATGCAAAAATAAGATTCCTAGAAAACAGCAAACTTAGTCCTATGTTTTATATTTTCCATAGTGTCAGTGCCCTTTGTGACATCAAAGAAGGCTGGTTTCCTTGTGAAATCATTATCCTCAAAGAGGAGCAAGCAAAAAAAAAAGGGAAGTGAAGGATGGATTTCCCAGTGGAACGTTCACCGACAGGAAAGAGGATCCTTTAAATTCACATTTTTAAAGTTTTTTCTTAATTCTGATCCAATGTCAAGCTCCCACACAGTGGTTGGCACCAGGATTGTTGACCCTATGGGTAAACCCAGCCAGAGGCAGCCGGTCCACCGGTTCCTTCGTTCACGTGTCGAACTTTTTTTTCCGTGACTTTCAGCCCCACTTTGAGGACCCGGCGAGGGTGGAGGTGGTGGGGTCGCGGAGGGGGGCTTAGCACCAATCAAAGCTGTCATTCTTGAGCTGACCGTGCACGATGACCGGGAGGTGGGGATAAGGCTCGTGTTTGCAAGCGGCCGCAAACCGGATCATATGACTCGGCATATCTGTAATGCTCTTTAGACCTGCTGATGGCCAGCAGTGGCTGCGCTCCATAAGACCAAAAAGCCAAAGGAGTTTAACGGATGTGTTGCCGTTATTATTCGGCCAAGTATCTTTATCCCACATTTAGATTAGCTGCTAATGACGGAGGGGGAAAAGCCTCGCTGAAACACAAGGGGCCACGTAACCTGAGAACAAGGGGGCCAATCCTGTGTGCACAAGCAGATTTAACAGCAATACAGCGCGCACTTGTCAGAGACTGTGGCTGCGGTCACTGCGCGGCTGCTGCTGCTGCTGCTGCTGGATACTCAGATCGGGACGAGAGACACAAATTAGATTTGGGTGGAGGATGGAAAAGCTACCGTACGCTCACGGTAGAAATGGATTTTTCTCCCCAAAAGTACACTTCTCGAAAAGTCTTATGAAAAGTAGGCTTCTTAATGCAGTTGGGAAGCAGCCAAATGCTTTGCCCTGCTGCACTGATGGGATTTAAAAGGCTCGTACATTAATGTGAGTCATGCTTTTCACTGTCACAGCCTGCTGTAGATTTTGAGAACATGGTAAACGCAGAGAGTGGGGACCCTCACGTTTGAAAGCGCCGGATGTGAGCTAATAGATTTTACTTCTCAATGAAGTTTGGAGCGCTGACAAATGTACAGTAAACTATGCCTTGCCACCACTACTACTACTCTTAACAACAACAACAACAATAATAATAAATGTTAAAATAAAAATCCTGATTCACCTTGGATAGTTTGTGTAGTATCACTGCATATTTTGCAAATTAAATTGACATTTTACCTGAAAAGTCATTTAGTACGAAAGAGGATTGGGGCCACAAGAAGAGAGAAAAATATTACAGGAAGGAGATCTTTATTTAAGTTTTCATTTCGAGTTTTAAGTTGAAATTTCGTAAATGAAGTAAAAATTTCGTAAATGAAGTAAAGATTTCGTGAAAAAAAAGTTTACGTGAAAAAAGTTTAGGTAAAAAAAAGACGAAATTTCGTGTTGACATTACTTCATGTTGACATTAATTGCGAAATTTCGATTTTAATTCACGAAATTTCGTCTTTTTACGTCAACTTTGTTCTCCAAATTTTGACTGTAATCTCAAAATGTCAACTTTATTCTCGAATTGGAAACTTGGAACAAAAGAAATTCTATCTTACTTTTTTTCTCGTCTTATGGCCCTAATCCTCTTCCGTAATTTATAGACGTCAACTGAATAATAAGGTTTTCTATGTAAATGGTAATAAAGTAGAGCGACACCCACTCACTCAAGGGCAGCGTCTCGCGTTGAACTAAATAACGTGATAAAAATAAAGCAGGCTCTGGGGAAAATAACCGCACACGCAGGCGCAGGTCATTTCTGACTTACACATTATTTATTATGTATTCAGGATTTCTGCTTTCCATTGCTTTTCAGCCAAAATAACTTAAATTCAGCTCGCCGCTTTCGGTGTGTGCGAGGAGATTGCACTTCCGCGTGCAGCCAGAAACTCTGAACAAATTCAGTTAACATCACTGTACGCTGACCAAAAAAAAAAAAAAAGAAAGAAAGAAAGAAAAAAACACATTAAAAGCTTTATGAAACCACAAGAGGACACGGTGACTGGAAAACAGGTAAGATCACAGTGTATCGCTCTGGAGTGCTTTTACATTAAATGTGTTACGTCTTTATTTACCCCCCCGCAGCAGATACATGTCACCACTAATGGACATCAAGTGGTTCCTTTTTTGCAGCTTTTTGGGACATACATTAGACACAGAGAACCCATTTCTCAAGCCATAAATAGAACTTGCGCACTCTCACACTGACAAACACATGCGCAGGATGCCGCATTCAAGGTGCTCGGATTTTCTAGTGGTGGAGAACAGCCTGGAGACCTTTAGTGCAGAGCAAAAAAAAACAAAAACAACAACAACAACAACAAAAAAACCAAAACCAAAAAACCCAACATGAACTAAAATAATGGTGCTTTATTTAGTTAGAACTCTTTGACTGCAATACAGGTACCATGTAATGAGAATCTGGAGAAAACAAATTACCATTAACGAAGGCAGCTAGGTCGCTTTTCAGACAGTCTTTGTACAATTTTTTTTTTACATTTTTGCAGCCGTTCTCCTCAAATGTGTTTCTTTTTTGTTTGATTGTGGGGGGTTTTGGCAGGAAATATTTTAAGGAAATAAAAGCAATTGCTTTACGTCCTCGAGCTTTCAGTTCTTCGGAAATCTGATTTTAAAAAAAAAAAAAAAAAAAAAAACGCTCCTCGCTCGCAGAAGTCTACCAACCCTCGGGCACACGACAGCGGCGCGTCAAGTCTCCTCTGGTTCTGGCTTTCGGAAGATACCTGTCCTTCGTGTCCACTGTCCTTCGTGTCCAGGCTCCGCCCTGGAGCTTCGTCCTCAGCTCATTTTGTCCTGGATGTTCATCAGGCTGGTGTACGACTTGGCTCGTTTGGCTGAAACGACACGGCAGGGAGAGCTTTCTGAGAAGCCTTAATCATTGTTTTTTTTTTTTTTTGGAGTCGTTTTACCCGGCGGGATGAACAAGGGATTGTTGAAAATGGCCCAAGAAAACACAGAAAAGATTTTCAAGCAGATTACGAGAACCCTCGGAGTTGAAAACGCGAGTTTCAATTCAGCGTTTGCTACTGGGAGACTTTTAAAAATAACAGGTTCGGCGTTAATGCAAAGATCATGAGATCGTCGAGAATCGAGCCGAAGTCGATGCGCCGCAGAGGCGCCCGGCGGCGCGAGCGGCCCCTCTTCTTCAAGTCATGCGAACCCATCGGCTGACACGCACGAAAACATCCTGCGTGTGTGATCAACGTTCCACAGATTTGCTGGGGGGGCTTAACGACACTTTAAAAACCTCCACCGTGCACCGGCTCCTCTTCATCCCTCAATGCCACAGTGCTGCCCCTCCTCATCCTCGTCCCCGTCCACAAAGAGTCCAAAACCCCATCAAAAAATCTCCCCCCCCGCGTGACAATGGGCGAATTAAGCTGGTTACTCACGGTGTATGAGCTTTCGTTTCTTTTGTTCCGAGTGAAGGAAGCTGCTCAAGTAGAAGATGACGGGCAGAAAGAGCATGAAGCTGGACACGGCGATGACAGGCACCGTCTCCTCGCGGGGGACGGAGCACATGAAACTCTTACTCCAGAGTCGGCGGGTCACATTCATCTGCGAACAAAAGTGGCAAACATCAGACAAGCTTAAGCTGGCGTGATTTTACATACGCAGAACTGAGGAGGTCAGGACTGATTTTTTTTTTTTTTTTTTTTTTTTACCAGGTTTCAGGTACCAATTCTAGGTCACATGACAGAAATATTGTTAAAAAAGAAAAGAAAAGAAAAGAAAACGCAATGCAGAAAATTGTGATAATTTGTTTCTTTAGTTTTGAGGGAAATATTTTTTTGGGTGGAGAGAGAAACTGCTGCAAAGACAGCAACATTTCTGTGGATGCTCTATTGATTGTTGTATAGATGATTGAATTGTAATAGGGAGTTCCACTGGCAGAGGGACAACCAGATGTTCTCAAAAATTCTGCTGCGTGGTTAAATCACTCGCTGTGTTTAGAGTCAAACGCAAAAAAAAAATTCACATTCTGGTTGAGACACGACATTCAAATTTCTCATCCTTTGCTCAAAGTGGTGCATATTCCCCCTCTGGAAATTCAACCTACCGAATCCTCTATGTCGATACACATGGTCTGGTTCTTCTCCTTCTGGCTGTAGATCTCGTTCAGCAGTCTGTACGTGTCCTCACAGTTCCTGCACAGCTCCGTGTGATTCCCCTGAGAGAGGAAAAGGGACGAAAAGGAGTCACGGCTGACCTCTCGACGCAGAGCGCGGTCGTCGTAAAAAGCCAACCTGTTGATACTTCTCGAAGCAGGTGAGGGTTTGGTTGAGCACGGCCATGAAGTACAGGGTGTCCGAGGAGAGGTTGCGGTAGTCTTCTGTGACGCAACCTGCAGAAACAAAACCACTCACTGATTTTTAATAAATTAGGACAATGGACATGTCAGCAAAAGCATGCAAATATGCCGGAGTTAGCATAAATGCTAATTTTCATCCGTTGTCCTAAACTTTAGACGAGGACAAACAGAGTGGAACAACTGCTGATTAACTTGAATTAACACAGTGAATTTAGGGCATGTTCTTCCAATATTAACTTCCTCTTCACCAAGATGACGGCTGGAAAACAATATTACTAACCCTCTGTTTACAGTCTTCTGCAAAAACAACCCGTTTTGGCCTTCTGCTAAAACCGATGCTCTGTTCAGCCTCCCATATTCAGCAATCACAATTTAGGGTCAGAGGGCAGCAAAAAAACACCTGGAATGGGATGCCGGCCCTTTGTGACATCACAAAAGGCTGATAAATGACTGCCATTGCCGACAGCCTAGCATATACCTTCCCTCCTATCACAAGTGTACTCGGACCTCTCCTCTGTCTCGGTTAATCGTTTGAGTCCAAAGCTCAAGTGAAGGGCAAACAGAACTCCAACATGACGACGGAGGAATCCCGTGAGGCACTCACTCTGACAGTTCGAGTCGGCCCACAGGCGTTTGAGGGCGCTGAACAGCTCAAAAACCAGCATCAGCCGGTCGCTGCGCAGAATGCTGTCCCTGCAGCTCTCGTTACTGGGACCTAGCTGTTGACAAACAGTGAGTCGTTATGTTAGTTAGTTTGATACTTTAGGAATCCTTCACAGGGAATGAAATTGTTACAGCAGGAGTGCGTTATTCATTCGTTCATTCAACACACTTAGGTAACAACAACCGAAATAAAACATGCGTGCACATATATATATATATACATACATACATACATATACATACATATAAAATTAATCCAAATACCAATCATCTAAAAGCACACAAATATAAGGCTGAACTAAAGTGAAAGCAAAGTGCTTCAGTGCTGGAGTCTTGCACAACAGAAAGACCAAGCAATTATTGCACATTAAAGAGTTTGACGGCGGTTGGAAGGAAAGACTTCCGGTTTTATCGTGCACCAAAGTGACTTTGTAGCCGTCTGAACAGCTCGACAGGTTCTAAGCGCAAATGTCGAAGTGCAACTGCTGCTTAATTCGCGATGAAAAAAGGAAGTGACGCGCACTCGTGTTTACTCATATCAGTCCGCGCATCACAAGACCCGTGATCATATGACAGTGGAGAGGGGCCTGTTAAAAAAATAAATAAATAATAATAATAATAATAATAATAAAAATAAAAATCCAGGGATCTCTAGTTTACAAGCGAAACAACGAGAGTGACGTGGTTGTCTTGAACGCACCTGGTTGGACGAGATGTTTTGGTAGGTCTCGTTGAGGCTGGCATAGGTGGAGAAACAGCTCTGGCACACCTTGACGGGTCGGGCTGCGGACACCAGGCAGTTCGCATAGGCGATGTAGCGCTGTCCGAATATGACGAGCAGCTGTCTGCAGTAGTCGCTCATCTCCACGTCCTCCGGGAAGGACGAGAGCAGACTGAGCGACACGCCGGGCCAACTTTGAAACACGGCCGCTCTGTCAACAGCTGCTGCGGCGGCGGAGGAGGAGGAGGAGGAGGCGAGTCCCGGAGACGACGTCTCGTCTCCTTTGTCGAGCAGCGAAGCGGTGAGGTTCGACCCGTCGCTCGGCACGACAGCGCCGCCATTCAATAGCAGCGCTATCAAAAGAGGCAAAAACCAGCGGTTTTTAGGCGCCGCCATGGTCGAAAGGTGGCCTGGACTCAGCTGCGACTTCTCCTTCCCTCGAAACAACACATGATTTCCTGGTTCTCTCTGGAAGCGGATCATGTGACACGCGGTGGTCTCGCGACATCACGTCTGCTCGCGTCAGTTCCAGAAAACCGAGTGACTTCCTTTGTCGTATTTTATATGATCGGAATTTATTTAACTACTTGAAAGTACTAAATATATCCAGTTTTTAAGCCAAATTATTGCTGCGTCATATTTTATAGAATGGTAACATAATGTATGCAGTTATTTCACTATATGAAACTGTTAAAAAAAAAAAAAAAAAAAATCAAAATATCAACTTTCTTTAATGCTTTTTATTTAATCAATATGATTTAGGGGAGAAAGGGGCTGGTTGTCACACTTTTTACTCTTGTGTGCATTGCTCGTCATCTCAACATATTTCATATGTTTGACATCAACATTAATGTGTGTATATAAATTAAAAACACTTGAAACGGACGATAATATGTTATTTTTTGTATGTTTATATGTTTGTTTTCTGAACCAATTTTCACATCAAAAAATATGACCAGAAGTTGCCTAACCTAACTTGTGCTAAAAGACAAACAGCTAGCAAGTAACTTGAGCCACCATAAGTGATTAGTGCATTGTGTGCTCCAAACATCTGACAACAAAATGGGCAACAAGATCAATATCAAATGCTGAAGTGGTATGTGACGACCAACCCTGAGAGCAGCGTGACAGTCAACCCCAACCAACCTCTCGACTAACATTTTAAGCTAGCTACCACATGGCTCTAGCTAGCTAAATGCTGACTCAAATCAAAGCTTTTACTTTCGACTTTTTAAGAAGTGTTTGATTTTTAAATGATCAATAACCAACAAACTTTTTGCACAAAAACAATTACCACGTTAAAAAAAATACTCTGACTCATACAATGTCACATTACAGCGCCCTCTAGTGTAGCTGTAATAGGCAATGTTACAACCATCCTGTGTGACAAGTGTAGGAATTTTGCTTTTATCATCTGTACGAAGTCCATCTCTGCCTACCTATTTGTGCAGCAGAGGCTCCCGGTGCACGAGTGTGCACACGCGTGCACGCACGTGTCGAAAACGCAGCCTCTCCCCCTCTTGGCTGGGCCCTCGCCACCATACAATTTGGCACGCGGTGCTCTCGGCTCGCTGCAAATAATTACGGAGTCAAGGTAAACGATCTGGGCTCCAATCCTGATTGTGATAATTGTCCAAAAACCTACTCGAATCAAGCAACCCCAGTCAATGGTTGTTAATGTGAAATTAGTGGCTCTTGATAACTTGCGAGCCGCATCAATTCCGCAGTCATCAGAGCTCTAATGAAAATAGTGGGGGTAGAGAAGGCGCGCGGCATTAGCGGCCTATTCTATCCTGTCCTATTCTATAAACCTATCCCACCTCCAGCAGTAAAGATGGATTCTTGGCCTCTGGTGCTTGTCTCGGTGCACATGGCCCAGTAACAGCTCATTAACTCCTCTTCTCCTGACCAGAGTTCACCTAATTGTTCAGATGTTCCCCATTCCTTTAGGATTCTCTCGGGGGGGCTTCTCCGAAAGAGGACGTGATTAAACTGTGCATGATCATGCTTTTTGTTGTTGTATTGTTTTTTCTCCTAGAAAGAAAACCTCCAGAAAGATATGCCAACTTGAATCCATATTGATACAGATAAATAAATAATTTCACTAATCCAGAAAAACACTATATTCTCGACATCCTCAGGACTATGGCAGTGGAAGCATTATTCACCAAGTTTTGGATCTCTCTATCTTAATCAGTAGAGCACAAAGTAAAATCGGCATATCATTACTACTTAGGATGACCGTTATTGTCAGATGGCAGAAAACGTCTTCATTAGCATGTGGTAGAAAAATCAAGGGGACAAAAAAAAAATTAAAAAAATCTCTAATTAGATCTTGTAAATTCGATGAGGGCCATGATGAGAGCACTTTAGGATCCAAGTTGTGATTTTGTGCATGCAGCGATGGCATGGAAGGCTATTAATAAAGTGGGAGATGGAAAGGCCACAAGACAACTAAACTACTTTGGCGCTCATAAAACAATTCAAAACAACCGATAGAGAAACTTACTGTGCACTTTAAATAAATAAGGAATAGACCTATAGCTTCTCTTTTATATTCTTCTAAATGGTGAAAAAATATATTTAATTCAGTGGGTTGCAGCTAGTTAAAACAAAATCCACTGCAGGGACAAAACTTTTTTCGAAAAGTACTTGACACAAATGTTACTTATAATTAAAGGAAAAGTGAAAGTTAAACACCAAATACTTATATGACATCACACCTATAGGATATACAGCAAAAGTTGCATATATTAAAAAAAAAAAAGAATAGAGGGAGAGAACAAGTAACAAAAACAAAAACAGGCCCAAATGGAGGCTAAATTGACTAACCTTATCTTGGAGTGTTGAAATGGTCTTTAAGCCCCATAAATGATGTTTTCATTAGCTCCAAAGGGCTTCTTGCGCATTCACACAGTTTTGTAGATCTGATATGAACCCCTTTCAAATCCCTGAGAAAGCCTCAAACCGGACGATCACAAAAGGGGTTAACTCAAACAGTCCAGTCTTAAACTTGGCTCTTGGTGCGGGGAGAGAAAATAGCTGTAAAGTTATGCAGAAGTTATTCTTCATCCTTCGGGCCGTCCCTAATCCGCCCAAACCCTCATTCTTTCATCGGAGAACTGTGCCTCCTTTCTTGTTCCCCCCTCTCTATACAACATAAAGTCAGACTGCATTTAATGGTTATGTCGGGATGGGAGAGGGGCTTTCTTCTTCCCCCTTTTCTGTGGAATATTGCCCTTTTCGTCGTGTGAGTCTCCCAGCCCGCAGGGACCCCCATATTCATTCCTCCGCGTCTGACTCGAATCACAAACTAACCCTGATTTTCACCACGGTGCTGGGAAATGCGGGCGGTGATAATAGAGATTTCGCTTTCATTTTATACGCTTGACTTGGTTATTGTTGCTTTTCTCCACTACCGTGATTCTCCCCTTTTCCAGGGATTAGCCCTGACTTCGCCCGCTATACTGGCCACCGAAGTGCCGCTGAGCCCCGGGATGACAATTGACGCAGATCAAGGCGGTCCCATTCTGGACCCGTGAAAAGGGGCGACCAGGGTCAGGTTAAAATAGGGGTGTCTTAATGGAAGAAACAGACTCTTCTCTCAGTCTGCCTGCACCAAGATTCATCATTTTTCTTTCGCAGTGGGATTTTGAGGGATTACATTTACCATCAACCAGTAACAAACGCAAGCTTATCGTGCACTTCTGCTGATAATTCCTTCGACTTGCATACCTAAATGACGGCGACGGCGAGTGATAGGGTGCAGTAGGAGGAAGGCGAAACCGTGGATAATGGTGATGGCGAGTATGACAAGTGTCTGTATAGGGGGAGGATTATAATCAAGATCACGGCTAGGATGCGATTGGCAATGATTGGAACAGTGGCTGTGATGACGGTAATGGCGAGGGTGATGTTATAGTGCACAAGTGCAGGGAAGCACGGTAACTGAAAGACACGCTGATGGTCCAAGATGGTCCATGATGGTGATGACGGCAATGACCTTTTGTATGCGTGATGTACAGTATGTAGAGTGGGAAGTTTATTTAATTACTCCTTACTCTATTTTTTATCCATGTTAAGTTGAACTTTGCCCTTTTTTTTACATCTTTACACATGCATACTTCAAAGTTGAAGCACAGGCAGTTACAAAGAGCGAGCTCAAACTGAAATAAACCAACGTTTTATTTACTTTTGTCTTCAGATCTTGAACTAATATGTCAATGTCTCCAGTGTATTCAGTCATTAACCGCATCAAAATGGGCAAAAACTCAAACTCACTCAAAAAGTATGAGTTGTCTTTGACTGTTCTGACGTCTGTGTATTTACTTAATTATTAAGATGTCTCATATTTATGCTATGAGAAATAGCATTTGATTACTCTGCTTAAAGCAGAATAATGTCTTTGTGGTATGTTTCATTTTACTTTTTTTTGTTTGATGGTTGACTAGATAAAAAAAAACAACCCACAAATCTTTGTGCTGGGCCTTTCTGAGGTTCTTCAAGTTTCGCGTCATCATAGGATGATTGGCTGCGACCAGAAGTCAGCGTTCATGCTCTGGCAGTTGAGAAAGAGCCTGACCGTGCAGATCCGCTCATCACCGGCCCGTCGCACGAGACAGGAGTCTCATGCGTTCGCAGTGTCTCCGCCAATCAGGCCTCTCTGCGTCGCCGCGAGGAGTTAATCTTTGTTGACGGTGTGTTGTGCACTCTCCCGTGGGCCGGCCGATTCGGGGTCTCTCCTGGAAAGCCCGGTCTGTGCTCACGGTGAGGGCCGGTTGGGGGCGGGAGACGGAGGGGGACGGAGGGGGATAATTACCAAACACGCAGCCGACTGCAGCGGCACAAAAGCCGCTTTGACTTCCTCACTGCTGGTCGCCTCGGAGGGATGGTCCCGCTCGGCGCTCACCCGGCTCACCCGGACCACTTCTCATCACTCCTGAGGGGCAGAGACGTCTTGTTCCATAACAAGACATGAAACTGACTTCTTTCAGCTCCAGTGAACTGGACATAAACCCCGACTGACAACCTCCAGTGCCCAAACAGAACAGGGAGAGGACGGGTGGGCCAGGACAGAGGACAAGAGTGGGATTGGGGTGGAAGGGGTGAGAGTGGGGAGGGGGGCGGAAGAGCACACTCTAAATAAGTTGTTATTCACTTCCATCTCTGGCGGTGCAATAGATTTACACAACTGTTGGTGAAAAGTTTTGTGCAGCGGGGGCCACAGATTGTGTCCCGCCGCTTTTTTTATCCGCGGCTTTACAGCCGTCAACTTGTAGCGCGCCGGAGCTGCGCCGTCTGAGAGTTCGGTGCATCCCGGCAGTGAGAGCGCGACGTGCTGTAAATGTAATGGGCTGAGACTGATTGTTCCTGACAAGCAACAAAACACGTCGTCCCTCCCCTCAAATTAGTCCCCTAGGAGGGGGTGGGGTGAGGGGTTCACGTCCCAGGAGACGCATGGAGCGGGATGGCATGCCAGCATATAGCGCAGACACGCACCCAGTAAAAATACTTGACAACTACTTGTAGTAGTAATAGTAGTTTAGAGGCCAAATGTGTAACGTTTAAAATGTTGATTTCAAATTGAATTTAAAAAAAACAAAAAAAAACTGAAAAAACAAAATGTGTTTAGCTTAATGAAATCACTCAAATTTATAACTGTGTTCTAACTCATTGATAATAAGCACATATCGTCAGCCTAATAGCACAGTCGCCTAAGTCATATTTGAACGTTTTCAGAAAACAAGAAAAACACTTCTTTTTTTTCCCCCCAGATATCACAATTTGCCCAAAAAATTGACTGAGGCGATTATGCTATTAGGCTAAATATATCTTGAAGCAGCTGTGGTGCAGCACCATTTTTCTACAGTGGCCCCAGACATTGTTCTGCTCAGGGTCCCGTGACTTTATCCTCACATCACAGCTGGTATCAGAGAGAACGGAGTGAGATTGAGTGGGACGTCAGAAACTGACAATTGTTTGCTTAGTATTTTCAATATGCTTTGTTAGCATTGAAGCTATACGTCTTACACACATAATAATAATACTAACAATAATTCAATTTGTCTTTGTATGTGTGATTCGTACACTACCAGTCAAAGGTTTGGACACATCCTATGAATTTAATGTCTTTTCTTTCATTCTCTTGACTATTGACATTGCAGTTTCTCACTGAAGGCATCAAAACTACGTATGAACACACCTGGAATTATTTAGGAAACAATAAAAGTGTAAAATAACTGAAACTCGTTTTAGATTTAAATTCTTCAAAATAGCCACTTTCATAAAAAGCATGTTTCGAGTTATACAACATGTTTTTCTTTGCTGCATAATTACGTATATCTTGCTCATATAATTGATGTCTTCAGTATCTATCTGCAGTGTAGAAAGTTGCAAAAAAGAAAAAAAAATGCATGACAAGCTGAGTCCAAACTGTTGACTGGTAGTGTACATTCTTTCTTTGCTTTCAGATTTTTACACAAGTCTGTCCACTTTTTGGATGTGGTTCACTGCCATTAATTGAAGTATGTTAATCTACCCCGTTAATCCTTAATATAAAAACTACCTAAAACATCTGATTATAAAGCATATGCATATGGAATACTCTTGAGTCCATCAGAGTGGGCGAGGTGGCATGATGACTGCCTGCTGTATTTATTCAGTTTGCCAGGGATGAATGGGCCAGTTAGGCTGGGAATAATAATTAAAAAAAAAAAAGGCAGTTAGCTAGTGGGATAGCAAAAGCGGTTAGCCCTGGAGCGGGGCGCTGATTTGTGAACGAGGCAGTGGGAGGAGTGCTGGAGGGCTGCGCGCTCAGGAAAGCCTCTCCTGGGCCAGAAGAAAAGGATTTGGCCCAGATGCAGGCAGCGATGTTAACTTTGAGTGGCCCCTGTGGCTCAAGCACGGCTCTCCCTCCTTCTTACTTCCCAAGACCCCAGGTTGCCTTTGCATGACATCATCCCCAAACTATGCCCCCCCATACCCATGTGAATCTGAGCTGTCACAATCGCCGACTCCCCTTCCACCACCGCCGCCGCCGCCGCCTCCCCCCAACCCTATTAAACTGTACTGCGCCACAAACCCATATGCCTCACCCGCCGTCTCCGCCGCCGCTGCTGCCGCCCTCCCTCAACTACCACCAATCTCCTCCCTTCATCTCCTTTTTTAACCCCTAGAAAGGCATTGTTTGAGTCAGGGCCTGATCAAAAAACTGTTGCCCGCCAACCGCAGGGCTTTCTGTAAATTCAATAAGGCCACCTTAAAGATTTTCCTAATTAATGGATGACATCTTTGGCTGGAGGAGAGGCTCGGCATTCTGCTCCAGCTCGCTCTTTGTTCGCCTCCTAATTAACTTTCCTAGGTCACTCAGGTCCCCGCAACCTGAGAGTGAAGAGCCCCCATTGAGGAGGGAGTTGTAAACTTACTTTTTTTGCCTCGGCACTTAAAAGAGGAAAGCAACTATAGGGAACAGAAAATATCCTATTTAAGTCTTTTGTGAGTGAACTGCTTGCACATGTTCCAATAAAGGAAGTCTTCTAAATAAGCTGCCATGTTGCTCTCCCGCTCCCCCACTCTCTCTCCCTTATCCCACCTCTTTCACTCCCAACTCCACAGAAAGGTTATGAATGATAGCTCTAGGTTTGAGGGGGGTAAAGGGCCAAAGGACAGCATCTGGGCATTGTGGAATTGTGAGCATCTGAAACTTTGAGGGAATTTAAGGATGGGAAAAGCGCCGAGCGGCCGGGTGGTTGGGCTGGATGATTGGGAAAATGTGGTGAATATGGGAAAGAAAAGGGGGAGAAAAAAAAAAAGCAAGTGCCTCTGTGCCCTCGTCATTGTTTGGGTGTTTCTAAAGGACCCCCAAGTCTCCAAACTACTTTTATCGTTCCTCATCTTAACCTTTCACATTGCCAAAATAATAAATAGTAATCAGTCGCATGTGAAAGACCTTTGCAGAACAACACACCCGATGATTTCCATTTAATGAGCGAAAATTGGATTAAAGTTAAAAAAAAAAACCCACACACACACTTTTGATGTTTTATTATCAGTATATTTATTTTAAAGCTTTCTAAATATAGTGTCACTACAGTGGATTCGCAGGGCATATGACAGAACATGCAGTTGGATTTGATTAAAAACCAGGAAGAAATATCACATGCAGTTTTGGCCACTTGAGGCATGTGAGCTATACAGACGATATTGTGAGTTATATGTTGTCAAAGAAGGGACAGATAATAAGCAGAATATCATGAAATTATGAATGTCAAACACTAGATTTTTAAAAAAAACAATATAATGACTTTTAATTTATCACATAGACATACATATATATTGTTTGTTACCTTTATTCAATCTTGTTAATACACTGAGGCAAGCCTCATAATACAGTGCAGACGAGAGTACAAAGCAAACCAAAATTAACATACAGATCAACTCAATAAAATACAGTAAAACATACGGTAACAGAGATGATCAGAGAATACACGTACAATTGGAAGACAGGAAAGTAGTGGTGAATGATTTGAAGTGAATGAATGGGATGGGTGAAGTTAACTTGAGAGTTAGCTGAAGTAGATTCCAAATGTACGGAGCGTAAGCAGAAAAGGCAGACCTACCAAGCTCAGTCCGGATTATAGGATTAAATATATGTATAATTTATTCTGCAAATAAGAACAAAATACTAGCAATGCAGCTGTGGTATGTGTAATACACAATACACCAATTATTTAATCCAGTTACCACAAATGAAACATGCTTATCAGCACTCCCACTATGTAACTCTACTTCCAACTGAATTTGAGCAGTCGCAGTTGCCGCCCTAAATCAAAACTGACAGCGGACCTGACAGAATTATTCCAGCTGGTAATTGCGTGTTTATCTGTGTGGGAACGTGTCGGAACTCGCCCCGATTCCCCCAATGAATCAGTTGTGTCCCCTTGCGTCTATGAGGACCTGCGAGGTGAGTCTGGGGCTCCTCGGGTCCCGGAGGGTTAATGACGGGAGGAAACTGCGACCCCCAGTCTGTGACCGTTGAACCTGACCTGTGAGAGCCGCGGGGGAGAACATCGGGACGAGCGAGACTGACGACAGATCAACGCCACAGCGACTCCAGGTGCAGCCAGTCTGCAGCTAATCCGTCTGGCGGCGGTTTCCCCTGTTTGTGTCTTCTTGGAAGACAGTTATCTTGATCTCCACATGCGTCAAACGTGCTCTCTTTTTAGCGTGTGGCAGTCACCTTAGAAAAGCGAAAGCATCCATGTTGAAATTAAAGGGAATATTTCTTTTTTTTTTCAGCTTTGATCTACATTGCAGGTGGACTCAGTGGAGTAAAGGTGGTAAAGGCCTGGACTGGCACCCTGATTTTTGTAGGGATTGCACTAAAAATGTCTATTATTTATCATTACTATTGTTATTATTTCCTTTTATCAGACTGACACTGGGTTTCCATTCCAGTGGCACAACACGGTGCCTTACAGTGGACCAAACTTGGCACAGAGCTCTCTCGGGTGGCCCTCCGTTGGACTCAACAGGGTGACATGCCCGCTAAGAATTCCCTTCAGACTGGTGAAGTGCCCACTTGGGTGCCGCTTCCAGCAGCAAACATACGCAAAGTTCCCCCTCAGCCGCCCGTCTAGTGGAATTAAACATGTTAAATGTATTTTTTTTAGGTGTCGATCCAGTGGACAAAACATGGGCGAGAACTGCCTCTCAGCGACCCCTTCCAGTGGACAAAATGTTCTTAAGTGCCCTCTTGGATAGTGTTCCAGTGGACAAAACGGGAATATGTGCCTTGAAGGTCCTCATTCAGTCGGCAAAAGGGGGTTTGGTGCCATCTTGGCTGCCATTCTGCCAAATGCATCTTTAATTAAAAACAAATGTACAGCACTGAAATGTGTACAACAAATAATAAAAGTGTGGGGTTTTTTTTGGAATATAAGATTCCAGACAACTTTATATGTAGAGCATCCACGCTGCTAGGGAACAGACATAGGGACGACAGGCTCCCTGATCTAATTCAGTCAGTAGAACCTCCCAGCTGGTCCACTCCAGGTCACCAACATCTTCGATCACATAACCAAAAGAGAAATTCTCGTCCGACATTCCAAACGAATCATCCCTATTGTGAATGTACAGTTCATTGCCACTTACGCCATCACCGTCACATAATAAGTCCTAAATAATGAATATTTCACCTTGTCAAAGGTGCAAAAACTCCACCACCATTGATATAGAATCTTTCTTTTTTTTTAAAAAAAACAAAACCTAAATGATCAAGCATTGTGTCTCTCTCCACAAAGGACTTTATTTTTTTAAACAAATTTCTGTGTAATTTATCATTTCAAACTATCTAATCGCTTACATTACTGGATGACATGACAGAGTTGAAAGATGTTAATGGAGCACACCAAACTCATTCATTCTCAGTCGTGTCTGTAACACTAATATTAATTCAATGGGAACCCAGACAAAAAGGCCACATCAAACACAAACTGATGAAATTTGAGAAACTCGTAAAAATCAGGTCGCCTCAGCATCAGCTCAGAACGTCGTCTACAGTGTTGGCGAGTAATCTATTACTAAGTAATCCACTACTGTAATTAAACTACATTTTCTTTAGTAACGGAGTAATGTAACGGGATTACTGTGGCACAACGGGTGATTATATCATAATTACTTTATCAAGTAACGATTCCATTACTTTTCTGAACTATTTTGCAATCTAAAAATGTTTTATTATCCACAAAATGTCTCAAATTTAGAAAAACAACCAAAAACAACAGTGTTGCAGATTGATTATGCAGCCGTGCATGCAACGTCATTGACATGCGACGATGCACCAAAGCAAACATGGCGGCGGCAAAATGAAAAACAGCGATTCTGTTTGTATCTGGAAATACAAACATTATTTTGAGTTCATCTTGTTTCATCAAAGAATACTGTGGTTCGTTGTACGTTATGTGTAGGAAACAAGACATTCTCAACTGTTACTTTATGTTTTTTTTAAATTAAACTAGTTAGTAATTGATTACTTATGAAACAAATAAGTTAAAGAAGTAATTAGATTAGTTTTTAAAGAAGTCAGTAGTTGGATTACTTTCATGGAGTAATCCCAACACCACCGGTCGTCTATCGGTTAATTCCATTCCCAGTGCTTTCAGAATGTTGCTCCTCTTTACGAACTCAAAGCTTTTCAAAAGCTCTACAAACTCAGCCACCGAGTCACATAGTCAAAGTGCGGCACGCCACAGGCGAGGAGCGAAATGTCCAACCGACTGTAGATACATTGATTGGATGGCGGGCTCCTCGCCTCTCACATGTTTGTCTTTGCAGTGTGAACCGACTAAGCCCCTCTACTCAGCTGTCATAATTTGTTAACGAGTCCTTTCAGGGAGGGGGAAAAGAAAAGGAGAAGACAGAAAAAAAGAAAAGAAGGCTCTTCATGAGTGACTGAAAGCAGAGGTCCGTCCAGAGAGGGAACCCAGGGGCGACATCAGGCCGATTTCAAACCGGCCCGTGATGGCATCTCTGTATATTTTAATATTAATGACCCCGGCTGCAAAGCCGCCTCTAAGCCTCCAACAGGTGCCCCAGCCTCCACTTGAGTCTGAAAAACCAGGGATCATTCAGCGTCCCGCGATCCGCAACCACCAACCGGCGCTCGATGAAGAGAGACGCAAAGAGTAAATTGGGGGGGGGTCGTCGTCGTCGGAGGGGAGAGTCCGCCGTCGCAAGTGGCGAAAAAGTTTTTTGAGTCACTTTCCCTGGACGAAACACGGGGTCCATATTCTCCGCCCGCGCCCCCCCCCCGAACCTCCACCACCACCACCACCTCCACCCAACCCTCCCTTGAGAAAGAGATTGACTTTTGTTTGGAGTTTGTGAGAAGTGGGAATCAGAAGCGGGACAATGGGACTCCCCACGGTGAGAGGCTGAGAGGAGCCATCTCAAATCAGTCAGCCAGAGGACTGACTAATCCGTCCATTGTCCCTCCCCAGCCACCGGCCGCACATCAACACATTCGCCCCCCATTGTCCCCCACCCTCATGCAGCGGGATTTGCTCTCCCCAACAGCCAGTTTTGTCCACGGCAGTTCGAGCGGAAGTTTCTCACTGACAATTTGCCCCAAATAGATTTGTCAGAGCGTCCTACTGCACCGCACCGACTTGTGTGTTTCAGGGTTTAGGTTCTGGGCCCTGGTGTTTTTTTTGGTTTTTTTTTTATTCCCCGTTTTTTTTTTCCCCTTTCCAGAGAGATTCTTCAGTTCTGAGGCCACGGCGTGTGTGCGTCTGTGCGTGTGTGCGCACACCCGTGCGTATGCGGAGTTTGCACTACGTTGCGTGTGTACGTACGGACACAGGGGGGGAGGGGAGGTTGACGATGGCATGAGATGAGGTCAAGAGTGCGGAACGTTGCTCGGGATGTTGAAGGTTCACTGGGTAGGATGACAGAAATCGGGCTGGTTCGGACTGAACTGGGACTAGACTTTTCGTCCCGGACGTTCTGTTAACCTTCATTTAGGTCTTCATGACGTTCAAAACGACAAAACAGCTATTGATCAGTCAGACAGCAGTCGCCATTCGCTAATTCTGAGTCACGATGCGGCACAAAAGATGAGCCTGGAACCAAAACTCTAATTAGAAAGTTGTTGTTGTGTGGTGAGTCAGTCTTTAGATACTCACACAGGCGATAGAATTTATCTTTTTCTTTTTCTTTTTTTTACCTTCCTCTCACCTCACAGAGATAGCTTGTGCAAGAATTCAGTAAATCACTGAAAATCACAAAGTTATGGCATCAAGTCAACGGTCCTTCATATTTGGTCTTTAAAAAATTATTTTAACAATCAAACACGAAGCAAGTGAAACACCTGGGGCCTTTCACAATAAGGCAAAAAGTTGACTGAGACTGATTGTAAGTTGCAGTGTTTCATTCAAGCCATTCAACTTTCATCAGTGGCCTCGAAGTTGCATGGAAACGCGTGTTTATTTAGCAGCCGTAGTTTCCAAACTTTAGGTGAGACAATAAATGAAGGTAATTTATTGTAAAAGTGATGAAATGAAATCGTAAAACGTTTTCACAAAGTTCAACATCGGTACGAGATTTGAAAACGTTTCAGTCTGATTGAGCACATTTTGAAAACTCCTGTGACATGAGTCACCGCAATTTACTGTGCAGATACAGTTACATTTTGTTCAACACGAACAAGGTGAAACAGAGTGCACCAAACACAGGTGTCACCAGAGACATACTTGATTGACTAGTTAGTCAACATGACTGAGTTGCCATCCCAGATATGATGACAGCAGAAAATGCTAAATGCTAAATGCTAAGACACAAAAAAAGGTTTCATTGCAATATAAAGTAATTGTAATTATTACAGCTCCATTCAATCCGCACCGTGGATTCCTGGAGGCACGTGGACAGGTGTCGTCTGTTCAGCTACCCCTGCAGTAGAACTGTCCTTGGTGCTGAACACCAGCTGCTTAAATTTCACTTTTCTTTTAATCACTCCACATTTCAGACCGGCACTTATGGGACGCACGTTATTTCCCTTTTTACATTTCCCCTGGCACATGCATGCGCTCGTTAAGCGCATGCATGTGCCTTCAGACCAGCCCGTGCCCGTGCGTGCGGCAGCAGCACATGCATTTGCGCACCCACCCGGCCGAGGAACAGCGAGCGTGATCTCCTCGACGGTCCCATTTAAAAGAAAGCGCGGCTGCGTGGCTCTTTGGTTCGCCCTGAATCCGCCTCATTATTTGCTCTCCCGGGCTTTGTGACTTCTCCCTTAAAGCCAATTGGTTCACGCCTGGTCGCGTCGGGGCCTTGCACAGTGATAGCTGCGCGGCCTCGGCGATGATGTGCCAAGATTGAATGGCAAGCGTTTGTTCTATCTAATGATGAAGGTTCTGCAGGTTTATCATCGAGGTTTTAAACATGCCGGCAGGTCGCTGGAAACCCACGAACTGACCAGTGCGCAATTCATCTGTCGACTCCGGCTGGACCTTTCAGTCTAAAGTCCATCATACCGCATGTCAAGTATCCGTATAGTGATGCTGAGCTTCTTTACGCACAAAAAAGAAGAAGAAGAAGAGATACACAATCCACTGGCGCCTTTGTTGCCGTCGTTTCATTGACTGTTGAAGAAGAAGGGAGTCACTCATACAAAAAAAAGTGAAAGAAGGCAACCCGGGCAACCATGATGTTGGTTATATTTGTGGAAAGGCTATCAGTGAATAACGAGGATTAGGGCCAGTTAAGGAGATTATGTCACACATTCACCATTCACAAGCCGCCGCCGCAGCGGCAGCCACCCACACGAGCGAGCGCGCGCACGCCTGCGTGCCCCGACGCAGGCGCGCGCATTGAAAAATTATTAAAAGCTAGTTACACTTGAGGTTGTTTTTTTTTCTTTGACGAGAGACACCATTACAGCGGTTCGTGACTTTAGATTTAAGCAGATCGTTGTCGTTATTAATTAATTAATTAATTAATTAGAGACGCTTTTTTAAATGTGCCTGATGCTAAAGTACTGACGCTTAAATTCCGACCAATTAAGCACGGCACACAAAAAAAACCACAATGTGTGAAGTTTCTGTCAAGGACCCAGAAGCTTTCTATATGTCGCTGCAGGGAAAAATCAAAAGGAATATTATGGTGATTTCTCCTCCCGCGGGCTTGTTAGTCTCCATCCTCGACTGTTCAGCCTTAAAAAAAAAAAAAAAAATGGCAGGTTGAAAGACAACAATGGCTGATTGCAATTAACTACGCCTCTCCGCCTCGCCCCTGTCCGCTTAAATCGACACTTTTTGTGAGTCCATATGGCCTCCAGTGTACCGTGGGAATGAACACAATTAAAAACAGAATATGGATTTCTGTGGCTCTCCGACCAAAGCGCAGCAAGCTGTCAAGGTCAGGGTGTCAGTGAGTAACCTCCGGACGGACAGACAGACAGACAGACCGCAACCCCGTGCCAAGGGCTTACCTAGTTATATAGGTTATGTTTGGACACTTTTTGGTATAATTTAGATTTTTAATGAGCAGGTTTTTTTTAATTGCCTGATTAACATATTCCACATATCATCATGCGATATAAATTCATTAAAATAACGAATTCTATAGTTGTGTCAAAAACGGATAAAACTATTTGAATATGTCTCGCAAGCATAGAGCTAAATTATTTAAAGGGTAAAATGAAAATCCTAAAGATCCTTTAAATAACTTTTAGAATTTAGTACTCTCCAGTTACGTTACTTTCACTGCCACTGTGAAATGGCCAAAAGTGAAATGGCCTCGGATTTGAAAGTCAAAAAGAGGCGCCAAGATTTGATCAGATTTTGAGTGCACAGTACAAATTAAGCCAGCAGAATATTAGGGACGGATATCTGTGTTAAGCTGCAAAGCAGTAAAAAAAAAATAAAAAATGAAAAAAATAAAAATAAAAAGATGATAACAAAAAAAATAATGCTCTAAAAAAAAAAACTCTTAAAAAGTAGTATTTTATTTTGTAACTCATTCATATGAACATAAACGCAGAGTGGCAAGTGTCAAATAATAAACACGTTTAGGATATGTTGAATGATGATAATAAAAACAATTATTACTATTCTGCACTGATGTAAAGAACGGGGGATATGCGAGGAACAGAAGATATGCGAGGAACAGAAGATGATCCATGTCGACCAATAGGCTGTAAATCCCGCAGGTGCGGCTCGTGCTGAGGAAAACAACAGCCAGTGAAAACGGCAGCAACAGGTTTAAAGAGCTTCATAACGGAACTAAGCAAACTCGATGCGTCCTAAGTCAACTCCACAATTTTTTTTTTACGTCATTTTTCGTGCATCGAACACCCCTGCTGAAAGTGCACCGACAGGTCAGTGTCTGCGCTGGAGAGGAAAGGACAGTGAGCGATGGCAGACATTGACATTTTAGTACAGTATGAGGAACACGGCGCTGTCTGAACCTCCATGGTGATAATAATCCCCGCATGATGCAGTGTTTCAAGACATTTTTGTCCCATCTTTAAAAACAAATATGCAAGCTGCACGACTTCTTGACGTGTGTTGAGTTTTAGAATAATTTTGCAAAAAAAAAAAAAAGAGAAAGAAAACCGTCAGAAAAAACGATGCCAAAAACCGGGAGCGTCGAAGGGAAAGAGTCGGAAAAAGAGAGAAAAACCTTGCGCGCAACACGTGTTTTTTGTCCCTCTGCGCCTCTTGATCCATGAGCAAGGCACTTTGCGTCGCTCGCGCGCACATTCACACGATCAGTCACCGCCGCGCAGTGGCTCGCGCGCCCCGTGACGTCAGGCCCGAGTTTTGGAGTAGAAAGCCAAGTGGATGAAGTAAAGTGGAGATCTCCTCCCTCCAGCCTCCCCCCTGACACTTCTCATAAATATTAGCAGGGCTTATTTGAGGAGGGCGCACCACAAAGTCACGTCGTGCTCCGCCGGCTTTTTTCTTCTGCTGCTTCTTCTTCTTCTTCTTCTTCTATCACCGGAGCGGGTTTTTTTTTTTTTTTTTACCTGTCAGAATATCCGAAATTTGAATCTTCTTTTCTTCATCCAACCGTCTGGAACACACTGGGTTCCGCACAAGCCAGCTCCGGTGTTTCCCCCCCCCCCCCCTTTATTCTTCTTTTCCTCCAACTTTTACGCGCAAGGACCGGAGGGCTGCTGTTCGCTGCCCCGGAGGTTCGCAAGTCTCGCTTCCCCCCTTTCCCAGCAACGCCGCTCAACAAAGGCGAGGGTTGCCAGGTACGATGCGTTAAAAAAAAAAAAACAAAAACAACAACAACAACAACTCCGCTCTCAGCTTGAGGTCCAAGATCGGAGACATTGCATTTCTTTATTAATTTTTCCAACTTGGAGAGGAGGAAACTCTGGACATCGGACTCGCCGACTTCATCGCTGCTGGCTTTAAGTGAACTTCTGCAGATTGCCCCGCTTTCATTTTTAAAAGATCGATAAAAAAGGGGGGCTCCTGTATCATTTCCGCCCCCCCACCTCGCAAGCAAGATAGCGTCCATGATGAGCAAACCCACCGGCTCAACAAGTGGCTGTCTGGATATTCTCACCGTCAAATCAAGTAAGTGTTGCGTTGTTTTCTTCCACCTTCTCGCCCAATATCCCCTCGCCGAGCTTCCTCTTGGGAACGTTGCGGTGGCATCAGGGTTTAAATGACTTAACCGGAGGCCTTTCTGCGGCTGGAGTGTGACAGCAACCTGTTGCAGCGTCCCATCATCACCGGGACTTAATATCAGTCTTTTTTTTTTTTTTTACCGTTTGATTTAATGGTAATTTATCAAAAAGCGGCGAGATTATGTCTGCTGCCGTGTGCAAGGAGAACTTGCCGAGCACACACACACACACACACACACACACACACACACACACACACACACGCGCGCACATACACACACATACAGAGAGAGAGAGAGAGTGCCGGACATAGACTCGCCGGATTGGACAGATCACTATGTGGTCTGAACGATAAATACTTTTCTAATTTCATACAAATTCATGTGGTTTATTTAATTGTCGGCGCGGACGGGCCTTGGATTGACGGTCCGCCTTCACTCCCGTTATTCGGTCCAATGTGATGCCACTTGTTGCCTTTCACGTAAAAGGGGACCGCGAGAGAAGTATAAAATAGCGAGATAATTATTCATTGCAAATTTGTTTTGAACAAGTGCTAATTTTATTATTTCCTTTTTTATTATTATTATCATGTTATCTTACACATGAATAAATCTCAAGTGGGCCTTCTTGTCACGCGCCTGCGTCGGCGAGCTTCTTTTCAATTACAAATAAATAAATAAAAAACTTGGGCCTGGAACCAACATATTGATTCAGTTAAAAAAAAAAAATTCACACAACTTTTTTGTATTTCTTTCCAATTAATTTCCAGATTTGATTTTTAAGCAAAGTCATAAGTCCATTACCAGTTTAAAAATAATATGTATCCTTTAAGTTAACATTCCTTCATCTTCACATAAACGTGCGTCTTTCGATCATTTTTTGGAATCTTCCCTGCATGTCTAATTCATGTCAAAACGATCTAATTTCTTCAGTCTTAACCTCTATTTTAATCTTAGGTTGCCAACAGCAATAAAAAAAATAAAAATAAAATCAAACCTCACGCGTTTACAAAAACAACTAGTGCCATTCTCCTCTTGTTGGGTGGTCAGCAGACATTTCCTGCACACACTAAATTCAATTTCCAGTCCTCCCTCGAGTCCGATTTTTTTGTCTCCTTTTTCTTTTTCTTTCTTTTTCTTTTAGCAGGGTTCTGATGGTGATTACGTTAATAGAATATGCCATATATCTCCAAGCAATTAGTACACACAAAGGGGAAGAATTGGACCCCCACAGCGGGAAGTTAAATACATTTCCCCCTTTCACAACAAAATTGTGTCATTTTATTTAATTGACCCTCGGCATTTGCAGAATTTGATGTTCATTTCGGCTAATCTTGTTAAAATGTTGCAGTGTGTATCGCCCTTAATTTAAGGGCTCCTCGTTTTCTGCATTTGTCTGAGTGAGCGGCTGACCTTTATTCGCCACACGTGATAAACCAGTGGCAATGTCAAACTATTTGTAGTAAAAATAATCAACTTTTTGACTCACTTTAATTCATGAATCAGAGTGGCAGGTGCTTTGGCTGCTTTTCTCAGTTGCTCCTTCAGAACTTTCCTCAGGCCAACTCTCTAAGCGCGTTATTAGTGGAGCAGGCCGTATAACATGGAAAGTTGTCGCTCTCCATTTTATGGCAGTTACACGACAATGGCCAGGAGTTAAATGGACATGGCCTTCTGATTCTACAGAATCTGCCAATTGAAGCCATCCAAGTCTCTCCTGGAGTCATTGTTTTCGCCTGCTCGCTGGTTATTCCCATGCTACCCTTTTTGACGGGTCACTGGCGAATCAACGAGCAGGTGGCAAAACGTCAGCGCGATTACGAAGACGGCTTTTCCCTCCAGAATAATAATAATAATAATAAAAATCAAATAAAAATAAACGGCAGAATCACATGCGTCCACATATGCATATTCAAAAACAACATTTTCAGCCCCAAAGGAAAATAATTATACTTTTTATCCTGCACTGAGTTCGATTTACATACACTTCATTTGAGTTTGCGCGTATTATTCTCATGGTGCAGTGTCACTCCCTAATCCTGGGGCCTATAGACCTGCGGGATAAAGCAGCTGTCGAGTTCCATTATGAAGGGGAGTTGGCAGCTTGTCGAGATCCAGGCAGTCAGACGAGGTTCAATGGGGGAAAATCATTAAGTTAACACTTTCCCCTAATGTCTCCATTGTGCGGGCCCCGGCCCATTGTCTTAGAACGCCGCAGATATGACGCTTCCCACCGGACTTTGTTCTGGAAAATGCGCGCATGTGAATTCCCATGGACCGGTACCGGTGGAGGCCGAGGCGCGCGCGGCGCTGTGCGGTGTCTGCGAGCGCGCTTGAGTAACAAAAAAACAAGTCATTTGCGAGACGGTGTACAGTCTACATCAGTCGATAATGCACACGTTAAAGGAACTAAAATAATAAGAATGTTTTTTTTGTTTGTTTTTAAGTGAGGAGGGTTTTCAACTAGGATTTTTTTTTCTGTAACTTCTTTCAACTTTTTACCCCAATGCAACAATATCGTCGTCATCATCATCATTTTTGCTCAGGCATTTTTGTTCGACGCACGTCACGTGTCGCCTCCTCTAATAATGGAAACTGTGGCCTCGCTCAGGTCGGATTCTGGACATCCCATGCAAGGTGTGCGGCGACCGCAGCTCAGGGAAACACTACGGTGTTTACGCCTGCGACGGCTGCTCGGGATTCTTCAAAAGGAGCATCCGCAGGAACCGAACATACGTCTGTAAATCCGGCTCTCAGGTGAGGCCCCCTTCTAATTTTTATTTATTTATTTGTTTGTTTGTTTTTTCATTTATCTTTTTAATTTGACACACTGCGTTGAACCGGTTAGACATCAGGTTCAACCGGAAATGATAAATTAGTTTTAAATTGGTTTTTATGTTTTTTGGCGCTCGGTATAATTATTTTTTTTTCGGAGCACACACACACACACCAAACATTCGCAGAAAAATTAAAACATTATTTTACACGACTTAAAAATACCACGTAAGTAGCCTTTACGACCAACACACCGTTTTCAAAAAAAACAACAACAAACGTCTGCTTTAAAGAAGCGGGAACAAATTACGTAACTCGCCGTCGACCCTCCCCACCAAATTGACGGTGCGTACGTACTTCTCTCTCTCTCTCTCTCTCTCTCTCTCTCTCTCTCTCTCTCTCTCTCTCCCTCGGTGCGGTGTTGTCGACGCCTTGATGAGCGTAATTTTGTTATGCGCCCACCAGTAAGTGCTGCTCTAAACACCGTGCACATGTAATCCAATCTAATGTGATGACTCGGGGCGGGGATAAAACACTTATCCTACCGAGTGAAGCCTGCTAGGGAGCTGCAGGGGAGTTCGGCTCCGTCGCAACGGTAATAATAGGACCGATCTTTCACCTGGAGCGGCCTCCCACCAAGATAATAAGAGGAAAAACCTCGTCGCCCTAACTGAGAGGAACACAACTGCAGAGCTCGTCTGACCCATCTCTCCCTCTGTCCGTCTGTCTCTCCAGGGTGGTTGTCCGGTCGACAAAACTCACAGAAACCAGTGCCGAGCGTGCCGTTTGAAAAAGTGCCTGGAAGTGAACATGAATAAAGACGGTAAATGGGTTTAATTGAAGCATCACGTGGGGATGCACGCAATGCCCCAACAGGCCATAAAATGTGTTAGTTTTTTCCCCCTTATTTTACGAATTTCATGTGTAGTCGTGTGCAAAAACAAATAAATCCACATATTTTGTGGCTGCAAATATTTGATGTGAAAGAAAAAAACCCCCATCACCAGTTTCTGCAAAACAAATCCAATGTAAAACCAGAGCACCTGTTGAATTGCTGATCAGCACCGACGTTTTCCCGCCGCGCAGCCGTCCAACACGAGAGGGGCCCCCGCACGTCCACCATCCGCAAGCAGGTCGCGCTGTACTTCCGGGGCCACAAAGAGGTCAACGGCTCGTCCACGCACTTCCCAGGATCCTCTCTGCCCGGCCCGCCCTTCTTCACCACCGTCACGCAGCTGGAGCCCCACAACCTGGAGATGAGCGGCGTGGCCACCACGCCGGAGAGGCAGGCCATCGTGGGCCTGGCGCAGCCCACCCCGAAGGTAACCGGGGGCGGGAGGGGCATTCTTTATTGTGCGTCATTAAAGGGGTCTTCTCTATTTTCCATTTTGGTGAGCAACAACAACAACAACAACAAAAAATCCACTGTGCTTCCAAGTCACAATAAACAACTCCCTGAATCGATTCTGATATTGCGGTGGAGGAAATTATAGCCTTAAAAAATGTTATTATAGGATTATTATTTCTTTCCTGCTCGGGGTTAGAAGTTGAAATTCTTGCCTCGACTCAGTGCAACAAATCTGCCCGTTAAGATTTCTCGCTGTAAATCCGCTCACTCAATTTAGCCGGGCGCTTGGAATTTGTTCTCTGTGTTTGTACGGAACCAAACCAATGAAATTATTATTTTTTTTTAACAAAAGTTTTCTTTTTTTGCTTGTCGCTCCAGTACCCTCATGAGGTCAGCGGCACTCCCATGTACCTCTACGAGGTGGCGACGGAGTCCGTGTGCGAGTCTGCAGCGCGTCTCCTCTTCATGAGCATCAAATGGGCCAAAAGTGTTCCCGCCTTCTCCACCCTGCCCCTCTCGGACCAGGTACAGCTGCAGGGACTCAACTCTGTCTATAACGCCATCAGATGTCAAGTTAAACCATTATCTTTAGTGGCTTTTGCACTTGCGGTTGAATTAAAATGCCATGCTTAAGCCACTTTGTTTGACTCTTTGCAGCTGATTCTCCTGGAGGACGCCTGGAGAGAGCTGTTTGTTCTGGGTATCGCCCAGTGGGCCATCCCGGTGGACTCCACCACCCTCCTGGCCGTTTCTGGTGAGCAGCGAGACGGGAGGCCCCACCTCCAGGGTGGACGAGCCCCCTGACGCGTTGAAGTCACGCGACGGCCTGCCTGACACTCCCCTTCTTTTTTCACAGGAATGAACAGCGAAAACACAGAGTCCCAGCGGATGACCAAGATCATGGCCGAGATCCAGGCGCTGCAGGAGGTGGTGACCCGGTTCAGGCAGATGCGCCTGGATGCCACAGAGTTCGCCTGCTTGAAGTGCATCGTGACGTTCAAGGCCGGTCAGTACGAGTCGCCAGAATTCCACTGAATTAATCTGAGCAAATTGTATTTTTTTTTCGTACGTTCTTTTTTCGTACGTTTTTTCATGCACGTTCTTCAACCCTGAACCCTCTCCCATGAAAAGTTTTGTATGATGCAAAACAGTTGCACAAAAAATGAGTTTCGAATAAAGTTTCAAGATCAAACATAAACAAAAAAACATGAAGAAATTACACTTTCCTGAGATTAAACTCAATCAAAGAAATAAAAACAGAACTTCAGGATGAGTCAGGTCCATGTTTCTTATACTTGCTCAGCTTTTGGTAGGTGTGTGCTCAAACATTTGCCCCTTGCAATGTCATGAAGGGTGCTTGATACTTCAACCTGGGTTATGGCAACTGCCCTATACCAAGGGTGTTTGTACCATTTGGCCATCTTGTTTTTGTCCCCTTTAAAACATTGGGGAGATAGGGCTGCCTCAGGACAGCAGTGAAAATACTGAGAGGTCACATTGTATTTGAGCTGACGATCCAAGACCAGTAGACTAAACAGTTTTTATCTGACTGCTGTGATCCAGTAAAATAATATGTGTATTTGTGAAGGAGTGCATATTTGTGTATGGGTGAATGTTTTTTATTGTTGCTTTTATTACTCTGTTTTATTGCTTATTTTTTGTGTCTATTTAGTATGTTCTACTGCACCGATGGTTGGCACTTAGATTTTGTTGTCAACCTTGACAATGATAATAAAGTTTCTATTATATTCAAAGCTTTGGTTTCAGCAGGAAGCTAAAACCAAAGCATTTCTGCTGCAGACAAACGACTAAATACGACCTTTTCTGATGATCGTGACACAGGACCATCAATCTACCAGTCTTTCTTAGAAGAGGAGTGGTTCTAAAATTAGGTTCATTCCTGGTCGTATTTGTCTTTTTCAATCCATCTTTCTCCATGTATTCCTCCACCGCAGTTCCCACGCAGGGCAACACTGAGATCAGGACTTTCCGGAACGCCAGCGCCATCGCGGCCCTCCAGGACGAGGCGCAGCTCACCCTCAACAGCTACATTCACACCAGGTACCGTCGCCCAGTCCGTTTATCCATCTGCCACCAAGCCAACCGCGCCGTCTATTTAGTCCGATTCGTTGCAAAAGTTAATGAGGCTTCAGAGCCTCTCGCCGCAGCTCCCCGTAATTGCGCGCAGGTGCGGGAGACCGACATTAGGTTTTAATTAGTGGCTATTTGAGAGCAGATGCGAAAAAGCCAACGGAAACAGACAGTCTGCGCGCAGAACCACTCACCCAACCCGGGGGAGACGGAGATGTTTGACTCACTCCTCTCGTGTCCTCCAGGTACCCGACCCAGCCGTGCCGCTTCGGCAAGTTGCTCCTGCTGCTGCCGGCGCTCCGCTCGGTGGGCCCGTCCACCATCGAGGAGGTGTTCTTCAAGAAGACCATCGGCAACGTGCCCATCACCAGGCTCCTCTCAGACATGTACAAGTCCAGCGACATATGAGCCTCCAGGCGAAGACTCGAGCGACACAGGCACCAAGAACCCACCCCAGCAGGTCCTCAACAGAACCTTCAACCAGAACAGAAAGTTCAAATCCCTTCTGCAGCTGTCCGTCTCACCTTTCGGGACAATTTGAGACATGCTGAATCAAAGACTGACTCAAGAACCTTCACAACGTAGCCGGTTAACAGTTGCTCTATAGGTTTAAGATTAGCCTGTAACTTTCCAACATAGAGTCGCAGAGTGACACCGAAACAAAAAACAGCTCCATCCTCTGGCGTGGGGGCGACAGACTTGCGTTGAAAAGACACTCGAGAGCTCCCGCCAAGTAACGCCTGACAAAGAAATGTTATATATTAAGATTTTTCTTTTCTTTTTTCCGAGCGTCTGCGAGACCAATGAGCTTGACAACCAATTTAGCCGTTTTATTGCTGTGTTCAATCTCACCTGGAGGAAACCAAATAAAGTTGACCCGCGCCTTATGAGGAAACAGGGGTGTTGGGGAGGGGGTCGTGAACTGCTGTCCCTCCATCCAATGCTGAAACCAAACGCATGGACGAAGGGGTGACGAAGACGAAGCGCAAAGACCCTGCTGCCGAGGACTCAGTGCGGCTCCGCGGCCGCCGTTCAATTTGTGCCCGGCACAGCGTTCACACGTTTAGGTCGACTTTTGAAGTTAGACACTAACACTGGATGAAATAATATTCAGCACTTGGAAATGTTTTTTTTTGTTTGTGTGTGTGTGTGTGAATGTGTGCGTGTGTGTGCGTGGCCCGTGATCTTCTCAATTCTGTTGTAAATATTTGGAGCTATAACTATTTAGAGTTGTTACTGAGAGAATAAAAAAAGGCATCGACCTGATCTGTCTTTAAAATAAATTCAACGTAAAGGTGGCAGTTGCAGTGTGCAGATTTATTTCTTCATTTAGATTGTGGGAAATGAAAAAAATAATAGATCTCAACAGAGATGCAAATTAACAATTAATCGTTAGTTGATTGACCTTATCGATCGATTAACGATTAATCGATAAGCGGCTATTTTTCCTGAGAACCTAAATTTCAAAATGAAAAATGTGTAAGGAACACATTATTTAACCCTTAAATAATGTTGAGGGTCCAATGTGACCTATTTTTACATCAGATAACAGTGAAAACACCCTAAACATCTATCCTCTGACTTTAAGTTGACTTCTGATGGGTCACATTTCAGCTTTTTTTTTTTTTTTTTTTTTTTAAAGTTGTTTAAAAGTAACCTGTTTTAGGTATACTGGTACACATCACACCATTAAAAAAAAAAAAAAAGCCCTGCAGAAAAAAAAATCAATTAATTGCGACTAATTTAATTTAATCGATTAAATTTTTAATCGACAATTAATCGATAATTGATTAATTGTTAACATCCCTAAATCCCAAGAAAATAAGTTTTAAGTTCCAGTCTAAGTTGATTAGCCGGTTGTATTTTGAATGTAAGACAGCCATGGGAGGCACTGCTTTGAAATTCAGGAGTCGGAAAGACAAGGAAATTTAACCTATTATGGAACCTTTGACAGCAGCTTATCTTTTTCTGGACAATCACTTTCAGATATGCTTTTATTTCAAGTGACGATTTAAATATGAACAATACTAAAACATGGACCATATGCTCATACATTGATACGTTTTTGCTTAGGGGCCGTAGCCTATTCAACTCCTAATAAAACAGAAGGCTGTGTAAACAAACTCTGATTTGCCAAATGGCCTAATAGGAACACACATTGTATTAAAGGAGAGAAATGAGGAAAGGGAATAATACAAAAAAGAAACATGAGATACAGTTGGTACATGGAGACATTTCTCTTTTTTTTTATTGGAAAATCTTCAAAATAAACAAAAATGGCACAGCAGTATACAAATCTCAAAATGCATATAGCCAGTAGAAATACTGCACTCCCCCACCCCTGGTTACTTCTTCTGTCTTACTAGAAAATCACTGTGATAACTCGGCAGGCGCTGGTGGACACACACACATATACACACACACACACTCACATACATCCCTCGTTTGGAAACAGGATCATCTTGCTGTCATTTTAAAGTCAAGGCTCATCAAATATATAATATGTGTGAGTTCTAGTGAAGGTGAGCAAAACATGCCAGTACTGGATACATATTTGGAAAAATGCTGTGGGGGGGTCTTTATGAGAGCTCTGCATACATTAAAGACTTACTCAATACTACTATATAAATGAATATATTCAAGACGTAGGTAAATGATAAATATATAACATACGCATATTAGTGGCATCTCTGGAAAAAAAAAAACCCCCGAGAGAAATTACGATAAATTAATTTCGACCACGTGTGCTGAAGAATCGAGACAATCAGGGTCACTTTGAAAAGAGCGAGCGGCATTACTCTCATGGGGGTGTCGGGGGAGGTGCGAGGAGGGGGTGTCTTTGTTGAAATGTTTATTGTCTGAGCGAAACCTGGAACAAGTAAAGAAGAGCTTTGGGTTGTTGAGGTGGGCCTGGGCTGAGCGTGCTCCCCCCATCCCCGGGGGTCTCAGGCTTGTCTGATTTTGGATGGGGTGTAGGCCTTGTCCACATGCTCGTCCTGGAGGAACATGTGCAGGCATCGCTCGTTCTGGGCCAGGGGGTGGCCGGCCACTCTGGAAACACAGGGTGGGAGGGGAGGAGGACAAAGTGGTGAAAAGTGACTCATGGCGACGAGCACGACGGCTAGGAGACAATAGCTGCGTTTCCATTGCAGTTTGTTTTTGTTTTTTTTTGCAAAATAAAAGCGATATCTCTAAAATTTTCGACAAAGTGTGATTGCGTTTTGCAGGCGTTTCCATTGAATGGTGCGAAGCGCACAAGCCGTAATTCTCGTTAAATCTCGTCCCCACCTTGAGGAGGATGGAGGTACAGAACATTTTGCGATAAATCTGCATTTCGATGTTATTTGCTGGCAAGAATGGTTGCCATAACTTTCGGTTTGATTACTTGTAAAAAACATTTTGCGTCCACCTCCGTCCAAACATAACGTGCCATTTTCACTTGAAGTGAACTGGTCACGTGACCCCGTGCATCACGTCCGCTGACGTATAGATGCGGAAAAAACGTTTCCGTGACACTTTTGTGATACGTCTCTATACCGACGCGTCTGAAAAACCACCTCATGAGAGTGTAAAAACCTTTCAGCGATATGTGAAAGCTTTTTCGAAGTTTAAGTCTTTCCATTACCGTTTTTTTTTTATTACGATACTTAGGTTTTGCGCAATTCTAGGGGTAATGGAAACACAGGTAGTGGGAGGGACTGCTGGGTCTCTGGTATCGCACGCGATTTCTTTCTCACTCTTTTAAAGCATCTGTAACAAGCATGGGCAAACTACGGCCCGAGGGCCATATGTGGCCGACTAAACTAAAAGAAATTATATTAATAGTAAGTAGCTGCATTTCATCAATTTTTCTCAGTAGTTTAAGAGTCGTTTCAATAAAGAGCTAAATATCATACGGCTTTCAAGACACGTATTTTGTTGTAACATTTTTGTTCATTATCCAATGATATATTTTTTCCTCCGATGAGCTGGGTCACCAAAACACTCCATCCATCTGCTCCTTTGTGCCATTTTTCAGAGTGCATGTGCAGTTTTCTTTTTTTAATTAAAAAAAAAACCCCTTAAGATTAGTGACAACACATCCAGTCGCAAGTCTGTTCTGCCCTCTGGCACCTTGTTTTTGCCCCCCTTTTTAAACAAGTGGTAGGTTGAGCAAATCGTGCTTTTTATTAAAGCAGGTATCCAAAACTTGGCGTTTCTGCAAAAAGGGTGAAAAGAGGCCAAAATTTGCAGCAGCGCTTGTTTGGATTATGCATCACGCAAAGCGGCCCCACTTGAGATCTGGATGAAAAACCGAGATCCATGATAATACGGTATAATAGGCGACCTTTCAGTAAGGTTCATCCCGTGGCATGACTCAATCACGGCGTGCACCTCGTTGCGAGTTACACAAATCTACATTTGTGACTGCGCCCCCGCCTCGTTAAAGCCACTCTGAAACCGAATTTTGCCGACTGTACCTTCGGACGACCAAAGAAAAAAAAGAAAAGAAAGAAGGAACATGAGCAAACAAGCGAGTGCACCTGTGACCCCAAGACATTCTGTATTTTTTAATTGAATTTCTCAGAGCAATCTCCACGACGACAATGCGTTTTGATCGCAAACATTATTATTATTATTTTTTTGGTCGGGGGCGGGGGCGGGAGGTGCGGGGTGTGGGGGGTTGAACCACCCGGAAAAAGGCATCGGCAAAATGATGCACCAGGGTTACGGCGGGAGAGATCAGGCTCGCCCCTGACGATCAAACCCCCCTAATGGGTTGTAGGACACTTGACATTGAGTACAGGGATGTTCAAGCCTCAAGGCCTCGTTCGCTTTCTCGAGTGGAGATGGAAACGCTTCATTTCCCCCCTCCTTTTTTTTTTCCTGAGTACAAATTATATTTGACTAGCCTGATTAAAAAGTGACAGTTATCTCTTCTCTTCCCTCTCACTTGTTTCGTGGGGACAATTAAGTTTACTGTTTTCCCAAAGATCTCTTCACAATGCCTCCAATCACAGACTCAACAATGCTGGCCACATCGGCGGCTGGTGTCGAGTCGGAATAATGATATGATCAACAGCGCTCTTTCTCTCATAAGAAACAAGGAAGAAGACTCTTAATTACTGACACATTCTTATCCTCTTCTTTGAACAAGAAAAATAAAATAAAAAAAAAATTTATGGACTTTTTTTTTTTTTTGACTATCGTTGGGACTTAATAGTCCCACAGGAAACATTGACACATTTGCACATGAAACAGAGATAATGGCCAAAGACTGCAATCAAAGCAAATAATTACAATTGCACTGGTAGCTTTTATTGTTCGGCAGCTGAGAAACTGAGACGAGCGGGATCAAAAATACACAGGGGTGCACATACCATCCCACAGAAGCAGGCGCTGTAATTTGAGCGGCAATTACCATAAATTACACATCAACAGTACAACAAATGTGGGAAAAAAAATTATGTTAAGGGGGGCTGCACAACTTGAGTCCCTCTTCGCCGTTCCTCGTCTTCCGCGAGCTAATTGCGAGACGGAGAAAACTGGGGAAGTGATGAAGTTGAATCCAATTTATTTCGTGCAGAGTTTCACGGCCGGTGAGAAATGATTAAAAATAAACCCTGCGCACTTTGACTGCACAGAAATGAAAGAAAGATTTGCAAATTGGAGAATTTGGAGAGGTTTCTTCGGTGAAAAAAAAAGCTTACTTGTTTAGAAACTGTTCCAGACCCTTTCTCCGCTCCTCTATGAACTCATCATCAAATATCCCTTCATCGCCTCGGAAGGGGAGCTGCCGGAACAGAGCTTTTCCGGGGAGGGGCGGGACCACCACCTGCAGCGGGGGAGGAAAATAATCAGACAGCAAAATGGATTAGTCGTTCAGTGATACTGGCTTGGCAAGAAAACTCTGGAACTTTGCGTTTTGGTGAATTATTAATCTTGGATTAATCACGGCGGGGGCCTGGAACAGTAGGCTTGAACCTCACCTTACTTTCCCTTTCCAGCTCCCCTCTGAGCCACTCAAAGTCGCTGTAGCGCCTCCGTACTGCCGACTCTTTCAGCTTGAAGATGGGCAGGTTGGTCTGTGGGCACATGCAAAAGAAAGAGTCACGCGATATTTTGGCTGCGTTCAGACTGCAGGGGAATCTGATTCAAATCTGATTCCTTCTGGGATCTGGCTCTGTTTACACTGGGCCACATTATTGACCCATTTGACAGGTTGCCGTCGCAACCACATTGGAGCGGAGGCATCGTCCAACGCGTGTAGACAGTCAAAACCAATTGGTGCGTTTGGAGCTGTTCAGACTGAGACGCATCTGTCCAAATGCCTTTTGAAACTACCTCCCGAAGGTGGTTTCGATCCGTTTTACAAAAATCGGATTTCATGTGATTTGTGACTGTTCAGACTACAAAAGAGTCATCCTGTTTCAATCTGGATGGGCTAAAAATTGGATTCTGGCTGGCAGTCTGAACGTGGCTTTTGATTCACGAAGCGCCGCTACCAGAATGCTCGCATCCCCCGACTCCCTGTTGCCACAGAAAAAGCAGGGTACAGTTTGAAATCAAGGTTTCAAGTTCAACTCTATGGCAAGTGAAAAACTCTGATGTTTAAGCGGCTATGTAGCGTAGGTAAAGCCGTGGGATGAGGGACAAAAAAAAAAAAAGGCGGAGTGAAAGTTTACCGCAGCTGGCATGGCCAAGTGTTATCTACTCCTGTACTCTGAAGAGAAAGAGGAGGGAAGAAAAGACCAGGAAGACAAAGCCTCCTTCAATTTTGCCCCAACTGAAAAGGAAAAATATAAAAATGGCCTCCAGGCAAGGAGTGGGGGAGGGAAAGAAAAAAAAAGAACAAGAAGAAAAAGTTCACTTAATGTTTTGCTCACCAAGGTCTGTCTGTCCGCGTTTCTCCATCGCCCTTTGTGGGCGCGCATGCTCGTGCGAGTGTAATTCTAACTCGCCGCCGACGGGCACTCGAGAGCGAATCCCATATTAAAAAAAAAAAAAAAGGAGACGCGGGGGCGGGGATGTTTCGACATTGACGGCGAACATCGAGCAAACAGCACACTATAGCACAATGCCAAAGCTCTTCACTCGTCTTGACGGCACATGGCCATCCCATGGCAACGTTCAAACAAGGAGGGAGCTGAATGAGCATTTCATTGGCGGGGCCCCATTCACGGAAGGTCAGAATTCACGGCGAGGGAGGGGGGAAAATCACAAGAGCCCAGCAATCGAGCAAGTGGGCGCGGCGAGTGAATGCGGCGGCGGAGGGACTGATCGATGGAGCAAGGCAGCTGCGGCTGTGCTCGGCTGCGGCTGGAGTTAACTAAAGCGGGGGTGGGGGTTGGGGTGGGTTAGGTGGGTGAGTAAAATGCACGCGCAGAAAATAATTAAGGGAGGTGCTTCCGGGTTGCGATGCCAAGAAACCGGAGAAGTCCGGGTTCTTCATCAGGTCGGTGCGGTGCTGGTAGCGGGAGAGAGCTCTCTCTCCGTTTCCGTCCTTCCCCTCTTTATTCCCCCACTCTGTCATAATTAGTCTGATTTTCCGCCCTTGAGACTCCTCCGAGGGTGTTTGAATGGAGGCGGGGGGGCGTTTTCTCCCCTCGACTTTGCCCAAAATTATGGATCGTGCCAAGGATGGGAGGGAGGACGGCAAATTCATTTGGTGAAAGGTCGGCGAGTCTGGGAGTCGAGGAGCGGCGCATCGGTCTTAATCGCACAACATTGCGGGTTGTCAGTCAAGAGAGAATGCAGGCCAAGGACTGATATTAGGCCTCGCAAAACAGTTTTGTCGAAGCCCCGATTGTCTCAAGTTGGGAGAGTGTCCCCAAGGTCGGCCGAGCTCACAGTGTTCACCGTCGAAGATCTCCAGCAAGATTTGAGGTCAAGTTGAAGCAATGGAAGTTGGAAGCAATGGGTACCATTTTTACAGTCTTTGGTATAACCCGGCTGGGGATTGAACCCACAACCTACCAGTCTCAGGGCGGACACTCTACCCCTCTACCACTGAGCTGGTCCACAACAATCCAACAGTTGCAACAGTTCAGTTCTGGCACTAATTTGGGTCAAGTTTTACCCCAGAAAACTAAGACATACCGACTACCAATTGGAGTTTATTTGTTTTACATGCAAATTGGAAGAAGCCATTCGATGATTGAAGCCAAAGAAGAGCTCATATAGGACCGTTGACAGTGAATAAAACACAAACCCCTGGGATTGGAGCCTGGAGTCTTGGCAAATGACGTGTTGAAGATTACAGCAGCAGTAATAAAAGCCTTCCCGAGCTCAGGCCTCTTTTTCACCACGGCTACATCATTTGACCCTTGCAGTCTGAAAACCTCCTTTCCCTGTGCGCTTCCTCCGAGTTCTCCCCCAGGTGAAGTCGTCACTCGGGCCCGGGCTCCTCCCTCTGTGCCCCGGGGTCACAGAAGAAGTGGATTACCGTCGCTTTATCGCGGCGGTGCTCCGGCATAAACTCGCCTCTGTCCCCGCTGCGTCATGTTACCTCACAGCGTGGAGCGCCGCAAAGTTAATCCCCCACCACAACAGATCACAGTTACAGGTAATCTGCCACCGCCGTGACTCTAATCCCATCATGTGCGCGCTGAAAACACTTAACCACGCGCTGGCACACACTGACGTGCCTGAGCTGTGCGTGCGCAGGTGTTAAGTCCAAAGAAAGATTTGGGCCGGTCACAGAGGCCCGAAGATGTAAATATAATAGTCCAAAGAATTTGAGCGTGTTGGTGCGCACAAAAGCCGAGCCCGGACAACAATGACGCTAAAGGTGAGAGCGAAAGGAGAGGAAGTCACCTGGCCTTTCAGTCTTCCTTTGCCTTCTCCCGAACCCTGTGATTAAGAGCTCGGTCTTGCGGGACACGGGGAGGGACAAAAAGGACAGAAGTGAAAAATGAGAGGTCTCACTCTCCCCGCAAAAACACCGACACAGAAGGAGGAGGTGCGTGAGAGTTCCACGAGTCAAAGATCAGGTTTCCCCCCAAAACCGGCCTCTGTTCTCTTCACGGCTGGTTAGAGGTTAGGGCCCGGGGTGTCTCAACTTACTGGCCCCTGCAGTGATTGGGACATGGGACCAAGCCAGTGCGTTGCATTTCCTTTTTAAATGTGCAAAAAGGCCCGCTGACTCTTTTGCTGTTTAAAACGTGAAAACGTCGGCATACGACAATCTGAAGCAAGCTAACGAGGTACCGAGCGAAACAGGAAAACATGCAAAAGTCGACCAAATGCACTGAAATGGGACTGTATATTATTAGAGCAGGTATGGAAAGAGGAAGTGGGTGTATCTTGGCAAAAAAAAAAGAAAAAAAAAAAAAAAAAACGGAGCGAAAAGCTAAATGTACCGTCTTCAAAGTAGACCCTTCCTTGCTTCCCTTTCCATTACGAGCGGGTAAAGCACAATCCACACTCCATAGGAGGAGCATGTGATTCATAATGTCTGAGACACAATGGCGCGGGCTCATTGAAAATGGGCTGAAAAGAGGCAGGACCCTTAAAAACAGCGAGACAGAGTGAGAGGGAGAGGGAGAGGACAAAGATCACGCATCTCCTGAGAGACTAGTTCAAGGCCACCGTGCATTAGCTTTTAGCAGGATGGATTAAGTCAAGTTTGAGAGCGCGCATCCTAAACCTCCCCGTGTCCCCTTTTCCCACCCCTTCTATACACACTTCTTTTTAGACCGGTGCCATGAAAAAAATAAAAAAAATGGCAGCATAATACCATCTCATTGCATCATATTCCAAAATGGGGGAAGAGAAGGCTGGGAACAAAAGAGTCGGGGGCTACAGGTCTTCTGCTCTCGCCTCTCCCGTGTACTCTCACACTCCTCTCGCTCGCTGGCCCTTCGCGATCTGACAGCCTAGCCTCTCTCCGACTCGGCGAGCTGGCAAAAAGCTGCTTTGTTGCCATAGTTTCAACTCCCACTTTTGATACTGTCATTTCAAGTAGGATATGGTAGCCTTGATACAATATGTTCCCCATTTCCATTAAAATAGTTGTCGAAGAGGATGCTGTAGACTTTGGATTACACTTGACTGTGCCTGACAAGCGCCCGCCCCTCCCCCCGCTCCTCTGCCTCCCCACCTGCACACCCGCTCCCCATCTCTCCCCATTTTATTAATGACCAAAAGGCCCCCGCCCCAACTGCCCAAATGGAGAGGAGAAAGAAAGAGAGAAGGGGAAGCTATGGGAGCGGAGAAGAGGAGGGGAGGCGACAGAGCCATAAGAGGCCTTTTATCTCCTCCTATCCATAAACAAAGTGAGATCCCAAAGTTTGTTCCCTGAATGTGCTCGCCAGATGAGATGAGAAACAACTTAAGACAAGGCATTTGATAATGGCCAGCACTGAGCCCTCCCACTCTCTCTCTCTCTCTCACACACACACACACACACACACACACACACACACACACACACACACACACACACACACACACACACACACACACACACACACACACACACACACACACACACACACACACACACACACACACACACACACACACACCAGCTTCAACCCTCCGTTTGCTGGGGCTCAGGATGAACTTCTTGAAACAAGCAACGAGCAAAGAAAGAAAAACCCCCAGAAAATATATTACTGCGATATGACAGATAAAGATAATAGGCTGCACAAGCTCTCAATAGAAAAGACTGAACTTCCCCAGAATACTGCGGGTTTATAAGCCATTACAGAATCTGCACTTAAATCAAATGGATTTGGGCGAGAACAAAAGGCCATTGTTTCAACACGACCCTGGACATTACAAGTCTGCTCAGGCAAAATGAGATATCCGGCTCCTTTCAGCGCTGAGCTTCCACCTCTTTAAAAACCTTACTGAAAGACGGAGATTGATCCCATTGCTTTAAGGCGCACAATGCATTCCTGCTTGTGAACAAGTGACTGTGTAACCCGTCCCGCAGCCACTGCGACCAGCTGACTTCCAAAAATGAAAATAAATCTATTTTCAAGGTTTGCAGACAAGTTTGCAAATAACCACCAACTATCCAAAGTTTGGGAGTCGATATGAAAGGGACCGAGGCCCTGACCTGCCGCTTAACAGCAAACGGTTAATTGCCGTCTACGCCGTGGTGTCGTTGGAACTCCACGGTCCGCTCCCACATATAATGACTGCACACAGCTGGGAGCGATATGGGATAAGTGGGTGACGGGGTGAAGGCGGGTGAGGGGGTGGCTTTCTGCCCTCCCAGGGATGGGGGTAAGGATGGGGAATAAACGCTCCAGCACCCCCTCACCCTGGCCTGTTTCATTCTTCTCTCAATGAGGGGATTAGGGCAGACTCTCTCAGTGCAACCACAAGGGCTCTCTCAATTTTGGATGGATAGCGGAACAGCAGTGAGAACAGGACACACAGGAACGAGAGAGAAACAGAAACCGTATAGCTGGACCAGACAAAAAAAAAAGAAGAAAAAAAAAGAAAGAAATTCTTTAAATATTACGCCAAAGACAGAGACCGGGGGGGGAAAAAGCAAATCAAAAGCTGCGCATTCCGGGACGAGGCACTGTGGCTAACGCTCTTAATGCGCCGGTGATGGAGGAAAATGCCTCCAAAGAAAGCTGAAGAAAGGAGGAGAGAAGCAAAGCAAGGTTGACACCGCATTTGTTGAGAAGTGAGGGATGCGCCACTTATTCTGTGGTCTTATGCAAAGCAGGGTCACACAGGGCTCGGAGGTGCACAATAATGCTGATTACACGCATATGCTAATTATTACACGCTAATCAAGTACAGTAGCCTTATACTCGACACTAATGTCTGAAGACTGCCTCTCGTCCCCCGGCCCAGTTCTTTAAGATAAATGGAAACTATAAACACTAGTGGGCTGCTCACCAATCTAAAAAAAAACAACAAAAAAAACTTCAGGCTGCTAACTACAGGGGTGTCATTCAACTGTAATGACAATTTTGTGAGAGAGAGAGAGCGATGAGGCAATCAAAGGGGCCTGGTGACTCCAAACAATTTCAGCTTCCAAATAAAGGCTTTGCATTAAAACTTAGAGAGCAGCTGAATGGCTCAATCAATGCAAAGCGACATGTTTTGACAAATGTCATAAAATGTAAGACGAGTGAATCATTATGAAAAATAAATAAATGTCTACTCTGAAAGGAATATTACAACTTTCCTTTTCTGCCCAATGGTGGTGACAGAATTAAAAAATCGTTCATATATAGCAGAACTACAGCAACTTTTAACTAATATATAATTAAGTCTTGGTCATTTATTTTATTCAGTTAAGAATAGTTAAAATGTGAGTCCAGGAACTTTTACAAACGTACCAGAGCTTCTGCACTGATATAGTATAGTTGTTTTTTTTTGTAATTCCCGCACATACTGTTTTGTGAAACAAGACAATACCTTGTGCAAATTCCAAAACAAGACCTTGAGACTATTGTTTGCCCCAACCATCTTGGAATCATCTCTTTCACCGCCAAAACTCAAACTGTTCAAAAGTGGCTTAAAATGCTGATTTTGGTAGTTGATTTAAGAGCTCTCTATTGTTCACTGTGTGTGTGTGTGTGTGTGTGCAAAACAGAACACATTTTGCAATATCTGAACTGTCTATCAGCAAGTTTCCTCACAGATTGCTCAATGCCACATTTTGACGTATTTCCTGAACCAAAGTCAATTGTTGATAGGTTTGATTAATTTGATGATCTTAAATGTCTCCAGCATTTTTCCTCGAAAACAAATTTTAAACCAAATCACGTTTTTTGATGATCGAAGAAACTAATTTTTTGTTTCTAAATTTGCACTCATTCTTTTTTAGCTCTAGTAAACCTTGAGTACAGAAAAGGGAAGGAAGTGTGTTGTGGGGGAGACAGCTGGAGAGGAATGGGCGCCTTGTGTATCCTGTCCACAGTTCAAGAGATGCCTATGTGCTGACTGTACTAGTCTTTGGCTCCACGACATCTAAACATTGATTTTTTTTTAATACAAAATCACAACATTGTAGCTCATAATTAAACATAATGATAAAAAAAATAATGATGTACACAGACTGCATTGTTATTATATATGAGATTAAGGTAATAGAGAGGAGACAGTACAAGGCAAGGCTATCATCGTGTTAAGACGTTAGTTGTTACCACTGCTGTTGCTTGAAATTTACGGTTGGAAAATGAGGTGTGGCTATCAGGTTTTTAAACTGATAGGCACTCTTACTATTAACGTTTTAAGATAGAGCACGATTCGCCTCACTAATGATCTCTAATGATCTCTAATGTCACTCTCGTTTTCAATCTTGCAACACAGGCTTGTAATTGAACAGCGGATAAACAGACAGTGGGAGAAAATACATTGAGTAAACATTTACTTAAGGGGCTTTTCGCAAAGTAACAGCAGCCAACGGCTCACCCCTCCTTTACTCATCATCACGTGAAATGTTGTCCGAGAGCTTCATAATTATCATGTATATGGTTTAACTGCTTGACTATAAACGCTGCGTCATCAAATGGCGTTACACGTTAAGAGAGTTTTACTGTCGCATTGCAAAGCAGTGCTAGCTGCTGTGGACGATCTTTACTAGCCAGCTAGCTTGGATGGCTAAATGGTGTTGCCAAAAGCGTCGCCATTTAAAAAAAACGACCAGTCACGCGATAACATAAATACGGATCCTGGTAAACTGTAAGCCCCTGGCAACAGTGACAGAGTTGTCAAGAAGTCAAAACTTTCTTTAGCTACAACGAGCGCGTCACATCTTAAGTTGGGCTAGCTTAAACGCTAACGTCTTTAGCACTTGTTCTTACTGGCTCACCTTCAGTTTGACTTCATACGTTGTAAATCTGCCCCTGCCAACCCCGATGGTTTCAGGGTTGCTTACATCAATCTCTAGAAAATTACTGGGTGGTCCATAAGCGTCATTTAGGTTCTGAGGCTTAGTAAAAAGCCTTCGTGTATCAGCTATGGTGTTATCCATTTCTTTCCTGTCCTTCTGGCAGCAAACGATTGCATCAAGTTGCCACGAACGCAAACATGAACGTTGCTTTTGTGCACTTCAAAATAAAGCAACTGGTAAGTGGTGCGTCTATGTGATTAAACGATCTAGCAAAATGCGCATCTTCGAACATTTTTTGCGTCGTGAAATTGCCTTATACATTTCAACGATTGCTTTAATTCGTCACTCTGTTGTAAGAAACATCATTAAAGGATTTATATTGAAGGAAATTTTAGCGAGTTCCGGTATTGGTTTTGTATTCACGAAGGCTAACTTCAGAAGTGTCTTCCGATCAGCTGAGGTTCAGCTGACACCACTCGCTGACCCTTCTCGGCCACCTGCCGTTCGATTTGTTTACAATCCAACGTCTCCATGACTTGAGTTAACCAAATAGTCATTATTATAACAGAAACAATAATATGAAATTGCATATCTTAGGTGAATGAAAGCGTACACGGATTCATTCACCTAATAAGATATTTAAAGGTTTAACGTTTAAAATCTTTACGCTAAACAAGAGCAGAAACTGTTCCGAAAGGTGAATAAAAACAACAGGACGTTCCATGTTGTCATCCAAACAAATACAAACCGAACTATTTCAAAAAAAAAAAAAAAAAAAAAAAATGTATTCCAATAACAAGCTGATAAGAGAGGCATTAATGCAGTCATTATATTGTTAATACAATATTACTATTGACCAATTTAAGCAATAGTCACGAATTTCTTTTCTTTCTTTTTTTAAACCATAGTTTAAAAAGAAGAAGAAGAAATTCCTGCTTTCCCTCGTCTGTCCCAGGCAATTCCTGTTAACAGTGTCTTAATAAAGTTCTCGCATTTTGAAGCATCATGGCGGCGCACACGGTCCTCGCAGCTGTCAGAAGCTCAGTGAAAACATCCATTTATGACAGCGTGTTGACCTTAAAGAAACCTCGACTTGTTTCAAATGGCGATACTGTGAAAAGTAAGTGTGCAACCGTCATGTTGTCGTCAGTCGTGTTTGCGTTGCGCTTCATTTAACGTGGCAGTAGTAGTCTTTTAGCTTTGCGTGTTTTTGCCGCTGAATATCATTTGACTCCGGCACGTTGCCATGTAAAACTGTTCTGTTCTATTGCGTTTAAGGTTACACTGTTTGGAGGCAATGCTCTTCTTCTGCGTCCTGCCCCAGCGGGTCTCCAGCAGCAAATCCCTGTGCCTCCTCCAGTGACACCGTTGGACACTTCGACCGCCTCGTTCGCAGCGGCATCCTGAGGGAAGACGCTCAGCAGAGGGCTGTCGTTAAGCAGCTGTCTCTGCTCCAGCACAGACTGGGCAACTACTCCAACAGCGTGTACCTACATCAAACACATCGAAAGGATGACGACTCGCGTCTCACGTCAGCTGAACCCAAAGGCGCTGAATCTTCAGCAAAGGTAGCACAGTTATTACATAAGTCAGAAAAATACATTGCTATGTATTTTTCTTTAATTTGTAAAACACAAGACCACACTTATCACAAAGCGGCTACAGAACAAATCCTATCTTTGACTTTGACTGGCCTTCTTTGACCCATTGATTAATAGGACACATCAATTACACAATACAAGCAAGTCAATTCACTTTTAGCCAATCAAGCAGTTTCATAAGACCCCAAGATTGTCCATATTTCATGAAAAATAAACATTTCAATTGTTATTGGTGTTAGCTGCTGAACCTGTTGATCAAATGCAGACATGGTAGTGAGAAATGGGTTACCTGTGTTAACTGGTTCAAGCGGTTATGTTAGCAATGTAGAGAAAACAGAAGTTTCCCTCTGTAAGTGTATTTTTTTTTTGCCTACCACATAAAAAAAATCCACAACTAATGTAATGCTGCAACCAATGTTTTATTCACTTTATGAACACTAGTTCATAAGTCAGTTGTTATAATTTTTAGTGTAATTTTAAGAAGGCTAAATAACTTTAAAAGAGTTTGTCGCTCAAATTTTCAAAACTAGAAATATTTGCGTGCACAATTTTACCGAAACTGAATTTATCACTTATTTGCTGTTATGTTTCTTTCTGTAAAGTGGAAAAATAACAAAACAAAAAACACTGCACGCTTCCATTTTGACATGCGGTGTCATCCAAGTGTGCAGAAAACCTGTCCGTCACATTTGACGTGAAGCAGCAGCGTGAACAACGCGTTCTCAGACAAAATAACTACAGCGGCCTGACATTAACATGACTTCTTTCTCTTCTCATTTTCACTTCTGAAAAAGAGGATCCGCTGAGTGGAGATTCACTTGGTTAACTTTCACTTCTGGGGGAACTCTCCCAAGTGTTTGTAACCGCAGCATTCATTTAGCCAAAACCTTTCATGGTGCGGCATCTGGACTCCCTCTCTGTCTGTTGTAAAGCCCCATTTAAAATCCAACATATGGAGGGAGTCGACAAAAGTCCGCTGCCCTGCACTCCGGTTGTATCACTGATGGTGGCCATGGGGCTCAGGTCAAAGGGAGGGTAGGGGTCTGGGAAGTGCATTGTGCATGTGAGTTTTGGAACAGCCTACTGTAGGGGGCTGTTGTTGTTTTTAGGTCAGGGGAGCTGACTGTCTAGTATTTGCTGGTGGGAGTATTTTTTTTTTTCCTTCCGTCGTTGGTTGGCTGGCACAGACACATAGGGATAGACTGAGATTTTTGGAAGGCAGCAGGGCCGACCTCCCGCTGAGCCCATCCCAGCACCCCGCTCACTCTCTCCGTCCCCACGCGGTAATGAGGGGATCCCTATTGTCTGCGCCATTCTTGTCCTTTTTGCTTTTGATTTGGGCCCTGACAAATACTTTGGTGTCAGGGTATCAACACCACCGCCCCCCTTTCTATCCCTTTGCACCTTACTCCTCCGCCCGCTCCCTCGGCCGGACGACTTACGCAACCATTCTGGCTCGAATCAGGTCACACCACTGTCCTTTCGGTGTCTGCCCTCCGCTGTGAAAGTGCCGCCATTGTCCTCGCCAACTGATCGAGTCTGCGAGGAGTGTACACTTGACTTAATATTGACCCGATGTGGCGTGGTTTTGCGGATGGCCGGCTAACAATGGGGCCATTGTTTGAAGGGGAGCAGCCCTCTTCAAGTCAAACTGGCACCGCCGAGTCCTCCTGTACGCCGTTGGCCTCCGCGCCGCCATTCCGTCAAACTCGCACGCGGTCCCCAGGCTTGTAGGTAAACAAGCGGAAGCTGGCGGGGAGGGGGTTCTGCCCCTCGCGTGAACTTTGCGCTCATGTGCCAGTCTCTGTCCTCCTCCGGCGCAGGTGAGACAATGCCGCAGTGCCCAGCGAGACAGAATCGACTGAGGGGCGGCCTTGTCCTTCTCCACTCCGCCGTGGCGGAATGGCTTCCAGCCACCGCTGACAATCACCCCGCCGTGCCAGAGGGCAGCTTGGGAAGTCAGGGAGAAGTCACACACTGTTATGCCAGGGCAGACAGGAAGGGGCTTGTTGCTCTTCCAGGATTCCGCATTGGTGCGGCACCGCCAGGGATGGTTGGGTTTGGGTTTGGGGGGGAGGGGGGGCAGCGAGGGAGAGGATGGGTAACAAGTTTGTTTTTTCATTTCGTTTTCAATTGGCCATTGTCCGCGTTTACCAGAGTCAAGTGCTCCTTCTGCTGGGCGGACACCGAGTGCAGTGGACACAGAGTACCGGCTCAGTGGGATTGCGGCTAAATTAAATTTAAGAAAGAGAGGGGAAAAAAGAAGAAAGGTTGAGCCCTCCTATTTAGTGCCGAGTTCATTCCGCAGCTATCCGCCGTTGCCCAGCTACAAGGACGGACGATCCCGAGCCACGTTTTTTCAAAAAGCATCTGTCATCCGTCCTCCACCAATTTACTCTAAGTTATCATTACATGCGGCAATTACGCTGATGACAAACTTGTTTACATGGCTCGGCCTCTCTTTAAAGATATTTGGCTTTACCCAGTATTCTCAGCTCAGTCACACAGAGGACTTTTTTTTTTTTTGAAGCAAGGACCTTTTGATGATAGGAGGCAGGCAATACAATGACTTCCAGCAGCACCTCAATGCAACAGTACCGTATCACAATTAGCAGCGCTAAACAGGCTGCACAGACAAGTCCACTCCATCTCGTATGGAGCCTCATCCAGTCCTCTCTGTTTTGTCTGACAAATCCCCCCATTGTTCCTCTGATGATGCTTTTCTTTCGTGGGAACCCTGGCTTGTCTTGTTGATTAGATCCCCTTTGTCTTCCTCCCCTGCAGCGGGGCTAGTCTGGAGAATGTGAAACCTCACACTGTAGCCGTGGCTTAATGCCTCATCATACTTTGTTTATCAAACCGTGATTCAGCCCTATATGGTAATGAATATAACAAAGTTTATTTAGGTCACCGGCCTATAGTTTTGCTTTATTGTGATTTAAATAACAAATTCGGCCATGCATTTATTGCGTATATAAACCACCTCCCCCGCCCCCCTTTTTTTTCCCCTGCACGCCCGATGTTGTTTATGATAAAAGCAGCTGGTAAAAGATTTTGAGCAAGGCAAATAAACTACTGTCATTTCCTCTTTTTGTCTCTCCTTCTACGACATAAAGGAGGAACTCGCCTCGCCGTCACCCCCGCCGCCACCCCCTCCCAGGGGCCTTTATATCTATGGAGATGTTGGTATGATTGATCACTGACTGGATCTCGTATAATGACTGAAACAAGCGTCACTTTAGCATTTCTAAGGTTGCAAACATCAGGATAAAGTGGCCTTGTTCTCTCTCCACGTCAGGCACAGGCAAGACCAGGCTCATGGACATTTTCTACTCCTGCGTGACAGACACCCGTAAAAAGAGAGTCCACTTCAATGGCTTCATGTTGGACGTCCACCAAAGTTAGTATTATTTGCCCCCTCCTGTGTCACGAAAGCATTGAAGGTTGCCTTGCGTGACTCCACAGTGCTTTCTCCCCCCACCTCTGCAACTCGCGTGCCGGATATCCTGTATTTATCCCTGTTTGTCCTGAAGTTCTCTGGCTAATTGCCTGCCATTATGCACACAGGTGAAATTACGCCTTTATTCAGCATTGTCGTAGAGTTCTGGCTTTGCCGGTGCAGGTGTGCCTCAAGATGTGCCTGACGTTTGTGTCCCGCTTAAAGGAATCCACCGGAGGAAACAAAGCCTGCCAAAACGAGGGCTCGGGAAAATGTTCACCTATGATCCCATATCGCCGGTCGCCATGGAGATAAGCAGCGAAACCTGCCTCCTCTGCTTTGACGAGTTTCAGGTGAGTTTTCAAAAAGGCTGCGGTGCGCGCGAGTGCGTTTGTTCCTGAAAGTCGCTCCAACGTTGTCTGCATGCACAGTATTAAACGTGCCTTATTCACTTCAGCCTTTATCTTTGAAAAGGAAGTTACGGACACCAGTACTAAAGGATTCACAATTTTGCGAAAAGGTCTGCGGGTTAGAAATAAAAATAGCTTGAATAAATAAAGTGTTACCAACCAGTCAATGTACTAATCCATGGTGGAGATAAAGGCCACGATGCAATTTTCATGCTCAAAACTATCAAAACCAAGACAACAAGAAATATGTCATCGCTTGTAAAGATTGCGACTGTTGGCACACGCCAATCAGAAATTCATCAAAAGTCATTTTTTTGTCTTTGTTATAAAATTGTTGCAATTTATCACAATTTATGGACACATGGATATAAAGCTTTTTGCGTGTTTTCCACGGTAAAAACACCTCCTGTTGCAGCAGCAAAAAGAAAAGAAAAAAGAAAACAAGCAATGTTTGATAGAGGATTGGAGAAATAAATACTCCAGTAGCACGTATTGTAGCTCCTATTATCTAAACTCATAACATCAGGCACTTTATGAGACTTTATGAGAGGTTTTCTCTTTTGGACGTTCCACCAGTGTTACCATTTTTGTGTTTCACAAAATTTGGGTAAAAAGTATTAAATGTCGCAGCCTTCCTTTTTTTGCAGTGTTCTGTGTCTACAGTTGGTCTGCTTTGACAGGTGGTTCCTGTCCTGGCTGGACAACAGGCAACATGTCCTCACAAAAACAGGGCTGGGGACACCTAGTGGCTTTTTCTGAACATGGCATTTAAAAAAAAAAAACCCAAAACAAAACAAAAAAAAGCAAGTTGCTGGAGTGTTAAAACTTTTACTCTTTCATATGTGTAGTCCTGAACTCTGAGTATAGCATCAGCAAACTCACATTTAACAAAGTTTAATGTGTTTTATTAGCAATACTGCTGAAACTACAGCCGTCTCTCCAGTCAGTTATCGATCGTTCCTCCCAAACCATGGCAACTAAAGTCACGCGTGTTGTTGTTTTTTTTCTCTTGCCAACCTCATGGAAAACACACTCTCATCCATTAGTACCGCAAGGAGGTGTCATTATTTCACCCTTGAGAGTCAAAGAACACAGCGGCTGCCAGGTCTGCGTGCTCTGTGCGAGCTCAGTCATTTTGCTTTTTGTAAAGAACAACAAACACGCGTCCAAGGTAGGTCCGGCCAAACATACGGACGTGTTAGCGGCACAATGCTTCCCCTCTCACTGATACCATTATGGCTAGTACGGCGAGGTCAGAGGTCACGCAAGGTGTTCCCTCTCCCGCTAATCACTACCCCTTTTTCGCATGTGCGAGGATCAAGAGCCGCCCCTTTCATCCCCCACCGCCCACCCCCCCGCACCCGTCTTTCTCATTTTAAACCGCGCTCGCCGTCCTCGGCCTTTCTCATTGATTTGTTTTGTTTCGCCCCGGCGCCGGCGCCGCTGTTTTCACTCAGGTGGGGGGGGCGGCTGGTGAATGGAGGGGAAACAAGAAGACATGTGCACGTTTGTTTGTGATGCATAAACAAGAGGTCGGGTGAGCCGGGCGCGATGACGACGGTGGTGGCGGCGGTGACAGCGTGAGGGGATGAGGCGGGGGTTTGGTGGAGAAGGGGTGGGCCGTACCAATCAGCATCCTCCACCACTCAGCCATGCAAATCAGGCTGTGGGTATCAGTCGCACTCGCCCGCTTCCTTAAGTGAGAGGAGCTAGAAAGCGACTGGCGGCGGGTCGGATGGATCTTGTCCTCTTAAATGCTAATGACATTTCGCCATTCTCTTCATTAGCGCCGTGCCATTATCAGTAATTTGTAACCCACCACCACCGCCGCCGCCCTTCCCTCCCTTCCTTTTGCGAAACCCCCCGCCCCCACCACCGGGCCGGCTACTTAATGAATACTCATCATTGAGAGGGTCCGAGATGCAAAGATGGAGAGAGCGAGAGAGACAGAGGGAGAAGGGAAGAGTGAGAAGAAAACGCTCCAGCGTCATTGTCTCAGGGCCTCGGTCGCGCCCCCCCTCTCTAACCCCCCCCTGTGAAATTGCTCATATGCTGTGTACATGAAGAGGTGTAACATCAAAAGGGCTTTAATTTGGCACCCGTGCGCCTCGCTGCCGTAAACTGGCGGCCGCTCGGGGGGTAATTGGATGCTCATTTAAATATCTGCATTGGCCTGACGGCAATTGCCGCATTATTTTTGTTTTGCGTGCACAAGTGCCCCCCCCCTTCCCTTCCCTCCGGCAATCAATATTGCCCCTCATACTTTGCACAGGGCACATGAATAAACAAATCCAGGTCGCATAAAAGGTCATTTTTAAATGATTCTTTTGAAATGAAAATAAAAATCTGGTGGTCAGAGGAAATGGGGCCTCATTCAGAGGGACATAGAGCCTTGGCTTTTCTGTTGATTCTCATTACACACACACACACACACACACACACACACACACACACACACACGCACACACGCGGGTTAATTTGATGCCCAGCGCCACCTCTCCTTAGCGAAATCAAGGCTTTAGCACAAATGTTAATCAAGTATCGGCAAGGGCAACAGCGCCAATATGCAAAGAAGCAGAAGACCCTCAAGACTGTGAAAGGGGGCATATGCTGTGGGTCTGGCCGTCACAAGTGCCTGTTAGAAACAGTAGAGTAGCTGAGAGGAAGGCGGGAGGGTAGGGCGGGACAAAAGTCTCTCTTCCATTCGCCACGTTGTCGTCAAATATTTGCCGGAAACTTTACGTTTGCTTGAGCAGCGTGGAGCAGAGAAGGGGATATTTAGCAAGAGAGGGCAAATTAAAGGTCCGGTGTGTAAAATCTTTTAAGGAAGTCCGGGATTTAAGGACGCCTGCCTGACTGTTTGTTTTCTATTTAAAATGCTGTCAGGTGGGCGTCCTTGAAAAATGGCGGCGCAAGATGGCAGCTAACTAGAAACAAGTCCCTTGCTCTGTGTATATTCTAATGTATATGAGAAATGTTCTAAGGGTCGGAGAACCAAATTGCTTTATTATACTGCGAGTATACACTTTTATTAATGTATATACGGGCAGTATATTAAGCTTTTACCAATATAAAAGTCATGAATCAAGCCAAATTTTACACACTGGAACCTTCGACGGTCCAATATTTCAGCCATTTTCAGATTTTTCATTTTCTTCCATGACCCTCACTGAAGCCTTGCATGGGTAATCGTCCCCAAAACAACATAACGAGAACAAGAAAACAACATAATTAGCCCTTTGTTTGCTGCCTGCCACAAAACACACTCCACGTCCTACTAAAACCGATGCTTCACTGGAAGTGCTGGAAAAAAACAGGTGGCCACTGAGGTTGCGACGGACACCTGGCCGGATGGCGGGGGGGGGGATCAGTGCCCTTGGTGATGTCACGCAGGGCCAACTCCTGCCACACACTGAAAAGAAGTGAAGGAGGCTGGATAAACTTTTCTCACCTGAAGAATGAAAACTACTTATCAGTGCGCGTTAAAGACGACCGTCATGACTCCACGGCGCACCCCAGCTGCTCAACCGCGTCATTTTTGTTCCGCTTCAACAATACACTCATTCTCATCGCTCTCGTGTCCCGTGTATGCGCGGCCTGGCGCATCAGAGAGTTGCACGCCGGCGATCGAAAGAGCAATGGAGGCGAACGAGACGGAGGCGAAAGACCGGGGGCGGAACAAAAGTGCGAGCAGAAAGGTCGGAGCTCTCGGCGAATGTCGGCGCCGCCATTGACCTTTGTCCATTGTGCGCTGGGAATGGCAGCTGATAACCGTGTTTGCGGCCTGGCGTTCTCGACCAACAAAAGGCCGCCTTGGCGCGGCCTTCCCGGAGGTGGTGGGGGGGGGGCTCCGCCCGCAATCGCGACCCTCGCCCCCCATCGGGGAAGCGCGTCGCTCCGCCGTTGTCTCTTGTTTTTTGTTTTTTTTCCCCCCCGCGTGCATTCAGCGACTCTCACATCTCTGCTGTTGATTAGCTCCCCGCCTTGTTCTCTGCAGGGGAAAAAAAACCCCGCAGTCAGTTCAAGTGGGTTGTGCGTGCGAGTGTGTGTGTGTGTGAGGTCGCGTCACCATGACCACACAGAAAGGTTCTGAATGAGCGCACCTGATTGACGCTAATCAACGTGGAGTGTTGACGGCAGGGTTTGACCTCCGACACCGCACGCACACTCACACACACCTGATTGTGTATCTTGTGTCGCTCTTCTGCCACTGGGCCCCTCAGGTGACCGACGTCGCCGACGCCATGATCCTGAAGCAGCTGTTCGAGACGCTGTTCAAGAGCGGCGTGGTCGTGGTCGCCACCTCCAACAGAGCCCCCGACGGTGAGACGACGAGTCTATTAGCAAAAGATGTATGATTTTATTATTTGTTGTTTGTCTTTGTAAGTAAAGACAAACAATACAAGCATGAGAAGCAGTGAATACAAACATAGTACAAAACATACAAGAACAAGGACACTTCTGCACACATCCATGGACACTTCAACAATGCCCTCTCATGATGAATAAATGCCTGCTTGTGCAATGGACGTACAGCTGAAACACACTGTTTTTGGAAAACTCGCCTTTTGTGACGTCACAAAGGGCGGGCGATCCCTTGCAGATCTCTGTTACTTTTATTAACCATGTGTAGCTGCTCCGCTAGAGTCGATCAAGAAAAAAGTGAAGATGTGAAAATGGGTAAAATATGGGAGCTTTAGGTGAGTTGCACACATATTGTTGGGTATTGCAGCGTTTCTCAACTGGTGGGTCGCGGAGCTGTTCTGATTGGGTCGCAGCTTAGTGGACAGTTTCCTATTTTTTTTATTAAAAGGGATTTTAAATGTATACATTTATCGAGGAAATGTTATTTTTGCAGGACACACAATTCAATTCAAGTAATTCCAATAATTTATTTACTTGGCATGATATGATGTATTTTGTGGATACATGGTTTGTGGAATGTGGTTTCTGAGACTCCACCAGATAAGAACCACTTGTGTATTGTATATGATTTAATAATTCTCTTATGGTACAACTACTGCAGAATTTGAAATTTGTGATTTCATTGTGATCGGAGAGAAAGCATTGCGACCGTGTCCAAAACTCTTCCAAAACTAGTGTAAACTATAAGCTTTCCACCAGCGCCATCATAATCCAACCAGTACCCCGGCGTTCCTTTTAACGCTAGATGGCCACTTTTGAAAGGGGGGACCGGGGGCACTAAGTGTATTATCAAGGAGGGCATTAATGCATTGGGTGCCATCTTATGTCTTTCACTGGAAATGTTATGATATCTCAGGGTCTCAAGTGGCTACAAAGTGGACGGCGGCAGCATGTTCCCCGGTACCACCAAGATGCGGGTCTCTATATTTACTAGCTATTAAGAACAAAGCAGCAAACCATACAAAAGTTGATAGAGAGCCTACTTGGTATTAATGACATGGTTAATGGAAGCCATAAGAGAGAAGTGGACATGAAAGGCATACGTTTTCCATTTTTATTGATGTGGAGATGCTGTAATCAAGGAGCATAGATGTGTTTTTGAGAAGGAGGTTAGGAATAGGACTTTTTTATTCTCCCCCCACCCTTAATTGCAAGAGTGGCGTTGTGTCTTTATGCACTGACGGGAGTTTAATGAGCCTGAGGAGGGTAAGGAGGATAAAAGATGCCTTTTTGAACATGTACACCCACTTATGCATTTCCCATAAATGGATTAAAGATGCACGCCTGCTTTGGTGAACTTGAGTTCCAAATAATGGCCTTTTTTTATTTTTTATTTTTTTAAAGAGCATTTAAAAAGCAATCAGCATTTCCATATCACGCAAAATAGTGCCATAGAAACAAACTACAAACCTGCCTGTTGAATAATTAGATACCTGGACACAAAAAAATGTCCAGCAGGGAGGTCGATTGACGGTTCTGTAGGCGACGCTACCCCTTTGTTGGCTAAATCACTCTCTTTTGCTCATGGTTATAAATTCAACTTACCCACATTTTTTCCTTCAGATTGTCTGTGGTCTCTTCAAGGTCCCCCGTTGTGCAAAAATCCACCTTAGCAACGTAGCCAACAGTAACATGTCTCCGGCTCGGAAGTCAACTCCCCAGAAACAGGAGTCCTTCCTTGATTTGTCTTTGCGTTAAAACACGCCATTCTGTGAACCAGCCCTCTGTGATGTCACAGGGGGCACTACTTCTTTCTTGATACTGCTCCTACATTCTCTGAGGCCGCTTCGAATTACACCTAACAAAGCATCAGCTGTGGCGAGAAGCTAAATCCAACCTTTTTTTGTAAGTACGATATGCAAGTACGAAACCTGCAGTTTCAGGATTTTCGGTGTCGGCCCTCTGAAAACATACAGTTTATTAGCAGCAAAATGCACTAAATGTGTTTGCCAAAATATTGAACTGCTCCTTTAACCTCGGCAGCATCTGTACTCCCCCCACATCCCCACCGACAAAACAGCTCAGCACCGGTCCGGGACAATACAGGAGTTATTAAGCGAGCGCTATTTGTTTGCCAGGTTTCACTATAGCGATAGCCTTAGCCCGCACATCAACAGCGACCACTTGTTTGCAGCTGGACTCGAGCTTAAGGCTGGATGTGTGTCTGCACATGTGTGTGTGTGTGTGTGTGTGTGTGTGTGTGTGTGTGTGTGTGTGTGTGTGTGTGTGCGCGCCCCTGTCTGTTTTATCTGTCTATCAGGGATGCTACTTCAGATGTAATTTGTTCCAGCCGAGCTAATTGAAACCCCCATTCAGGGAGCCGCTGTGGACATTGTCCGCGCTGAAAAGGCGACAGTCCTTTCTCCCGCCGCCATTGTTTGGGAATGTAATGAATTTTATGTTGCTGCTGCCGCTGCCGCTGCCGGTGGAGAAATCCATTTTTCTCTAACCCCCCCCACACCCCGCCGCCCGGTCCCCCGGTCCCTTTGTCGCGCCTCCCCACCCATCCTTCAGTTCATCAATAGCCACTTTATCTGCCAATCTGCGGTGTGGGAATGACATTATTAGGAGGCTAAACAGCAGCTCTAATTCAGGCCCTCCCCTCCTCTTTCAGATCTGTACAAAAACGGACTTCAGAGGGACACCTTCCTACCTTTCATCGGCGCGCTGAAGGTAGAGACAAAGTCATCCTCCTCTCTCTCTCTCTCTCCCTGTCTCTCTCGCTGTGTTAATTTATTCATCTGTTTGTCACAGACGCATTCAGACTTTTACACACGTCCCTTCTGTGTCAGTCTACCCCCTCTACCCCTTTTTTTTTTCCTTCTTCTTTTTTTTTGTGAGTTGCTCCGCCGGGCCGGTTTGATGTTTTCTGTCTCCCGGATGCCTCGCTCGGTGTCACAAAGCTGTCTTTGATCATGGCCAGGGCACAGTGAAAGGACTGGCAGAGAGCGAGCGGGAGAAAGGTAGCGGTGGGGAAAAAATAGAAAGAGGGCCAGCCCGCCCGCGCGCAAGGTTCAGACGGCGTGAATGAGTAACGGGCAGATGAGCTCGGTGACTGACCCGCGCTGCTTGCATTTCAAATGTGGGGTGGGAGGGGGGGGCGCGCGTGCGTGCGCAGCGTCGAGCGTTTGTGGCCATGAAACAAAAATCTGCTTTGCAATTTTAAGCAGGCCGCACCATTATCCCGAGACGATCATTGATGTGTCTGGAGTGACGGCCATCATAAATAATTGCATAAAAAATTGACGGCATGCATTTTGCAACAGAGCACGGCCGCATTCTTGCACCTTTTATTGGCATCCGCGACCCCAAATTGTTGAGAAATACGCTGCGTGAAAAGCGAGTTTTTCACTGTGGTTTCACACAGAGTTCCTGTCTGGTGCCATGTTGTTGCAAAAAGGAGGCCCGGAAAAACTAACTTTATTCGTAATTTGCTTCTCATGTTCTTTGCGGTTTTAATTGTTGTTTAAATATATTAGAAGGCAAGAAAGATCCAGCTCCATTGCCAAAAGGGGCAATGATAAGTTTTTTTATATTCAAAAATTTTGTTTCAGTGTGTTGAAGAAGACTGCTTAGAGTGAATAGACAGCATATTTAATCAATAAAAAAATGCATCCCTAACATATATATAGCTCAAAAAATATTGCGAAATTATTCTTTTTTTGTATGATGGCAGAACAAGTGCCTGTGCAAAGGTGTTAACCTGGATGAGGTCCAGCTGCCCGTTGTGAGATCATAGAGGTCAGTAGCTGCATTTCCATTCCCCTTAGAATTGCGCAAAGCCTAAATATCGCAATAAAAAACTGGTAATGGAAACACCTAAACCTCTCAAATATCGCTAAAAGGTTTTGACGCTCTCATGAGGTGGATTTTCAGATGTATCGATATAGAGGTGTATCGCAAAAGTGTCATGGAAACACTTTTTTCGCATTTACACGTCAGCGGACATGATGTACGTGGCCAGTTCACGTCAAGTGAAAATGGCGTGTTATGTTTGGACCGAGGAGGAGACGGAATGTATTTTACAAGTAATCAAAGTGAAAATTATAACAACCATTCTTGACAGCAAACTAACGTAAACAAACAAAAGCAAACGTAATTCCCCGAGAATTACAGTTTATGCGATTCACACCATACAATGGACACACCTGCGCATCTCAATTGTACTTTGCCGAAATTTTAGTAATATCGTTTTTATTTTGCGAAAAAGCGTGATGGAAACGCAGCTATAGATATCAAGAGAGGCAGATGATTGTCAATATATTGATAGTGAACATTAGAGAAGGTGGCACATGCCCAATATTATTTGATGCAATACTTCTGTATTGCATGTCCTTATTTTAAGCTGATAATGTTTATATTTTAGACTTAGCTCAGATAGCATTCTCAGTAAAACTTCTGTTCCGTATAATTCGTACCATTGTTGTTGTTATTATTATTATCATTATTATTATTATTATAAAAATCTAGCAAAGTCAATATTGCCTGATTGGGGACCCTTTAAGTCATGCAACAGTCAAATAACATAATTATTGTGTGTGAAGGGAATGTAGAACATAGTCAACAGTCAACACACAAACACTAGAGTTTGTCGGGCCACGAAACACTTCCATGGTCACCGGAGCCCCGCCGAGCCTCCGGAGGTACGGCGAGTACCCTGCCGGCACGCACACGGAACACAAGAAGCACAGCAGCCAGGAAGGAGTTCCGAGTCATGGCGGCCGACGGCGACTCCCCTGGCGGCACCCTTTGCCCTTTCTAATCCACCCTCATCGTGGCCCTGAATGCGTGGCTCCCGCTCTCTGCTCTCTTCTCCAACGTCCCCTCTTTCGTTGCCCTCGCTCTTTGTAATGCCATCTGGTTGTTCGGGGGTCAGGGTGTTTTTTTTGTTTTGTTTTGTTTTTCTTCAGTTTGGATCGAGCGGGGGGTGCGCAGGGCGGCACGGCCTCCTGTCTGTGGCGTTAACGCGTGCTCCCGCAGGGTCACTTCGCTAACTAGCTCTCCCTCAATTGAGTGAATTAATGCCACCCCCCACCCCCTGCCGATGCGACTCCCGCTAACACGGCCGTGACGGGTCGTGTTTCTAAAGAAAGTAAGGGAGTGAATAAGGGTTTTCAGTTGGTTAAAAATAAAGGAGTAACCCCCCCGACTCCGACCTACCCTCCCCTATCACCTGAGTGGGAGTGTTAGGGGTTAATCCACTGCCTCTGTCCGTTTGGGTTGACGTCTTTATTTAACTATTGACTTCTGATTAGTTGGGACCCCTTTTTCCTCGGAAACACCCTCCCCCAAGGCCTTTCTCCGCAAGATCTCCTAGGGCTCTCATTCTGTGGCTGTGTTCACACCTGGACCAACAGGGGCAACATGAGGGCACATTTCCACATTGGTTTGTTTTAAACACGCTACTCACAAAATGTTTGGGATATTTGACTTTCAGGTGTAATTGTTGAGAAGTGTAGAAAGTTATGCTGTGGTGCTGTGTCATGAAGGTAGGGTATTTAAGTAGGATCATGGAGTGGTCATTGCGTCATCTCATACAATGTGTTGAAACAAAATCACTCGCAACAAATGTCAACGTAACTGGTCATGTGAACTTTTTGTCAGGCGTCTTCTTAGGGCCTGTTTATACCGAGACGGGTTCTTTTGAAAATGCACATTTACGAAAATGCGCTAGAAAAAAAACCTGTCTACACAAAGTCAGTAATCAAAAAATTTTACATTGATATGCTGGATATGCCGCATCGAAAGTTCAGAGAAGGTCAAACGAAGTTAGCCTGTAAAGCTTACACTGCATTTTAGGTGCATTCTGAAATTTCATCCCAAAGCCAAATATCCCCAACTTTTCCTGAGTGGTGTATATGAACCACAAAAAACAGGCTTCCTCAAACACCTTGAAGAAATTGCTGCAGCTCGAGTGCTTTAAAAACCCAAACCCTAACATAACCTTCTGCAACCCGGACAAGAAGCCTCTGGAAGATCTGCCTGGGCAAGGTTGTTTGTCTGACGGGAAGCTCCTCACGACTGACGCATTTCACCTTTTTAATGGGTGCACTCATGGTATACGGTAAGAGTGCGACAAAAAAGGACATCTCGGTCAAGGTGTGTTTACAATAACGCAAACGCAGAACAAATGAGGTGAGATAGGCAAGACGGCAAACTCATCATGGAACGTCCCAAAAAGCTAAAATATCGTTTTAGTGGCATGATTTTTTTTTAAAATTGATATACTTTACTCTTTACGCTGATACACGTATGGAATAGGGATGGGAAGATTAACCGATACGTATCGATACACGGACACGCACGGGCACGATGCGAGTGCATCGGTAGAGCAGCTGTGAATCGATGCAATTTTGGGATTAAATCTGATGAATCGGTTTTTACGTCTGTCTCAGACCGATACAGCACTGCACAGCGCAGTGCTGTAACTTACAGCAAAGCGCGGTTAAAAAAAATAAAATAAATAAAAATAGGCCGATAGCTGCGCGAGCCGGCCGCGAAGGTACGTGCCGCTTCAAGTCTGGCGTGAACGACACCATCGTTCCGCGGCTATTCGTGCAACGATTCTACAGCCAAAAGTGCCCAACAACAAAGAACACTGGCCACCGCCGGACTCCTGAATTCTGGCGCAGCGGAAGGGGTGCTGTGCTGGAAGTTACAGCACTGCGCTGTGCACAGCGCAGTTTGCTTCACCCCAATCATGTGGATCAACTGATATTCCTAAAGAAAAACTTTAGAGTGGAACATGTCGGTTGAATATTACAGTATGGGCTGACAGTGACACACCAATGAGTAGTTGCATTGTGCACTAATTTTGATTGAGTTCAAGGAACCATGACATTATTTTTTTGAGTATTTGAATCTTTTTCTGTCTTGAATTTCTCATCACAGCCAAGCTATTTCACTGTCGTGACTGTTTTATTATGACAGTTAGGCTGGTGTCTGTTTACAGCCACAGCAAGAAGAGTTTACATTTATTTCCATTTGTAAGCAATCAGGAAAGGTTAATTTATTTTTCATAAAGTATATTGCACTTGCCTTGTTATTGTTAATTATGAACCAGTTGTTCACAAAAGACCTGTAAATTTAAATTGTAAAATACAGAATGTTTGTATTTTGGTGAATAAATAATCAAACTCATTGAATTGCATAGCATCATTCCTTTGCATCAGAGTCTCAAATCAAATCGCATTATACGCAAATATACGAATCGTATCGTATCGTAAATATACGAATCGTATCGTATCTTTAATGTATCGAATCGTTGGTAGTGTATCGAGATACGTATCGTATCGGCCACAGACCAGAGATGCACAACCCTAGTATGGACGGAACTGAATGCCACTTGGCTTGATTACCACTTTTTTTTTTTCCTTTTAGCGTTTGCGCTGTCATATCTCGGCCTTTTCAGCATCCTTGCCGGCTCCATCAGGCAATCTTGTGTTGTTTGTTCGCTCTTCGGTTCTTCTTTGTAGCCACAGCAAATCCTGGAGTTCCGCAAAATACCTGGGTTTCAGGGCTCTTCTTCTTCTTCTTCTTCTTCTTCTTCTTCTTCTTCTTTTTTTTTAATGGATGCCGCCAGCATTGTAGCACTTTTTTTCCGCTCTCGCGAACTGTCCTCCCTCTCCACTCCTCTTTCATCGGCCGTCCTCTCTCCCTGCCCCTCTATCCCCCGGCCCTTTATTCTGTTACTCTCCTGTTCTGCTCTCTGGCTCTGCTCACCCAAGGTCAGCTCCCGTATGTTTTGGAAGCAGAATAGTGACTTTCTTTGTCCAACCTCCCTTGTTTTGATTGCAGTTGTGCGCAAAATGCCACACAAGGGGAAAAAAAGGGGGACGGACACGTAACGGCGGCCATGAGGCTTCTTTGATGTTACTTCGGTTTTTCGAACCGCTTGTAACCCTTTTGTTTAACCTCCCGCCTCGCGCCAAGTGCTTCTTTTTTTAATTGTTGTTTATTAATAAGCGTTTATTAATAGCTGTTCAACCCGCGATTGGAAAAGGAAGGTGGAATATGGCACTGAAAAGGGGACAATATGGAGGCAGGCGGCTGAGGAATGAGTGGGACGAGGCCCTCCAGCGGGGGACCTTGGTGAGAAGGACTGCCTATGAAGAGACGGCAGGCTGCCAGCTTGATGACTGCTCTTGTCTTCCCCGCGAGCTTTTAATGGCAAGGCAGCGCCACTCGCTGTATGGCTCGAGGGCATGCCTCACTCCTCTCTTATCAGCTTCTCCGTATTTCAGCCATTGACGGAGGACAAATCAATCTGTCTCCTTTTGAAAAGCGGCAGAGTTGAATACTGGCTCTGTGTTTATCGCCTGAGTTTTTATTTTATTATTATTTTTTTTTAATTGATGCTTTCACCTTGGCCCGCCCCACTGAAGTTTTTCAACGATTTATCCACGGCGCGTCCCCTGGTAGGGTTTAGTTCTCATCTCATATCTCATAGTGCTCATTCTCATGGTCTATCCCGGCTGTGATTGGTCGAAGGTGGGGGTACACCCTCGACAAGTTGCCAGGTTATCGCAGGGCCCAGTAGCCAATGGGTCGTACCCGCAACCTGACCAGCTCAGTGGTATAGTGCTAGAGTATTCGCCCTAAGACTGGTAGGTTGTGGGTTCGATCCCTGGCCGGGTCATACCAAAGACCGTACAAACGGTACCCATTGCCTCCGTGCTTGGCAGACAGTATTCGGGGTTGGATTTTGGGGGTTTGATCACCCAATGATTCCTCGGCCGGGCACCGCTGCTGCCCACCTCTCCCTCAGGGGATGATGGGTGGACAAATTTTGCATCCTTGGGGATGTGACAATCACTGGGACTTTAACCTTCCTGCTGCGAGGGGACAGCGCAAACCAACCTGATGCGCTCTGCTGTGCCGACTCCACTTGCTCCCCGACTTGAGCTGCCTCCCGGTGGCCAGGTGCAAGTGGCGCAGGGCCCCTAAGTCACAGACTCGGAGCGGGTTTTTGGGGGCGGGGGCAGTGGGAGAGAGAGAGTGTGAGAGAGAGTGGGGGGTCCCGGATCACGGAAGGTGGGGCCCGCGGCTCAAAAGATGTTTCCCCAAGAGGAGCAGCCGAGGCAGGGGGAGGTTGTGAGAACGACCTCTCGGAACAAACCATCGTTGGCCCAAGGCGGTCACACTTTAGGGGAATAGATCATTAGGTGTAATTAGGGTGTTCACATTGTCACGTACCTCCCCCCCACAACCCCCCCACGGCACACCCCCTACAAACCCCCGCTGCACCCCCCCCCCCAAATGTCCGAGAATGAATAAAATCACCAGCTACACCCCCCCACACTCACACTCCTACACACACACACACACACACATGGCTCCCCAGTTAGTGAAAACACTTTGATGTCAGGAGAGTCGTCCAGAACTTGCCAGCATAAAAGCAGTGTTTTAAGCTTTCTCTCTTTTCTCCCGCATCTCTCCCTCTCTCTCTCTCTCTCTCTCTCTCTCTCTCTCTCTCTCTCTCTCTCTCTCTCTCTCTCTCTCTCGACCCCTCTGTCCCCACCTCCCTCTTTTCTTCTCCTGCGCCACACAAGGCTGTAAGACACACACGGCTGAATGAACGACAACCTTTCCCCCTCTCCACCACCACCTCTCTAGTAGCACCCTCTCTCTCTCTCTCTCTCTCTCTCTCTCTCTCTCTCTCCCCCCCCCCTTCATCTCTTTTTCAGCCTTCCCACCCCGCGTTTCTTTGAGGCCCGGTCAATTCTCCGGGCCAAACAAAAAAAAAAAAAAAAAAAAAAAAAGCAGCAGCCGCAGCAGCATCAAATGTTTTCTGCTGCCGGGTAATGAGGGAGTGGACCTCATCAGGGCCCAATAGTCAGCTATCCTTGGCTTTTGTTGCAGCTCAATGGCGCCGCGCTCTTTGAAAAACTCAAAAGCAACTTTTTGAGGAGTGAAGGATAGAGAAAGATACGGTGCGGGGAGAGCGGGCCACGGCGAGGGGAGCGGGGCAGCAAGTGAAAAAAAAAGGATAAAATAAAGAAGCCACTCTGTTTTTATGCTAAACGGCTGTCCAGAGAGAGCAGTGGACAGCTCGGACAATGACATGATTGGGGCTACATGTGTTTGGATGACTTTCTTCCAAAGAGACCCTGATTCTCATGTCTGTCATCCCTCCCGCACCCACCCCCATCCACCCTCCTCCGCCTTCCCCGCCTCCACGCTCCCCCTCCCTTATGTCTGTGAGGTCGTGAATGCGTCTGTGCGAGCGGAGGAACTCTTAATTTGCAGCGACGCTGCCTCCACACTGCTTTTCCCCGGGGGTCAGCAGCACAAGGTTTTTTGAGAATGCTAATGCAGCGGTGCAGGGACGATATAAAACTATTGTTGCAGCTGAAGTTAATGTTTCTTAGTGGGAGTCTGTTTGGTGTGCTGAAACTGCTTCCCCCCAAGGGACAAAAACACAGGGACACTCTAAAGCCCCTTTCCCACTGGCCAAAAAACGTAATGTAGTCCCACTACGAATTGGAAAAGATTTACCCCAAAAGTTTCCTCTTCATGTTTCCAGTTTGTCAAACCAAAAAGTTTAGCATCACAACACAGTCCTTGTAAAATATGACGTAGTTACCAGCAAAAGCCTGTTTCTTTAGGTGACAAGCTAAAACAAAAATCCTTTTATTTATTTCATTTACATTGGCTTGAGAAATGTTTTTTACTAAACTTTACTCTCATTAATGTTTGCCTAAAAGCCTCAGAAACACACACACACACGCACACAAAGAAACATTATCTTGAAATGCACAAGCACTTCTTCAATACTCACTGAATCCAATGGAGGATGTTTCACTCTTAATGGGGTTCACATATCACACGCCGGCCATTATTTCAGTATCATATCAGAGTGACATTAAATACCAGTACTATACATGTAGTCACAAGAAGGATCCATATCGTGTCAGCCATGCACTGGTAACCTCTATATTTTACTTCAATGTGAATCTGTTGCACAAACCAAAAGTCCACGTACAAATAAAACATTTTTCGAGTGATAGCTGTGCCTAGTTTACCGCCTAGCATTCAGCGGCAGTTTTTTTTGTTGTTGCATTGTTACAGCTTTTCTTATATACATAGGCACTGCGCATCTTATTTGTCATCATAGGTTATTCATTATAAAACATACCATATAATATATCCCAACCTACATATCTTTTAAATATTTTAAAAATGTATCTTAAAGCTAAATTTGATCACAAAAAAAAAAAGTATATTAAAACTAAGATTGTGTTCGATATAAAACTGTGCGCCGCAAAGGAACACTGGTGCAGGAGAAGCGCGGCGGTGGACAGGGGGCCGCTGTGTGTAGGCGGGTAAAAATCTTGGAGGAGTGAGAACTTGACAATCCTCTCAAGATGGATAATCAAGTAATGACCCGCAGGGCCTCAGCCTCATCTGATTATAAATAACCAATGGAATCATCACCGCTGATTGTGTTTCCATTCCGCCGTCTTTGTACCTCGCTTCTCCCCGCGAGAGACGCGTCAGCCGTCTTCGGCAGCGGGTTCGAGGCGGTTCACAATATGGGAGGGAGTCCAAGACGGCAGGAGAAAAGACAAACGGGGCTTCTAATGATGCGGCGGCGATGGTGACAAGTTTTCTTCTTCCTCTTCTTCTTCTTCTTCTTCTTCTTCTTCTTCTTCTTCTTCTTCTTCCTCTGCCTCTTTATTTAGTGGGGGTCTGGAGGGGCTATTTACCCGCTGGCGGGGTCACTGTAGGTTGATGAAATGACACCTCCCTTTTGTGTGTGGGGGAGGGCGAGCTTGTCAGGTTGTTATTAAGCCTGATTCAGCCAATTGGCTCAGAGCGGGAACCCCATTTGTGTGAGCGGACATGGAGATAAAAAGTTGACAGCGGAGAAGAATGGAGTATTTCCATCCCCTTGCTTTGTGATGATTGCTAATTATCCTGCAGCTCGAGGGGGCCAGTGGCAGAAATTCACTGATTTCATAATTTAGCCGGCGCCGCCGTCGAACACTCAGTCAGCCATGGCGGCGGCGTGGACGGCATGATATGCAATTCCTTTCTTTTCTTTGATAGAATGGCGGAGATGATGATTATAATTGGTGGCGTACTCCCTGACATGAATCCTGTTGACGTTTTACACCACGTGGAAAAGTTTGAACTCCACTTCGAAAGTTCAGCGCTGCTTTAAAGCACATGAATAGCTCCGGGAACAATAGACCTGCTCAGTTAACCAGGAGGAAGCGAAACAAAGTCCAAGTCGCGTCAGGGCACAGGCAGACATTCTCATTCTCTATCTTGATATCTCAATACTTGTAGCATTGCATAGAAAGAATTACAAGCAATGTCTTGCATGAAAGGCACAGGGCCACGAAGACTGACCAACATCACTGATAATAAATGAGTTTTGTGCTTCATTCATTTGATTTAATATAAATTGTTTGAAGTGCTGGATTTCCAAGCTTATTTCGAGTTCATTTACCAAAAGGAAGAAGGACGGTAGCTTCAATTACAGAAATCTTTTTTCTAACTGCAAGCTGTGTCTTACAGTTGGGTTTTTGCAATGAGGATTTATAACATAGCACAAGACGACAATAAAATGTTCGTAACTTTCGCATTACTCACGACTAATGTTATTGATTTTGTAAACCATGTCTCATCATTGTTTAACCACATGGGCGGCCAGAGTCAAAGTTTCTGCACTTCAGCATCTCAATGTTACAATTACTCATCGTCCAAAATAATCTATAAATACATTGCTTCCTAAATATCGCCTAATAGTATAGTCGCCTAATTCATATTTTAATGTTTTCGGAAAACAAGAAAAAACACATTTTTTAGCAAGCACATTGGTATTTTTTATTAGATATCACAATTTGGCCAAAAATGACTTTGGCAATTATGCTATTAGGCTAGCAATATGCTTCATAAAGAGCTGGCAATGGCAAAGATCCTCACATCTGTAGGTTCTAGCAGGACGACCCATTTTGTCCAGCGGGGGTGCTAGAATCAAACAATAGCAGTAAAGTGGCACATTAACAACTATCAAGGGACACTGTTTCTGTGTGCATTACAGCTAAAGTCAAGTTGACGTACACTGTCATCAGGTGTGTTATTCTTATTTTAGTTCCTTTTAGTGAGGAAACGCAGCATCTATCATTGGAGCTAATAACCCTTCCTTTAAATGTATGTGTTAAAATGAAGACTACAAGATGTGGGAGTAATATAGCTGCTACAATACATAAGCCACACAGAACAGTGTTCTCTGAAATAGAAACGTAAACTCCTTTTACTAGCCTAGAAAGTGGATAATCGGAAGAAGAAGAAAAAGACTAATATTCTCCACCATCTCTCTGTGTGTTTGGCAGGAGAACTGTGGCACAGTCTGCCTCGACTCTGGAGTGGACTACCGGAGACTGGCTAGAGCTGCGGAGGGGAGGCTGTACTTCCTGTAAGAACACACAGAAACACTCTGAGCCTGGCGCGCCACTCACTGTCTAACTCATCCCCGAGGCTGTCGAGGGGTTCAATAGAGGGTTCAGCTTCATTAAAACACCAGGATGTTGTTAAACTGATGTTTTCAGGAGGCACGGGAGAAGGCAAACAGATGGATAAATGGAGAGGATCTGAATTAGAGAATGAATAATGACTCGCGTTACCTTGAGAGAGCCGCGACAAAGAGCGGGGGATTGAATACATAGGAGGAAAATGGCAGAGCTTTAAAAGCTACTTTTCTGTTTACCTGATTACAGACGCGCTGCTGGCGAGCGCACGCGTGGATAAATATAGTATGAATGACACCGCCGATGCTCATCGCCGCGTTGGGGCTTTCAAGTGCTTTCGCCCATTCACCGTATGTAAATGGAGCGCCTCGCACCCCTTTTTACCTGGAGTTAAAACACAAGCACACATGCGGACACAAAGGCGCACACTTCACCGTCTGATTGTGATGCGCATTCACTGGCGAATGCTTGTGTTTTGAGCCTAACATCCTGTTTGCTACCGCCGGAGTGAAAAGCTAAGTGTCGCGCACGCACACTCACGCTCACGCTTCTCTGCTGTGCCCACCTCACTGCCACCGTTTGATGTGACCACTTCACTGTTATTAATTTCATATCCCATTTCGCCGTCTCTGTGTCATTGACCTGTGTGTGTGTGTGTTTGTGTGTGTGTGGCTCAGTACGGGGGAGCCTGGTGTGGAGGCCCTCTTGGATGTCCTCTTTGAGGAGCTGGCATTAAGACAAAAGAGCGGTAAGTTTGACTGTGTGTGTGTGATCTGTTGGTGTAGAATGTAATAGAAATGCATTTTTTAGTAGGGCTGTCAAACAATTCATTGTTTTAATCGCGATTAATCGCAGAATCTTCGGCGTTAACTGCGATTAGTCGCGGTTTGAATTGCATGTGTAAAATTCTGTTATTTTGCATTTCAAGGCAGTTTTAACCCCACAATGTAAAGTATTTCTTACCAGATATCGGCCAGAGGGGCCGAATACGAGCTAGTAAAAGGGACTAAAAGGCTCACGACCGGTTCACACCGGACGCGGAAGTCGCGCGAAAATTGCGCGTGAGCCGCAGCCCTCCTGTTCACGCTGAACACACATTTCTCTGCGATGGTCGACTAGCATTTCTGCTCGGCTGTTGTTTACTCCCATTCAGGGCTATTTTTTTCATCAAGATCAATTTAACATCGTCCATCTTGACTTGACAACAACTCCGCTCGCTCTTTCCCTGTTTGTCTGTGTGTTTAGACACCCCCTGCCTGCCCCCCCACACACACACACACACACACATGGAGCCAGCCTATTCTGTTGCTCTCTTTTGTGTGCGTGTGTGTTTGTTTGTTTTCATCTCTCTCGCACTCTGTTTAGATACTGACAAATATAACATACATGATCTCTTTTGTCAGTCGCGCTATTTTATTTTGAAAGTTGCTTTTAGCTTGACAGGCGCTTCTGCTTCCAGTGTGAACCTGGCCTCACGTTTGAAATGTGATTAAAAAAAAAAAAAAAACAGGCGTCATGGATTGTATTTAACCAATCGCAATTAACACGTTAATGCTGACAGCGCTAGTTTTTAGAGAATGTCTCTCTTACAGAATGTCACAGAATAAATAGCTGGTACTTTTTTTTGCTTTCTGCTGTGGTTACAACACCATGAAGGATGTAATAAATATGATTTTTCCTCTATTGTTGGGTGTTCGTCTAGCCACAGGCCCTCGGACGCTCACAGTGCTGGGCAGAGACCTAACGCTGCAGAAGACATGCGGCTCCATTGCAGACTGCACTTTTGACGAGCTCTGTGGCGTGGTGAGCATTTGCTTCCCATACATTATACTGTCAGACAACCTGACTGACATGTTTCCTCAGTGGCTTCTCCTCTGTAATGCTGATACAACAGTTTAATTTTTGCGCCAGCAAATTTTTGCGCTCGTCAGGGAAACCTTGCTGAAATTGCCGCCTTTCAATTCTCTTTCTCACCTCCACCTCACTCTTTTCTTTTCTCTGCTCAATGTCAGAGAGCAAGCTTATTTATGACATTTTGAATAGCCGTGCCTCCTAAAAGGCAGTTTAATACATTCATTTTGAGGTCTGAAGCCTAATTCACACGCGCTTGGAGCTCCAAGGATTTGTCCTGCAGGTGCAAGCTGGAGCTTTTAATTAGTTCCAAAAATGGGAAATGAAATGATATCGCTCAGCGACCGAAACGCGCTGCTGCTGATGAGAGACGGCTGTAGTGGAATTTTGTCCTCTGCGTGTTCACGTCCGCCGGGCATTGTTCCAGCCTCTGGGGGCCTGCGACTACCTGGAGATGGCGCGGATCTTTGACACCGTATTTATTCGCAACGTGCCCATGTTGACGCTGACGCTGAAGGACCAAGCCAGGCGCTTCACCACTCTCATAGACAACTTCTATGACCAAAAGGTATGTACGTGCATTTAGTTTTTACTGCTGAATAAAAAGTCTTAAAACAATCTTAAAGGTGCAAAGCTCAATAAGGCAGTGTGGCTGAGACATCCTCAACCTCATTATTAAGTACTGAGAGTTAGTTATTACATGATTATAGCCCCTATTATATTGTATTTGGATTTTTATTGCAGACGAGTTGGCTGTTGGTGACAGCACGTGTTATATCAGAATATTTTTCCCGATAAATATTTCAATTAAATCCAACCAGTTTAAAATGCTTTGACATCTTTGCGTTCCTGTCACCTCCTAAATTCTGAGTCAGTGGAAACAGAAGTTTATTAAAGTCAAATCTGTGAATTATTACTGTATGTTTTGTATTTCTTGAATTCAAAATACCTGGGAAACTTCTTGTTGAAGTCCTCAGTCAGGAATTATGCAACAAGCAAATGTCTATTAAAAATACTTTTTTTTTTACGTTCAAGCCTATTAATTTTTTTCTCCCAGGTGAGAGTGGTGCTTCTGGCTGCCGCTCCTGTCGACCGGCTGTTTGTGCACAGCGGAGGGGAAGGGGAGAGGGACCGACAACTGCTGGATGATCTCGGCCTCAGCGGGGTAAAATGTGCACGAGCTGCAACACTGCATGACAAGCTAAATATACTGGGAACCCTTCAAAATAAAACCCCACACATTTAGTGTCTAGTTAAATATTGCATATTTAAAATGCATATATGTTTTAGGGACGTTAACAATTAATCGATTATCGATTAATTGTCGATTAAGAATTTAATTGATTAAATTAAATTAAATTAGTCGCAGTCAATTGAACATTTTTAACACGGGTAGTTCACATCATTATAACAGTGTCGTGGCAGGAAAGAGCAATTCGCCTCTAGATACTGTGATGGTCATAATATACCGAGAACAAGTTACTTTAAACAACTTTTTTTTTAAAAAGAAAAAGAAAGAAAAAGTTGAAATGTGACCCATTAGAAGTCAACTGAAAGTCAGAGGATAAATGTTTAGGGTGTTCTTACTGTTCTCTAATGTAAAAATGGGTCACATTGGACCGTCAACATTATGTATGGGTGAAATAATGTGTTCCCTACACATTTTTCACTGTGAAATTTAGGTTCTCAGGAAAAATTGCCGCTTATCAATTAATCGTTAATCGAATAATCAGGTCAATCAACTACTGATTAATGAATTAATCGATAATTTGCATCCCTACATATACATATACATATGTATATATATATATGTATATATATATGTATATATGAACGTGTGTGTGGGTGTGTATATGTATATACATCCATATACACATATACGCACTTGTGTCATCACAAGGTGGCTTAGTACTGCAGCATTGAGCAGTAATCAGTCAGTACTTTTCCTTTTTTTGTTGTCAACCTCCTTAACCTGCTTTTACATCCTTTTCTGCAGGAGGCGGCCGAGCGCCTGACTTTGTTCACGGCCGAGGAGGAGATCTTTGCCTTCCAGCGGACCGCCTCCAGGATTATGGAGATGCAAACGGAGAAATACTGGAGAGAAGGCGACCGCAGTCGCAGCAAGAAGCACACATGAGTGGCTGACGCGGTGGCTGAGCCACAATCATCTACCTCTAAACACAAACATCAAATGCAGGGAACAACAAACCGAAATGTACCTGCTCGTCTTCGACAATAAGAAGTGTTACTTTAATGAAGTGTTTTCAATAAAGACCTGTTCTTCACCTCGATTATGCATCAATGCAAGCTAACTACTTGTTCTGTCTTGGGGCCCTGACCCTCCCTCCATCATGTTCTGCAACTTGTTTTTGCAGTTTTCCTCTATGAGGTGTGTGCTCTCCCCCTTGTGGCCATTGTCTTAAAAAACCAAGACTGGGGCCACAAAGCGACCAGAAAGGGGGCGGGGGGGCTCACTAGTGGTACTCTGCTGCCCTCTTGTGTGTACATTTAGATTAGATTAGATGTGGGTTTAAACTGTCCAGACCAGATTGTGTCATGACAAAATAAGGCTGCTGTGTTATTAAACTTGACAATGCAAATGTTTTCCCATATTGTATGTATGTATGTGTGTTCTGAATGTGTTAGAGGACCTGGCTGTTGTTGCATTTATTCTCATTTTGGCCTCAGTGGCTATGAAATTTGGTGCTAAATGTCTTGTAAAACGAAATTACACACAATTATCACATAAATGCAAACTGCATCGTAATAAAGGAAAGAAAGACTCTTTGTCTGGTGACTGTGAGACTATAATCAATAAAGAAAAGCAATAAAGGTAGAAAAGGAAAGTAAAAAGATTTGAGCCGCAAGTTTTAAATGTACTGCCTATGACTGAGCGTCACAAAAAATATTTTGCTGTACACTGATATGAAAGCTGCACTGAGAACATAATTCTAAATTACATCAAAGCCGCATTTATTTTTCAAAGTGAAGTCGATAAAATATTTTAGTCGACATGGAGGAGGCAGCTATATTTTTCATTTTGTCCTATTGTGGGACTCTTTTTCTTGTTGCCTATAGGTGGCAGCAGATGGCAACCAATCACTCCGAACGTTGTTATTGCAGCCGTGGAAGGATGAGGTCATCCTAGTGCACCACTCCAGCATGGACCAGCCCTTAGAGCTACAGTAAGAGCAGAGAGCAGCACTTACACCTTCCATACTAAGAGTATTTACATAGGCTGCAGTCACTGTATGAAAAAAAATTAAATTCCTAAGCCAGTGAAATTTGCACAGACGTACAGGCGGAAACCTGCAAAGAGGCTCAGTGATGTTGACGTTTTGTTGAGTGAGCACCAAAACATGCACTCATCATGCAACATTCTCTGAAGCACTCCTGCCCACAGAAGCATATCCCACACTTAATTAAAGCAAAATCAATCACAGCTCATGCCAAGAGCCCTAATCCAATCAGGTTATTATGCTGCGCATCAGACTGAGCCCTAGCCGCTGTGGCTTTGTGATCGTCCTAATGGGTTGATGCATGCTAGCGTGACAGGGCTAGCTGTGGTTTTCTATTCTATTCTTCTCAGGACAGCATTATTCATATCCAGTCCACAAGTACACAACATTTTCCTTTCACGGCCCCTGACAGATATGGATGGTGCACATGTTAAATAACAATATAATATGGATCCCAGTAGATCCCCACTGACTATTCTCTGGAGAAAGTGTGCAAGGCTCGTTCAGCAAACAGCAATGAAAGTGACTTGTTTTTGGTCACCAGCCATATATTTAAATATGTTTATTGCTCTTGTAGGAACGCAAAGAAAACATAGCACTAGCCTGCTATTTTGAATGAGCAGGTGTACTTATTTGCATGCATTTGTGTGGCCTCTCAAATGTAATTCCATAAGGTATACTATTAGTATATATATTGTGCTAATAGTACATGCTATTGTGCTGTTTTGCTAGTGCTTTGACAATTCAGATTGTTAAAACAACAACAACACCCACAGTGGCACGTGTAAAACATTGCCTACATTTCTGTGTACAGCTTTTAGTAACAATTTATTTACCACTAAGAATGACATCACAGTGGTCTGTTGTAAGTGAAAAAATTAAACATAACCCAGACGACTGACGTGCTTGAATGGTCATCTCTGAAGGTTCCGGCTACATTCCTGCACACCTCGATCACACGCAGATGAACGCGTGTTTTGCACCCTTGACAGCCCCACCGCCACCCTGCACATGGATGGAACAAAGGAGACGTGGCTGTTTTGATCCGGAGGAGGAAGTGGAGGATGAGGGAGAGGAGGAAGAGTGGGGGAGGTCCAGAGCATCACTTACAGGATGAAGAAGGACCATCTAGGATTTCTTCCCTCATCTTTTCTGGCTAAGAAAAGCGATGACATCACCCGGGGAGGAGGCGGGACATGCTGCCGGAGGGGGCGTGGCCTGGAGACGACGGACGTAATTGATGCGCTTTGATTAAAGGTACAAGTCGACCTGGCAGGAAGGGGAGGAAATGGGGGGGACAAATTTGTGAATGAGTGAGTAGAATTTGTGATTATTTTTCTGAACAGCTATAATAACTTATCAGAACGTTGCATACATTTTAGTTTGAAATTCTGATTAGTGACATTTTAAACACTTAAAAAAAACATTAATTGATATTTTGTCATGCTGCTAGAGTAGTTTACCATTACAAAAGTAAACTACTAATTTTATAATATTCGTGTGTCATTCCATATTCATTATTTATAACAAGCTTTGTACGCCATTGCTGTACAATTTGTTTCACCGGACAAGACCTGGGGTATCTAACACTCTTTGTTATTGGATAAAAACAATGGAAATAGTTAAATAAGTTGGGGGAAAAAATATGTATGTTTGTGTGTTTGTAGGTTGTTGGTTCTAAAAATAACCCGAACACCTGTTTCTCCACCTGTGGCGTTGGGGAAACTCCCTCTCTAACTCTATTCACACTTGTGTTGAAATATTTGACGCATTAATCAACCTCAGCGCGTGTCTTCGCTTCATGGTTGACGTTCTCGGCTCCGCGCCTCGAGTCGGACTCGCAACATGTCAGAACGTGTCCCAGCCTTGGCTCTCTCTCTCTCTCCCTCTCCGCGCGCGCAGCCCTCCTCGCTCTCCGTGCCGCTGTTCGCGCTGCTGCTGCAGTGTCTCTTTAAAAGGCGATCCCACGCGCAGGATTCAGGGGGCTGGCCCTTGATTGACTTGTGTGCGCGTCTATGCCGTGTGTGTGTGTGTGTGTGTGTGTGTGTGTGTGTGTGTGTGCGTGCGTGTGTGTACATACGCGTCTGTATGGGGGAGCAAAATCGAGCTACAGTAGTAAAGTGGAGTGAGGTGGCAGCTTTATTCCACATCGACACTGACTTGGTGCCGTCCATCGCTCCGCGCGCACTTGAGGACTTGAAGGAAGGCAAGATGGCATCTGGAAGTGGACGGAGACAAACTGGGATTTAGTCTTCTTCTTCTTCTTCTTCTTCTTCTTCTTCTTCTTCTTCTTCTTCTTCTTCTTGCCCCCACCGTTATTATTACTATTACAATTCATTTGGCACCACGGGGCGCGTAGTGACTGACCGTGCAAGGTATTTAATTGAAATTATTTCGCGTCAATTTTTTTTGTCACCCACGAATGTATTGATTGGGGCGATTTGGGCACTTTATTCTCTTGCCGTTGACCTCCAGAGGGAGGATTCAGAGCCTTGCAAAAGGGGACTTCAGTGCAGGGCTTCATTTTTTATGCGCACCTGAATGAAAACATAACGACTGGAGAGCAGAGAAGATGTTTGATGTCTGTTTTTCAGGCTGTTTTGTTGCGATTCCACTGGCAGGACGTGTGTCGTCGTGTCTCGTTAACAGCGGCTTGAGTTGTCTCGAAATGACGAGTGTGTAATTGTGTTTCAATTTTTTATTTTTTTATTTTTATTCCGCTTGTGTGCTCAACAGGCGCTAATACCAACAGCAAGTTCGCTCCGTGGCCCTGCTGGGACTCCGCCGCCGCCGCCGCCGAGGAATAGCAACAAAGGACGGGAGCGCGCATTCATGGGACGCGACTTTGACAGCTCTCCGTATCTCGTCTTATAACTTTTAACTTGACAGCGGAGGAGGAGGAAGGGGGTCGAGATTGCGCCACGAGCAGGAGAATCATGGCCGAGGCTCAGCTCCCCGAGCCGCTCCCGGACTTGGATGTGGCCATCGACCCGGACTTTGAGCCCCAGAAGCGGCCCAGATCTTGCACCTGGCCGCTGCCACGACCGGACTCGAACGCGGTGAAGCCGGAGAGCCACGACACGGACATCATCCCCGAGGAGGAGGATGACGAGGAGGACGGCGGCGGCGCCGCGGCGGCCGTCAACGTCAACGGCTCGGCAGCCGCGGCGGCGGCGGCGGCGGAGGATGACCGGAGTGGCGGCAGCCCCGCGGCCGACGGCGCGCTCTCCTCCCCCGGCCAGGAGAGCAGCAGCGGCGGCTCGCCGCTCTCCACGCACTCGCCGACTCCCTCCTCCGGCGCGCTGACCCCGAGCAGCCTGTCCGCGCAGCAGACCCCGAGGAAGGCGTCGTCGCGCCGCAACGCGTGGGGGAATCTGTCCTACGCCGACCTGATCACCAAAGCCATCGAGAGCGCGCCGGACAAGAGGCTGACGCTGTCCCAGATTTACGACTGGATGGTGCGATCCATCCCCTACTTCAAAGACAAAGGCGACAGCAACAGCTCGGCGGGCTGGAAGGTAAAGAATCACCCTCCTCTTCTTCTTCCTCCTCCTCCCCCTCCTCATCCTCCTCCCCCCACCACCACCCGCTACACCGCAACACAACCCCCCCCTTCCTCCATCAAAACAAAAACAAAAAAGCATGTGGCTTGTGGAAGCCACCGACACGCGCGCGCACACGCGCTCAAACGCAATCATAGCCCAGCCGCAGTTGTGGTGTTGGCGTCAATTTGGACAGCCTGGCATTCATCAACCCCCCCCACTAATTATTGTCATTGTAATGGAAATTTCCCGTCAGCTCTGCAAACTTGGTGGGAATTTAAACGGCCAAAAAAAAAAAAACAAACCACAGGAATGACTATCTGTTTAAGCGTTGCATAATAATCACATGAAACGAAGCTAAACATCAGCCTCAGCCCCAGACTCGAGTGCACCTAAAATAAAGCGGGTAGTTTTGATTAGGATTGCATCAGATGCACCTCTCCCCCCTCCATACTTTCTCCCTGGACTTTACTGACAAGCTGTGTGCATACTGTTCCTGGAGGCCTCCGCAGTCACATGGTAGGAATTAGAGCAAACAGTTATGTTGTAACCGGTTTGTCTGGAAGCACAGTAGCCTATTTAGGGTGACGCAACCCCGGCTAAGACCCCAGGAACGATACAATTACACAAGACAGCTCGCTAAAAAGCGCCTAATCCATTACCGCAGTGAGGAGCGGGATGCAACCAACCAATCTAAACTGATTTTAAGATTTCCTGAGATAACTTTCGTAAACATCACTGCTGCCTCGGTGTGTTTCGCTATCGTTATTTCGATACAAACGCTGCAGTTTTATCCCCGCTGACGTGTGTGTTCAAACCCTCCTTTCAAATCTCTCTTTCAAAACATAATTTCCATGTCTTTTGGCCTTTCATATAGTACAGCAGTAATAGATATGTCATAAATACACACCAAACTGACAAACTGTGTGGCACAAAGTATCGACGTTGAAAAACTGAGCGTTCGAGGTGTGCAACAGCCAAGTGTGCACATCTATTCTTGTTCTCTTCTTAACGAAAACCATAATAGCAACTCACCCTTGACGTCTGTCCTCACAAAGGAAACCCCTTTAATTTTCGGCCTCACCACAACCCGTTTTTCTGAATTTCCTGAAATTCCTATTAGCGCTGCCAAAACTAAGGCACACCTTGTTGGTCTGGCAGCATATGCAGCTTCGGGAGTCTTTTTTTTTTTTTTTTTTTAAAGTTGCGCCCTATGCACAGAAATAGTTTTTATTTATTTAATGCTGTGTACACGCGAGAGCTTGGCCTAAAAAAATCCCCTTGCTGCTACTTCAATCACGGTGGCATCACCCCGTCCTGCATTTGTTATGTAAACCTTGGCATGGATCTGTCCATCCCTTGAGGAAGGTAAGCAACTGCCAAGGTTGAGCCATGTGGGAATTACGTAACGAGCGGGTTTGCAGGGAGTTTGAATGGGCCGTTAAGGGTGAGTCTTTTTTTGTAAAGGCACCTATTTGGTCAGCCAAAAGACATGTGTTATCCCATGGAAGGCGGTCGGCGTACCAGAGGCAGACGGGTCAGAGAGTAGAAGATTAACACCCATTACGGGCCTGAGGCGGCCACGCTGGCCCAGTGGTTTCGCCATATTTCAAGAGGGCTTCTCAAGTTTAGCCATGTGATCCTCCTCGAGTCCGGAGCGGGGAGGGATGTTGTGCACGTCGCCTCAAGTCAAGGCCAGGTTCACCGTCGCCACAAAGTGCTGTTACTCCTGGAATTTCGGGCATGAGGGCCAGGCTGTTCAGCGGTTTAAGGTTACGCCGGGGTCTGTCAGTAAATCTATGCCGCAGCTCGCAGCAGAGGCCCTTTTTTTAGGTTTCTCATAAGGGAAGGCCAGCTTCTTCTCCAGAGGCGGAGGTTTTCGGAATCGGATGAAACGTTTGCAGACTTACAGTCGGGCTCGAGCACGCCACGATCTGCAGTGGAGGTCTGGAGTGAAAAGCCCGTGAAACCGAGACAGCCAGGTGTTCGGAAGACCGCCTCCACGCGCTCGGGCTTCTTTTTGGAGCACCTTTTCTCTCCATTTCACTCTCGGAGATTCTTGGGTTTCACGTCCTCGCAGAGCCCCGAGTCTGAGCGCCTGACAGTTTCATGCGGCCGGCGCACCTTTGTTGAGGAGATTTGCTCGGCAAATCCTAGTAATCCCTCCCCCCGTGCGCCGCCCCAGAGTTTCTCTCCCCTTTTCCCACTTTGCGTCATGCAGTTTCATATCTTGGACATTTAACCATTAACTCGGCCATAAGTGGGCCATAACGCGGCCAAAGCATAACACGAGTAAATGTTTGATCACGTTACACCGTCGTTAACTGAAGAAAAGGTTTGCCAACGCGCTAACATTGCGATATGGCGTTTGTTCGTGTACTTGTTCTCGAAGAACTGAGCATACAGGAAAGCAGCCTCCACAGTAAACCACACTTTAACCCTGACCCACATACTGTCCACTAGCATGAAATAGACTTTGTCTTCAGATTGCATTATCTCATCCATATGCATCTGTAAAGTTAATTCAATAACAACACAGAAAAGCCCAGACCTTGTTCTTTAATCAATACCACTGTTCCCTAAAAAAAACCTATGCTTACACACATTAGAAAGATACAAATTAGCCACATGCAATTAAAAAATGCTTTCAAATCTTACATTTTTACATACAGCAAATACACAGCTTTGTCTAAAGTCTAGCTAAAGCGACTTCTTCATTGGTATGGTGTACAAATAACACATAAAAAAAGCCAAAAAAAATGACGACTGTAATACGAAACGACAAACACACACACAAAAAAAAAAAACCCATATGCACTTTTTCGAAGTGTCTCTGCCCATGCGTCGCAGTCTTTTATTAGCACCACACCTCATATTAACACAGCGTGTCTCGAGGCTCTGGCATACGCAGGCAGGTCTGCTCCGGCGCTGCTGAAATGTTGCGCTTAGAGAAGGTCTGGTATGGTTAGGGAGTGATGGCTGCGTCTGAATATAGCCCCAGTAAACACGCCAGTAACGCATTGTGTGCGTGGGCGTGTTTGTCTGTGCGTGTGAGTTTCAGCCTGGGTGTCTTTGCATAATCTAAAAAAGAAAAAAATTTGCTACACCTTTGTGTCGTCGTGTACGTGCCTGTGCATGTGTTTATGGGTATTCCTGGCCGCGGCGGACCTTGTCCTATTGTGTTACTTAACCCTGCTGAAACAGGCTCGCCATTCCCAGCAGCCGTCCATCACAGGCCGAGACCCAGTTATGTCACAGCAAGCCGCACGAAAATACACACAACCACCGCAAGTTTGAACGACCCGACATGCTCGCGCCCGTCTGTTTATTTGTTTTTATTTATTTTAATACTTGAGATGCTATCGACAGCTCATGTGTTGTTTTTTAAAGCCAGCCAGGCATTCCCTCACAGACAGACGGACTTGTCAGGTCATGTTCCAGCTTATCACCGGGGGTTCATAACTGTAAAGCGTCTGCCACAAGGCTGTAATTTTATACACAGGCCTGCAACTAATTTTAGGATTTTATTTGTTGGATGGATCTCCGAGGCCACCTGGGGATACAAAGAGCGGACGATCATTGTCAACATCAAGTTGCTGTTTTCCTCCCCGTTAATCAGTTTTAACGAGAAACTTATGCTCGTTGATTAATGATTATTTGCAGATGCTTCATTTTAGGCACAGACCACAAAACCATCAGTCAAACCTTTTTTTTTATTTCTTTAACTTCGATCTTTGGCTTCACGAAACTTGATTATCTCCACTTTCCCCTCCCAATATGTTTGTTTTTTGAAAAAGAGGCCTTCTCAAGCCCACACAAACATTAGTTATGAGTTAGTTAATTATTTTTAAAGGAGCCCATTGTTTTTAAAGTGTGACAATGGGTTGTAAGAAAAAGAAAAAGCTAAGATAAGACTGAAGATCAGACAGTTCGCGTGATAAGGTTCTGCGGTCGGGTCTCATTTCCAAAAGGCGAGACTTTAAAGAATTTCAGGCGTCTTGCTTGACGGCTGTCTGTGCGTGCGTTTGAGTGTGCAGTCAGGTATTCAAAATACAATCTGGATCCTTTTCAAATGCAGCTGGCAATGTGCCAAGCCAAAGCAAAAAGGCAGTTAAAAAAATAACAGGGTGGGGGGTGTGGAGGTGGAGTGCAGACAGTAGAACTTGAAGAAAGGAGGGAGAGAAGGGGGCGAGGAAAGGGGGTAAATTAACAGGCATTGCTCCAAATTGGTGTATTACAACTGCCCTCTGGCTGCGATTCCCAATGGACAGGGTTTTGTGTATGTGTGAGGATTGTGGGGGTGATGGGTTGTGGGAACCCACCCGCTCCAGAGCCCCTTCTCCTAGCCTTGAATAGGGAACATGCTGAGGAGTCAGCCTCAGTGTGGAGGGAAGCCCCCAGGCTCTGTTCTACTTCCATTTTCAATCAGTGGTTGTAATTTCTTTTTTTCCTTTCCTAATTTGAATTTCACTACACGCCCCAAGATTTACACTACAACATCTGAGAGTGTTTCTTCAAGGCGGTGCGTTGCTTGTGTCTGGTGTTTCAGAACTCCTCGTTTGAAACTATTTCACCAAAGCGTGCAACCGCAGGATAAGCGCCTCCCACTCCTCTGTAAAAATACTTGTACACTATTCTGAGAACTTCCATACAGTCGGTAGCTGTGTTTCCATTACAGTTTTTCGCAAAACAAAAGCGATCTTTCTAAAGTTTTCCCGCAAAATTTCACGATTTTATGTCCAAACATAACGCACCATTTTCACTTGAAGTGAACTGGTCATGTGACCCCATATGTCACGTCCGATGACTTGTAAATGCCAAAAAAGTGTTTCCGTGACACTTTTGCGACATACCTCTATATCGATACGTCTGATTAACCACCTCATGACAGTGTAAAAACTTTTTAGCGACATTTGAGAGGTTTTTTGGAAGTTTAGGTGTTTCCATGACCGTTTTTTTACTGCAATATTTAGATTTTGTGCAGTTATAGGGGGAATGGAAACACAGCTACTGTTCATCTTTCCATTAGTACTTGAAGTTCCTAGTACACTAGTTCCTACAACACTGTTGTTCGGGCAAAAAATAGGTTTCCTTGACTGTTCGTTAAGAACAACGAAAATAAATTGCTGACAATTTTTTTTTTAATGTGATTGCATTGGAGTTGAACTTAACCACTTATTGCTAGCAAAGCTACAGCCGCTGTTGGTTATTTACCGCTGACTCTGCCTGTGACAAAGAGAGGAAATGGGGAAAACATTAACATTAGGTCATATTAATTCAAGTCAGTACACGCTCATATAAAAACTTTCATTTTATGGCGTTCAGCGGCTTTGGAGAAAGCTGTTATCCCCTTTGAGTGAAGCCACAGCTTTCTGTCTCAGCAAAGCCCTTTTTTTATGGAGTGATCAATCGCATTTAATTCTGTTAAGCGGCGCACTCTACAGCCTCAGATCAGACACATTGTTGTTGTCGTTGGTCTTTGTATGCTCCCCTTTTCTCGTGTTTGGATGTTCCTTGTCCCTTTTCACCATCTCCTCACTTGTTGTTTGCGTTAGCGGCGCTCGTCGAATCTGTCCACACTTTAAAATCGTGATCAAAGAGAGAGTTTGAGAGTTTCCGTCTGAAAGTTTAATGTTCATTTATGTTTTGTAAAAGGGGGAGGCGTGAAAGGAAATAAGAGAGAGAGAGCGAGAGAGAGCCGATCCGGGTGCCTCTCTTTAGTTTTTCCCATCCCTGTCTGCGCCCTCCACGGTCTCCACCGTGTCACACTTGGCATAATCTCCTCTCCTCAAAGACACCTCTCAATTATTCAGAGCGCCCGGGATGAATTCGGATCGTTGTATGAATTTTTAAGTGCCTGCTCTCGCCTCAAGGCTAGCCCCTCTATTCCAGTTTCTGCCTCTCTTTCACGGCTCCCACTCGCCATCTCTCACTCCCACTCTCACTATTCCTCTCCCATGCCAGTCCTCATTATTTTCCCGCCGCCCGCCCGCCCGCCTGCTCGCTCGCTCGCTTGTTTGTCTGAATGTAAAGCGCCTTGGTGAGAAAAACAACAAGCCGTTCCCCTGTAGCTCCTCCAAAGGATTGCTCTGGAAATCTGTTGCCTCCTCTGAAGAATGGCGATGAATCTCGGGCAGCTTATTCCACGCAGCACTCCACTGACTTTGTCGCGTCTTTTGTTGTGGAAGAGACTTTGCGGCCTCGCTGCCATTGAACGTGTTAAAAAAAAAATTGAGTTGAAAATTGAAAAAAAAAAACACAGTTGCCCGAGAGCCTCAGTGTTGGGCGATGAGTTGGAGGCTCAGAGTTCAAGGCAGATGCAAGACATGACTTTGATTTGCTCCACATAGTGATGACAGGACGCTGTGGAAAGGTCACAGGATTTTCATGTTGCACACATACAGAGGTGTACTCTCAGGATCTTCAAGATGAATACCTGGATCATCAATAGCTGGATCATCAAGAACTTTCGCTCGTCCGTCTCATCGAACTCCAAAAGAAAACGTCATAAGTTGATTCCGGAATGCACTGGTTTCCATAACCACTCCATCTTGCTTTGAATTGCGGCAAAACCATTACGCAACCGCTGCCGATTGCCTTTAGGAGGAAACAAATATCGTAAAGAGTTAAAAAAAAACAAAAAACGTAGTAGTTAGCCAAGTAAGCTAAGCCCTCTGCACACCAACGTTTGAAACCCGGCAGTTAGATCACAAAATCTCGAAGCTTGGTGAATTGCTTAGCGCTATTATTTCAGGGCCATTTAAATAACAGGCATTTTAGATCCGGCTTTCAAAAGCGGCCTTCCGTAGCGCATATCTATTACTCGGCCGTTCACACGACTTCAGATTACAATAATCTTTCCCAACTGTTGCTGCACGAAACCCGTGTTTGAGCCAGATAACCGCAGCAGAGCCCTCGGCATTCGTCAAGCACGGCGGAGTGGAAATACCGGTAGGTTCAGGGGGGACTGCGGAAATATGTCGTAACGATGGAAATAACACGCGTGAACACAACACACACACGCACACACAAATCTATAATTAGCGCACATTGGTTTTTAAGAGGCAGATCATACACCGCAACATTTCTGGGCGTGACTAAGTGAAGGGCTTTGGTGGTTCGTCCACTGACTGACTGACTGACTGACTGGGACACCTTCCCCCGACCTCCAGGTCAAGTCGGTCAACTCTGGCGTTGAGCTTGACCTTTGACATATTTTAGCCCAATGCAAGCAAGAACAGGTTTGTCAAGGTGTGCCGGCCCGCTTTTCAAAGGCGCTTAAGTTTTACTTATTTGACTTGGAGAGGGGGTAGGTTGGGGGGGGGGGTCATGTGGGTGACATACCGCTGTTATTACTCACTCACATTGTGTCTCCAAATGAGTTTGTCACAAATAATACTAATAATAATGATAGATGACTTTACGTGGGGTAAAGTTTTTCTCATCTCTGGCAAACATCTCTGCAAGCGGTGTATTTACGGAAGGGAATTTTTTTTGTCTGAGGCGCAAATTGGGTTAATTTCTTTGGAGTGGAGTTATCAGTACGCTGATAATGGAGCACAGCTAAATGAAATAAATAATAATATATTTCATCTCATATGTAATATAATATAAGGCAGTGTTCCTGACAATGAGAGACACCTCGTGGCATCATGGCCTTGAACGTCACATTGAAGTTCTATGACATTTTTGCAGATTTCCTCTTTGTATACATTGAAAATTAACTGTAATAGATTTTTGTGCCATGCATGTGAATGTGCACGCGCACACATGCAGGCATGCTTCTTCAGGAAAGGCCGGGGTGGGGGGGGCACTCTGTTTGTTTCCATAGCAACTGATAAGAGGTCAAGCAGGTGGGGGGGACGACACAGTTTGGTTGACAGCTGATAACAGCTCCCCACCCCCTTGCCCAATGCTCACGCACACGCGCGCACGCGCACACACACACACTTAACGCACATACTTCCCGTTCTGGCCTTGCTTCATGGTTTCTCCGATAACCACATTGCCGAAGTGGCCCCCCAACTCCTGGTTGCCTCGTCCACGACTGTAACTGACACCTCGTCATCATCATCATCATCATCATCATCACACACTCAGACACACACACACACACTGCCTGGATGCCAGTGCCAGTCTTGTTTTTAGAGGTCAGGTGTCAACAAAGTGTTTTAAAAAATTAAATGGAATTTGATTTATTCATTTGATTTAGTCTGTGTTTTAACCTATTTAGAGCAGGTGTTTCTCCTGGTGCGCTGGAGCGTCAAGCGATCACGCGCGCGTGGCACCGCCGCGATCAATGCGAACCTGCCGTCCCCTGATTTGGAGTTCCAGAATGCGACCTCCGCCTTTTAAACTTTAATTTGTTTTTCTTCTGAGCCTGTCTCTTTCGATTACTCCGCTCCACCTATCCAGCATCGCCGAGTCTGCAGAGTTCAGTCCCAGCTACTGTTCCTGATTAACATTTAATTGGCTACATCAAAGCTTTGTGTGTGTCAGAGCCGCGAAGGAGACAGAGAGGGAGATGGGAGAGAGGTGGAGACGCAGGGGCAGGTGTCAGCCTGATGCCGAGGCTGACGCGCTGTGGAAAAAAATTGTAATTGACACTTTTGTTGACAAAAAAATTATCCATGCAAATATTATTTTGCGGCTTAAATTTAATAATATGCACATCAGCAATAAGAACTGTTGTCTTTTTAATAGTTGGTATTAGGGATGCAAATTATCGATTAATTCATTAATCATTAGTTGGTTGATTAATTGATACGCTGATTTTTCCTGAGAACCTAAATTTCACGTTGAACAATGTGTAAGGAACACATTATTTAACCATTCAATAATGTTGAGGGTCCAATGTGACCCATATTTTCATTAGAGAACAATAAAAACACCCTAAACATTTACCCTCTGACTTTAATTTGACTTCTAATGGGTCACATTTCAACTTTTTTTAAAATGTTGTTTTAAAGTAACTTGTTCGAGTTATATTGACCATCACAGTATCAACAGGTGAACTGCTATTTCCTGTCACTACACTGTTATAATGATATTAACTAGCTGTGTAAAAAATGTTAAATTAATTGTGACTAATTTAATCGATTAAATTCTTAATCGACGATTAATCGCTGATCGATTAATTGTTAACTTCCCTAGTTGGTATTAGTTAGTTGATATTATTTTAGAAGTTACCCTTTCCTTGTTCTCAAAACCTTCAGTGCTTTCCTCTGATGCAATAAACAGTCATAACTCGGCCTGTTTATGAATGAAAACTGCTTTTGGCCTTATTGCCTTTGATGGCCATCCAAAATGGAAGTACAGGCCAAGAGATGATGGTCCTCCCAAAACAAATGTCATTGGCCAGGATCAGGTGGGTCTTTAGCTGAAGTGAGTTAAGTCCAAATAAAGTACATTAAAATATTAGCCTGACATTGGCCAAACAACGTTGTAAAGTTGTTCTGTATGAGCCAAAGGCGGCAAATCATCAACGGTGAGAAGATAAAAACTAGCAGATGTGATTTTAAAAACCCCTTGAATATCAAGCAGCGCTCCTTGTTTTTTTTTTTTAGCTTCCAGTTGCCCTGCCTGTGCACTGCCAGTTTTCAGTCATTCTCAGCGCTTCTCCTCCTCCTCCTCCTCCTCCTCCCCCGTCTCCTTCTTCTTCTTCTGGAAACCATCCAAGCTCGGCGCTCGGCGCTCCCAGATTTGATAAGCAACGACTGAGAGTGCCCACGGTGCAGCCAGCCTGCCAGCCACCTGTTCCACCCGCAGCTTTTCTTTCTGGACACTGGATTCTCTTGTCTCTGTGAAATCCTATAGGTCAGAGTCACACATGCAAAGCGTGTCAGTTTCTGGTGTGAGTTACACAACCGGGGAGATTTGTCGGTGCGCGTGCGCACGCTCGGTCCCAGTGCTGCGCGTTGTTCATGCGCCATTACAAGAGAGGAATGGTCTCGGAGGCCGTTCGGATAATAGTTCCCATAATGCCTCTGTGATGATCCTTAGCTCCCGTGTGAGCCTTTTCGAGACAAACTCAGATGTTTGCATTTATTGCGTATATCGCAGGCCATTGTGCTAGCGTACCTCGACGTCCTCCAGTCAGCTCCGTTGTATCAATCCCACTCGTTGTGAAGTCACGACTACCGACGTGGACCTCTGAGGTTGCGCGTGAGCGCGTGGAGGCAGCGGGCTGCTATTAGATGAAGGCGAGCCATTGTTGAGCCAGCTTTAGCCACCCAATGCGGAAAGGCTGATGGCAGCAGCTGAAATAATGTCAGTATGCGCGTGTGCGTGCGTGTGTGTACAAATGCACCAGAAGACACGTGGTGCATTTGAATGCATAGCTCACTTGAGCTCAGGGTGTAGCCGAGCTAAGCCGTTCACTTGTACTCTCGCCCTCGTCTCGGCACGCAAAAGCCCAGGAAGGGGAAACAGAAATTCAATAAAGGAGGAAAGAAAGGTCTTCGGCCTTTTAATGGAGAGGATGAAGAGGTCACCGACTGTACACAAGAAAGGACGGCTAGTGGCGTTCGACCCAGCCCCCGAGTTTTGTCTGACTTTGAAAATATTTGACATTGTTTGGTCTCAGTTGGATTGTAAAAATCCAGTTTAAGCTGGACAAGCATAATGGTGTGTATGGTGTGATTCTTTTTTCTTATGTTATATATTCATACGAGGCACGTGATGCTGTGAACTTGAAGTTCTTCAATGTTCTCTGCTTCCTTCATCGAGTGAAACTCCCTCCAATAAGAAACTCTTGCAGAGGTCATGAACTCCACCTGTTACGTAAAGTGTGTTTATTTATTCGACAGTTTGATCGAAGGTGTCGTTGACAGCTAACATGGGTGTGGCTGCAACCGCACAGAACAGTAAGTACCCTGAGACAGTAGCCTGGCAGGGACCCAAGTAGCGCCCTGCCGCACCGCAGGCCGTAAAGGAGCCCACGGAGCAGCCGCCCTGGTGGGAGTGGGAGAATCATGATAGTGAAAAAACAAAAGCTGATAAGGTTGCTGTCAGAGCGATCATGGCTTCACTCACGACAGTGGATGAGGCAACAGATGACCTTTTTTTTCTGTGCCAGAACCTTCCGTTTTAATGCTTCTCATCTAAACTAGGCCAAGTCTCAGGACAGATTAGAGCTCCGCCGTGGATCCAAGACGCCCAGTCTCCCTGCTCCTTGTTCCTGCTCTGCTCCCGCCTTATCTGCTGTCGTTTATGAGCCCTAGGTAAACTTTTGTGTTTGCACACCTGGGTTTTATAAGCGAGAGTCGGGGGAAGGCCCGAGGAGAGCAGCTGATAAGGATGTAGCAGATACGGCCTCAGCGCGGCAGATGCAGGCCGGCCCCAACAGCCGTACCGCCGTGGGCTTGCTGACAGAGAACAAATCGACTTGAACTTCAGCCAAAAAGGCTTTGGACTAGTTTGATTAATTGGGTGGTGTGGGGGAGGGAGGGTGGAGGAGAGGACAAAGGCAAGCCAATGAGCTACAAATGAATTCATCTCCTCCAAGGCCCCAGTTGAGTCGGTGAAATCTGACTCCGGGGTCACTGGCTGGGGCACGTCCACCTTACGCTGACGATAGAAAAGGTCAGAAATCGACCACTGGCCCAAACACCTAGAGCGAAACGTTTCTGCAGGACCTTGCACCCAAAGACCTACGACTATAAGCGCGGAAGCCCCTTCTGTCCTCCGGCTTCTACTACGTACGTCTGCTGTTGTGAAATTCAACGTCGGGGTGTTGCATTCGATGTCCGTGTCTGGAACATAGTTGACGCAACAAGGAATTGCGTCGTTCACTGGGGCGTTTTTACAGGTCCAATCCTCAGCCAGGCAGGGATTTTATGGGAACATCTGAACAGCTTTTGTAGAGCTGTGCTTGATCAAGATAATTGACTGCTAAAAATCTGTTTTACACTTACCTGAGTTGATAATGGCCTTTTAACAAAAACTTCCTTTTCATCCTCGACTACTTTTACTTAGAAAAATTGAAAGAAACTGCGAAATCGGTACCGAAATGTCACCAGACTAAAATATGCTACTGTAGCTAGGCACAGATTAATCAGAGAGGGGGCCCTAATGTTAGCGAGCATGCTGATACTGTTACTCCCCCGATGTGGCCATTATCGTGCACTTGTCGTTCCACACACTTGTCGGCGTGAACGCACGTCCTGCACGCAAGCACTCAAAGCGAACCTTTTATTACGGGACTACGCAATTTCTTTTTACGGCTCTGCGCGCATAGCTTTGGCAAGCAGTGCATTCGATTGTGGGGCGAATTACGCAGGAACGGCCCTGTTAATGTTCCCCTTGACGTTTTTCACAGAACACACTTGCATGCAACCTCATTCGTTTTTTAGCACTGAGGGAGTAACTCTGTAAAGGGTATGCCCAAATAAGCAGCAGCTAATCGTGAACGCGTGTTCCGGTGCATGTGGTTCTTTATTTTGCTCTCTCCACGTGCCGCGCTTGTCTTCCTTTCTTCATTTATTTATCTGATGCGGGTGGGTAGCCGCGCCGAGACAATGCCCGGCCAACGCGGCTGCATTACCGTGGCTCGTGTCCGTCTGGCTCTGCGTGTTTCATTGCTTATGGGGGCATGAAATCGCTCCAGAGCCAGAAGGGCCCCGCGCACAGACACACACAGTCGTCTCCTCCTCTCCGCCCTTTCGACCCCCCCCACCCCCACCCCGCGCCCCACGTGGCGGCGCTCGCGCACGCGTGATTCCTCTCGACTCGCCGCTCGCTCCCCCACCCCACCCCATCCCTCCTGTGTTCCCACGCCGACCTTTATCCCGACCGGAGAGCCATCTGTCCGTCAATCTATCCAACCTCCCTCTGCGCCGCCGAGGAGAGAAAGTGATACCCGGAGACACTGACCCCGAGACCCGAGGGGTCTGGAAATGGTGCCACGGCAGGGACGGAGCGCCCAATGGCGCACGTATGCAAACGTACACAAACATTTTAAAGAAGAGGCCCCCCGAAGTACAAATACACGGCATGAAGCAGAGCATATTTAGCAAGGGCGGGTGGAATTTCCATTTTCTCTCCCACTTCCTCAGGCATTTGAATATGAAGAGGCCCCGATATAGTGAAGGCTTTGTGTCCACTATGTCGGCATGTGTGTGTGTGTGTGTGTGTGTGTGTGTGTCATACTACACGCAGAGGGGGCTGGGCTAGCGTAGAGGAAAGCCCTGGCCTCAGCTGTTATTGTACACCCCCCCCCAAGAGAGATCCTCACTTTTCCCTGCACAGACAACTTTCTGCCCTGTTTTCCTTTCTGGGTGGGGGAGGGGAGCGGCCTGAAGAACTGAAGCAAGCAGTTGGAGGAAGAAAAACGAAAAAAAATAAAAAAATCCCTGGAGACCTCTTGCCTTTTCTTTCCATTTTTTTCCCCCTCTCCACTCGTCCTTCCCCAGGCGTGTAGTCAAGTGGGGGAAGGGCTGGGTCGTGGTGTTAGCGGAGCTCATGTGATCCGACTCCGCGAGTCGAGCGAGGAGACAGCGTTGTGCGCGGAGTCGCACTGTAAAGGCGAATGCAAATGAAGGCAAACAAGGGGACGGCGTTCTGTTGGGGGGGAAAGTTCCACCAGATGTATTTGACGCTGTTCCAAATCGTTGCGGCGTTGATTAGTTCAAGTTCAGTCGCTGATTCAAAGCTATATTAAAATTGGAATAATCACGGCAACAAATTAGGAAGGAAGTGCAACCACGTGTCTCACCAACAAAGCCACACTTTGCCCAAGCGACGCCTTACTATTACAAATAGCTCTTCGGCCAATCACGCGACAGCAGCTCAGTGCACTCGATAGTGAGTCTCATCCATGCTAATCTAAAAGCTACGTGAGCTTATAGATTGTTGGTTGGTGGCACAAATTAAACTTGAGTATTTCCTCAGCTGCTGTCCCATCAGTCGGTCAAGTCCAGAGAAGGTTTGATCCAAAAGACGGGCCCGGTTAAACCTCTGCACCAACAACGCGGCCTTGTATTTGCTCAGCACTTGGCCCCAGCGCGGTTTAATGGTGCGTCCACATTGGAGAGTCACTGCAGCGCTCCAGCCCCTCTCACTTTCACATTACAGTATAATTATGCCCGACACCTCACTCTGGGTTAAGTGCTTCTGGGGTGGGTTTTTTTTTTTTTTTTGCCTTTTGTGGGTGGTCTTTCAGGCCATGTTTTATTTTGCTTTTTTTTTTCTCAAGTAGCAGGCAAGTCAATATTCAGGAATCCATTTTCATTCGAGCACTTCAGCCGGCGTGTGTATTATTCATGAGGGCCCATCACCCCTGATTGGCGCGGCTCTCCGCTGAAAACGAGGAGTGGCGGCGGCGGCGGCGGAGGGAGAGGGAGGCGGTGGGCTCGGATTGACCGTCTGCGCGAGACGGACCTGCGCTGACCACCGTATCCTTGGGGATAGATTATTGCTCTGCAGTGACATCACCACCGGGTTGAAAGGCTTTTAGTCTGATTAATGTTGACTGTGTGCACAGGGATGAGTGAACCAGATACGGATCTGGTTTGCCAGAGTGTGCGTGTGTGTTTTTTTTCTTCGTTTTTTTGTTATTGCACGTGAGAAAAAAAAGCCGCTATAACTGCCCGCATATTTAGGTGTTTTTTTTTTTTTTGCTGAACACCCGGTGATTTAAAATCCTATTTTGTTGCCCAAGCATCATACGATAGCTTCCTTCCCTCCCCACGTAATCCATCATTTCCAGAGCGCTACCTCTAGCGCACGGGCTCCATAAGCCTCCATCGCCGTAAATATAGGTTAGTGTGCCTCACTCTGCTGCCCCCACTTTTCCCTTTCGCTCGCCTGTCTGTGGCCACCTCATTGTCTCGCTTGTGGGACTCGTTTTCCTTCCTGCGAAAAAACCAGCCAAGCCGTTGGCAACAACGCGGCAGGATGGAAGTGTGTCGGAATTTGGATGTTTTTTTTCCCCCCCTGTTTCTCTCTCTCCCTGTCGCTGTTCGAGCCTGCGGTCGCTAGCTTGCAGGATGACCTTTCCCCCTTTTCTTTTTTGCCCCCCCCCCCTGGGGAACCCCTCGCACTCTGCGGTGGCATCGGGCTGTCAAGTCAAAGTGTGTTATCTAAGCGCACGCCGGCTGCGTGCAGCTTTGGTGTCTGTTTGTGGGCGAGAGTTATCGCTCGGTCTCGTGTGCTCAGGCTGACGTGTGTGTGTGTGCCCGCGCTGACGGTCGGACGTTCACGCAGAGTCGCCATCATTGCTACTTATTATGAACTTTACAATAGAAAATCCATTCAATATTCCTCAATGAAACTAATGTCTGAGGCTCGGATCTCGATAAGTTCTCAGCTCAGTAAAAAGTGGCACCACTGCCCACTGCCTGGACTGCTGCTCTTTGGAATTTAATCATTCAGGCTCAAACTGCAGAATTCTTAAAAAAAAAAAAAAAAAAACACCAGCCAGAGTCAGCTTCTGTATTTCCAATGGGGCCTGAAGTATACAGCCAGTATAAGGCCGGCGCGGGTTGCCGGCTGGGAAAAGAGCAGTGACAAATATGGGCCACTAATCTACTCTTCAACATTAGCCAGCATTAGCCCTTATCTGTCTGCGGCCGTGCTGCTGCCGCTGCGAGGCACTGGGGCGAGGAGAGAGAGAGAGAGAGAGAGAGAGAGAGAGAGAGAGAGAGAGAGAGAGAGAGAGAGAGAGCATGGAAGGAGAAGCCGTTTATTTTTATCCGTCTGTGCCACATTCGCCCTCCGTCCGCGCTCTGCCTGCCTTCCCCCTCGTTCTGTCTCGTCCTTTTCTGCTCATTTTTTTCTCCTCCCCCCACCACCGTAACTCTCGTCTGTCAGACCCCCTTACTCCACTCCCCCCCCCGCTTTGCACGGTGACTGAAAACTGTACGGAGACAGCGGCGCGGCGCTGCAGACTGCGGCCCGCGCCATTGGCTGCCGAGCACTCCACCCCCGCTCGCGATTGGCCGCAGGCCCCAGCGTAAGATTCAATCAGCTGGGTGGAAGTGTATGTAGGTCACTGTGTAGCGATGTGAGCTCTCTTCCCCGGCTGCTGCTGCTGCTGCTGCTGCTGCTGCTCCTGCTCCTGCTCCTGCTGCTGCTGCTGCTGCTGCTGCCCTCCTCCACCACCACCATTTTTTTTTTTTTTGGCAAACCGGCTGTGTTAATTGGCCAAGATCCAACTTTCATACCCCGTGGAGACCAGAGTCAAGGGAGGAAAAGGAGAGGAGGGAGGGAGGAGAGGGGGATAAAGTGGGAAGGTTAGGGGAGCAGGGGAAGTTGAAGAGGCTGTAGGAGGAGGGAGGGGGGGGCAAGGGTTTAACATGCGCTACCCTGTTGCACTCGGCGGTGCAATAGTACAGTGTGTCAGTCAGTCAAACGCGCGCGCGCATGCTATTCAAACAGACGACTCCTGGCAGATATAGCAGCTCGCCGTATTTATTTTCTCTCCGGCTGAATGTGGGAAGATACCAAGGAGCGGCAAAAAAGGCAGGCAGGCCAAACCAGAGCCGATCCAATGAAAGTGGCTCACAAGAAGCAAACGCCTGAACCCCACCGCCCACCGTACGCCGTCCCCCCACAAAGCCGATCCTGAAGCTGGGGCACCGCCTCCCTTTGGCGAGCGCTCTGAATCTGAGACTTTTTTGGACTCGACGAACCTGTCGATAACGGCGAACCCCGCCGCCTTCGCAGTGACCCCGTGTGCCCCCCCGTCGCCGTGCTGCGGCGCCCCCCCCCGACGCCCTCGTGTAAGCGCTGAATAATTCAGGCTAACCCAAATTCTTCTACAAGTGCTCGCTCCAGCCCCTTAAGTGCTCCCAGAAAGACGCAGACAGACACACACACACACTCATGCCCATACACACCCTCCCCTCAGACTCGCCACCCCCCCCCCTCCCCCAACCGACCCCATATAACTGGTGGTCCCGAGGCATCGCCCCGTAGTGGCGGAAGCCAGACAAGCAGACTGTAAAAAGCAGACAAAATAAAGTCGTGCTGCTGCTCCCTCCGTCTGTCTGTCTGTCTGTCTGTCTCTCTGCCTGCGTTTCCATTACAGTTTTTCGTAAAATGAAAGCGATGTTTCAAAAATTCCGACAAAGTACAATTACGATTTGCAGGCGTTTCCATTGAATGGTGTGAAGGACTTAAGCCGTAATTCTCGCAAAATCTCGTCTCGCAGGACGTAAAAGAGAATTACGTACGTCATGTCCACAAACGCATAAATGCTAAAAAGTGTTTTTTTTGCGACGTACCTCTATATTGCCACGTCTGATTACCCACCTCATGAGAGCGTCAAAACCTTTTAGCCATATTTGAGAGGTTTTTCCAAGTTAAGGCGTTTCCACCAGCAGTTTTTTTATCGCGATATTTAGGTTTTGCGCAATTCTAAGGGGGCTAATGGAAACGCAGCTAATGGCTCTCTGTCTGTCTTGTCTGTCTGCTTGTCATCCGTCCGTTCCTCCGTCCGCGCACCCCGCAAACCCCCCCCCTGCCCCCCCGCCCCCCCATCCGTCCGTTCCTCCGTCCGCCGGTCCTTCCAGCGACGCGTCTCGCCCTCGTGCACCCGCCCGCATGTTTTACCCTTTTATTAGAAACCGCTCGTTTTTGTACAGTAGCGTTTCAGATCGAGGCCCCGCCCACACCATCTCAAGTACATTCCTGCCTGTCTGGCTGGTTCCATTTCCTTTAAAAAAAAAAAAAAAAATAGAGGGAGACCCTCCCAAGTCTGTTCTCCTCTTTCTCGCTCTGCCCAGGCTTTGAACTTTTAACGCCTGGACGTCGCAGACTCTTCCCACCACCCGCACGAGACGACACGCACGCGCACAGACACACACACACTCACACACTGGGTGATTTCTGCCCAGCTCTACCCTCTCACCCACCCAGCCGCTGACCCACTTAGCGGAGGGTGGGGGGGGGCACACCAGACGACTGCGGAGCATTCTGGGAGCGCTCAGCCGGACGCAGCAGAAGGATGCACGCTGGTGGACGCTCGCTGGCACGGGAAGCGGCCGCACTTAGTCACAGTTCCCATCAGGCGGTGGATGGAACGGCCGCTTTTGCACGTCGAAAACAGCCGAATACCTTGACAGCGACGGTGTCTCTCGGCTTAGTTTTTGAGAAATGCCCGAATGGAGATTCCAAACACGCTCGGGAGATTTCAGAAACAGTGCGGCGGCAGTCCAGGTCAAAAAGCAGTAAAAATATCCAGCTAACCGACATCTGCGCCCCAGCTCACTCAGATGTTGCTGTTTGTTTATGCACAAAGACAATTCTGACAACTAACAGTTAGTTGTACGATGAGCAGGTTCAGATCAGACCATTTGTCAACAGAGACTCTCCGGCGCCTTTTTTCACCGGCAGGCTTGGCAGCTTTCCAAAAGACTTTCAAGGAAGTCGTCGGTTCCCGGGTAATAAAACGTCTGGCAGACAGTTCGGGTATTAAAGTACAAATTGTATTTATGAGGAAAAAAAAATCTCACGGCTTAATCTTTTTTTACGGAGCCAAACCAGTGCTCCTTTTCTCCGATTAGATTTTGTTTTTAATGCGGGAAACTGAAAGTAGCAAAGTTCCCAAAATAGTTTTTTTTTTTTTTTTTCAAATAACAGACCCACTCTTTCATTTTTGGGAAGATAGAGGATTTATATGGGTATACAGCGACAGCCCTAAAAAAAGAGCAACACACTGTGCCGAACTGCCATAAGTATAGTCTGTGGCCACGCCCTGAAACTTAAACACTGCCTGCGTGATGCAGACGCCTAAAAATAGGTTTGCAACGTATGCAGCAGATGTGGTGCGATCGCATTTGGCCAGTTTCAGTTTGCAGGAAATAAACACAGAACTCTTGATTTTGCGGCCCCCCTTTTTTTTAAAAAATTACGACACAAGTTTGCACAAAGTGCGAGCCAGCTCAGCTCTTCTCGTGGCCCGATCTTGTGACCAGACAAGCGTGCGACAGACCGGCCGTCTGATGTAACCCCCACCACTTCCCTTTTCCTCCAGCTATTTCAGTCATTTTTAAGGGCCATGGCTTGCTGACTGCCTGTGTCACACGAGTGACGGGGGCCAGGTCAGCTTGTGAGCTCAGAGCTCCAGCAGGATTTTTTTTTTACACTCAAGACCAGGGATGCTAACTATTAATCGATTATCGATTAATTGTCGATGAAGAATTTAATCGATTAAATTAGTCGCAATTAATTTAACATTTTTTACACTGTTTTTTTTGTTAAATGGCGTGGTGTATACCTGTATACCTAGAACAAGTTACTTTTAAACTTAGCTTATCAATGAATCGTTAATCGCTTCGATGAATTGATCGATAATTTGCATCCCCACTCAAAACCTCTTTCCTCATCTTAACCCCCCCCCGGCAACTCATCTTAGTTTTTTTTTTCAGCAGCTGCTTTTTTCCCCCCTCCCTGTTCTGTTTTTCGCTAAACCTGTTGCATGACAAACATTTGTGAATCAGCCTCTGCGCCCCGAGGCGACGGTGAGGTGTGCGCGCCGCGAGGGACCGCTGCGGTCGGCGTTGGTCTTTAAAAAAAAACACAAAACACACGCAGCTCACCCGGTGTTTTAAAATAATCCCTCACGCATGTAACTGCATGCAATGTCAAGTGCACAGCAAAAACCTCTAATTGCGAGGTCGCGTTGGCTGATCAGAAGACGGCAGACAAAAGTAGAAAAGGCAACAACATGAACCGCGGTGGAAGAGTAGACGGTGGAAGAGTAGACGGATATTTATCAGGACATATAGAGAGGTGAAAAGCGGCACTATGACGGTTATCTCTGCCATTTCGGCACCGTTCGTTTAGGAGATAAAGTCTCCAAAACAACAGATGCCTTCAAACAAAGAAGTTCTTGTGCATGTAGAGTTTCCTCACAGTGCTGAACTGAGTTTTCCAAAAGCTCGGATTCTACTGACACAAACATCAGTTTTCTGCTTGCTTTGAAAACATACGTGTGGACAGTTTCCGTCTGCTCTTTTCTTTCGTCTTCCCCTTCCTCCCCCCCCTCCCTCTCCGCTTTTACAAGGCCTTCGCACACAAGCTCCAAAAGAGACACACCCCGTCCAGAAGCACTAAGCCCTTCGGCTCACCTCTCCATGTGTGTGTGTGTGTGTGTGTGTGTTGATTGTGCGTGTGAAAGGGAATGTTTGAGCAACAGCTTTCAAGATCTCACACTTTCTACTCCTTCTGGAGGAAAGAAAGTAGGGAACTGGGGGGGGAATAACAAGAGGAACGTCGGTGGTGGGTGGACGTCGGTGGGGGCGCGGTGGGGTGGGGGGGGGCAGCCGATTGAGTGATCGCTGCACGCTGACACGCCGGAGTCAGAGAGCAGCTCTTTTGGGCCGGCAGCCAACTAGTGCCACCATGCAGCTTTTGTTGCCGGGGGCTTGACTCAGAAAGGATCTTTCAGAGGCGAAGCGGGAAAAGACGTCAGAGATGACGGATTTTAGAAGGAGGGGGAAAAAAAAGGTTGGGCAACGGGTGGGGGCGAAAAATAACCCACAAAAGGCCGCTGTGAGGAGGAGCGCCGGCAAATAATGAGAAAGGAGGAAAAATGAGGAGTGGGAGGAGGGTTTATGGCCGATGACAGAGAGAGTCATTCATGAGCCCTGTAAAAAGCAGATGAAAGAGATCCGGCCCAAGCTAGGCCGCTCTGCCATTTTATCAGCACCCCCCGACCCCCGTCGCCTCTCTTCACACCCACCCAAACCCAGTTTAGCCCCTTAAAAGGTCACTTAAAAAAAAAAAATCGGGGCGGAAACGGCAGAGAAACTCCATCTCGGCCCAGGTGATTTCAGTCGGCGTGACATCATCGTGTCACCGGTGGGGCAATTTCGCCCGATGCCGCCAGCTGAGGCTCCGATGAAGCCATTTCACTTGGCCCGGCGAGACCTTTGCATCCTGCCCCGCTGACACACACACACACACACACACACACAAACTTTCGAATCCAGACTCAAATGCAGCAGTGATGTTTAAAAAAAAATTAATAAAAAAAAATACGGAAAGGGGGAGGGATGGGAATAACAGACCGCCGGCTAAAATACGGAATGTGCACGAAGGAGGGAAAGGGGGTGGCCGTGTGGTTGCCAGCTCTCTATTAATAGCCGGGCAACATCCACCAAGCTGAGCAGCCACAGGGAAGTGGGTAGGTGGCGGAAATATGTCGCCGTTCCCTGTGCCACATTTGCGGCTCGACAGTGTTCATCACCTGCAAGGCCGGTGGATGGAAGGAACCCGACCTGCGAGCAGGAGATGGTGCGTGTGTGCGTGTGAGGGTATTGTCATGTATGAGCGCTAAGCCGTGAGCGCCTGACAGAGCCGGGACAAAGGGAACGGCGGAGGAAGGCAACGCAGGGGCCTCTTGTGTCCCCGCTGAACCCCGTGTGTGTGTTTTAGGTTGGAACTGACTGGGGGTCGCCCACGCGGGAAGCCGCCCCCCCACCCCCACCTTTTTAGGCGGGGGTGGTGTTGAAGTTCAAGTTGCTGTCGGGCCCCCAAAATAAATGATTTTTTTTTTCAAAAAAAGGAGGCCTGATGATAACGTGGGGTCCGCTTGGACTAATGAAATTCCTTGATGGTCGCCATGGCGTTGATGTGGCAAAAATGCTTATATGTTGTTGGTGCAGACATCTACCCGCACCTGATGCAACAAGAGAGTGACTGTAAATGTAATGTAAAAAGCAAACTGATAAACAGGAAGCTATCAAGCATGAATAGAACGCAAAGTTAAAAAGGTGCGTTGGGTCCGACTGGGCAAAGATGCACGCTTGAGAATGTTATTCAACCGGGCGAAAGGACTTCCAGACAGTCTCTGTTTCCGCCCCCGACTTCCCGCCTCTGTTCTCTTCAGCCGTCGCAAAACAGTCCGACAGCTGAAAAAAAAAAATCTTTTTGCGGCGTCGGGTGAATGTTAATGAAGCGAAAAAGTTTCCGGAGAAGGAGGTGGTCGTCGCCTCGGCCGCAGCCACGAGAGCGTTGACGCGCTCCGCGAGCATGAGAACTTCACGGTTGGAAATTGCATTTGAATTATTCAAACGCGGACCTCAAGCGTTCTCGAACAGGATGTCAGACAGAAAAGGAGAGAAGATGAAAAAGAAGAAGAAGAAAAAAGCACGACCGAGATGCAAAACAAAGCAGGCCTGTGCTCTGTGAGCTTCGCCCACCTACGGCTGTGGTTTTTAAAGTCAACAGTTGAGCTTCTCGCTCCACGTCAAAAAAAAAAAGAGAAACCACACGGACGTCGCTGCGAAACCGCTCGGCGTTCTAATCGGCGCGGAGGGCCGATGTTTGTTCGTTTTGTTGTTTTTTTTCGCGGTGGAATGATTTTTTTCAAGAAATGCACAAAATAAAAAAAAAAATTAAAAAAAACCACAACGAGTCACGTGTCAGGGAGGAGAGAGGCCGGCTCACCGTCACGATTGCACGCGATCGTGCAGAAGCCTCAAGAGGATGCGCACGAAGTTTAAAAAAAAAAAAAAAAAAAACCTGACTCAGCAGACTTAGAACGCGGCACCAACATCCGCGTCACCATTTGTTTGTTCCCCTGAGCGATGATTAATAAGCTTAACCGAAAAACGGCCTCGCGTCTTTTCGCGCCGAGGCACGCAAGCGCACCAGAGCCGAGCGCCAAGTCACACACACACACACAAACAGTGGCTCTCCTGGAGGTGGGGTGGGGGGTGGCCGAGGGTGTAATCACGCCTGCTGGACAACCACTGAAGTGGGTCATCGCAAGTTGCGGTGGCGAAACAATGGCTCCGCTCGAGGAAACGGCTGTTTCAAAGGGGTTGTGTGAGGTGCGGCGGGGCCCAGGGGGGCAAGGAGAGCGCGGGGGGTGGGAGGGGAGGAAACCTCAGCGAGATGTTCGGCAATGCCGACAGAATCCCACGAAAATCAACAGTTAAAAAAAAAAAATAGAAAAAAAGTTGCCCGGACGACCACTTTTCTTCCTTTTTTGCCTCAAAGCAGGAAGTTGTGTGACTCCTGCGAGGGGGGGCGGAGCTTCGAGCAGCTGACAGAGGGGCCCTCTGTTGCCGCAGTCGGTGTGTTTTCACAGTGCAAGTGTACGTGTGTGTGTGTGTGTGTGTGTGTGTGTGTTTACCTTGCGAAAGTTACGATCGCACCTCCGGCTAAAGCACACACTCAGGGCTCAGACGCTCTTTTGTGAGCGTTTTGGGCGTCAAACACAGCCGTCACCTCCTTCTCTCTCTATCTCTCTCTCTCCCTCCCTCTCTCTCTCCAGCTGCTCAGCTGGTGGTGTGTAGGAGGAGGAAGAATGACAGGCGTGGAAGCGCTTACATCAGCCAAAAAACTCAGGCACACGCACGCACCGTCGCACGCACAGGAGTAGTGCAAGAACTCCTTGAAGTTGCAGCCAAAGAGAAGCAACTTGCTTTTTGTTTTATCAGCGCTTTCCCGCTTGCTCCGAGAGCTTTCCGTATTGATTTGCAACGGCCACAGCTCTTTTTTTTTTTTTTAAGTCAGCTCCACTCTGCGGTTGCGTGCTGTGCAGCCTCCCTCAGGTTGACAAAGCAATTGTGTTTCTAATTATTACTCAAAACGCCGGGCGTGGCAGGTCAAAGAAAGCTCACTTGTTCGTGATTCTCTCTCAATCTGTTTTCTGATAGACGGTCGAGCTAACCTGAAGTCGTTTCCTGTGTGGGGTTTCTCCTTCGGGAGCCCTTGCGATCCCTAGTAGGTGTAGCCATTTCACAATACGGGGCGACAATTGTCTCCATTGTCGTCGAGGAGATGTTAGTTCGATTGGTTTTCTTGGCAAAAGTTGTCGTGTGCGGAAAAGCGAAGTAAAGTTAGCGAAGGCTATGATAAACGTCATCTTTTGCATTAAGCACGATACAAATTAGATACAAATCTCAGACAGACAAAAAAATAGCAACATAAACATAAACAACATAAACTACTACAGACTATAAGTAATTCATTAATTTGCACATATTCAAAATTCAAATATTCTGTGACATTGACAGTACTTATTTTATCCTAATTTGTATTTTCTCTTATAAATTGATTCATGTGGAATTGTTCCTGAGGTAATATTAATGTTTTTTGTTGCATCCAGAGTTCTCTGTTTCTCAGGAATAACAATGGGAGTTAATAATAATGGTCAGAAGTATAAAGATACAGTATAACCAAAGTTTTAAGAACACTGCGTGTGAGTGCGCAACATACGGTACGCATCAGTGGGCTGCGGTTGATTCTGTGTGTGTGTGTGCGCGCGTGCGTGTGTTTACTGTATCTGTTTTTAGCACCATTAGAGCGAACAGTCCCATGAACGCCAGTGGGGCCTCAGCGCTAATCCAGACCAGATGTGGGCTCCGCCAAAACCGAAAACACAGGCACATGCGCCGCATCTCCAAACACGAACCGGCACGTCACCACTTATCTAACGAGATCCGTAGCCCGGTGTTTAGTTAGCCAACATGACTAAACCTAATGCTATTATCACCGTAATCTATCTTAATGAGATCATAGCTCACCTTCAGCGCAGTTAACTCGAGATTTGAGAGGTCAACAAACCCATTTGTGCGTGCGTGTGTGTATTTTTGTGTGTGTTGCGGAAAATGATGTTGAAATTTACGACTCTGCTGCGTCCTGTCCGGTAGTGCTTGATGCAGCCTGGAGGCACCGAGCTGGCTGTGTTGTGGAAATAGAGGGTTGAAGAGGCGACACACATCATTGTCTCACACACACAAACACGGCAGAGAAACGGGAGATCAAGCGGTGTGTAATGGCAGATGACATGTGGACACGCTGGAATCCACACAGGGGAAGTCGGTGGCAAAGGTGTCTATGCGTGTATTCCTTAGAATTGTGTGTGTGTGTGTGTGTGTGTGTGTGTGTGTGTGTTAATTTTGTTACATTTTGAGGACTTTGTACTAATGAGCACTGACCTTACGGGGACCATTGTTATTCCTCATGCAGTAAAAATATTTTTTTAACATTATACTCAGGGTTAGAGCGAGGGCTGGATAAGAAAGTAGATTTGAGTGTCAGCTATGATTTTGGCCTCCCGACGGTCATAGAAACAAGAAGATTGAGGGGAAAATTGATGATGAACGGTTGTGCTCCATCCAGTGGAATTCCGCTGGATGTGCGGAACAGCTGCGCTACGTGTCCTGAGCGCCCCGCCGTTCGTCAACACTGCAATTTTTTCTCTCTTCTTTTTTTTTCTTTTGGAGCCGAGCACGGTGCAGCTCACCAAGCCAAGATAGCTGGAGAGTCACGAGACCGGCAAGGTTGGGCAGGAAGAATTCACACATGATCGCTTGATGTGACACGGTGTAGTTTATCCTCACGCTTATTTTTCCGAGTTGTCGGGCCAGAAGAAGGGCTGACCTGGCAACCTGACTTTGTTGTTGTGATTTCGTGTTGTCATTGAAAGCAAACAGTGAAGTAACGGCATTCATTGTTGTGCTATTTATTTTGGTGTTCGTGTAAAGGGATTCAGACGGGGTTATTGTCTTTTCTTACGTATTGATAATTTTAATAGTATTGTAATAATGGAATGATAATCTCTTTATCAACAACACTCTGCATTCCTAAACAAATGTGTACCCCAGGTGCTCCTTGTCTAAATGGTTACATAACACTCGCAGGAGCGGATTTGCCTCGCTTGAGTGTCACTCAAAGATTTACTGCCGGTGGCTCGATTCCAGAAAATAACTGGGGTTACATGGAGTCAAAGGGGAATGTTTACCTTCTTCTTAATTAGACCAACACCTGTCCGCCCTGCAGTGGTCAAGATCCTGAATGTTTCCTCAAAGACTTTTTTTTCCCGCAGTATTCCTTGGTTCTTGTCTTTCCCAAACTGCTTCCCAATGGAAATTGAAGTATGCGCACAGGGGCAGTAAACCTAAGTCAACCTTCCCCTGGAAAGAATGTAAAATCAGACGCGTGAGGCTGACCACGTCGAATCGGAAACAAACCAAAAGCTCGTCCCCAAAGTGTTGCAACGCTTGCTTCAGCCCTGCTTCACCCGCTTCTTGTGGATCAACTCTCTCCCTTTGAAGATTTCTCGTCGGAGAGTATTCTCACCGCAAGGGTAAAAAAAAAAAACCTCCTCCCTCGTGTTATCAGTGCAGAAAATGTGCAGGCCTTTTACTGTCAGCCCCTCGAGAGCGAAAAACGAAATCCCTCCGCTCCATCAGTTGTCCTTGGAACACAGGCCCGGCGGCTGGAGGTGTAGATGACACACTTGTTTCCCCGGCACGTACCCTTGTTGCATCTTCCCGCAGGAATAGCTGCCTTCTCCCTCACTGATAATTATGAATGATCCAGCCCTCCTCCTCCTCCTCCTCTTCCTCCCACACCCCACCCCCTTCCTTTCAGCTGATCTGCGCCATTTGTTTCGAGCGGAGATGTAATTAATCAGCAACACAAACCCAACCAGTCGTACCGCGGAGAGTGGGCCCTGTTTCTAGATATCGAGACGCAGACGGGTCTGTCTCCGCCCCCCCCCTGGTGACTCTCAATCTTCCTTTCATTCCACTTTGGATGTCTCATTAATCACCTGTTTCAACCTCGAAGGCCTTGTAATACATTCCTGTCGGATCATTAGGTGCTTGGCCTCCAGTGTTGTTTTGTAGGACTCATCCGTACCACTGTTTGTGCTAAAGTGCGTCCGTCATCAGCGCTCTCGTAAACCGGGGGTAAATATGATAATCTCCCGGGACAGGCTGCCACCTCGTATGCCCCCCGCCCCTCTATTTTTAGATGTCAGATGTTCAAGTTTTGTGTACAAGAAAGGGCAGCCGAGTCGCTGTCACATCCTCATAAATCTGGGTGAGAGGATCTGTCAGTGCAACCCCGTGGACAAACCCAAACAGCCCTCGTATTGCCCGTTCGCTCACGTCCCAGAGCCGAGCGGCTGTTTGCTCGGCCCAACCGTGGGACCGCGTTTCATAATGTCCCCTGCGCGTGCTGCTTTCTTTCGTAACAGGCAAGCACGTGGGTAATGAGATAAAGATATTTATCAAGCAGCCATATCAATAAAACTTCTGGCAACTTCAGCTTCGATAATTGGAAGAACAGGAGGAGGCCATTCTGATGTGTTATTTGCACATTATATTATAATACAGACTGTCCTTCCACTTTCCTACTTATCCCCTTCAAAGCCAAAAACTCCACAACACTGACTCAGTGTTTCCCTCTTTGTCAAAATGACAAGAAAAAGCTGTTTATGAACCAGGCAGTCTGTTATATTTTCATGGCATTCTGTCAGTATTATGTAGCTATGGCAACATACCTGCAACATACATTGTTTCTTTTGTCCTTTCACCGTACCCGTTCCAGCCAGTATCGGCTGAGAATGCTAACAGCGCTAGTGCCAACGCCAACTGCTTCTTGTCAACTGGAACACGACGTTTTCCAGTGGTCATCGAATGCACCGCCAGAGTCATATGATATTTTAATAGATGTTTAATATAGAAAGAATAACATAACAAAGTATTGCATTCACACACACCATCTTTAACCAGCTTGTCCACAGTCATTTGTCAGATCTTGAAGTAGAATAAAAAGAAAAAAAAATCTAATTGATTTGATGTCACGTTTTGTATATGCTGTGCTGTTGTTTGTATGTTTGTGTGCGCATTTGTGTGTGTACGTGCGCTTACGTGCGTGCGTGTGGGTGTGCATGTGTGTATTCTTGGCAGGCAGAGTTTATCTGCGGCTTAAGGACACAGTGTCCTGGAACTTCGGTTGATAAAACCCAGCAGGGATGTCCTGTGCTGTTCCAAAGCAAAGCGTAGTCGTCCTGTGTGTTTGTGTTTTGTTTTTTTTGTGTGTGTGTCTGTGTGTGTGTGTGTGTGGGCGTGAACACACACCGATACTTGCCTCAAGAGCAAAAACAAACATTCTGAAGTCATATTTTGTTTTTGCTCTTAAAAAAAAAAAAAAAAGATACATTAGGACTGATTACTCTGCTCCTTCCTGGCTCGCGTGTTCCGAATTCTTCTGCTTCGACTGTCTGTTTTTCGTCTCCCCGTTGATTGCGGGCCAAAGTTTAACCAGGAAACGATGTGACCCTGCGGAGCTGATCAAAAACACACTGACCCAATAAAGCAGGGTAACGTGGTCGACCGTGCCTCCGCCGAAGCGCTGCTCCGATTGGCCGTACGAGGTGGGTTGGGTCCCGCCACCTTTTCCCTCCTCGGGCCAACCGATTGGAGGGGAATATTTTAAGTAAACAAATAGTTCTTTGAGCGAGTTGGACGGCGCACGGTGACACAAAATCGGAAAAGCAGAGGCGGCGCGGCATAGGAGGGGGTGAGAGAGAGCCAGACAGATGAAAAAGATATAAAGGGATAAAGAGGATTGGCGGAGGGGTCACGACGGCGCGTTGCTTTTCCTGGAGGCGCGCAAGTGTCTTGTTTGCATGTCGCTTCGAGCCTAATGAGCCGGCGGTTTAAACGAGGCGCTATGGATTTGGCAGAGGCCTTTGATGGCAGAACATGTAAAAAAACCAAAATGTGTTCAGGCTATTTCCAAAGTGGAAACATGGCGGCGAGTGGCTGCACGACAACCCTGATGTGGTCGCACGGAAAGGGAGTGGTTAGAGTTGGGTTACAAGCAGAATGAGGTGTCATGGGATTTCTTCTGCCAAGCCCCAGATCCTTGTCAGTATATATACTGTACATATGTACACACGGGCACGCACGCACGCACGCACGCAAGACTTCCAGCGCAGACAAAGTGAGAGACACCCGGGCCGCTGGCAGGGAAACGCACATATGATTGAAGGGAATGGAATGTTCTGTCTGCAGTCCAGGGCTCAGGGCAGCTGGAACCAGGGCCAGTCGTTGTGTTCCTGTATGTGTGTGTGTGTGTGTGCGCGCGCGCTTGTCCATGGGCGTCTACGTGCGTATTTGCATGTGTATAATGCGCAGTGAGTTAAATCCCCTCGCATTTTGTGTAGATCTAGCGGATATCCTTATTATTATATGCTGATTTTCAACCGTCCCCACATGGCAAAGATTTGCATTTGCCTCAACACTTGATCCGCCCTTCATGGTTTTTATCATCCCGGGACACGACCGGCACTGCTCCCGTTTGCATCCGTTTGCCCCAGTGAAGGAACACGGCCAATGGGGTCGGGGGTGGGGGTGTAAGAACAACAAGTTCTTCCTTTTGTAACTTGTGACCCGTCGCCGTCGTTTCTCCTTTGTCTTAAATGGCAACAAACGTTGCGCAAGGTGTTTGCTCTGTCCAACGGCAGCCAATGTTGACATTAGCACCAGATTAATGCGGGGGTGGGGGGGTTTACATAATGGCTGATAACGCATGCGTGCCAACGGGCCCCGCGCATGCCTGTACGCCGGCGGAGGTGCCGCCGCTCAGGTCGCACGGGGCTTCGTCCAATCGCGGCGGTGGGTCTGTCGGGTCACGGGGGAGGGTCTGACACGTACCAGGCGAAAGCTTTGACCTCCCGAGCCGCTCTGACCCGTCTGCTGGCCCTCTGACACTGTAACCTCCTGAGCCAACACCCTGACCTGAGGTGTGTGTGTTGTGTGTGTGTGTGTAGGGATTTGGCCGTGTGTTTTCCTTTGTGTCTCAGAAGGCACAGAGGCATACGTCTTCGTAAGGGCCAGCCATTTGAATGCACCTCTCGGGGGCAGAGTCTCGAGTGTGGCAATTTTGAGAATGACCCACTCCCCTGCATCTGAGTTCAGCTATGCGCCGTCGCTGGGTGATGAAACACACTTGCAATACTATGCAGACCCTCCCTTTTTCTGCGTGTGTATGCTGCCTGGATATGAAAGCCTGTCCTCAGCAGCACCAATCGCCTCAACCGGAGTCCAGGCAGCGACAACCAATGAGGGAGAAGCTTTCCCTGACTCGTTTGAGCCAATCAGAGGAAGCCCCGCTCCGAGAAGCATAATGAGTCCGAGGCATTATCTCACACGTTTCAGTGCAATTCGCCTCGTCAAATTACGCTGGTTCCCCTCACGATCCGTCCTCAGAACGCCTCCTCTCGCACGCCCGTTCTCAATTTTGGATTTACATAAATGCAAATGTTTGACTTGACACCTACGCACCTTTCGGAATCGGGATAATGAGTGAAAGGCGAGAGGGATTCCTAGCATGGTTGCTGACAGTGATTAATTGTTCCCACATGTTGCTGACGGACCAAAAGGGGCCTCTTTGTTTCTGGCCCTGGTTGCAGCTGGTGCACACATACACGCACACAAATGCATGCACGCAGACGCACACGCACACACACACACACACGCACACACATACAGCTGGGGCCTATCTCACAGATCAAGTTTGGCCTCTTTCAAGCTAGTTTGCTAAAGAGAAAAAAAATGGAGCTATGTGGTTGAACCTGGATAACAGAGAAGACCAGTTGACTCTGTTGACCGAGCGTGGTGCACAGCAGTTTAAGGACGAATCACAAATGAGCCAGAATCTTTTTGATCTTTAAATGTATGCCATGGCTCAGTGTCCCAGTGGAAACGCATGAGACAGCCTGGCCCTGATCTTTCAACCCCCTGCTGATTACTACAATTCATTACAACAAACGCATTGTGATGTTGCATTCAATTCTCAGCTAGGTGTCATAGTTCTGAAAATAAAAAACATGGGACTTGACGTCAGAATAGCACGATACAGTAACACCTTGCGGAGGAGGTGCCGGGGGTAGATTTTGGGGTTTGCTTCTCGTCTATGTCGATGACACGGTTTGAGTTGTTACGGATCTCCAAGAAAGGTGCAGCTTCTGAATTTGAAAGGGTGAATAGGAAAAACGCCCTGCGAGAAGAAGGGAGAAGCGGGTATTGAAAATGGATGGATGTATGCAATAGGAAAAACAACGCAGGAGGAAAGAAGGGAGCCAGAGTGCTGATATTCCCAAGGGACCGTCGAGCCGCGTGTGTATGTGCAATTTCTTGTGAGTCTATAGCAGGAGTTATGAATCAGAGCTGCTGTCTCAGGGAGCAGTTGTTTTTATTAATGGACTTTGGGGGCTGTCCCGGAGGAGCTGTACAGGACAGCGTCCCACTGTTAAGAACAACAGCGGCGCTCGGCGCACGCACACACTCACCCACAGTCTGCAAACTGTACACAAAGTGAAAACGTAATAAAATGGAATAGGCTTGCTCTATATGACGCTCAGGGCTTTTTTTCTTCCCCCGGACGGTTTACATATAAACACAAATAAGATAAAGTGGAGGATTCCAGGAATTAGCCGCACTCGCTCAATATTGATTTTACTCGCTCGGCCTATTTCAGCTGGAGGAGCAGATTAGTTGGATGAATGATGAAGACAAAGGAATGAGGTTCGAACTGCACCAACGGAGGAACTCCATCCCCCCTTCAGTGTGAATTATGGGGTCATTTCTTATTTTTCATTTTTTTTTTTTCTTTCAAGGAAGAGCCTCTGGAGAGTCGCTCTGCTCTCCACATCTGAGGTCAGCAACCTCCGCGAGAGCGCTGCGCCGGGAGTTGGTAGTAATTTCGGTGCCGTTCGACAAACTCGGGGGAACTCGAAATGATACGATTGGTCGTGTCAGCGGAGCCAGAAATGAGACGCTGCGGCTTTGGGGGAGAGACTGAATGTCTATGTGAAATATCAGACACCGATGGTTAAAAGGTCAGTCCACTAAAAAAAAAAAAAAAAATTATGGCGGAATAGAAAACGTCCCAGAAAACTGTGAATCAACTGAAACGGAGGGGACGAGATGTGCGGAGAGTGAGCGCGGTGTGATGCACACGTGGGAGGATCCACTGACACCACTGACTTCACACACATGAAGCATTGCATGTTAAATCCTGCAATCTTCTCGCCTCTCCTTCCCACCTCCACTCGCACATTTTCGCTGTGCACCCCTCCACTCCTCGCCCCCACTGTTCTTTCAGCTGCAGATGTCCTGCTATAATTTGCTGCCCGGTCACACCAGGGACAGAAGTGCCTCACATTGGCACATTGGCGGAAGGAGCGTTTCCTAAATCCTTTTGGATTTACCCCATGTATCCATCTGGTGAAGAGCTCAGGGAAGCGTTGGGGGATAGATAAGGCAAAGCTCAATGGGTGATTGGGCGAATGGTCGGTCGTATTTGGGGCCGACCAATCAGATTTGCTGCTGCTATTTTAGCCGAGGGGCAGACGAGAGATTGCCGGAGCTCGAGGCTTCCTGTTGCTGTGTGGGCCAAAGTGTGCTTAGCCGCTGTGCCTAGTTGTGTTTACCATGACTCTGGCCCAGGGGTGTGCAAAGTTTTTGACTTTGACTGCTAAAGTTTGGCAGAGGGGGCCGGAGCAGCAGCAGATGGATGGAGTGTTTTGATGACCCAGCTCATAAGAGGAAAAAAAATATATCATGGTATATGGAGAAGACTTTAATGCTTAGTGCTTTAATGTAAATTGAAAATGAACAAAACGTGTCTTTGAAGCCCCACGGTATTTAGCTCTTTATTGAAATTGTTCTTAAAACTTTGAAAAAATTTATGAAATACAGCTATTTTGTTCCTGAGTTACTATTAATTTCTTCAAGTTTGGCTGGCTGGATTTGGAAGATTAATTGGCCACATATGGCCCACGGGCCGCAGCTTGCCCATACCTGCTCTAGCCAAAGCAATACAGGAGCTAAAGCGGAAACATGAAGCCTTTTTAAAAAAACAAATAATCTCTGTGAAGACGCCATCGAGTTCCAATAAAATAGGCAATAATCTCTTCAGTCGTTGTTTACAACTTGTCGTACCTTCCTGTCCGGCCTTATTCATGGCAGCTCAGCCACTTCCGACGTTGGCCGGATGGATTTGCGAGCTCTCCGAGTTGATTGCCCGAGCTGTCCAGGAGCCGTGTCATTTGATTGAAGAACCTCGTCTTGACGTTTCAGCGGCGTGAGGAGAAACATTAAAGAAGCGGCAGCGGCGTTGGCTTGGTTTTTGAAGTCGGGGGGGTGGGGTGGCACAGGGAGAAAGGTTGTGCAGTGCTGGTCAAAGGAGGACGGGGAGAAGGATTGATAGCGTGTCAGGTTCTGGCAGGTGAGTGTTTACGGCGGCGAGAGAAGGGACACACGCTGTTCTGTTCAAAACAATTTCCCCCCTCTGAAATTATCCTCTTGCCGTCACGTTGTACGTCTTCCGACCTTATTTACATCTCCTGGCAGCTGGAAAGATTTAGCGCGTGCACGTGCATGTGTGTTTGCGAAGGGTTCGCTAATAAAGGCATTACATCATGCCTCAAGAGATGCTGCAGAGGATAAACACGGGTGAGCCTGATATCACTTCTCATCTTACTGGATGCACACACACAAACACACACACTCACTCAGAGACACTTGGGAAAATTCATTCACACACACACACACACACACACACACGTCATTCATGCCAAATTTCAACCCTTCATGGTTGTGCCAATTTACTGATTGCGAACAGTGCAAGAAAAACTATTTTTACATGAACAATCAGAAACCCGAAACTGTCTGCAGATGCAGATTTGGCAATTTTCCTCGAAACAAACATGTATGCTCAAGTGCCAGTGCACACTTTCTCCGAAAGCTCCGCTTTAGCCCCAGTTTTCCAATTTGTGGCTAGCGCCGTAGTCGGAACAGCAACTTCCAGCCAGTTCTCCTCTCTCCTCTCTCCTCTGAATGAACTGCCTGCGACCAGGCTAAGCTTTCTTTAAACTGGGGCCACTTTGTGGAAAACAATATTGTTTTTCCCACAAAAAGCTCTAAAATTCTGCCCCGGGTCAACTTTGAAAGCCAGACATTTATTCTGTCAAAGGGAGTAAAAATATACAGCGAAACGCGAGAGTGGGAGAGGAAAAAAAATGCATGCGTGTTGTGGGTGGCGGTTGGTTTGTTTATATGGGAGGATATAGCATCGGCCCCAAAGTCCCTCGGGGCCTATAAGTGCGATGTGTTTGTGAAACAACAGAAAGTGCAGAGGAAGGAGAGGGCATGGAGAGACAGGGAGACTGAAGCAAAAAGGAAAAAAATGACTTCAAAGCAGCTTGAAAGACAGAAGTAGGGTGTCGAGGAGCTTGCTGACTTTCACCTTTTTAACATACTTATAATCCAGAATGACATATTTCTCATCCTGCACTTTGTATTAGTTTAAATACAGCCTCTGTGCAAAGGTTTCTGCCGTTGCATGGTCGTAATTGATATAAACTACATTTTATTTAAAAGCGCCTTTATTGCATCCATTAAAGCAAATACAATATAGCAATAGATTATAGCTACACACTATTAAAAAAAAAATCTATTTAAAAAGGAAATAAAAAAATGACTTAAATCGGTTATTCAGCAAGTGAACCAAACAAGTGTAACAATCAACAAGTGTCCTGCAACAAATCAGCGATGCCGCAAGCAGCACAATCCAGAGGTGCTACTGCGGTTCGAAACGTGAACATTGCTGTAAATAAAAACTGTTGATCATAACCGAGGGGCTTTTGTGAGGCACGACCAGACTCGGCCAAAGCAAAAGTATCACTGGACCAATACACACGCTGGCTCGGGCCAACGCGCGTGATGATGCGACACAAAGCGCTTCCCATCAGCGGCACAAGGGGGCCTCTTTGTACGCAGCCATTCATAAAGAAGGAGGAGCTTCATCGCAGACCGCCGTCTCCGTTTTGCCCTTTTATTGCGATAACACACAAAAGACGCGGCGGGGCCACAATGCAGACAACTGCGCTAAGTGCCGCCGCAATCAGTGTCTCGTTGTCCCGTATTTTTTGTTTTCGCGGAACCGGAGACGTCACTGGCGGCGGCGGCAGCGGCAGCGTTGGCTCAGTTTGTGTGTGTTTTTTTTCATCGATAATGACAGTGTGTTTGTGGAATCTAGTGGCCCTGTGTGGTCTCGGGGATCCGGGCGCTCCATCGATTGTTTTCATATCGGTAAAAGGAGAGAAAGCAAACAGAAAGTCGATATTAATGGTTTTTCGTTGATTTCCGAGGGACTCACGCAAGGATTCTTTCCTCTCTCTCTCTCTCCCGCAGAACTCCATCCGGCACAACCTCTCCCTCCACAGCCGCTTTATCCGCGTCCAGAACGAGGGCACGGGCAAGAGCTCGTGGTGGATGATCAACCCCGAGGGAGGGAAAGGCGGCAAGGCTCCCCGCCGCCGTGCCGTCTCCATGGACAACAGCAACAAGTACACCAAGTCGGCCCGCGGCCGCGCCGCCAAGAAGAAGGCGGCGCTGCAGGCGGCGGCGGCCGCCGCCGACGGTGGCAGCGGTGGCGGCGACAGCCCGTCGGGCCTCTCCAAGTGGCCCGGCAGCCCCACGTCGCGCAGCAGCGAGGAGCTGGACGCCTGGACCGACTTCCGCTCACGCACCAACTCCAACGCCAGCACGCTGAGCGGCCGGCTCTCGCCCATCCTGGCCAACCCCGAGCTGGACGAGGTGCCGGACGACGAGCCGCCGCTCTCGCCAATGCTCTACTCCAGCCCCGGCCGGGCGGCGTTGTCGCCGGCAACGGCACAGCCGCCGCCGCCATCAACGGGAAGCCCGCGCCGCCGAGCTGCCGCGCCTGGCGAGCTGCCGCGCCTGGCCGAGCTGCCGCGCCTGGCCGACCTGGCGGGCACCATGAACCTGAACGACGGGCTGACCGACGACCTGATGGACGAGCTGCTGGACGACATGGGCCTGTCGTCCGCCGTGACGGGGCCCGGCACCCCCAACGGGTCCTCGGGCTTCATCTTTGGCTCCAAAGCCAACGGGCTGAGCACCACCGCCTCCTCCACCGCCCCCGCCCCCTCGCCCTCCTCTAACGCCGGCATCAACGGCTACTCCAACTCCATCTTCGGCCCCCACGCGGCCGGCTCCTCGCTGCGCCCGGCGCCCATGCAGACCATCCAGGAGAACAAGCAGACGTCCTTCTCCTCCGCCGTCGGCCTGTCGCGCTTCGGCGGCCAGACGCTGCAGGACCTGCTCAACTCCGACAGCCACGGCGGCGTCATGATGACGCAGTCCGACCCGCTCATGTCGCAGGCCAGCGCCGCCGCCGTGGTCTCGCAGAACTCCCGCCGCGGCCTCATGCTCCGCGCCGACCCCGTCATGACCTTCGCCGCCACCACCAACGTCACGCAGCAGCAGCTCCGCAACGGCCAGGCGGACGCGGCGCACGGCAACAACCACAACCAGAGCGCCCTGCGGTGTCTGAACGGCGGGCTGAACCTGGCCAACGAGGCCAACGCGCTCGCCAACGCCAGGCAGCAGCTCCTGCTGTCGCCCCTAGGGGGCAACGGCTCGTCCTCCATGCAGATCGACACGTCCATCTTCCTGAACGGCACCAGCGGCGGAGGCCAGGACCGCTTCCCCACCGACCTGGACCTGGACATGTTCAACAGCAGCCTGGAGTGCGACATGGACTCCATCATCAGGAACGACCTGATGGACGCCGACGGCCTGGACTTTAACTTCGACTCCCTGGCCAACATGAACGGGGTCGGGAGCTTCACGAGCGCCAACCAGGCCTCCCAGAGCTGGGTGCCCGGCTGAGAGGCCCCCGGCTGGGATGGGGGAGAGCAGGTATGTTTGAGCGTCGCGGCAAAAGTGAGCGTGTTGCAAGTGTAGGAATCGACATGTTTCCTCCAATGGAAACGGTTGCAATACCATAGAAATGCAGATGAAAATTGAGAAGAAAATGAAATTTCTTTTCGTTTGTGGTCTCATCCTTTAAAGGTCCGGTGTATAAAATTTGGCCTGATTTATGATTTTTATATTGGTAAAAGCCAATAAAGTTTTGTTTTCTTTCTCCAGGTCTGAAATGTTGGGTGCGAGGAAAAAAAACACACAAGACACAAGACACCGTTTTTTTTGTTTGTTTGTTTTTTTTTTGCCAAACCTGCTATCAGCACAACCTAAAATAAGGAGAAAAAAAAACAACCCCGTGTTTACAGAGGACGACTTCCTCTCGAGAGCTTTACCCTCCCTCCCGCACACTGGCGAACCCCTGCGGACGACTCGGCGGACTCTGACAGACGCAGCGCACGTCCACTCTCAAGGCCTCCTGTGGAACGACGACGAAAAGAGAAGCTGTCAAACTCATGAATTATGCAATATTTTTCTTCATCGGTCTGTTGATATCAAAGAGACAACGCTTGAGTGGTGAAATACAAGGACTTAATATCAGGAAGACGAGGAGAGAAAAAAAATCGTTGAAGGGCCGCATGGTGCAGTCGTTCCCGTCGGACACGAAAGAGGAGAAAAAAAATGGACAAAAGTGAAAAGTGAGGGGGAAAAAAGTGGAGAAGTGAAGTGGTAAAATCTAATCCAGTAGTTTCCTGGGATGTGTTATGTTTTAAAATATATATATATATATACATATATATATATATAAATGTACTGTATATATATACATATATATTTTCCCTCCATCTTCACACATTGTGGTTTTCTTAGATATTCAGTGTTTGTTTCTTTTAACCTCTTCTTCATCCTAACCATTGAAGCGTTCACAGGTGTGTGAAGAGGAGTTTGTTGGCGTTCTGACGAAACGCAGGGGCCGCCAAGTGGCCACGCGTAACACACATGCAAAACACACACACACACTCACACTGTCAAACACACACACACACACAGGCAAACCCACTCGCCTTCTGGTTTCCGCGGGGTCAAAACGTCTCATACACACACACGGCTTGATTTCACCAGGCACGGCTGTGTTGCACTCGGCATTAAAGCAGTGTGGCCATCACAGACCTTTATTTTTTTTTTTTTGGAAAGTTTTTTTTTTTTAACGATCCTACCAGACACACTGCAGCACTTTTTTTTTCTCTCTCTCTCTCTCTCTCTCTCTCTCTCTCTCTCTCTCTCTCTCTCTCTCTCTCTCTCTCTCTCTCTCTCTCTCTCTCTCTCTCTCTCTCTCTCTCTCTCTCTCTCTCTCTCTCTCTCTCTCTCTCTCTCTCTCTCTCTCGTATTTGTTGTCCAAGGAGCTGATTTCCATTCTGCTCCGTGGAAAATATGCAGCTGAATATTTTTGACATCAAGCTGCAAGGGAGCAGTTCGAGCCATGGACGTGCAATAGAAAATCCAAACCGTGTGCTAAAATTTCAACAATAACAAAAAAAAAAAAAGAGCAATTTTTCTGCGTTGCCATGCATGGATGACACGTCGTTAGGTTGAAGTCAGGCGTGCAGGAGCGCAGCGCGACACTCGGTGCAGCCAGCCTTCCCTGTGGAATCAAACTATAAATGAAGATTTCTCACCTTCCCGTTTGGTTGCTGGACAAAAGGACCAGTGTGTCAGATTTACGGTGGTTTGCTGGGAGAAACTGGATCTCAGCTATGCTTATTATCATGTATGCGCACTCTCAAATACTCGCGCTTGCGTTGTTTTTATTGTTCTGCTTCCGTGGTGGCTGCCACGTTTCTATCAAAGCCCTGAAAGGCCAAACATCAACTTAACCTACCCAAAACTTGGCTCGCTTACAATATTATCTCATCTAATTTCTCTTCTTTTTCTTCAGTACAGAAATGAAATTTCTAATCCAAAGCCAAAGTATCTAGATTGACAAATCTCTTGATTTTTACAAGGACACAATCAAATAAGTTCTGTAATCTGTCTCGCAAATTTAAACTTGAGTTGTTCTTTTTATCTCATCCACATTCTCAATGGTGTATACCACTCAAACTGACACACTGGGCCTTTAAAAAATAATATTTAGCTTTCTGGGGGTTTAAATTAGCATCATATGATTATTTTTTTCAGAAAAATTCTGAAAAATGAAAAAACAAATGTTTACCTTGAGCACATATCCGATCCACCAATGGAGAACGTCCACCGTGAGGTCCCGTCTGACTCTCCTCTTCTTCTGTCTCTCAACTTCCTGTGAGTTCTGTCCAGTTTGTTGTTTCACCGCATACGATGTAGCCAAAACCAATACCTGTCTCTGAAAGGGTTGTGAACATTTCCACACCATTACAGGTGCTATGTAAACAGTGTTGAATCCTGCCTGGAGCATTGTTGTTTTTTTTTGTTGTTTTGTTGTTGTTGTTTTTTTGTTTTGTTTTGTTCCTTTGCGCCCACCGCCTACACCACCTGGTAGCATGGTGAGGGGTTTAGGCTCATTCCTCTAGACGCCTTTTATTGTTATTGTTTGTTTCCTCGAGCAAAACAATAAGCTATCACTGTATATTGCCAAAATTACTTGAAGACAAACAGTAGGATATGCTGGCAGCCAAATCACAAACACACAGACACGCACGCACGCACCTACACACAGAGACACAATACACTGACATACACACACATGACACACACACGTGGAAAGAAAAAAATGTATACCAGGGATCTGTTTTAAGCTCTGCTGTATGTTTTTTTTGTCATGAGCTTGTGGGGCTTGTTACGCATCTATAAGTATCACTCAGGGGCGGGGGGGAGGGAGGGGGGGGAAGGAAGCTTTAACTAACATCAAGTCACCTTCTAATGTCAATTTAACATGTCTTGAGTAGGAAGGAAAAAAAAAAGAACTGAAAAAAACGACATGTAACGCTTTGTGTTTGTGAACTTGTAAACCTGTGAAATTTTGGCTGGGACGGAGGGCGAGACGTCGGGACTTCATGCCGTTTGTCGTGTTTTTTTTTGAATTGCTCGGCTGTCGCAGCTTTCGTTTTCTTTTGTTTTTATTTCGGTTGTCGTTTGTCGTTTCTCCTCTTGTCGAGACTTTACACACACGCAGGACCCCTCATGTTGGGACACACACCTGGGCGACTCTCGCAGGTGACTTCCTGTAACTCCCGGCTTGCTCGTTATCGTGTGCATGTGCGCCTTCCTTTTCATTCATTTCGCTCTCTCCGTTTTCCGCGGAGTTCGTTTCTTGCCGTCGAGTCGAATCTCACTCCCCCTCCCCGCTCCCCCCAACCCTCCTCGCCGCGCAAGCTAGCAACACGTCGTGCCGCGTGTGCATGTGCGCGCGCGCGCCCTGTATTTATGCATCGTGGATATCGCGAAATGCATATACGCATCTCGCCTGTATGTCGTTGTTGTAAACATGTAGTACTTGACCCATGGGGGATTCGTGATACCTCCGAAGGTAAAGCTGAAGAAACGATTGAGCAGCAGTTACGTGCTGGGAAGAAGGGGAACACTGTCACCAGCCGCTTTCACCGCTCAAGCTAGGTTTCGTTTTTCTGCCGTTCTTTTTTTTTTTGTTTTTCCTCTGACATTGGACGGGCGGCGCCGTCGTCGTAGCATCCGGTGAGCCCCGGTGTCCCCCTACCGGCGCGTGGAAGCATCGTCTGCCGTGTATAATAGTGTACAGATGTGTACGTGTGTATGTGTGTGTGCGCGCGAGTGTGCGTGTGTGTATGTGTGTGTCACTTTGAGGTCAAGGCAGAGGAGCTCGTGCGTGGTTCCGCCGTGCCGGCTGAGGGTTTTTTTTTGGTGCATGACCCGAGCTGGACCTCTCTTGGTCTCCCCTCATATGGTGCCGTCCTGCGAACCGAAAACCGAAATCAGGGCTCAACGCTGCGACGCGTCGTCCCCGGGCCCGCGGAACTTGTCGCGACCCGCACGCCAAAACACAGGGAGAGCCTCTGTCGGAACTGCTGCTCCTCAGCCTCACTCGCTTTTTGTAATTTTTTCATTTGAATTTTCCTCCCCCGTGGAGTTTTAGTCCGGTCACGTCCGAGCCGAGGAGCAGTCGAGGTGATAGCACGACGAACGTCACGGCACATCGCAAGAATTTTTATCTCATCCCCTGTTTGTGAAGGTTCTCAGTCATCCAGGTCATCTTCAAGGTAGAAGGGTGAAGTTAGTTGAGCTGGACTCGGGGAGTTTGCATGTTCTCCCCGTGTCTGCGTGGGTTCTCTCCGGGTTCTCCGGCTTCCTCCTACAGTCCAAAGACATGCATGTGAGGTGAAATGGGAACTCTAAACTGACCCTAGGTGTGTATGTGAGTGTGAATGGTTGTTTGCCTCGGTGTTGCCCTGCGATGAATTGGCGACTTGCCCAGGGTGGCACCCCGCCTTCGCCCTATAACAGCTGGGAGAGGCTCCAGCAGATCCCCGTGACCCTGAGCTTCAGGAAGAAGCGGGCATTGAAAATGGATGGATGGACTTTTTCTATCAATCTTGCAGACGTTTCGCCTCTTCGGAACTGAAGAACTAACTCAACCCTTCTACCGTCGCGTCGCCTGCGCGAGGGACCTTCGAGCCATCGGCTAATTCGATCCCTGCGACTTCCACTAGGAGCGGAGGCGGCGGCGGCGGTGGAGTCGCGTCATACTCGCTCCCTTTCAAAATAAGAGCGCGTTGATCTTTGACGACGTGCTAAAAGCTCCTCCCCGGGGGTGCAGAAACAAAAAGTCTTTGGGCGAGATCCAAAGTCTTCTCAGCACAGCAGGCAATTTCCTGGTAACCACTCGGTGCCGAGGCACAGATTACTCAGACTCCTCTTGGTGCCTGACGCTCAACCACCTGCAAACAGAGAACGTGAAACATTTTAAGCAAAAAAAAAAAAAAAAAAAAAAAAAAAAAAACTAGGAGAGACACACCACTAGAAACCTTAATCACCTCCTGGGTGTTTCTTTGTCACCATCCTCCTCCGTCAGTCTCTCTTCTTCTCGTTTAGAGGCCGAGGCCAGTTTGCTCCTCCACGCACCCTTTGATCTTTTATTAATCTCGCTTCTTCTTTCTCGACTTGATGTTAGTGGGTATTTTTTCCTGTGTATTCCATTTTGAATTGTAATCTAGTTTGTATAAGAAACGGTGCGCATGTAAATAAAACTGAAAAAAAAAAAAAATCTCAGCCCTCTCTGTCTCTTGTCTCGACTCATTTTCCCTTTTTTTTCTCTTTTCCTTTTGATACCACTAAAATGAAAAGCACGCAAGAGTGCGAGGAGCTCTCGCCTGCATGACGTTAATCCCCAAGATGGCCCGCCGACTGTTTTTCCAAAACAGCGTCCTCCCCCAGCACATGTGCGCGAGCAACAAATTTAACCTCGCACCCCACCCCACCCCACCTCCAGAAGATAAATCTCCCCTCCTCCTCCTCCTCCTCTCCCTCGTGTCAGTCTGGAGAGAACGGCCAAACAACTCCGTGTTCCTCTCAAGTTCCTGGAAGTCCTCTTGCTCAATGTTTGTTTTATGTAAGGCCGCAATAAATGGGAGCAGACGTACGGCGAAAGGTTTCCGCCGTTGCAGCAGGCCCTGCTCGCGTTTCCTCCGGGTTGTTGCGAAACATGAAGGGGGGTGGTGGGGTCGGGGGGCGCAGACCTGTCAGAGATGGGGTTCGGTTGTATGTCTAAGACCCCCCCCCCAAGGCGTCCTTGCCACATGTTAACTCATACTTTGGGCCGCTCTGCCAGTGCGCCAAGCTAACAGGCTGCTGCTTCCGTGAACAGACTGTTCGTTAGACGAGTTCAGTCTGTTCCAAGGGTGATTGCGACAGAGGACTTGTTAAATTTTATCAACATTTCATGTAAAGTCTCATGTTTTACCAATTTTTCAAGATAGTTTTTGTGTAAGCAGACTTGGATATTTAATCACACGAGAAAAAAAAAAAAAAGGGAAAATATTCCAAACATCTACAGAATTTCTAGTATTTGAATCGGCCAATTATTAGTCAGCCTACTTTAAACTTCGAATACAGAATGCCTGACTTGCCATTGTTACGGGCTTCTTGCACGAAGCAGCGTTCTAAACCTGCACACCGAGGCTCAGAAAGCATTTTCTTTTCTTTTCTTTTCTTTTTTTTCCAAAACGAAACCTCACACTCAAATTACAGGCTGCGTCGGCGCCCACACATGTAGCATGATCCATATCATGAACCTGCAATTACAGAGCCACTTCAAATCTTCAAAGTGTTTTCTCAGCGCTCCGCCGGCTTTGGTCCTCATCCGAGTAGAAAACAGTCTGAATGATTTATGAAAGCCAGCCGGTGTTGTCATACAGTGTGCGGCGCACTCTTAACCTCACTGTCATTGTTGCCGTGCCGGGGACGGGCATTAGGTACCGTCGCGGCTTTCTCGTTTGGCCGCGAACAGACAGAAGAAGCGTGTTTATTTGGTGTTTTTCAACCTCCCACTCTCTGTGAGGGCCAGACATTTTAGAAGGGATGAAAGAGAGAAAAAGGAAAAAAGAAAAAACAGCAAGGGAGGATGGGGGGGGCTCTAAACAATCACTGCCAGAGTCAAGATTTGAGCGCTAACCCCAAAAATACTCAAACATGCTGTGCTGACGGAGAGAGCTCGCCGCAACTACAAATACCCAGGCCGCATTTCCAACCGGCCGCTCATGTGACTGCCTGGATGTTTGGTCTGGTCAGGTCTGGCTGCAGTCGCTCCAGTCGGCGCAAGGTCACCGAGGTTACCGCTCAGCTGGAAACTCCTCCGGGCCGCCTCTGTTATTTTGTGTCGTCTCAGCGTTGATGGACTGCGCTGCGGCTCGGAGACGTTGGTCCGCGTCGAAAGACAAATCATCTGCTGCGCTGTGTGCCGAGCATCGCCGGCTGGTGATGATTTGGCATTAAAATGATTAAGTTTGATACTGGGCTGGAAATGAGGCTTGAATTGATGAGAACTATTGTGTAATAAATGGTATTGAAGGCAAGGCTCAAGATTCACAGTTCAAGAACTTCATTCATCTCGTGCTCACGCTGGATGTGCAGTGCATTATATGTATATATATATGCATATATATACATTACAAAGAAAGGGGGTCATTTCTGATCAAATTTTGAATGGAACCTGAGGTTTTTGTTAATTAAGTGAATTTTGGCACATAATTAGGGGTGAAAAATTGTTTTTTAAAAGACAGAAGAAAGAAATGAAGAAGAAGAAGAAGAAGAAGAAGAAGAAGAAGAAGAAGAAGAAACAAATCAAAAAGCTTTCACTGTGTGTTTATTTGGGTTTTTTGTTTGTTTTTTTACGTCCCAGCACACCTGCCCCTGCTTCACTGCTTGATTGATCACCCTGATGAGCCTCACCTGTCCCTCTCTTAACCAGCCTATCTACCAGCCAGTCTATTTCAGCCTCCACGTGGTTCTGCTTCAGTTTGATGGTGGTTTTGTCACAGGTGTCCATGCTCACTAGATTCTCCTTTGGAACTTTCTGAATTTCTTTTGATTTTTTATTTATTTATTTATTTTTTAGCCTTCTCGTTTGTCCTCATGTCTCTGGCAGCTTAGACTCGTACAAAACCGTGCTTTCTCACGCGTCAGTTGGCACCTGTTTTGCAAAATGCGGTTTCTTTCAACAGATAATTAATCTGTGAACTGAGAGTCATTGATGGTTGCTTGAACGCAATGGCAGCAGATGTTTTCACCTCACAACAGCAACATATGGTCGTTGTGCAGAGATCTGAAAATAGGCAGGGTTTTTTTCCCCTTTACATTTCAACCTGTGAATAAGCCCCTGAAGTACATGTGCATTTAAACAGAATGTGAGTGTGTGAGTGAGAGAGTGTGTGAGTGTGTGGTAGCAGCAAGAGGGAAAATATGTATTATATAATAAAACCTAGAAAATAGAAAGGAAAAAAATAGAAACGTCAGATCAAGTTGAGACTCTCATTTCTTTTAATTTGCAAAGTAAATTGCAACCTTAAACGCACCTCCTCATGAAAATATGTCACTCTGTCATACTTCAAAAAAAAATGTTGATACCTCGGGCTTTTGCTCTGGTGTTCAGCCTTTTTTTTCCCCAAGATGAAGTCTTATGCAACATGCAGAGACATTTTACTCCGCAGGAATGCAGCTTTACTCTTGGCTTCAGGTCATATTTTACACAATTCCATCCCATGTTGTGGAAAAGTCTTTCAGTGTGTCTTTAATGAATGACTGAACACTAGGGCCCTTTTTTTTTTTTTTTTTTTTGATGTGACTCACTGAACCCAGCGGGGGTGATTCAGAGGTCTGCAAAAGTCAAGCCAACAATGTCCTGAGGTCTTTGGTGGACAGGTGATGCGTTGCATAACATTATCTGCACAAAGCCTCCACTGTGAGTCACAGTTCCAACCGTCCGTCCCACAGAACGACACAATGAGACTTTATCCATCCGTCCGCTTTGTCCGTCCGTCGGGGGACACACGCGGCCGAGCGGCTACCGAAACGTAAAAGCCGTCGATAATTGCGTCGCGGGGTCCCAGAGTGTAAACAAGACGTGAGCGTGATGGATGTGTTGAGATGCGGCCGTTGGCGGGGCTGCCCGTCCCTCCGAGCCCTGTGACCGAGAGCTCCTCTTGACATCAATGCTCGGCTTTTGTCTCTGTATCTTATCTGAACTCCAGCCCTGCACACAAACACACAAACACACCAACTCATAAAGCGTTGCTGGAAGCACCAAGACGGTTTGAGGAGGGAAGGGTAGTGTTGTAGTCTGTACCACACCAACAGAGACCAACACATTATCAAGACTATTCAATTCAATTCAAACTTTATTAATCCCCGAAGGGCAATTCAGATCACAGCCTCAACAAAAAAGGCACCAGATAACAAACGACACAAACAGCATCCACTCTTTCAGTACCACAGGATGGCAAGGGCAATCAGCGCTAGCAGCACATAATAACATAATATAATAAATAAATATAAGACTAGAGACTAGAGTATCAAGGTCGAGACAAGTCCGAGACTGTATATATCGAATCTCTTTTTTAAAATTCAAGTTTCCTTCCTTCCTTCTACAGGTATCTATCCAATAATTTCCTTTAACATTTTGCTGCTCTGCCAACTATTTAGAACCAATTCCCAAAAAACAACTTTGTTTCTTAAAATGAAAAAAGCAAATTAACCAGGAATAAGGGGTCAGGGTGTCACTCTGGGTGTCACAAACCGAGTGTAACAAGGCAGCAGCAGGATTCTTTTACGTTATCTGCCATCGCAGTGTTGTCGAGTCGGCCCAGTCCGAGACCGAGACCCTTATAAAGTGGTCTCGAGACCGAGACCAATCTCGAGTACAGCAACGCCAGGGAAGGCAGGCTGAGAACGGAGCAGTCGTAAATGATACTGCATGTGTGTGTGTGTGCGTGTGCGTGCTAAGTGCTGCAGTAGAATGATGTCATCTCTGTAATGGCACACCGGCACAGAGGCGGCCGGGCCATTGTCCCGCAGCGCCTCCATTCACAGGCTGCGACGAGCGTCAGCGAGGCGGATTACCACCGAGAATCACAGCCTGTGGCGCGATGACAGATCTTTTCACACCGCACAGATGCTTTGTAATTACCAGCCCGACGCGACGAGCGCACGACGCCGAGCAACAACTTGTCGTTTGGAAGCGGGGGGTTAGGGAAACGCAAAAGAAACATCTCCATCATTACGGTTTCACACATACTTGCTCGCCGCGGTGCAGGATTTTGAAGTTGGGCCTTCAAAATCACGATTTTTCTTCTTCTTCTCCTTTTTTTTAGTTCCTTTCCGTGAGGTTTTTTTTAATTTTTTTATTTTTTTTTCCCGAGCAGCTTCACACAGGCGTGAGTCACAAGTCTGAATGTGCCAAGATCCGATGTGCGGCAGCAGAGCGAGAGGCAAGAGGTGAGGTGCGATGAAATAACCGAAATAGAGAGAAGTGAGAAGTTGAGGGAGTGGATCGGAGCTGCTTGCGGCAGGTGCGAAGCAGAGAATTGAGAGTTATGATATCCACCACATATCAGTGGACATCCCAATATGTTCTTCAAAACTGAAGCAGCGTTGTCTGCCGGGAAAACAAATCGTCCTGAAATTGTTTTTTCGCATCCTCGTCTTTCCAGTCTTTTCCTCTGAGGTCTTTGCCAAATGGAGCAACCAATCAAATTCAGAAAATCAAGCATCAACTGAAGACGTGCGAAGCATTAAAAAGCGCCTCAGCTCTTGAGTGTGAGAGCTTTGCCTTTGTCTCCCCGACTCTTTCTTTCATCCTCTCCTGCCCTTTGTGATTCTCTTGCGTTTGTGGTGCTGTTGTTTTGCGGGCGGCAGAAAAAGCTCCACGCTCGGTAATTATGTGAACTTCGCGGGCTCGCTGGGTTTTTTTTTTCCTGGCTGTCTTCAAACAACTCAGGACTTTCTCCAATAAAAGCACATGTTTAGCAAAGGACGGAGACCAAAATAAGCAACAACGACGAACAACGAACAACGACAAAAGACGACTGCAACATGACGACAATACATCGTTGGACTCTATGGCAACAATGCAAGTGCATCCTTTCCTTGCTTTGCTCGCTCTGCTTAAACAGTTCTGGATATGAACCCTTTGTGCGTCTGGTTGATTTCAATATAAATATCAACACAATTTGGAGGATGCTTCTTTTCAAAATGCAGTTTCGGCTTCCAATTCCGTCCCCTTATCTGACTGGAAGTGGACGCGAGTTGTGATTTTGTTTGTCTCCATGAGTCCGCGAGCTGGTGGTGGGTTGGAGGGGGTGGTGGTGGTTCAACCATTAATGGGAATGAACTGGATGGCCTCACACACCCAGCGGTGAGGCAGGAGCAGCAGCAGCAGCAGCGGCATTGAACTATCAGGAGATGGGAAATCGTTGTTTTTGACCGATTGCTTTTCATTTGTGCCATTGATTTGTTTTGCCGTTTGCAAAGCATGTGACGAAAATCCGAGTGGCAGCAGCAACGGACGCTTGATCGCGCCTAATCGGTTCAATCCGGTTCCGGGACGCATCCCGTTGTCCCACGCTTCAAACCCTCCGTCCTCCGCGCTTCTCCTCGCACCTCTTTTTACTGCACGTTCTTCACCCGGGCGGTAATATTTCACCGGCGCCTGCACTCAATCCTCTTTGCTCGAGAATCCCAGCAAACTTCCATCATCCCGCCCCCATCCCCCCACTGCCCTCTGGGTTACGAGCATGACATCCAACTGTAGCATGTGTCCCAACATGATTGCGTTTCAAGCGGTCAGGGTGGCTTTTCTTTTTTCCCTCTTCTATGATGGAAGATCCTTCAAACAGAGAGTCTTTTGTGCTGGGTCGGCCACCGCCAACCTACAAGGTAATCCGTTATCATATAGAATCTAGATTGGTTTTTTTAATCGCATATCTAACACAAAAAAAGAACATTTTATCTTTGGTGAAAGAAGAACCTAACTCTCTTTGTTGGCCTTCCAAGTGCCTCATAACATTATACAACCAGTTGCTGTGCACTAAATTATGCAGATGCATCATCAAGTGGTCCCTAAACCTCTTTAGCATTGGTCCTTGGTGACAGCCCGACCGAACAGTTGGTTTTCTAATCACCCTGAAAAATGACATACACAAATTAGATGCCCCTCTTTGTTTCACTGTCTAATAAACAGGCCCACAGGCCTCAAAAAAGTGGTACGTGCAATTTCGAACGACATAAAATTGCGCCGTATACGCAAAAAAAACAACAAAACAAGCTAGCTACTTAAAATCGGAGAGTCAGCTGTGCAACCGTGTGCGCTTTATGTTCGCTGGGAGTGCTGATTTATACGGCACGCTATTACATTGATTCATAGACACTCTGTCAGTAAGAGAGACCCTCACCCACCCCCACCCGAGACGCGCACACACACACACACACACACACTATTCACATGGGGAAGTCAAGGTCACTGTGCTCAACACATCCATATATCTTCTCTGCACCGGCCTAAATGGATGGTAGGAAACACACAAAGAGAGAGTCCAAAGTATGGCTCTGGGCGTGTGTGTGTGTGTGTGTGTGTGTGTGTGTGTGGCGCGCGTGCATTCATTTGTGCCTCCACGCATGCACGCCGGGGTTGAATTATGGTCTGCACTCACCATTAGCGCCACCAGGGGAAAAAAAGCACATTCATGGCTTCATTACTCCCTTTCTCCGCCTTGGCCTCTCCGCCCTCCGCGCGTCCGCCGCCGCCTCCTCCTCCTTACCGCGTTAAGTTGATTGTCACGGCGGCGCGTTGGACGCCAGACAAAAGGGATGTAATCTAGCGTAGAGAACGATCCCATGCTGGTGCGCGCGCAAATGTACGTAACGGCGTGCGTTTTTTGTTTTTTTTTTCGATCTCGAGGCCAGGAAACCTGGATGAACCGCCGGCTCCGTCGGATTAAACGTGGAAAACATGGACATCCAGCGTCTCTGAAATTTGCAACCAGTGTTCATCTTTGTGCGTCTTTGCGCTCGTCATGTGCGTGACAGGGGGCACGTGTGTTTACGCTCGCGTGACGGCAGATCGCTCAACCCCAAACCCGCTCTCATCTGTGTTACACATGTTTTTAGGAGTGATTTTTTTTTTTTTTTTTTTTTTTTTTTTTGCACCGCTCAGTTCACCTCACACCATGTTGCATTCTATCGTGAGGTCTTGCCAGGTTGCGGAATCGAAAATGCATGCTCCTTTTTTTTTTTCGTTTAGTTTGTTGTGGGAGGACTAAGGAAATTCCACCCCTGCCAGGCATCAGGGTTGGAAAAGAAAGAATAGAGAGAAAGGAAGCTGCTTCTGCGGGAAGGACAGACCTGATGATACACAATGTGTAACAAAGGACATCAGGTCTGGGGGAGGGGTGACGACAGGACACAAAGACCTCACCGATGGTGATGATATGCTGTATGTGTGTGTTAACACAGTGCAGGTTACTTGAGTGCACCATTAGCCACTCTGGAGACTCTGTGCTCGGCGCCACAAGGCACCTTTTTTATGTTCAGTCGTTCAAGTAAATCAAAGTGTTTACTGAATGTCTCGTAAGTTGGTTGACAAAAAAAATAAAGTACGTCAAAGGCCGGGTCACGCCGCGTCCCGTATTTCTTCCTTTCTTCACCTTTTGGCTCCGCTGCTTTTTCTCCGTGAGCCTCCGAGTTGTTTTTCTACGTGGCGAGGTGAAAAATGATGTGGCACACTGCTGTCAGCGAGTGCGCTCCATCGCCCCGAGGCTCGCGTGCACCTAATATTTTTACACATACATTCCACAATTCCGACCGCAGAGACCCAAACAGGGCAGTGTGGTGGTGGTGGGCTGACATTTCGGCACATACTGGTCTCGCGATGTACCGGAACTCAAAAGGGGCCTCGACAGAACTGTTTAAAACAACAACAACAACAAAAAATGTGGTCATAATCATGTAATGACTATGTAATAAGTGTCATTTGTTAATTTCTAAATCGTATCATCTCTACGTCTCTAAACATGTCTGGTAAATTAAAGTTTAAAGCAAAAAATAATTTTTTTCAATCATGGCCACATTATCAAACTCTAGTTTACTTTTATTCTAATGACCGTGAAGGCTGTGCAGATTAAACGAGCAAAAAAAAAAAAAAGTCTGCGGTGATCGCAATGTCATTCATTGATAAAGAGACACTCAAATCCACTCTGAAAAATGGGTAACCCTGAAGAACACAAGCCTGGAAAAGAACTCGGCGCGTAGAGAGCCAGCCAGGCACAGATGGCCTTCGCTGGCAGCGGCCGCGCAACAAGAGTCTATTGTGAGCACGCCCGACGCGGACCTTGATGCTCACTTCATCGCTGGAACTTTTCTTGCCTTTTTTTTTTTTTCCAGGCCCGACAACGCGGATGGAGGCGATTCTGGCACGGCCACTTTGGCATAAACGTTCTGTTCATTATGCCGGTAGAGGCGGGGTTGAAAAAAAAAAAAAACCTGAGTGCTGGCGCTTCTCCACCCGCTCGAGGTTGTTTGCGTGTCATCAAGTGACCTTGATGAAAGCCGCTGCGATGGACGATCCAGGGCCGGAGGAGGGACACGCGCTCACCACATCCGCAGAAACAGACATTAGTTTCTTCAAGATGGCTCTGAGTCACCTGCGCTCTGACCCGCACGCAGAAACCGCTTTTCTGCTTTTATCTCTGAAACTTGCTGAGAACAACTTCTTTTTTTTGTCGTCTGTGTTGTTGTTGTTGTGCCGTCACGGAGCAATAAACGCCCGCACGTCCGCACACTTCACTCCGGGGTTTGTCTGCTTATCCTCGTCACGGCCGGGCGACGCTCTTTAAAAAGCTTGTCTATGCACAATATCGTGTGTGTGTGCGGGCGGGCGGGCGGGCGGGCGCGAGATGTTTTATTTTCCATGCGCACAAAGAGATGAGTGATAAGATGGCGACTGTCTGCCCGGCCAGTCTGCTCGATTTGAATGTCTGTGCGCCGGTGTCAGTTCACCACTGGCCCCGACACGGCATGAGGCTCCGGCCGTCTCCGGCTTTGACTCGTGACTTGCGCACAATTGGTCACGTCCAAATGGGAAGCTGAAAGTGGAATGAATGGGAAATGGTTGAACTGTTGTTCAAAAGCGCTGCCCAGAATGCGAAATCAACCACTAATGAGCCATAAAGCTATTCAATTTTGTAAAAATAAAAAGATATCCATCCAGATCTGATTTGTAATTTCCAGAAATTAGTAGCACATACTTTCCAACAACTGGAGAAGAAAAAGAAGTAAGATTGGACTTTTCTCATTTTCATCTAATTAAAAAATAAAAGTTGTTCTACCATCTTTTTTGTCTTCCACAGTTCATTCCAGGCTGTACAACTGCACTCAATAAAACACATCCTTTGAACAGCTTTACTTTTTTGTAATTATGAAAATTTCCCCACTGTGAGATCAATAAAGATCATCTATTCTATTCTATTATATTCTAACAGCATCCCAAAAAAAAAACAAAAACTATCTGACTAATCTCAGACTGCTGTGCAAGCAACGCGGTGAGCAAAGCGAGGAGTCGTATTTTCAATTCCGAAAAAGCAAACAAGCCGCTGAGTCAGAACAAAACCAACAAACTTGCTCCGTCATGTGCCTGCGCTGACCTGATTGCTCGCAGTCAGGTGGATATTTTGCATCATGGCTGGAAAAAAAAAGAAGAGGAAGAAAAAAAACGCTGATGAGCCAAAGAGCTATAAAAGTTCGACGCCTTTGGAAGATAAGAAGCCGCATGAGTCCAATGGAGGCTGTGTCCTGATGTTGGCTCAGGCCGGCATTAGGGCCACTTTAGTCAACAGACATGCAAAAAATGATAAGTCATCAATTGATTTGCATACAGGAAAAGGGATTTCGACTGGACGTGAACGAGACCTTTCAGACACAAACAAAACGGGCCACTACAAGCACTGCGCTATCGCTAACACATGTACCATCCCGCCATTACTGGGGGGGACAGCACTATTATCATCTATTATTCAAGTTGCACATGTTTTCTAATGTAATCTGCCTCAAGGACGTCACTGGAGCCTGCGGAAATTATATCAGTCCAGCCGTTACTGCTTTTGCTTGCTGCACCGAGCAAGAGTTGAGTATTCAAACATATCATTCTGTGATGCTAGGGGTGTAAACCGAGCGTTCACTATACCGTCGGCGTATGACAAATATTATGAAAGATCTAAAACCGTGTCAAATATGGGAACTTACTTACCACTCTTTGACAGCTACAGTCGTTGTTGTTTTTGCAAAATTGTGATAATTATAATTTTCATCCACCATGCTGAGAAATCAAGGGCCTTTTGCTCTGGAGAACAAAGCGGGGTGTTTCAAGGAGGACGCCTCCTGTTCGTGAAGAGTCAAACGGGACTGAATGGGAATCAAAGGGAGTCCCTGCCTTGCAAGCCGAGTGCTTCCTGACAAGCCCCCGCTGCCTTGGAGTTGGAGAGAGTTTCCAAGGAGACACACCACCTTCGAAAAGGACGAAAGCTCCCGCTAATCTACCCATTCATTCATTCATTCATTCATTCATTCATTCATTCATTCATTCAATCATGTGACGTGAGCAGCAGCGGTCACGGCGGCGTGAGGGGATTCTCCGCTCACGTGAATGGGATTCTTTTTTTTTTTTTTTTTTTCCAGGTGCAAGTGCAAACAACCATGACTCATCTTGTGTTTTCAACCTCCCGAACCCCCCCCCGGATCATCTCAAACGTATATTCTCACCGACACAGAATCGGTCCACTATGCTCACCACGTTAGTGCCAACTGTCCTGGCAGTGCAGTTTCCTCCTCCCCCTGGTGACAATGAAAACCACAGGGACCATCTCTCTCCTCCCATTGGCTCGCAAGCACCATGGTGATGCCCCGTGATTGGGCCTGCCCCGCGCACGCTCTCGGCCAATCGGGCTCACTGTATCCAAGAGACTAGAGCGTGTGAGGCTATTTAAATCCAACCAGAGACTCAAAAGATTGTTCAGATGTATGTTTCACGGTGCAAAAAAAAAAAGCGGGGGGGGGGGTGGGGGGGGTTTATGAGTGGACGAGCGGGCAAATCCGGGCTGATCTGATTGGTGTTTGGAAATGTTGCCCTATCTGGATGGGTTTAAAAACACCCAGAGCGAAGCGTGATGTGAATGAATGAAGTTCTGCGTCACTCTCCTGCTCTTGAGAGCCACAGTTCGTCGTAGGGCATCAGTCAGAATCTACCTCTCATTTGCAGTTCGCAGGGCTTGAAGAGGGCGCGAACTTCCGTGGCTACATCACAGCGGATGTAAAGGACGTAACAACTGAAGGTCTCCTCTCCGATACGGTCAAGGAACGTGGCAGCAGCCAGCTTCCTGGTCTTCCACGGAGCAGGAATGCCGCAGCGAAGGCGGCCAGAGAGCGAAAGCGGCGCTGACGATGACGGCGTAAGTCCGCGGCCATTTTGCGTCTCTCTGTTTGTGACACGTCGCACTTTCCGTGACGACAAAATGGTGGGGCGACCTGAAGTTTAACTCATCTCAATAAATTTGCATGATTAGAATATTTCATAAGGACGTCACCATGGACAGACATTTCTTTGTATATTGTTTGTGTATGCAAACTAAGTAAACTGTTTTTTTTATTTTAAAATGTGTGCTGTTTTAACATGGATTGTATTTGAATTTAAATCAGATGTGAAGAGAATAAAAAGATTGCCATTCTACTGTGTAACTGAAAAAATAATGCCAGTCATTGTCAAACCTAATGTATTTGTTATTTACATATATTTATATATATTTTTGTGAAGATGCAAGCCATCTAAAAACGGTCTGTGTTACAGGGCAAATGAATAACAAGGGGGCAAGTTATTTGACTCTTATTTGACTCAAACATTTTGACGAAATATTTTGTTCAACAAAGTATGATATTAGCCATTGTATTTAACATAGTATTGTTGTGTGTTTGCCAATATAACTGACACCAACTTTCAACTTTCTTGTGTCTGCCTTCAACTTTCTGAATGGAACAACTTGAAAACATTTGCTGTTGTGAAAAAACTATAGATTCATGTAAGAAAAAAATGAATGTACTGTTTGCAAATATTGAATGTCGTGAGCACTTCAAAAATGCATCAAATTGTAACATTTGTTATTTAATAAAAGTAATTTCCGCACAGATGTAAGTTGTTGCTCTGCCAAACACCTTTTTTTCCTCCTGCAAATGCATTTGTAGAGACCTATTATTAAATTACGCTCGTAATGGTCAAGGCATGAAGAGACCAAACAAGACATCAAAGGAGGCAAGGAGGACAAGAAGACCAAGCACAAGGCAGGTCTGTTCAAACAAACAACAAAAATTGCATAATCATACACCATGCCAGCCTGTCAATAGTTGGGGTCCCACACACTGTCTCTCTCTCTGACAAGTTCCTAAAATGTACTCTACATTTCGGGCAGAAAAACTATACATTGTTGCTTTAAGGTAGACGGAATATCATGGGGAATTTGGGGGGTGTGAAGTGCACTTTTTGTTTGATTTATTACTTTTTGTACCGCCAGTTAGTTTTTGCGTGCCCTTAAAACCATTAAACCGTCGTAAATCAGTAATGTGCCCCAATAAAAAAGAAGAAAAAAGGAAAAAGAAAATGCCTTGGCTTTGTGTTTCCGCCCCCGAGCCCACTGTTTCCGCCCACTTCCTTTACAGGTGCGGGCGCGTGGCCACGTCGCGCGAGACTGGCCTCGAGCAAAGCTCGTTCGCGTGCCCACCCACCCCTCGCCTCGGTTGGTTTGCACCGGGAAAGTTTTGGAGGGTCCTGGACTCGTTTTTTTTTTTTGTTTTTTTTGTTTTTTAACAAAGTTCCGTCACCATAATTGTTTCAACGAGTCAGTAGAAGGCGACTCTGAGATGTGTGGAGACGGCTCGACAACTGCCCGAAGTCCTTTCCTGGCTTAAAAGTAAGCTTTCTCTGTCTCACTCTCTTTCTGTCTGTTTTGGGTCCCGTTTCTCGCTGGATTTGTTTGGAGTTTCGGGGTTTTTTTTTGTTTTGACCGTCTGATTTCATTTTAAATATTGCACACTATGTAGTTTATGACGTCGACATTCGTGGTTGTCACTATCGAGGCTAAAATAATTCACTTTATTGGGTTTGTTGTCTCCAGCAAGCATTCATAGCGTCCTTTGGTAACCATGGAAACGAAGCGTGAACGCGCAGAGGGACACGAGACACGACTTGTTTACTACGTTTAGTCCCACAATAATGTTCAGCATTTATAAAACAAATATCATAAGTAAACAAATAATGCTAAAAAAAAAAAAAAATTAAATACAGAGTGTTATAAATGGTTTTTATTATTTATGGTATTTACTTGAATTCTGTTTGTTCACTTCGTTTCTAAACCAATGACTTAATCTCAAGCTAAATTCATGAACAAGCCAAGTCATTCTAAATGAGATCCTATTTAAATATTAAATTCATTAGTACATTAATATATTCAGTTCTTGTTTGTAGGTTTTTGTCTAAATATTAAAGGAACAACAAAAAAGAAGCTATATGTAAACTGGAATAACTGATGGTGAATGGGTGGGATTTAAAAACTTTTTATTATTATTATTATTATTATTAATATGTCCACTGTATCCATATGTGCTTGTTTTTCTATCAAGTTTCTCAACTGTTATTACCCCATGGATGCAATTGTTGTTCTTCCCCTTGTTATTATGATTATTTATGAACATGTTCAAAACAAAATGACTAAATGCAAATATATACAAGCACATTTGTTTTTAACTTTACACCAAATAAGTGTGTTGTATTTCTTAATATACAACATTATTATATTTTATTAATACACAAAAAGGTTTATTGATAATAATCAAATTATTATTATCATCCACTGTTCACCACTAATTTATTTTTGTGTCCAACTGTTTCGTGTCAGTGAGGCAACCTGAGTCCTGTCTCATAATGAAATCACACCTCTGAAGGCACAGAGACCTGATACTGCTGAACGGCCTGCAAAGGGAAACAACAAGACATGTCCAGTCAGACCGTTAAACAGCGCAAATGTATGACAAAAACAAGTGCCGAAATAGTCAGTGAGGCCAGGCAGTCCCTGCGGGTGCAGTCCACCAAGCGGCCGTTCACTCCCAGAGATGGACACCGGCACCTTTTTGGAGAGGACACTGTCCGTGCAAGCCATGGCAACAGGCCTCCGTCATCCTTCAGGTTAGTGTCAAAGCAACCTAGATTCCAATAATCCAATAAAGTTTTTCCAACAAATTGTTCACATGGAATTAATACCCCGGGTTTGTACATTTCAGCCTTCATGCTCAGAATTTTGACGCTCCCGACTCCAGACCAGGTTCAGGGACACGCCTCTCTCCTCTGGAACACGTACGTCTGCCTTCTTCCTCAACTTCTTAAGTGTGATGCATATTTTTTTGCGGGGCAAATGTTCATAATTAGATAATGCAGATTGATCAGTTTCAGTTTATTGTTTATATAGACGGGACAGTGTACATTCTCGGACATGTTCACAATACAGACCACTCTAAACATGTCAATATACCGAAGTTAGCTTGCTGCTAAATTCCATCCAGAGTCACCAATAAATAACGATAAAATGAAACAATCAGTCATTTAGACGTCACAAAACAACAAGGACATGCAATGTGTCATCGCAGGGATACCACATTACCGTTGACACAGTACAAATGGAGACAGGGTGAACATGTAAGATGTCATATCAGAAGGTAACAGGAGTTACAGATGTCACATTTAATGCACAGACAAGAACGGGTTCATGCAACAGCTGCTCTACTCTATCCTAGATTGCTAGTGCGTAGCATCTTGTGAGCATTTCTAAAAAAAAAAAAAAAAAAACGCTTCTATTCTGTACAGCATCTGAAATCTTAGTTTAGTTTAGATAAGTGGAATAGTACTTTTAAGTACATCCTGTAAATAATGAACCAAGTAAGAGGATCTTTTCAGGCATAAGTTGTTACGTGAATTAAAATTCCGGCTCTGTACTCACACAAGCAAATGCCAATAATGTGTTTGTGCCAGAAGCCGAAGCTCCCAGAACCATGCGACACTAACAGTCCTTTCAAGGCCTTTCCCAAACCCCCTACTGACCCAGTGGAAGTGAAGAGTCGCTTGGCAGTGGCCCGAGGACGCTTCCTGAGGGTCGAAACCCTCGTGGACGGAGATGGTACGAGTGCAAAATGTGTGAATAAAGGATTTCAAAAGAGAAGTTAAGTTGCAATGGCCGAAGGTTTCGCACGGACGTTTTTTTTTTTTTTTTTACATGAGCAATTGAACCAACAGCTGAATTTTTTTAGCTGCTGTGTTGCCGTGCAGGCGCTAGTTCAAGGGCGTTTTTTTTTTTCTCAGGGCATGAATGACTCCATTCACAGGCGCGCTTGCTACCTGATTTACATTCTCTGCCATTGTGTCAAGTGAAAGACTGAATTAAACGCTGCTGTCTCGAGTTGACCTTGCACAGCAGCTGAATCGATCAGATTCAGAGCCTGAAATCTCACTCATCCCTCTTGCCAAAAACTTTCCAACAGAACGCATTTTGAACTGATTTTGGGATTGCATTGGATTTACAAGATTGGCTTCCTTTAAAGTCCTTAAATGTCCCAGAAGCAGATCAAGGACTGCTATGCCAAGCCTAGCCGCTGGTACTGTTGCAAAATGTTTTTGAAAGAACGCCAGAAACAACAAAGAAACACCTCTGGAGGTTTTTCTTGGTGGAACGACATGTCTTCAGACTGTTTCCAACTGACTGTTTAGTTAAACTCTTGTGCACCACAGCTTTCACAAAGAGCTTCAACTTGTGGATAATCTCACCCCACACTCCAACAGAGAGCATAAGGTTTTAGCTATCTGGCCAGACAAGCAGAAAAATATCTTAATAGTTGGACTAGTGTGATAGACGGACTGTTTAAAACTTCCAAGCCCTCAAAAAGTCGAGGAGACATTGAATCTGGCATGTGAGGCTAGTAGAGAGTGAAAAATTATCACTCCCTGCTTGTCCTAGATTTAGATTTTCAGGTTTTTTTTTAATTTGTAGTTTTTTTTAGATGTTTAATAGCATCTCGGAATGTTTGAATTTGAAACCTGTATGCATTTGCATACGCCTCAGCTTTTATATTTAGATACTGTGGACCTGTTGCAGCATCTACATCTTTTCTGTGTTTCTTTCAGCGAAAGAGAAGCTGAATCCAGGCCACAGTCAAAAGCAGCCGTCAGCTAAAAAAGTCCCCGGCATAGACCGTACTGAGGTCCACATTCCCAGGAAACCTGGCCAGCGCGGAACCGCGAGTGAAAGGTGGGCTTTCTCCCCTCGGTTTGCCTTGCAGAATCTGTCTCTCTCTCTCTCTCTCTCTCTCTCTCCTGACCACAACCCCTTCCCCTCTCCCGTTCCCTCCCCGCGACCCGACCGACAGCACGACAATGAGCCCAAGATTTACAGACGCGCGGGGGGCCGCGGCGGTTGCCGCTACAAGGTGGTGCTGATTGTGCCTTCCCACTCTTATGCCTTCTGCTAAATCTTTCTCTCACATCTTGTTGCCATTTTTCCTCCCCTGAGATCTGCCGAGCTTCCAACGCTTTTGTTGTTCCTGTTTTGGTCCTTTTGGTCCTTAGATCCTCCAGGCAACTGGGACATGAACATTATAACAGGAAATGCCTTTGCAAGGCCGGTGCCATTAGAATTGTTTGTTTAAATGCTGACTCATGCTTTAAATGAAAACAACTATCACAGATGTTATGGACATATATATATATACATATATATATATATGTATATATATATATATATATATATACATATGTGTATATGTGTGTGTGTATATATTTATATATATATACATAAAAACATATATTATTAGCAGCTACACAGCATGGTCAACACTGAAAATTACTTACAGCCTATTTAACATGTCAGCTGTAAGTCTTGATGTTGCATGCAGACACTTGTGCAACTATTCTTAAGTTCCTATATTTCTCCAATTTGCAGATCTTTAGCATTCATCCCCGATTCCACTGGAGCAGCTTTGCACAATTAAATTATCCAAAATCTTGCTAGATCCCCAGTGCCTTGTGTTTAGGAGGAAAACAAAACCAATCTTGAAAAAGGTGTGTGAGCACACACTTCCTGAGAAGTGAGAGAATTCGAGAGAATTAACGGCAGGCCTTGATTCACCATCGCGTGTCAGATTTTACACCGTCACGACGCCAAGGGTTCCAGACTTTTCTGCCGACCTCATCAGCCACTTGTTGGCGCAAGGGGCATAACTCTGGGCCTGAGGTCAGGGGCTCGTTATACTCCATCCTCCTATTGATTAGGTGGTGCAGGTGAGGTTGCAGAGAGCATAATAAACTTTGAATGGGCGGATTAGACTTGCGGGACATGTTCTGGCAAAGACTTGCTCAATGTGTTGCTGCTGTAGTCAGCTTTGGGTAGTGCTGGGAGGTTAACTATTGTCTTTGTCAGTATTATGGTGGACTCACTTTGTCTCCTTATTTTTTTTTTTGTGGATGGAAATAAGAATTCCAGATAAATTATTTCCTCTTAAAAGGATATTGCATAATCTAGTAAGAAGTAAATAGATAAATAAGCATTAAGTAGAGATTCACAATGACTGCCTTCAACAGTGAACTGACCAGCAGCTAATTCTATGGGCTCAATATAGAAAAACTGTGTTCCAGTTTTTTTTAAATTGATTCAGGAAACTATGCAGCTATTTTTTCCCCAGTTTCCCAAGTTTCTTTGTGTTATGAAGTTCCAGACAGAAACGACCCAGAGATGGTCCGGCCACTTTGTTAGCATGATATATTAACGTGATAATTTGGCTAAGATGTAAAGATTGGGACGATTAGGCGTGCGCTGTCTTCTTTGTCTCCAGTAAGCCGGAGCTTTATGGCTCCAAATGGCTCTCTATTTGATTTGGGTGCCCATCTGGGCAAGGCTGGCAGCGGCGTGTGTTGTGACTACGAGCGAGGCTCTGGCCAGGCCCGAAAGACGAGGATGAGGTCATGTCTCAGAGAATGCCGTATAACACAAAGAGGCCTTATCGTCAGCCTCTTAATCCTATCACGCAGAGCCAACAGCCCCCTCACTGACATTCACCGTAATGTGCATCAGCCAGCAGTCGCTGCTGCACGGGCCCTGTGTGCCAGCTCATGCAACTCACTACATCTTCATCAAAGTGAAAGCGCTCACCGTACTGCACCCACATAGCCTATATCGATACCGGTGTAACACAACCTCTAGAGTTATCATTCAATTAAATAGAGGGCTGCCTTTAGTGTGAATTCATCCATGCCTCACTTCAAGTCCAACTCATGGGTCGCATATTCAGACTTGAAGTTTGTATCCCAGTGCGCTAGCCCTTGATTTATTATCCTGAGGACTTCATTTCCTCAAAAACTTTTGCAATCTGTTCACAGCTTCCTGCTAAAACGGACGCTTGGTTTAAGCTTCCACGTGTTTTGGAAGGAGACTGAAACAAGGTGGCCATGAGGATCAAGCAAAACTCTCACTCGCCTGAAGGAGCTACCGCCAGTGTGGTCTCTCAGACGTTTGTGACATCATAAAGGGCCAGCTCTGAACGCTGTCTATTTAAATTAACACTGAGCAGGCAAAACAAGAAAAAGATGACTTTCATTCCTTTGGGAAACCACTGCAACATGCTTAGCATGCTTAGCATGTTTATTTCATCTCAAATGTAGTTTAACACGTTCAGTATGTTGGGGTTTTTTTTCCAACTGGTTTATTTCCTCCAGCTTTATCACAGTCGGTTAGATGACGCACTAAATGCAGCTCTTCACGGAAAGAAATATCAATGTTTAGTTTAGTCATGCAGCCCTGATAGTGACATGTAATGACAAGGCTGCAGCGATGATTAAAAAAAAAAAAAAAAGGCGGGCGAGCCACAACACACGGCGGCCTAGCATGACAAGGAGGCGCGCTTCACCGACTCTTGTGTGCTGTTTTGCGTGTGAAGACAGCTAACGGTGACAAAGCGTTGAGCAACCCGAGCCAAACAGACCTCAGAGCTCAAACCCGTGTCCCTGTGCGCTGCGGTTTTGTCATGCACAAAAGCGCCACGGCTCCGGCAGCGAAGTCTTAACCTCTGCGGCAAGAGAGACACCCAGTGGCGCCAAATGGAAATGCTGTCGTGGCCCCTAGAAAGGCTGCGAGCGTCACCTGTTAATGCATCCTTCATTACAGCCTATTAACCGTTCGTGTTTCATTTCCTTTTAACTTTGAATGTTTTTTGTTTTTTTTCCTCTTAGGAAATATTCCAAGTGTGGTCTTTAATTATGTCTGGGGAGTCGAAACGGAGCGATTCAGTGGTGACACATGACGGGTCTTGTCCAAACTGTGCTGCAGCAACCAACCGGCCTCTTTGTGTTCATGTGTGTCTTTATGCCAGCAGCAGAACAATCCAGCCAGGTGATGACTCAGCAGTCAGACCCGCAGACCGCGGATCAGGCCAGAGAACAGGTTTGTCCGGATATGGTACTGTGCCCAACTTCACTGCACTTGCAATTCGTTGGAAAAGAGCGTCAAAGAGTAATAGCCAATGAATAACATGGTCAGCAGCAGCATTTACACTGAACTTTTGTCTGAACTTAATTGAGGTGTTGCTGCTCTGGGACAGATTTTACACCGTTGGATTGTCGGTTTTGTGTGACCACAGTTTGCTGCACGAGGGCGTGCAGAAAGCTCAATAATCAAAGATGCATGATGCATGATGCGAGAGAGCCTCTGCAGACTTCTTTTTTTTTCATTTGTTTTTGCACACGTTTTCATCACACGTGCACAGACACTCATGCCCACATGCTTTCGGAAGCACAAGTAAGAGGAAGTGTGACTGTGCGATGGAGGAGACCTTTCATTGTGGCATCAAACTTCCTGCCGCTTTATTTTGAGACGGTGAACTTGTGAACCGTGCATGCTGCTCATGTTTGCCATTTCGGTGGTTTTCTTTAGTGGTGGCAACCTTTTTTCTTTTTTTAATTCTCTCTGCCCATTTTCAGAGCTGGAGAGGCGAGGCGAGGCCAAGAGCAAGGAGGATGTAGAGGCAGTGGCGTGGAAAAATCGAATCGCTCCTCTTCTGCAAGAACTCGAGAGTGTGGCCGCAGGTAGTTTCTGGGTTTGGTTTTTTTTTTTCTCTCGATCTTTTTCAATTTAGATTTTTTTTTTTTCCACTCGGTCTGAACTGAAACAGCACCGCAGACTTGCTTCTCAAAAAAAAATGTCTTCAGGAAACAACATATTTACCCTGTTTTTTCATTTTAGTAAATTTCCAGTTGGTTTGGCATGACATTACAGGAAAATGCACACAGTTGTTTGTTTTTTTTAAGGTATATGCATCCTTTTTTACTGTTATGTTCACATTCCTTGTAAAATCTGTAAATCTGTGAAGAAAGTCAAAGCCTTTTTTTATTGTTATTATTAGAAATGGCCAAACCTGGTTATTTATACATGGGGAAAACATTTATTCTACCTCAAACACAAGGAAAAGGCGCCACCCCTCTCTTCCTCTGTGTCAAGACTAAAACCGCCTCGCGGACAAATTGTTCCCGCCGCGTTCAGGCAAAGAAACTGTTGCGGTGCTTCTTGGAAAAGGGAGGGGAATGTTATTCCACCGTCGCTCGGCGCGGATTATGAGCGCCGAGGACTTAGGCCTCAAAAGTTTCTTTATGCGAAATGATGAATGTGCTCGATGCGAGTGAATGAAACGTTACGTATGTACGCCACATGGGCATCCGTCATCTGTATTTACACAGCCAAACGCTGGCCAGCGCACACAAGTGGCTGTTTTCATTTCGTGATGTTTGCTCCATCCGATGTCGCCCTGGATCTGACACGCATTTTATCTTATTTCATGTTTATTCCCCCACCCCGCCCAGCTTCTTTAACTCTCATTAACTCTTTCGACGCCACGCCAGGCTGCTCCGAGGGTTCGGTAGAGCGCCTGTGCGAGCTGTGCGAGGGTCTCCACAGGGCCTTGGCCAGGGCCGACCTGCTGGGCCGGAGCTGCAAGAGGAGGTCAGCGATACTCCGGACGCTGTTCCGCCTGGTGGACCTCAACTCCGCCCGGCTCGACCTGTGCATCGCCCGACTCTGCCTGGCCGTGAGTCTCTGATCCGCCCTCCACCCCGAGTGCAGGCTGGCCAAACGTGGAATACAGAATGTTCAGAACGTGTGTCTGGTTGTTGTTGTCGTCGTCGTCGATCCCCTCAGCTGCGCGTCAGTGGAAACAACCTGCTCAACATCTGCAAGCTGGTCTTCCAGATGAGCCGCAGCGAGCGCAACGACGGCCTCTTCCAGGAAAACTCCATCATCGGTGAGCGCTCTCCTCCACCTGTTTGATTTCACAGGCCATAACACAATCCAGGGATTTATTTTTAAGCCTGCTGCTGTGCATACCCAAATGCTATTTACGTCCCTGATGTATTTGTCAGTTAAATCTCTCCCAATTGTATTCACAAATGTTTTTGTTTATGTCTGCTGCGCAACAAATGTCTTGCGGCCCGCGCTGGAATTTCCCTGCCTTTGTGTTTCGCTGCTGTTTTGCATTAGCCCATGCGAGTCTTGATCAGCCGACGCTCTTGTGTGCAGAGACGCTGCTGTCCGTCCTGACCGCAGAAGAGTCAGAAGAAGCTCTGCTGTACTGCGTCGGCGCCCTGAAGTTCCTCTCGGGGAACGGCGCCATCCTCAGACTCCTGCTGGACAACGACTGCATGGGTGTGGCTCAGAGGCTCATCGGGCGCCTCTGCGGCGCGGAGGACGCCCGTTCCGCCATGGCAGGACACATCCTCGTGCAGGTGCGGCGGTGGGAGGCGGCTTGGATAGGACGAAATGAGAACGAGTCCTTGGAAAAAGTTTTTCCATCTGTTCAAGTCGATAAAGATACAAATATACGGTTGTTTAATGGGGACAAAATGAAAAACGTCGTCCTCACTTTGTTCTCTACCCAATCTGACTCAGTATTACCATATTATATTTTTGTTATTAACACGTCCTCCGCTCCTGCTGGAGCGTAACGTTCCCTTCCCACCCCTGTTGGATTCCATCTAAGACATTCCTCCGTCCCTCCAAGAAAATAAGTGCTGCTAACCGCATTAGCTGGGCTGAAGGAAACTCCTCCAGCCAAGCCTCCGTTCAATATCCAGTTGGAATGGCCCTGGAAATAAGCACGCAGCCGCTCTTCATCAACTTCCAGCGCTGCCGTGCATTGAAATGGCCCTTTCCCCCCCGGTTCAAGAGTGATTTATGTCAACGCTAAATGGTTTCCGGTCACCCTGCAGTATGGCATCCTGTGCAGGCCCAGAGCCAGCCTTAATGAGAGCGTGACCCACATCAGCGGCGGCAACAATAACACCATGGCGACAGGCTAAATTTGATGTGAACTCCCTGATGCTTTTTATCCGTTTGCACGCACGTCATTCCTCGCGATTCGAAAACTCTCACTCTGGTCTGTTGGCTTGGTTTGACCTTTCACCCCTGCAGCTGACGACCCTGCTGAGGAACCTGGCAGATCTCCCCGATTCCCGTCCGCTCTTTGTTTCCTTTTCCATCCTGCCTGAGCTGTGCCGAGTGTTGCGCCACCACAGCGACGATCAGGACATCTGCACCAATATTTCTAGGATATACAGGTACCGCGTGTGAACCTTCATGTTGTCACGCATCATAAAAATGATCATTTAGCAACTCTTGTGGAGATTATTTTTCGTGTGTGATTCTTATTGCATTAATAAAACCCTAAAAGTACTAGAAGCAATGAGGTATATTGCAAAAATGCTAATGCTAATCCCTGATGATTGATTTCCAGCTTCTTCTCACATGTTTTGCACACTAGGTGGGATGTCAGTTGAAAAGCACACTTGTAGAAACAGTGTGGCCACCTTCACACCAAGCGCATCCACTCATTTTTCAATGCTTTTTTTTTAATTAAAAATGATTGCAGTGGGCTTCAACTAGAAACACACACGTTCACCTACGATTCCAAATCGAGTCAGTAAATACTTCTATATGTTAGACACCGGACCTTAAAGGTGTGGTTGAGAATATTGGACACGGGGCCTTATTTCAAGATATTGACATGGTGCCCCGTGTGAGTCGTTTGAATCCATATTAAGCCGACAAAGCCGCATAGTGGGTGAGTGATCGCTGGCGTTTGCTGTCCCCTGTCCTTCCTCCCCCCGTCCCCAGCAAGCTCTCCTCCTACTCCGAGTGTCGGCGCGCTCTGGCCCGCACCCCTGACTGCTACCGGCTATTTTTAGAACTGCTGAACAAGCATCACCAAAAACAGGTGAGCCCACCAGTGTGTGTCTGTGTGTGTGTGTGTGTGTGTGTGTGTGTGTGTGTGTGTGTGTGTGTGTGCAAGTAAAGAGAAGGTTTACAACGTCCGTGTTTACCCGCTGAGCATGTTTACGCTCATCTGCTAAAGGGTTTGTCTCAAAGGGTCCCATATTATGCAAAACGTACTTTCACTCCATGTTTTATTGCAGTAACGTCTCCAGTAGGTCTGTCTAATAGGATGGCAAAAAAATATATCCTCATAAACACTGTGCGGTGGGGGCGACACGGTGGCGCAGTGGTTAGCGCTGCCGCCTCACAGCAAGAAGGTCGTGGGTTCGATTCCGGGGCCCGGACCTGTGACCTTTCTGTGTGGAGTTTGCATGTTCTCCCCGTGTCTGCGTGGGTTCTCTCCGGGTTCTCCGGCTTCCTCCCACACTCCAAAAACATGCATGTGAGGTCAGTTGAACATACTAAATTGTCCGTAGGTGTGCATGTGAGTGTGAATGGTTGTCTGTCTCTATGTGGCCCTGCGATGAACTGGCGACTTGTCCAGGGTGTCACCCTGCCTTCGCCCTAAGACAGCTGGGATAGGCTCCAGCAGACCCCCGTGACCCTGAACAGGAATAAGCGGGTGTAGAAGATGAAGATGAATGACCACTGTGCGGTGTGATTTGTAGTCCGTCCGCTCTCATGTGCCCTGCGTCACGTTGGGCTCGGGGACGAGTGCGTTCTCTGCTTCACCTGCTCTTGGTTTTGGAGTCGGGAAGGGAACTCGTGGGAAGCGGTCGGTACAGATCGGGTGTAGCTGCACGTGAAGAGCCAGTCGACGCAGCCCTGAGCTCCCAGGGGGGCTGCTGAGGATTATGCTGCCAGACGGGAGAGGCCCAGGATGCTTTGGCTGGATGTTGAGTTTTGCTGCCTTAAATGTTGGGTGGGGTTTTATTTTCTCATCATAAAAGTCTTATGATTCTTACTTGGCTGTATTTTTTTTAATGTACTTATTTTTTTATTTTTTTTAATGGTGTATTGCATGCAGACGCAGGTGTGGTCAGTGAAGCGTGCGTACAGCGAGCCAACTATTAGTTGATGAATGTGAACGTTCTGTACGTTGTTTTGAGGACAGTGCACGGCAATCACAGCAGTTCTATCTATACAAGATAGAAAGGAGGAGACAAGTACAGCACTGATGGCTTTTCCCGGTTTTAAACATGTTGTTGCCGAGTTTAGGTCAACACTGTGGTGCAGCTATCCTTCATCATACCAGTAGAAAGCCTCAAGTCCCTCACTAAACTGTCTGAAAATGAAATTGCTCTGTTTTTGGAAGTGATTGGGAAACATTTTTTTGCCTTCCCAGTATTTCTTGGACGGATCATTTCTTTCCAAATGTTTTTTTTTTTTTTTTTCTGGACTCTTTCTTGGAATGGTCGGATAAATCCAGCAGATTTAGGAAACGTTCCATCTGTGTGTAAGGTTAGACTTCCTGTGTTTTCACTGCAAAAAGTAGTTCTGAAATAATAGTGGATCCGACTGAGAGACGAAGTTGATACCTACGTTTGAAATTCCTGCCGTGGGTGTAATGAAAACATTTGTGCACCATAAAACTTTTATTTCCTGGCAGTGGGCGATTGAAAGCAGTGTATGTGAACATACACTAACCCAAACCCCCACTTTAACCCTAGCTCCCCAAGCCTAGCCCTTAAACCTTCTACCCTAACCTTAACCCTAACCCTAAAACTAAGCCTGACCCTTGAAAACAGTGTATGTGAACTTACACTAACTCTAACCCCAGCCTTACACCTAACCTTAGCCCTGACTTAACTCATAACCCTAACCTTAGCCCTAACTTAACTCATAACCCTAAACTTAACCCAAACCTTGGCCCTAATTTAACTCTTAACCCTAAACGTAACCCTAACTCCCCAGCCCTAACCCTTAAACCTCCTACCCTAATCTTAACCCAAACCTTCGCCCTAATTTAACTCCTAACCCTAGCCTTAACCCTAGCCTAGCCCTGAACACTAACTTTTCTTCCTTTCTTTCCTTCCTTCCTTTTCTTTTAGTTTTTCTCTATTGCACTATATGTTGCTGTATTTCTGTAAATTTCCTCAATGTGGAATAAATAAAGGCATTCTTATCTAATCTAATTAACCACCTGGCCCTAGTCCTAACCCTAACCCCAAAATCCTAACCTTAATCCTGACCTCCTAACCCCAACCTCAACCCTCATTTCTCAGTCGGGAGCCTTTCAACCTCACTGCTCTCTTGCAGGACTTGGTTGTGCGACTCCTCTTCACCCTGGGAAACCTCACGGCCAAGATGGACGAGGCCCGGCAGCAGCTCTTCCAGTGCGAGGGCTGCACGCTCACGCTGCTGCGGCTCTACCACGCCTACCAGCGCCGGGGCGGCCCGCCGCCCCGCCGCCCGGCGGAGGCCGACGACGTGCTGGTGAAGCTGGTCCGGGTGCTGGCCAACATGTGCATCCACCGCGCCGTGGGCCCGGCCCTGGCGAGCGACCACGGCTGCATCCAGCTGCTGATCGAAACGCTGGGTGAGAAGAAAACAAGCGAATGCAGACGAACTTGCGGCCGCACGAGAATATTGTGTCCCTGCAAGGTTAAAAATCTCCTTTTGATGTCTTGAACGTACAGTAAGTGCTCCACCACTTCCCTTGTGCTGGGACGGAGACGCGAGGTCTGGTTGAAAACACGCTTTTCTCTGGCGGCACATCCTCTCTCTGTGAACTGTGTCGTGTTTTTTTTTTTTTCTTCTTCTTCTTCTTCTTCTTCTGCGCCGCATGAGGCAGGATGTTCTGTCACATATCACAGCACGGCACGGCCTGTTCGTGCGAGCGCGCGCGTGTGTGCGTGTGAAAAGTCACCGCGTGCGGTTAGGAGGTTTCGGGACAGGTTGAACTGACGCGCAGGTGGCTGTGAAAGTCTTCTTCTGCTTTGCCTGTGTCACTCGCACGCTTGGCGGCAGCAGGAGGAGGAGGCTTTTGAAAAGGCGCCATATCGGGCCCCCCCGGGTCATTTCAGATTGTTGTTTTTCATCCCAGGCTTCACAGTTAGTGGTCCACGTGACTTTGTAGCACTCCGGGAAACATTTCCAGAACTTTGCTGACAGCCCGCTAGCAAAATTGCCAAGTCTTAGTCCTGCTCAGGTGGTTTCAGAAGGTGGGACAATCCAGTTGGATCCCAGCAACCCTAAGCCGGACCCACACCGAGAATCAAAACGCTAAATGCACCATCTGTTGCTTTATCACGAACACCAGCAGCAGGTTTCTAAGCCACTCGTGGTGTCACCACTGATTGGATTGTCTGGCACTGACCTTTGTATGAGGGCTCTTGATCGAGGCGGCGAAACCAGGACGTATTCCCTCACTGATAAGAGCCGCGCTGGAGATAGTGACGCAGTGTTTATCGAAACTTGGCCACGATGACGCGGTAATGTGAAGCAATGTGAAATTTGTTTGTGGAATAGTCGTTGAAAAATGATTGTGTCTGCGTGAAAAAAATCGTTTAGTATGATAATGAGGTATTAGATTATGAATCTGTTACATGGTTATTATTACACCTTGTCATGGGAAAAACAGTTCATTCCCAATATATTGACGTGCACTCATATAAAAAAACCCTGTACTTTTTATTCTTTTGGGTTATGGTGATTCTTGTCAGCAGTTGCAAAAAAGATAATTTCCTCCAAAGTAATGCGACCTATCCTGTCTCCGCCGGCGTGACGCAGAACTGAGGTCCGTGCAGGAGAGCGAGGAGCTGATGGTGAACGTGGCCGCCGCCCTCAACAACCTCTCCTTCTACCAGGCCGAGAGCGCCGCGCTCAGGAGCAACCAGCTCGCCATCGCACGGCGTAAGACGAGGGGAAGTGAGCATGTTCCCTGCGCGTGGGCGCGCGCGGGCAGGTGTCTTCTACTCACTCATCCCCTTCCTTCCTCCTCTGTGACCCAGTGATGTTGAAGCTGCTGTTCAGCTCCAGCATGGACGCCATTCTCGAAGCCGTCCGCGTGTATGGAAACCTGTCCCAGTCCAAGGATGTCAGAGACTTGATTATGGAACAAAAAGGTAACTGGCTGACACGTGCAGAAGCCATTCTATGATATTTAATGTACAGTTTTGGCACTCCGTGTCCCAACATTAGAGCAAGTTAAAGGGTGGAAGTTTATTGGGAGTTTACTGACCGAGGTTAGAGCAGACATGGGGCAAATTACGGCTCGGGGGCCCTTATGCAGCCCATTAATCTTTTTAATCCGGCCCGCCAAACTTGATATTGGATTAATGGACCTCATTGATGTTTTAGTTTCTCTGCCTTCTCGCGTTTCCTGCCAATATCCTGAAGAATAATAGAACCATCAGTGCTCTTGAACAGCAGTAAAAGCTGTTTTTCATTTATCTAATTTTCAGTGTTTCAAGAGTCGCTCCAACAGAGAGGATTTCAAAGAGGCTTCTGCTCATTTTCAATTTGAATCAAAGCACATTTTCTACATATCCCATGACATTTTTGGGTCACCAAAACCATCCATCTGCGCCTGCTCCGGCCCCTCTGTCAAATTTTAGAACCCACTGTGGCCCAAGAGTCAAAAAGTTTGCCCACCTCTGCGTTAGAGACACGTATTGCTGCTAGAAAACATCTATCATTCATATGGAACCTTTAAAATAAGCATAAAACATGAACAGCTTATTGAAAGGTAAAGTCTTAAGCAGGTACTCATCAACTTTTGACTCCCGAGCAGGAGCAAGAAGTGTTGGCAAAGGCCGGTTCTGCACCGCTGCAGAGCGCTGCGTCATGTTTGGGCTGAACTTATCTGCAAGGCCAGCTGAAGCTACTGTAAACACGGCTGCTGACTGCGGTGATTGCGAGGCCCTCTTATCTCTGACCTGCTTTGTCTCCGTCCCCGCCCCTCACGCCGGCTTCCCCGGTCCCTTCCACAGTGCACCGGTTTGTTGTGACGCTGCTGGACTCCAAAAGCGCCGAGATGTGTTTCTCAGCCTGCGGCGTCCTCACCAACCTGGCGATGGAGCCGCCCAACAGGGCCCGCCTCGAGCTGGAGGGGGCCGCCGCCAAGTAAGGCCGAAGGATGTGGGTGTTTGTTCTGTGGTCGTCAGGATGGTTGGTTTAGCTTAGCGCGCAAGGCACGGTTCAGCTAAAGGTGACGAAAGCACTCTCTCGTACACCCGATGCACGTTCTGAGAGATAATTCATCAACTCTCATTGTTACTCAATCAAACCTGTTTGGATAAACCCGTAAACAAAAAAGTTAGAAAAAGATTTCTACTGAGATCAGCTGCAGAACAGTCGCCTTGAAGAAGAATTAGCTTAGCTGTTTGCTAACACTCCCAATTACACATACTGGCTGAACGAACACTTGTAATATTTAATAGTTGTCTCATAAACCTGAAATGGTTGTTAGTGTTCTCTGATAACACATCAATAAGCCTTTTTTTTTAATTCATAGACTAACTCGTTCTTACGAGTGGGGAGGTTTTACGTAGGGAAATCAATTTTCTGTGTGTGTGGTAACCAGGCGAACCACAAAAGTCCCGTCTTTTACGTAAACACTCATAAAACTGCCAGTGTTTGCTTTGCAGCAGCAGCTAAAATTAAATAACAGACTTGCCTGTTTAAATTGTGAACTCATGGGAACATGACATCTCTCACACACACACGCAGTCTAATGAAGTGGATCTAATACCCACAATCCCAGCGGTCATGTGAATCTCTCTCCCTGGAGTCACAAAGTGTGTGTGTGTGTGTGTGTGTGTGTGTGTGTGTGTGTGTGTGTGTGTGTGTGTGTGTGTGTGTGTGTGTGTGTGTGTGTGTGTGTGTGTGTGCATCCAGGCTGGTGGACTGTTTAAAAGACTTGGGAGCAGGTGATTGGCAGCTGGCGGGCCAGCTCTGTCAGGCGCTGTGGAACTTGATCGGCACTGGCACGGGGAACCAGCTGGACACGCCGGACAAAGAGGCGCTGCTGGAGATCCTCATCATATACTTAGGTAGAGGTGGGAGGGGGGGGGCGCACTGTGCTGTGCTTAATCCTTTACGTAACAAGGGAGGGGCTCTCGCCGGAAGGAACATGGCTGTGTTCACATCACAGACCCCTCCAGGGGGGCGGAAAAAGGGGAGGGTCGCTCTCGTATCCCTGTTCCCATGAGCCGGGTGGAGTTGTCCAAACATCAAACCTGCCGGGGAGCGACGTGTTTGAAACTCGTTTGAATCCTCTTCTCTCGCCCTCAGATGAGGAAGAGGCTCTCGACTGGATAGAGAATGAAGACATGAAGGACTACCACAGGGCATGCTGGGAGTTGGAGTTCCTACCCGTGGCGCAGAAACTACTAGGAACTCTTCAGCCTCTGAAAGCCTGAGAGAAGTGGAACCCGCAGAGCTGCGACGTTGTTTGCTGAAGAAGCCTTTGCACTTTTAGAGACTTTTGAGCCAGAGTCACTATGAACCACTACCTCTAATGGGCTTTTAAACGCTACACCGTGGGGGTTTTCTGCCTTAAAACATTAGTTCAGGCATTATTAGTTTGTTATTATTATTATACGTTTCAAGGAAGAGAATGGCCAGCTTGGACTGTTTCAAAATTTCATTGGCAGGAAAGCAAATCTATCAGAGATTGGAGACTCGAGTCACATGACTTGGCTCGAGTCAGACTCGACTAGCAAATTTGAGGACTTGAGACTTGCCTGACTAACGCTGATAAAAAACTTGACTTGACTTTGACTTGGTCTTCGTGACTTGAGACTTGACTTACACTTGAAACAGATGACATGAAACAACTAGACTTTTTAAAATGAAACATTTGCATTTTTTGCAACTTCTTTTAGATTATGTTCAAAAATATGTTTTATTTTGAAACGTGATCGGGTGATTTTACAGCTGCAATGCACGCTGAATCAGCAACACAATCACCACAACTTCCAACTTCATCCGTCACTACAAAACCCACAAAGAAAGGCAAGCTACGTGAATGCACCTTCTTAGCTAACTGTTACGGCTGTTAGAAAGCTAGCATTTGCTAATACTAACATCGCTTAAACTTAACGTGGCTAGAAAGCTAAGTCAGATATGTCTTCTTAATCAAATGCGCAATAAAAGTGTCTTCAGCTAACTTTTTGGCTGGTCATGTTGGTCAAATGTCAACTAGAAAGCTAACATTGGCTGATATAAATGCTAATGCTAATAATCGGATTTTTGCATGAGTTGACTTGTGACTTGCTTGATTCTCACCACAGTGACTTGGGACTTGATTGTGACTTGCACATGTGTAACTTACTCCCACCTCTGCAATCTATCCATTACAAGTCAAAAGATTATAAAGATATGTGAAACTGTCAATTTCGTTTTTTAAGGTAGAAAACCACGTAGTGTTGCTTGAAGATAGCTGTGAAGTTGGGCAAAAAAACAAAAAAGATCACACGGAGGGCAGCAGTGTGCACAGCTCCAGATCTTGAAAACATTCTCAGGCGGTTTAATGTGAAACCAAGATCATTTTAAAACGTGGCTCAGACAGAGAAAAGCAGTAGGCGGGTGTGAAGCTCACCAGCTGCTTTCTCGCTTATTTGAATAATTGCACTTTTTCCTTTTTCAGTATTTATTTGGTCTTTCACCTCCTTATCAATGCGCTGAGCTGTAGTTTTTAACTCTTTTTCTTTCTTTTATGATCAAAATCAAAAATGTTTACGCACTTTATTTCGGGGAATTTTGTCATTTGTACAGCTGTAATTATCGTGTTTATACATGTTTGGCGTGTTTGTGTGGGGAAACAGCGCATCGTAAAAGTGCTTTTATGACAGCCAGATGCTGAAAAACACGAGTCGACTGGAGTTTGACCTTGTAAAAAAAAAAGAAAAAAAGAAATTTAACTATTGCAAATTGTGTGGCAGTGGAACTTGTCCTGAATAAAACATGAGGGAAACTGAACATCACATTTTTGCTTGTCAATGCCTTTATTATTTTTTCTTTACACAGATATGGGGATCAGGCAGTGCTTACAAGTTACACCAAGTAGCCTAGAGTACAACATTTCAAGATCACATTGTTATTACATTGAAACAAATCAAGAGACGGCACTTTATGTAAAAACCCATCCGTGTCCACTTCCCCAAAATCTCACATAGTGACGACTTCAAAAAAACAACCACAAGACAAGCGGATGCCTCAAAAAAAATAAATCCCCCTAGAACTACTTTGTTAGCCAGATATCAGAACATTGTTCTCTACACAGAATGCATCAGGCTGCTCGAGGTTGTTTGACGCCAAGTCTGGGGAAAGCTACCGAGATGTGAGTGCAGTTTGGTCAGTGGGGGCCAGAGTGAGCGGAGAGAGGGGAGGGGGGGTTTGATTGTGAAAGTGGCCCTGATATGAAAGACCCTGAAGTTCAAAGAGACCCCCCTGGCTACTGGGAGACGAACAGCCCAGCGACACGAAGGCAATAGAGGAAGGAGAGGTGAGGCTTCCAAAATTCCACCATGGAATTCCCCCCCTCTGGTTCTCAATCCTCATATTGGTCAGGAGCAAAGATGAAACTTTGACCTGGACCACACTGTGAGTCAGCACCTCCGAAGTGTGTACAGTAAAACGAAATGAGAAAATCCCTGCTAGCGCTGCGCTGGCCGACTGAACTTATTCCCCTGAGTTCAGCTTCACCTCTTTAATGAAGTCGGCTTAATTTCTGGGAGGGAGCGCTTGCCTGCACTTTGGACCGTGAGGTGATGGTGTGACACACGGCGTCTTCTCACCTTTCCCGCTTAGTCATTAAGCCGCCGTGTTACTTAACTTCCTAGTTAACACGTGCGCCGTGTTTCCACGGCGCCCCGGTGGAAACACTGATTGTGCTGGGAGCGATTCCTGAGTGGCTGACTCGCCACGTCCGATACAATCGCTTTGACAAAGAAGAAAAGAAAAAAAATGCAACAGGATCCAAGTTGCGTGGGAAAAATCTACCAATCATACACAAACGAGTCAATATAATAAGTTTATTTTTTCTTCTTTTTCCATATATTTTTTTCCATATAAAAAGCGTCAGTAACTGACATCAGTCAGAAGTTTGAAAAAAACAAAAAGAAAATAAACGCCACCTCCTCTCAAACCACTTCTTTCAAATGTACCATTCCTTTATTGTCATGGCCCTCCTTCTCCTCTTCCTCGGGATGTCGCTAATTCATTGGTGTGATTCTTTTAATTCACCCTCAGAAGAATGCAGTACTTAACTTGTTGTTGTTTTTTAGTAAACAAACAGGAAAAAAACAAAACAGCAGAGGTTTCACATCTCTGTTTTTTTTTTGTTTTTGTTTTTTTTTTTGTTTTTTTAAAGAAAAAGCTACTTTTGCACTGGTTAGACTTCCCCAGCGGGCAAAAAAAGCACAGCTACAACCTTCTGCAATCAATGGCCATCGACTGCAGTCGGCCCTTTGCGTGGGCGAGCCGGGCCCCCCGAGCAAAACGGGAGCGCGGCAGCCCCGCCGAAAAAAAAGCGTCTCTGCTCGCCAAAGAGCACTTTTTTTTTTAAAATGTTTTCTAGAGAAAAACAGAAGAGGTATTCATTTAATGGTAAAAAAAAAAAAAAAAAAAATTCACAATCCAAAGCTTCCAAAGTGTTAGGGTGACCAGGCAGTTGGGATAAGCGGAAGACAGACAATGTGTGGTTAGAGCAACCGGAAGCAAATCCCTACTGGAAAATAAAAAAAAAAACCTGGTTTCTAACTCTCTTTATGATTAGCTTTTTTTTCTTTTCTTTTCTTTTTTTACCCATTACCAGAAAAAAAAAAACATCATCATCGACGAGAACAAATGATAAACAGTTATCTCACAAAAAACAGCTACAGCAGAAGCAAGAAGTCTTTCCTTCAAAGTGCCTTGCTTTTTCTTTTTTTGACACGTGAAATTCAAGAAACATTTTTTTTTCTCCATCATTTTGTGAAACATGCACTAAACATTCAGACCTCCGCCGTCGATTAAAAAAAGAAAAAAAACCAAAATGAAAAAAAAAAAACCAACGGAACTCATCCACCAACGTGTGTACGGTAAAACTCAAAAACGGGCTCAGACAGTGTTCTTTGAGTTTTCTTTTGACACCCTTCCGGTTTCCACACGCGCACGCACTCACCCACTCACACACACACACTTGCACGCACTCCTTGTATTAGCTTACATTTGACATTTAAGTTGTGAGGGTTGGGGGAGGGGCAGGGGAGGTAATGCAGTGGATTTCCAATGGATAGGGGTAATCTAGGGGGATGTATAGGGATTGGGGGTGGGGGGGGGGATCAATATGACCCCCACCGAGTACAACGAGATGGGAGCAGCAGCATGAGCATGCACGTACGTGCGCTGTGCTGGATAGTTCAGGCACATACTTGAAAACAAAATAGCCCAACGCTAACCGATGACGCTGCGATGAACTGGCGACTTGTCCAGGGTGTCACCCTGCCTTCGCCCTAAGACAGCTGGGATAGGCTCCAGCAGACCCCCGTGACCCTGAATAGGAATAAGCGGGTATGGAAGATGATAACCGATGACGCTGTGGTTTCCTCTGACCGCAAATCGACATCCACTTCCCTCCATACAAACACACGAGAAAAAAAAAAGTGATATTAAAGAAACTAAAGAAATGTGACAGTGATGAATCAAAGTGCAGAAGTTTTTTTTTTTCCAACAGCTGCACGGCTTTCCGGGTGAGGGGAATTTTTTTTTTTTTCCGACGACAGACGCTGCTGCGAGCTGAAATACTGAAATGTGGGGTCCCGGGTGCCTCTGGATTCAGTGCCGACTCCTCCGAGCGCTAACACACTCACACACACACACATCACCCCCCCCTCCCGCTACCGCCCCCCAGCAGGGTGGGAGGGTGCTCCTCTCTTGGTCGCTTTTGGCACCGCGGGCAACAGGAATATCCACTTGCACTTTTGAGATGACAGTTCGTTCTTTCCTTGTTTTCATTTGTTCAGATCCTCTTCTCCAAAAAACAAAAACAAAAACAAAACAAACAAACAAAAAAAATCCAACAAGCTCTGTCAAAACCCGGATATTTTCACATCTTTTCCATGTTTTTGTTAAATGCGCCCCCTCCCAACCCCCACATTTGATTTTTTTTTATCTTTCTAAATGTCTTAGAAGTCTTAAAGTGTCCCATAATGAACAAAAAGTGACAGTAAAATGTCAACAATAAAAACGCCAAAGCACTTTATGTCATGTAGCGGGTGATCGCTCTCAGAGCGTATAGCAGTTCTGCCTGCATTCTCGCTTCCATAAGAAGCAAATTTACGTGGACCTGCGGAGGAAAGCAGAGGCGGAAAAAAAGAGACTTAACAAACGGAACGCAAAAAACACAAAAGGCTGCCACACATCATACCGGCGGGGGGTCGGGAGCTCGTCTTACCTTCTCGGAGTGCTGAAACTGCCTCCAGAAACTTTCATACATTCGTTTGGTGGTCTTCTCAGGACTGCACACCATAGTCTTGATGTAGACCTTAAAGCTACGGTCCAGAAGCTGGTTAATCTCCCCGTAATCATAGTCGTCATACCTGCGGAGAACAACAGGCCGGTGCGACCGCGGGGGTGAGGACAAAGAAGAGAAAGCGGGGGGAGCCGCGTGGCTTCGTGTGCGAGGGACGCACCTGATGCCGAACATGCAGTGGATGTAGTTCCAGATGGCCCTGCGGAGCATGCTGGTGTCCACATCCTTGTGCGTCGCCATGGTGTTGTAGGTCAGGTTGTAGGCCATCTGGAACTTGTCGTCCAGCATCTGACCAACATCGGGGTACAGCCTGTTGACCAGGGAGAAGCCGTGATCCTCCCAGCTGTAGTCCTACGAGGAACCAAAAGGAAGGCGTTAAATAAAACGGGACTCGTAACACCGATTTCTGCATTGAGTGGCCGGCCGCGCTCTCTACCTGCGCCCTGAAGGTGGGGACCGGCTCGCCCCTCCTGGAGAAGTCCTTGTAGCCGTAGCTGGGGTCCTCAAAGTGCCTGGAGATGTCGCGGGAGGGCACGGCCTCGTCCTCCTCCGCCGTCACCACCAGCATGCTCTCGGTCTTCTCCCGCTCGAAGCGCGTGGCCATCTCCTCCTGACTGGCCTCCTCGTCGTCGCGGCACTCCTGCAGCTGCTTCATGCGCTCCATCAGCACCTCCACCTCGCCGCACAAGTCCTGAGGAGGCGGAATGGACAGCCAGGGGATTAAGCACCGCTGGAAAAATTGCAGAGTATCGTCTGCGTACACGCAAAATTTGGAGTTTTTCCCGCATCGGAGGGAGGTGGGGGGGGGCGTTGGCTCTTCTTTCCCTTCGCCGCTCACCTGGTTGCCGAGCAGGTCGTCGTGGTGGTTGGCGTGGCCGTTGCCGTTGGCGATGTCGCAGACGCAGTAATGGCTGAGGGAGGGCGGCCGGAACGTGTGTCCGCCGTCGCACTGGAGCTCCGGCGTGATGCCGCAGCCGAACGTGAAGGAGGCGAGGGAGTGGTAGTGTGTGAGGAGGACGACGACGTGGATGAGCTCGGCCAGGGACCAGCTGTGCGCTTCCGCCTTCAGGAGTTGCTGAGGGGAGACAGGAGGGAGCGACCGCGTGAGCCTCGGCGACAGGAAATTGGGAATTCAAAAACGCGAAAGTCGCAGGCTTCCTGTTCGTTTTCAATGTCACGCTTGGTTTCTAGCGAGGTGACGTCCAAGCGCGCACCGAGCCAAACGGCCTCAAAACTCCGCTCTGGGCTCCGCCCATGATCTCAGAAGGTTACACAACAGCCGACCGGTCCACCTCCGTTGCCCAACCTCTCACCTCGATGTGTTCCTTGGTGAGCAGCCAGGGTCGGTGGGCCAGGATTTTGTTGAGCTCCCCGAGCTGCTGCAGCTTTTGCGGGGCCTCGTCCAGGCCGTTCAACCACTTCGGGTCGCCCCCGACCTGCAGGAAGTCGTTGACGTGGAGGTTGACCAAATAGGAACACTGATGCCTAGCTGCCGCCTGCGGGATCAAAGAGCGAGAAGAAGGCATTGAGCATGAGCGCTAAAACGCGACACTTTCAACCAAACGATCGGCGAGGCGAATTTGTGCGCCGGAGCAGGCGCGACAGGCGCACCATGATGCCGATGTAGTGTCGGTAGTGCAAAGGCAGGGGTCCGTCCATCTGCAGCAGGTAGTGCTGTGTGCGGAGGAAGCTCGTCAGGTAATGCGGGTGGAAGCCCATCACCACAGAGATGTTGTCGAGGCGGCCGAGCGTGACAAACGCATCCTCGAATATCGTCTGCGTCCGGGTGTCCACTTTGCTAATTTTTAAAATCTGAGGAAAAAAATTATAATTAGGTACTGAGTATGTTACTAAACATATATATACATATATATATATAATTGGTTGAGTGGAAACAGATTGTGTCCAACCTCTTTCTCAGGGATAAATCTGCTTGGTCCGTTGCCCAAGGGTCGAGGGATTCTTACTCCCAAGTCCTGCATGACAAAGAGAAGGGGAAAAAAACCATCCAGTTTAAATGCCGGAGGAAAATGTCAGCTCAGCACTTCTCAGTTCTCAGACCAGTGATTGTCTCCTTCCAGCCAGCGAAAAATAACAAACAAGAAAGAAAAAAAAAAAAGAAAAAAAAAAGTTGTCACTGCACGGAGACAATCACTGCAAATGTAGGGTTAGTGCGATGCTAAGTTGTCGTTTCCTCAGTCGAACTAAACAACGGCTTTGTCGGAAATTAAGGGGGGAAAATTAAGATGTTAAATTTGAAAATGTATTCAAAAACAATTACACTCTCGTTTAATAGACATGTAATTGTGGCGTGAAGTATCACAAGAAATGAAAATATATAATAGTTCGGGTAGCGTTCGGCTACTTGTCGAGACATGTCCAACTTGCTCGCGGACCAGCGTCCCGCAGCGCACAATGAAGCGGATGAATGAATGGCCACGGAAGAAAGACGGTGAGGGGGGAGAGAGAGAGGTAGGGGGAAAAAACTACGAATATTCGCAAATGTCACACATTAGACAATAAACTTGCACGTTCACACCCTCCTTATCGCTCGCGGAGGTGCTCTGACATCGACAGACACCGTGACAGAACAGACGGGACGCAATACGGGGCTGCGAGCTGCACTGGGTCGTAAACAAGCTTTGCACAAAGGACTCGCTGCACTGCAGCTTGTTTGCTCTCAAGGAAGAGAAGAAGAAAAAGAAAAAAAAATACGTCGCAGCAAAGCATCGGCTTTGTGACACCCCGAACACGCACGCGACACCGTTGTCCCTTCTCAGCTTTTTTTTAAACCTGTCCTGTCTGGAAAATGTGTTTGTTTTCCTTTTCTTCTTTCTCTTACCTTTTTCCTAAGCCGCTGACAATGGCTGCATATCTTGAAGAGGTTTGTCACCTCAAAAGAATTATTTTCCACGCTTTCCGACGGTGCCACCGCTTGCCTCATCCTGCGTCCTCGCCGAACGTCGCTTAGAAAAATTTAAAAAATAAAAAAAAATAACGCGTATTCTGGGCTGGCTGTCTCCCTTCCTCTTTGTTCCTCTGAGCACTTGGCCAAAGTGCTCAGCAGTCAGCTGTTGCAGCCCTCCGGCAGAATACGGTCCTCTCGGGCTCATTCGCTCGGTAAATAAATCGGGACAGGAGTGACGGACGCGCCGAGCGGCCAATGGAGGCGCAGAACCTCACGCGGAGGCGGGGCGGAGCGCCTGTGGGCGGGGCCAAGGGCGAAGGGAAGAGAACGAGGGCAGGGGGGTCCTAAACGTGAGCGGAGAGAACAATCCTCCCACTAAGAAAACATCATCACTTCTCCCCCTTTTGTTCCCTGCTGCAATAGATCACGGTCGCCCTTTACAGCCGTGCAGTGGACTCTGCAACGGTAAACAAGGGCAAAGCAAGCAGTCGACTCAAGATGACTGATTTGCACCTTGATTGCATCGTCCCCATCAGCAATTAAATCAATTATTGTGTTTTTTTTTTTTTGTTTTTTTTTGGGGGGGGCTAAAAAGCACCGCACAAGATAATTTGGTGGTCTTTTTTTTTTATGTGCGGCTGCATGCAATGCACACAAAGCCAGCACCGACACGCCGCAACCCAAGACGGCAGGACACGTTCCGCTGTGCAAAGATCAGCATCTGCACACGGCGAGGTGGATGGCTGCAGGACCTGCTGCCGCTGCAGCCGCAGCGACGACGACGACGACAACAACAGCCCTTCAGTTAGTGGTTTTGCACCGCAGCCTATCAGACCACAGATAATGTCACGACTCCGCCAATCAGCTCAGGCCGAACAAGTCCTTTAAAAGTCAGGAGGAAGGAGAGATAAGGAAGGCAGCTCTTATGGCTTTGTTTACCGCGACTTAACAATAACATGTTCTCTGGAACGGCCCGCAACTGGTCCATCGCAACGCGGCGGTTTTACAAAAGCTGTAATAACCTAGAATTATCAGCAAAAACAAAGCATTGTCGTGCACATGTGTTACTCCCCCGTGTAATATCCTATTTTGAAAGATCCACATTGGCCTGCTGTTGTAGAAATGATTAAAAAGCAGAACTGGTGCCACTTGCTTCGGAAAAAAATCTGATCAAGAACTGAAAAAAAAAAGCACAAAGGAACATATAGCAAGCAGTCCGAAGAAGAAGCACACTTCTTTGTGGCCTGTGCATCCACAAGCACACACGCTTGATTCTGTGCGACATGTTCCTGTGTGAGATTGCAAAAAAAAAAAAAGACATTCTTTTTTTAGATTTTATTGAGCCTCGTTTATGTGGGAGGAAAAATGAGACAATAGCCTCACGGTGGTTTGAGGAGGTCTTAAGATATGTCAGACATCATTGTTCTTACAATTACCGAATTCTGGTAATAAAGTGATTCTAAGTGGAGTTATTATGGGTGGGATGGTATAAAAAAAGAAGGGGATAGCAAATCATGCTAATGATTGAGGGAAGAAAAAGCAAAGGAAGAAAAAAAAAATGTGTTCCCTTGTCCCTTCTTCTCCAGGAAGAGCCTGCCAGGCGTGTTTGGCAACTAACTGCAAGTCCCCAGCACTGACAGCTGGGTAGCACAGTATTCAGCATGTTCATTGTGTGGACCTCGAGCCAACCTGCGCTCCACCTCCCGCCCGCCCCTCCCCAGTCCCTCTCCTGCTACGACCGGGGTGGGGTGCGGAGCAGCTGTAAACATGTTCCCAGGGCCAGAGTCAGCACTACCCCCGGGCCGCCGGGAGCCCCATGGCTCAGCAAAGCTGCAGAAGAGGCTGGTCAGCGTTAGGGCTTACGACAAACCAAACCTTTTCAAATAAAAGCGCTTAGGCTCGGGGATCCGGCCTCGCGGACACGGCCAAACACTATTGTCAGAGTGTACACTCGGGCTACTCTGTGCGGCTTTACTGTACTCGCATCGGTGACGTGCGCGCAAGCTCCAACCGCGTACTACTTTCGGGGTCGGAGTTGCGGATACGTTTCGGGTCCCTCGCGTTCGAACGGTCAACAAGTTGCAGCTTTTTTGGCTGGCACGAAGAGGGCGGTTTTAGCAAAAGCAAATGATGCTGGATTTACACTGTTTGCAGCTCAGCCATGATTCAGTTCTGCTTCGAAACATTGGCATGGACGTGCAAGCGCGAGAAAGCGCATTTATTCTCCTATTTTGAGACTGGAATAGTGATGTTATAGTATATGAACGGGAAAAGTAGGTATTCCATGCAGTCCCTACGAAGGTCACATTCACCCAGTTTCACACGACATGGCCAAACTTAAGTTATCCAGAACAGTGAGAAAACATATCACAAAGTATATACATTTTAATCGCTGTTTGATCCCACATCTTTCTTCCACCGGCTGCAATTTTGAAGAACGTTGCAAAACTTGTTCCATATTCTGTCATGGAAGAAGGAAAAATGTACTTGATATGGCTCTATGTCAGGATCCTTTTATATATAAGTATATAAGTGTATATATGTGTGGAAATATATGTATATATGTGTATATATATCTGTAGACATGCATATAAAGCTTTGCTGTCTGTTTCTACAGTCGTGGGTGTCGAAATTTGTCTGCACTGTGACACATCGAACACAATTTAGAAAACAAAAACCACACGCTGCAGGTGTCGCAGTGGGTGTCTGCACAAACACCCTAACACATCTCCGTCTCCTAAATGTCACGGTGCAAGTGACGGTGCATTTTAATGCCGCCGCTAAACAAGAGATACTGGCTGCAAACCAAATAAGGCAATTTTCTGAAAATCAAACAAAGCCGAAACGCACGTTTAAGAATAACCAGGAACTCCCTAAGACAATATTCCACCACCCCCCCCATGGAGTAATATTGCACACTGTTGTGAGTCTAATCTTTTTTTTTCGACACTCAAGATGCAATCAACTCCTTTGTAATCATCGCTATCTGTGTTTCACTGTGGACGACACTCATAAAGAGACAGATCTTCTTAAAAAATCTAGCCAAGTAAATGCAATTGGGAAAACAATGAGGTCTTGATTAAGACTGTTTTCAGATTTGGTCTGAACCTGTTTAATGACAATCTCTTTGAGCCCTATCGTTCAAAATGTGGCTCTATGCATTCATAATGGGCGTTTTGAGGACAAGAGTCAGAATAACATCTGGAAGATAAGGTATGATGCCGCTTTAAAACGCCAGGAATCATCCCCTTGTTTGTACAGCGTGTGTCATCAGACAAGTGATCTCATGGAGGAAGAGCCAAGACAATGGGCACACTTCCACTAGTCTCCTCTAATGGTAAGAAATAATACCCTGAAGGCTAATAGCATTTAACAAAAAGGATTCTTCACATAAAAACTTCCACAGCTATTAAAAGTTCATGTTAACTGCTTATTCCCAGACATAATATCTTCGCTAACAAGAGTGTTTTAAACTTGGCATACTTTGTATGTGCATTTGTAATTACATCTAAAAATAACAGAGTTTTAGTCACTCAAAAGCTGTTTTGGTGCCAAGCAACCTATTTTGATCTACTTTTCATACAAGAGCACAGGTTTTCTCTCAAGTTCTGATGCATTTGTTTATTTGAAATAACCTGAGAAAAACATAATCAGCATTTCTGGCAGATGACAGATATCGTGCTGTAAGTGTTGCATCCATGACCAAAGCATATTTATCCCCGAGGGCTGCCCTGTGTTTATTCCTCCTTTTATTTTTAGGTCTCCTGCCTGTGTTTGTGTGAGTCGACTTAGTCATCAGGACTGCTCCACCTGGTGCCACTCTCCTCGTCAAGCCTCCAGGCCTGCACACCTGCCCCTTTTGAACTCATCAGCCTCCAGTATAAAAGGTGCGACCAGTCCGCACCACTCGAGACTATTGAGAGGTGTTGTGCTCAGTCAGAGAAACCCATGCGTTTGGGTTCTTCTTGGTTTTTTGGTTTTCTCGTTGTGTCATGCAGTCATCTAAGCTTCAAAATGGCCTCATAGCCCTCTGGATATCTGTACAGGCTTCCTTAATCAATTCCCCTTCAATATCAGTGGCAAACCCTTGAATCTTGCCTTCTGTCTCACCCTGTAAAAAATTTTTTATGTTGTTTTTGAGTTTGTTTTATTACAAGAAATACTTTGGGTCAACTGAGTGTTGGAATTTCCCGCAACACGAACCCACCCAAAGCACACCTGTTCCAATGCATGTTAATGCTACTATCTAATAAGGCAAACACAATGCAGAAATTTCAGTGCACATTATCACGACCAAGACCACCTGCTAAAGTTCAACCAAACCCCAGAATGGGCAGGAAAAGGTTTACATTTGCCATGAACCACCCAAAAACCTGATTGCATTTTTGCTCAGTGGCGCTATGTTGTGAGGGCTCTGACTCAGTTTTAGCAAAACATACCTAATAAAGTGGCCAGTGAGTGTCATATCCTCAAGAAATGGGGACAACAGAATACATGAGTGAATGCAAGTAAATCTGTGCTTTGTATTGATAATTTTAGTGTTCATAAAAATTTGAAAGCGAGAATGAATGCTTCTAAATGCTGGCCACCCTTTCTCAAAGAACTAATGTTGCAGCCAGAAAATTGTTTATTGGATTATATAACTAAATGGCAACTTTATCTCCCCTCAAACATCACATGTATTTCCACTGTGGGGACCAAAGCTGAAAACAAAAGTTGACAACAGCTTTAAACCAATAAGCAGGATTATAAAGTTTAGCCTTTGAAAGACTAAACTGTGCATTAGTTAACAGTGCTGTGCGGCTGCTGCATTTTCACATACGGAGACATAAGGCAACCGCAAAAAGTAAAGAAGAAAAAAAAAACTTTGGGGATGTTCAACAAGTTGTAGAAGTCAAACGGACCAGTTCAGCGCGAGCCTATCAGCACACAGAGGAAGGGAAGCAGAAAACTCTCAGAGACTGACATAAGCCTAGCAACAGGAGTCAACCAATCAGGAGGCAGAAAAACAGTCTGAGGAACCAATCTTGTCCTCTCTCTCTCTCTCTCTCTCTCTCTCTCTCTCACCCTGCCTCTCTTGTTACTCTGCACAAAAAAAAAAAAAAAGTTCAGAGGACACAGAACAAATGATTCTGGTCTGTTTCATCAAGAGTATTCGAGTATTACTGTTCAAGTCGCCCTGCCATGACTTTTGTCTAAAGTTTAACTTTATTCCTTCAGAAGGTGCAATGTCTCCTTAACTCCACAGGAAGTGCAAAACTACATTGTTAAACATAGCCCAGAGTCTCATCTGTGAAAAACAACTTCAGACTTCCCTTTCCCCGTGCACACAGGCTCAGCGGTGCCCGCGTTGAGTCGCCAAAGTGGTGGATCAGTGCGTTGTAATGCAACAGATACAGTATGCATATTCAAGGGTTTCTTTAAAACTTGGCAGAAGTCAAAGAGTGAAAACTGCAGACTTGGAAAGTATCCCCCCACCCCCACCCCGCTCTTCAAACACAGCACCCAGTTTGAGACTGTTCATATATCACTGAGCATTTAACCGAGCAGACAGGAGAATTAACCCTTACCTCACTAGAAACATACACTTTTTTCTTTTTTTTTCGGAAGCGGGGGTGGCGGCGGCGGGGGGGGGCCTAATCTCACCGCTTCTCAAAGTGCTCACAGCCTAAGAACCTGTCGATTGAAAGCTTTGAAGTCAGGAAGTGGCGACGTTCAGTTAGATGTTCAGGTTAGTTTTAGTCATTAATTTTATTTGCAGTGAAGTCCACAGAGCCTCAGCCGGGGTTTGTGGTCGAATTAACTGGGGGCAGGGTCGCTCTTTGGAGCCTCTTTGAGAACCCTTTGGTCCCCTTCTCTTCCCTCCTCCCCAGTTGCTTCTTCTCTGATCTGTTGTGTATTCTGGCAGACTATCAGAGCGCAGCAGTTTCGCGAGCGCCAGCTTTCCTGAGACCAGCAGGTCCTGTGCCGATGCGCCGCAACACTGGGAGGAAGCAGCGTTCCCTGGATTCCGTGAAACTCAGAGGAACTGCGAAGAGGTGGAGGGGCCTGAGGGGGTACCAGTTAAAGGGGACGGTTGCGTCCGTGACAAAGGAAAGTGCAAAAGGCTCGCATATAACCCTATGACCTGTATAACTCATAGGTGTTACCGGCGTCGATTCGTATGGGGTGAGGGAAAAAAAAAGGGCGGCGGCCTGCAACTCCGCTGTGCACGTGAGGAAGAGTGAGTTCCCGGGGATGTTATTCTAACAGGGTGAGGGCAGCTGTCACAATACGACCCGGTCCAACAGAGGAAGAAAAAAAAAAGGTTCCAAAGAAAAACAAAAAAATACCAAAGCCTGCTCTGCTATCTTTAGTCTGATTTGCCTCACCTGTGCTTTTCCACTCACAAATGTCACCTTGTTTGTGTAAAAGGAAGAAAGAAAAAAAAAACACGACGTAAAATCATCCCTTCACCGCTCTGTGCCACCCTCACCCACACAATGTTTATGTGGTTTACCAGCAGAAAACACGGGAGGCAGATTTTGCGGCCAGTCTAAAGGTGCAAAGTTCGGGTGGCAAAAAAATCTCTCAAAGGAACTGAGGCGAATGTTTCAGATACCGGTGACAACAATGCACGCGTGGGGGGCGGGGGGATCTAGGGGGCCTTATCTCCCGCAGCTTAAAGTAAACCGAAAAACATGAGACCGACAGAGCTGTCATTAGCTACACCGACATTCAAACTCCCGACGGCCTCGGACGAAAACAAAACCTGCGGTCCGACGCTGCCGAGTGAACCCTGGCATGCACAGCAGGGATTTATTTTCTTTCCCTCTCTCTCTCTCTCTCTCTCTCTGCTGACTGACAAAAAAAATATGTGACTCATGTCATTGGGAACTCGGCCAGCAAGTTGTTTGGTCATCACCCTGTAATTCCTCGCGCACTGTAAACCCAACACAAAGGATCAGACTCTTCACCTGACGGCTCATTCCGCCCGCAGCGAGCCATCGTGCCAGCCTCATAATGGCAGCTTACCGCCAGCGCGGCCCCCACCGGCAATCACCGTCTCGCTCGGTGGCCGACGAGCCGTTAAAACCAGACAAACAAAGTTTAATCATTTCCCTGCCGCCGCAAACAAACAAGTCAAAGAACTCTTTATGCGCGACAGAAAAGACGACGGGTTGGCAGTCCAGAGTGCAGGAGATCCAGCGTGCGCCCCGGCGGCTTAGACGACAGACAAAAACAGGCCCCTTGATAAAGTCTGATGCAACGGCGTCTTCGGAGTGACAAACAGGGAGCCGAGACTCTCCGACGCGCGCATTTCTGTTCACATCTGTTTGCTGACGCCCGTCGCGACTCCTGCGTTGCGTCCTTTTGGCGGGATTCGCTGCAAATGCGGCGAGCGAACGTGACGCCGCCGCTCTCGGGGGACGGGTGAGAGGGTAACGCGGCCTGATTAGGCACCCTTGGAGCCATTTAGACCGTGTCCTATTACTTCATCAATAGGCAATGAGTCCCGGTGCTGAATGGCAGAACAAAATAGCTGGGCAGGACCTCATTTGGGGCGTGACGTCAAAGCCACTGCTCCGTGATGTTTAATCGCTGATGAAATGCCTGTTTGATGAGGAAACTCAATCGCCCGCATCTCTTGTGCATTCACGGGTAGCGTATAGAATCTATTCAAAGATGGCACCGCTTTGTAAGGGACCGGCCAACGAAGTTCATTAAAACATTAAGGCCAAGGCTGAGAATGTAACAGCGCTCATTCTTCTGTGCAGTATCCGCTGACATTGGGGTTTACGGATCGCTGTAAAAACGGAAACAGTGCACAAATGTGTCCGGAAAAGTTTTTGGAATCGGCCATTGCAGCTGGCGTGAAGTTCCATGCAGTGTGTGACTGGAGAAACTTTGTCCGCAAATATATGGAGTGTGTATATTTTCATACTTTACGGGCCATACTGGAATTCTGTTTTAGAGCAGACAAACCAACAGCTAAATCTCTTCTCCACTCTAGCTTGGAGAAAGTGGACAAAAATATTCGGTGCTAAAAATGTTTTAGTCAATGAAACTACTCATGAGAAGCTCATGAGGTGAGTCTGGTTTGCACAAAACCGTGCATATTCAACTTGTCCACTTCGTGGCTACCGTGAGGTGATGCAACGTGTGCTGGTTTCAACCCTCAACTCCCATCAGTTTAATCTTTTACTCTGCAGATTGAACCCTGATTCCAAAAATACACACCGACTCCAAAAACCTCCACTTACCAAGAATCAACAAGGCCACCGCAAGTCAACAGAGGTCTGAAAAACAACTTATTTCAATTCTGTCACACCAAACAGTATGGATTATGGATACTGAGCTTTTCTTTTTTTGTTTATCTTGGATCATTTGAATAAAGATCCAAGATAAGCTGCAAAAAAAAAAAAAAAAAAGTCATGACTAATCATACTCGCCGTGTGTAAACACAAAAGGGTACCAGCGTACACAAACTAAGCATACATGTACATGCATGTTCTCCTTTTGGGGGCAGACCGCCAACTCAGTTTCTCGTTTACAAAATTAGAAGCACACAGGATGCAGCAGGAAAATGTTTGGCTAGTACTTTGTGTTCTTGGGCCCCAAAAATAGAAATAAATAAAATAGAACAGTTTCAAATTTTTGTCATCATGTGTCATTGACTTTGATTAATCTTTCAAAGTTCATCACTTTAAATGATGTAATTCAAACAACCATCCTTCCTTTTTTTCAAGCCTACTTGCACCAAATGCATGTTCGGTCGCAGGTCACAGCAGGAGCCACTTGGTGCTAATGCAAGTTCAGATCCATGCAGCTTCATCTGTTATTGCACCTTATTTGCACCTGTATGAAAATGCCGTGGCTTGTCAGTGTGAGCAAAGAGAAAATGCCCGCAGGAAAATGTTCAAAGATGCAAAATATTTGGTTGTAAGGATTTCTTGTTGTTATGTGTTAAAAAAAAAAAAAGAGTAATTTTTGTGAATCTTATCTCTTTTCAAATGCAGCAAACGCAGCAAGTTAATGTGTAGGGGTCGGCAGCCATGTTCTGTGTTGGCTTTTTTTGAAAAATTCAAATGACCTCATCGTGTGTGTGTGTGTTTGTGAGAGGCTCCAGTTTCATGCCACAGGTAGTGTCGGACATATTTGCTCTGCGGTTAATCAATTACAGGCTCGAAAAGAACAAACTGACGGCAGGAGACACTTCTGTACGATCTCGCTTGCGAATTCAAATCTGACGTATTTTGCTGACGTGGAGATGCGCGAGACATTCAGTCAAATCGTGCATCGTATGAATTGCTTCTGTTTGATTCAAGTATAAGAAACTGTCCATTTTTTTTAGATATAAATGTTGATTTGATTTGAATTGGACATCCTTTATGCATTCCCATTACAAAAGTCTTCGACAAACTGCAATGCAATGCATACACAAGACAACCACTTGGATACCAATTTGATGTTGGAGGACTAACATTAGCATTTATTCATGCAGTATCTGACAAAGACCTGTGGATAACTGGAACACTTTGCAACTGCAATTACTGTGCAGCGTATTTATAACAGTGCATGGACAGGCTAACGCCAAAGCTAAGCTTGTTTCCTTGTTTTTTTTAACCTTCATTGTTTTTCCCAATGAACTAATCTTGTTGACTGAGCAGCTATAATTATTATAAAACAAGAACAAGGATTGTAACATCACATAAAGTTTATGTCTAGCGTTGTGAAATATAAAGCAATGGTACAAAGGCTTTGCAATAAAAGATAAAGACTATTTAACCTAGATGATTTTTGATAAGACTGGACTTCATCAGTGATTACATCACACGTAATGGACAGTGAGGTTAAGGAGGGCATCTGCAGCGGACCAAAAAAAAAAAAGAAAGGTGGAAAGAGTAATGAGAGAAGAGTGATAAAAGGGACGAGGACAGAAGCAGAGCATTATTTGATCAGTGTGCAGAGGGAAAGCGCCTCAGACGTTATCATGGATAAGTAAACAACTTGCGCCGTCTGGAGTGACATCACTGTCCCTGGGAATCAATAACCAGACACTTCCTGTGGCTAGAACAGGAAAATCAATGACTCCGTACACTGGATTACCTATCTGTGCCCACTCACCTGAAGAGACAAACACACACACACGGCACACAACATACGCACACACTGTAATGCAGAGTACATGGAGCATTAGCAGAAACAAACCCACTGTCACAGTTTTTTACCGAGGGGAGCCGCATTTGTGCGGCTTCACTGCAGAGTCAGCCCATTATGGGATTAGCGGCGGCCGCTGTGGCAGCCTACTGTTAAAATCTAACAGGGATAATGGCTCTGCCAAATCAGATTTCTATCAGGTTTCACACAACAAAACACAAACTCAGACACAGATGTAGACCTTTAAAAAAGGGAGGGAGGAAACGAACCTCGTTGGTTGGCTCAGGTAGCAATTTTTGCTCAGCCATCTTGTCAAGAGCCCATCAAAGTTGTTTTTGGCCTTAAAAGCACACTGCACACAACATTTGCGACTAGGGTGGCCATTTCCACAACATCAAAAAGGAGGACACTTTGCAGCGTTGCGTTTAATTGCAATACAAAAAGTGAGATAAACAAGCATTTAGCGCATTTTGTGTCTATTCGGGTACAATTCAATAAGTAGGACAAACAAGCGTCCGGCTAGGGACTGCGCTGGATGACGGACACGGCACTCAAAAAACGGACTGTCCGCCCTAAAGCCGGACGGATGGCCACCCTAGTTGCGACCTGAACCTTCAAGATGAGGAAGGAGAAGAAACACCGGAGGTAAATCTGTGCCAGCTAAAGTTACGAGCAACTTTTGTTTCAACAATTGCAGCAGTTTTATCAAACTTGGTCAGTATCTTTTTTGTTGAAATAACAAAAGAGAAACACCGACAACATCTCACAGTGGACAACACTTGTTTTGCTCCACAAGTGATTGGGATTGGCAAGAGTTCTGTAGCCGCATGGCTAAACTGACAGAAGCAAATCTTCTTCATTGCAATAAAGTGCAGATTCGAGTGAGATAAAGCTAAGGAATTAGCTAAATGTGGCATGTGTTATGCCATGTACAAATAACAAGTACCATGCTTGCACAAATTTACAAATGGCTTTCTTTCAATTTTTATGAAACCAGGAAGCAACAGTTGCGACCTGAACCTAAATAAGAAGAAGAAGAAGAAGAAGAGAAGAAACACAGGAAGTAAATCTTAGCGAGCTAAAGCTACTCGCAACTTTTGCTGCAACAACTGTGGCAGTTTTATCAAACTTGCTCAGTATTTTTATTTTTTTTGTTGAAAGAACAAAAGAGAATTAGTGAGATAAAGCTAAAAACATTGCAAAACGTGGCATGTGTTATGCCGTGTACAAAAAAGCAAGTACCATGCTTGCACACATTAACAAGTCCAATTTACAACTCCCCTTCTTCCTCCAGTGGAACTTTATTTTATATTCTGCTCAATCGCCGTCCAATATGATGCAACAGAAGTGGATTCTGGGTTTAAAGGTTGTAAAAATAAATGAGTGGGGGCCTGAAACATTTTTAACCATGAAGAAATTTGGCAACAGTCAAAGAGATCCTTGTAAACTTTTTCACCCACAAACAAGAGTCTTGTCTGCAGTATGAGCTTTAAGCACCATTGACAAAATTGCAGCTGGATAAGCTCACAGCATTCTTTAAGAGGAGCGCGGGGGAGGAGTCGGCGGTGGGCTTGGGGAGGGGCGCACCTCAAGGCTTGTTTTCCTCGGTCGACGGCCGGGAGGAAAAGTTCAGCTCCGTGAGCACGCCTCTCTGTCTGACGGCCGCTGTTCCCCTGCCGGGGTGAGCAGCGCAGGGGCAGCCAGCTAGAACTGGCAGGGCTTGGGGATAATGAGCGAGTGAGCGCAGCGCGGTTCCCCCGGTCACCTTTACCGTATAGGCGCACGAGAAGAAGTCGGAGAAGATTAAAAAAGGGAAAGAAAAGGTGAGAAAACAAACGAAACCAAGAAAATCAAACAGACAGAACGAAGTGAAATGTGCCAAAAAAACAAAAACCTGAAAAAAACCTGAGAGTTTCATTCTCAGTTTCAAGTGCAGAGAGGAGAACAAAAAAAAAAAAACAAAGCTGAGAGCGCTAACTTCCGGGGGGTGGTCGGACTTGGATAAACATACCTTTGCTGAGTGAGTGTATTTTTGTTTCTACACAAAGCCGACTGGGTTTTGGTATCACGTACTGCACCGCGTGTGTTCCCCTGAAGGGAACAAACTGTGCGGTTAGCCACAGAGGGCCTTTCGGTACCGATTTCAGGCAGGTACAGCGAAACATGAAGAGTGAGTCAACTCGACAGCCTCCTCTGGCCCTCGCAGCGGGCACCCACCTTCTGCCTGTCAATCCACATCATTGTGAGAGTTCAGAGAGGGAGAGGCCTGTTACATCAGCGCTGCCAAGGGTGGGTTATGAGTTATAACAGTCCCAGTTATTGCCAATAGCGATTCCGTGCGTTTACCTTTCGAGGATTTGCAATTTCCCATTGCGAATATATCGCTGACGCTGCTTGTGCTTGATTTTGTGATCCACCCATGAAGCAAGATCAAAAATGTGCAATTTGGGAAATTCAAAATGGCACTTTTGTTTATGTTAGGCACGACTTGTTGCTACTTTTCCATGCCTACTTAGGTACAACAAGGCTTCACCGGGACAACCATAAAGCCAAATCATGAAGTTGTTTGTGTCTTCTGCTGTATTTCAGCATGACCTGCACCAAAAGTGTTTCGGAAGGAAAAATGATGAGTCTGCTTAATCTGTAACAATGGCTAGTTTGGATGTGTGTGCGTGCGTGTGCGTGTGTGTTGTTGACTGTGGAAGTGCACAGATGTCTAGAGAGCCGATGTATCCTCAGGATGCACTGAGCCTTAACTTCAGCCTTAACTTTTAAATCTCTGACCCCCCTTTAACCTGGTTTAGGATACACACACACACACACACACACAGAGACTATCATTCTGGGTGTGTTCTCTCAGGGTCTCCCACAGGAAGCTGCTCACAATACTTGGCTCTCCTTGAGGCTGACACACGGCTACTGCCTGCACGGAGACGCACACAATGACAGATCAAGACAAAGCTGGATACACACACGTCAAGCCCGTGCACACAATCCCCTCTAATGCACGTTAAATGCAACGCGCTGGCTTCCCTGCACATACACACACACACACACACACTTTAAAGTCTAGAGCAGACAATGGACAGTGGAACTGTGCCATAAGGGAAGGCTGTTGTCCAGTCACTGGGCAACTGGGGCAGCAGATGGTCATCTTCCCTTCCACTAACACCAGCAACAGGGGAGGTGGAGTGTGTGTGTGTGTGTGTGGGGGGGGATAAGGCTCAGCAAAGTGGCCTCCGTCACCGAACGAAGACCTCTCACCGAGTACATGGGAATGACTCAGCCATAACCCATAAAGCAAATGAGCTGGACACTGATTACCTACGAGTCTGCACGGAGTTACAGCACAGAGATGGAAAGTTCGAGCCCCCCCACCCGCCCACCACCAAGCATGATGTTCGAGGAGAAGAAGATACAGTTCATATAGTCTGGGAAGTGCAGTGCGCCATCCAAACAATTCACGTCCTGAACTGCAAATATAATAGAAAGGACTGGAGCGCAGCACCACACGGCAGACGCCCGGAGCAGCTGCGGCCTTGAGATTGCAGGATCAAAGGAAGACAAACACATGCAAGGCCTGCTTGCTGTATTATTATTATACGACGGCAATAACTAAAACGACATAATGATGTTTTGGCCGTTCGCGACAAGAACGGAAGGTCTCATATTTCCTGTCCGTGTCCGTGTTTTCCATGTAGATCAAAACTTTGTGACGAAATGTATTGCATTTTGAAAATTCTTCTTCTGCTTCTTCTTCTTCTTCTTCTCATTTCTCCATTCTCCTTCTTCACTTCACATAGATCGAAAGCAACAGGGTTTGACTCCGGCCCCGGCGGTGCTGCGTGTGAGACGCCCCACGCACTGCTACAATGAAAACCACCGACCGGGATGGAAGCGATTTGGCCACATATGTTAAAGCCTCAGACGGGTTAGCATCGAGTGGTTCAGTGGATAAACTGCACTACCAGATGGCAGTATAAGCAGTGTACCGTAACACAGCTGTAATAAAATGTACACAAAGTAGTGGTTTCAAATTGTGGAGGAAATAAGTAGCCGGCCCATGGCAACATACAACTTGGCAAGCTGCAAGAGATAAGACAAGAATGATGTTGCCGCTTTTATCACCTGACCTCATATTTTGTTGTTGCGGCACTTTATTGGAAAACTGATTGCATACAGCAATCACATCAGTTCAAAGTTATACTGCCTAATTTGGGGCTTTACTCTTTGTTTTCTTACAAAAATAGGGAAACCAAGCAAATGGGGTTTAGTGACTAAAGCAGGGGGGTTGTTTTCGACGTGACGGGGGAGTTAAAAAAAAAAAAAGTGGGGGCTTAGGATCTTCGTGCATCCTGTTGATCAGTCGCAGTCTCTCAGCGTGGAAGTTTCGATTGGAGAACAGACTCACTGTCAAGTGTGGAGGAGAGGAGGAGGAAGAAGAGCCTCCTGCCCGCTGTGTGTGTGTGTGTGAGTGAGTGAGTGAGTGTGTGCGTGCAATCTAACAACCGTTTATGTTCCTTGCTCATCTTGGCCTGTGTTCATAGAGGAAAAAACAACATCCCTGCGTTTCTCCCTTCTGCTATTTTCTGCAGCATGTCAGGCAGAATGTTTTGGGACGGCCTCAACCCATAACAAGAGTCATCTTACATAAATAAAGAGCTCGTTGGCTGCAGCAGTTCCAGGGCAGATGGCGGCGAGAGACATGACATGTGAGCTCTCGTGTCAAATAAACAATACAATAATGAGAACTCAATATATAAAAAGATGTGAAAATGCAGAAAACGACTGCCCGTGAATGGACTCTGTGTGTTGGGAAAACATATTTGTCGGGGGAAGCGTCACCTCACAAGTCGAGGTGAGGGAGAGTGAGCCTCGGTGTGAGAAGAGGAGAGAGGTCAAAGGAATGAGGAGGTAGGAGAAAAGTGCGAGAAACTGCAGCAAAGTGGGACATTGGACAAGGAGGGTGCAAGCGAGAGAGAAAAAACGGTGACCGGTGTTGGAAAAAGTGGGTCACTGGCTGGTGTTGAAACAGCGCAAATGTGTGCAAGTATGCACTGTACGCGGTGGGATTAGATGTGTAACCTCGTGTAATGTTCACCCGAACCAGGCAGCTTGTTTGCATGCCGGAAATTTCAAATCGGACATTTTTGCGCGTCCGTCATGACAAGCGCCGATCCGAAAACAGTTTTGCGTCGTGTCGTTCGAGTGCAAAAGATATATTGGCCTTGGCCGAGCAATGTGGTGCAATAGTGGAAAAAACAACTTTCAAAAGCCTCAAAATTTCACAAATTTCCTCAAATATGTGCATGAAATATTAGCGCAAAAAACTTTTTTTGAGTTTCAAATAATGATTTTGGTTTAACTTTGCAAGAAAAAATCACTCTTGAATTGGACCTGGATGTGTGTCAGAGGGCAATCCAAAAAAATGGATTGCCCCACTTTAAATGTGATATATCCAATCACCTCAATTGACCTAGCTTCCCGAAATGTTTCGTATGGGCTTTTTTTTTTTTTTTACCAGATGGATGCGTGAAATACCCTCAGCGGATTTGTGCGACGTTCCATCTGGCGTGTGCGGTCACGCTCGCCTCGCTCCACCCTCAGTCCTGTTGTCCCGTCCACTTTAAAACGAGCTGTTTACCTCCTTCCTGTCAATCAACAGCTCCCCAAAACCCCCTTTTCTCCTCATTGCTATTCACCTCCCTCCCTCCCCTCCCTCCTTCCGCTGTCAATTTGCTTCCCTGCTGCCTTTTATGGTTGGTGTCAAGCGCCCCACCCCCTCCGGTTACTACCACCACCAAAACAACCACCTGATGGTTGTTTTTGTCAATGGGACAGTCGAGTTGAATGCCGTCAAAGTGCGATTCACAGCGCATTCAAGGGCCCAAACATGAGCATTACTCTTCCAAATTTACAGTCACACTTTGTTTTTGTTCAGTTTTTTTCTTCTTTTTTTTTTATATATGTAAATGTATTTCATTTTGTCTTTGTTTTTGGGGTGGAACAGGTGAAAAACAAATCCGATCGGTGTCTGCCGAGACATGCCTTGTTACGAAGTGCGTTCTGGTGGGCGGCTACTTGGCGACATGCATGAAGAGAACAAGGTGGGGGGGGGAAAAGAAAAGACAAGGGGACATTCTTTCAAGTTTGTTTTTCCTTCTCTCCGCCGCCAGAAGCGCAATCTTTCTATGAACTCTCGGGTTTATTCCTGAAAAGCGGCGGGCTCAGCGCTTTGCAAAAACAACACCGGGTGCCAAAAAAGCTGGAAGGGAGAGTTGTTTTTCTTTCTTTTTCAAGAACTCTGAGAACTACAGTAAGTCCTCCCCCCTTTTGTGCCCCCTCCCTCTTCATCAATTGGTAACCCCCACCCCCCCTCTCCGTCCTGGTCATTCCCTGCAGACAAACACGGCTCTGAATAACACGTCCTCGGGACCGGAGAGTAGAAATAGTGGGCTGCGGGTGAAGCAAGGGGGGTCGGGGGAGGGGCGTGGGTGGAGGGGGGTAACCTACATAGGGAGCCATGTTTCTTTCCCTTTGGGCTCCCAGTAGACACAGCTTCAGTTTGATAAATAGCAGGCCCCGCCGCCCCCCCCTCCCGCAGAAACAGATGCTACAGCTCAGAACCCAGCAAATTCATTAGCACGGTGGAAAAAAACAAAACACAGAGAGCCCAGAGCTGGGGGGGCATCCGTGGCTCATCCACATATTGATAGCCCGTAGAAGCCCGGCGGAGTACAGCAAAGGGAAAACAGGGCCTCACTTTGTAAAATGCCGAGCCCCAAAGACAGCCCACTCACAGCAGAACCCTTCGAGTGCTCCAACTCCAACGAGAGAGGGGGGGAAAGTAGCAAAAGATTGATTCTCGCCACTACTTCCACACTGAGATGTTATACTTCCAAACTGCTATTGTGTGGTGGGCTGATTGCAACATGGGAATTGTTTTGTTGTCCTTCCGGAAGGGACAACTGTATTTTTAACTGCACCTTCTTATTGGTCTTCAACGACAGCAGAGACTGCACAGCGACAAAGCAAGCAGAAATAGGCGTTTGCGCGAATGCTAATGCTATGATCTTATTTCCAAAATATTATTTGTTTAGTTCCACATTCAAGCTTAAGGTGATGGCATTTGTGCGCTAGTACAAAAGTACATGATTTGGTACAAGTGTTTTTCTCCGGATGAAGAAACTCCGCCAGGCTTTCTGCTCGATTTGGTGTTTTTTTCATCTGCAGCTTGACAGCACAACCCCCCGCTGCTTGCGTTCTCTTACATCTTTCTGGTTCAAGCTCCTTCCACGCATACTTGCGCTACCGACGTTGGAACGACTGCACGGCATGGAAGCCCCCGCGGAATGAAAAAAAAAGGCAAACGCATTTTCCGTGCCATTCTCCAGCAGTGCTGGAAAACACTGGCTTCTTGAAAAGAGTTTTGCGTTCCCTTTGAAGCCAGAACTCTTTTCTTGTTGTTGGCGTTGGCGGCGGCGGCGGCGGCGACGGAGGTGGGTTGGGGGGGGGGCTGTTTGCTGTTTTGTGGGCCATGTTGAAGAAAGGTTTCGCAATCTGTTTTGTTTGAGCGAAAAACGGGAGAGGAGTGAGCCGGGAGAGATATTTTCGGGCTGCGGGGTGCAAATGAGGCGTCTGATTAGGGCCGTTGATGCAATCAGCGCTTTCTTTTTCGCTTCAGTGTTTTGGGAGAATGTTTGGGTGCAGAGGGGGGCCCGGTCGTCTCAAAAGTCCAGAAGTCAGACAGTCTAGACTGGAGTGACGCTGTCAGGGAAAGAGGGTTATTTAAAACGCGGAGGCATTCGAAATATCTCAAGCGGCGGCCGGGCGAAGGCGGGAGTTTGTGTGCATCGTACAGAGCATGTGACCGGCGCCGTTTCTGTCCACCGGTTTGCTTTTAGGGCCGTAAGAGCAGCCGCTGAATTCTTCCTTTTTTTCCCCCTCCGTCGAGTTGTCTTGAGCTAGATTTTCCATTGAGACACAAACGCCGACCTTTGACAGCGAGCCTCCGCGGAAGCGCCGCCGCCCGATCAGCTGTTTGGCACGTAGCAAGTCAAGTCAGCCGTGCCCTAAATTTACAAGCTATCGCTGCGATTGCGGCGCCGCGACCAGCGCAGACCTGCGAGCACTTTACACGAGTGGACTCTGCCACGGGCGCAAGATAGGAAGCAGGCCCGTCCGCCGGGCGGACGGTTTCTATGGCAGTACGCATACACAGTCAACAACAGTCTCATGACCTGAGACGCGCCAGAGACACTTGTGGAGAGTTGAGATGAAGCAACACTCAGCAGAGATTCACTGTCCCCACTGAATAGGCTAAAAGTTAGCTTTCTGTTTCATCGGGGATAAGGAGTGGCAATATAAGAAAATCAGATTAATTTAATCAAACTGGGTCAGAGGAATTCCTTATGTAATATGAACGGACGATATTGCAAAATCAACGACTGCAGAAGAGGTTTGGCATTTTGCTAAATGTACGCGAGTTACGCGAGTCGCGTTTTGTATTTCTTTGAAACTGCATTTGATTATTTTTCTCCCGCTGCCGCTTTGCCGGGTTAGGCACAGGATTTCTCTTTATCCAGATTACAAAACAAGAAAACAAGCTCTGTGGGACCAGCGCAGTAAACAAGCCAGCCGTGCAAGGGTCACAACAACAGAGAGGCCACCAAAATTCAGCCCCTTCACAAAGTGAATCGGTGATTAAATGATCAATGACGGACCAGCTCGAACCAGAGCAATGTGATCAAATCACGTCAGGTGAATATCTTGAGGTAAACGTCGCACCCCCCAACACCGTCCAATGCACTGATTCCAATTTTAGGATGTGTTTTATGCACCTCAAGATGCGTTTCGAGAAGAAGAAGCAGAACCGAGGCAACCAGAGGAGGGGAAAGATTCAGAAAGGAAAAACAAGTCGGACAGACTCGAAACAAAAGCTGGAGTCTGACAGGGCTGATTTTTTTTCCCAAGCTGTGACATCATCGTGTGGGAAAATTTCTTCATGTCCCCTCTTATCTGTCTCTGACCTCAGAGGTGTCAGGCCATGTTTGGGTACACAGGGTGATTCTCGTGTGGAAACACAGAGTCGAAACTCTTTGAACAATTTTTTCACGCCCGGCTCCGCTTCACAACGATTCCACAAACGCACACGGTGCATATGCGCACACGCAAAGCACACATCCATAGGCTGTGTGAATGTCACGAAGCTGGAAGAGACGGAGGAAGCCTGAGCACGATTGGGGCAGCATAGGAAGGAAAGGGAACACACCCCTGGATCTGAACAGGAAGCAGCCAGGAAAAGAGGACTCGGACAGGATGTACACTCACACATTCAGGGAATTGGAGTTCTATGGGCTTGAACATACAGTAAACCTATAGCATGGCCTGGTACAGAGGCCCCCTTGTGACCTTAGGTCATTGTCCTTCAATAGTTTTTCAACAACACGGGGAAATATTCACAAAGTCGAGACAATTCTGTTTTATCAACATTAAAGCATTCAAGTTTAATCCCCAAATGAATTATTTACAGGGAGTGCAAATATGGACTCATGCTACATTAATGAGAGATGGTGCCTCAGAAACTGGTGATGCAATTTCAGTTTGGTTTGAAGAAAGCAGATTAGGAAGAAGTTTCACTGATTAAAGCTCTACTTTTTTTTTTACCTAAGCCGGCTAGCGCTGAAAAATATTGAACGCTAAGATGAAACATTTCGACTGGATGTTTCATGTTACATAACACGCGGAGTTACCAAAAAAAAAAGAAACCCGAGCAAAACAGACTGTTTATGATCCAGTGCGGAGATAAGACGAGGCTCCATGGCGATCCTCAACAAAGGCGCACAATCGCACAATGCATGTTGATGGAGAGCACGCACGCACGCACACGCACACACTGGCACACAGTGTGGATGAGAGTCAGAGACAGGTCTGAGCTCTTATATTATGTATCACATCTATATATATTATGCATCATGCACTTTGCCACCGTTATCTAACAATGTGTCTCTAGCCTGTCGGTGACCTCGGCAGAAATAAGACGAGTCCATCCTTTGCTTCTTGCGCTCGCTGCGCTCAGCGGACAGTGCGAACTAAACCGTGGCCCTTTGTGATGTCACAAACGGCACTGTCGCCTCTGCAATATGTCTCCCTTGTCAGTGACAAAAGAACGGAGATCTTTGAAGGCACTTTGCAGCGTAGAGATCCATATATATCTCTACATAAATATATATTGATATCGATATTGTTAGCCTTATAGTATAGTTGCCTAAGTCATATTTGAACGTGTTCGGAAAACAAGAAAAAACACATTTTTTTAGCAAGCACATTGGTAAAGCTAGGCAGGTATCACAATTTGGCCAAACTTAGACAATCATGCTATTAGGCTAACGATATCATGCATTTGTTTTTGTTTGATTTTTTTTAGGCTGCTTCATTGGACTAAAGTTGGAAAATTATCTGAATTGTGTTTCGCATAGAACCTTCAAGGGACTTCTGTCTTGATGGACATTCAGTATTAACAGGCATTAGCGTAGCTTTGTCTGTACGCTAGACGTTAGCTTCTCTCTTTATTACTTAGCTGACCTTTCCCTGCAGGGAACATCATGTTTCCTTCAGGACAAGCCTGTGTCTTTGCGTGCGCCACAAAAGCTTCTTCCTCAAACTCAGTTATTTGGTTTTGTTGACTGTTAAGAAGATGTAACAACAGTAAACCGTTGCTCTTGCCCTGTGTGTCAAGGCTCATTTTCTTGCTGAAGCGTGCACTTTTCAGCCGGACGGAATCGGTGCACGTGCAGAAGGGGGAATGTGTAATGTGGATGACTGTGTGAAAAAAAAAATTGCACTTGGAGACCTAGGAGGAATTTTGAATGCGCATAATGGACATACGACAAATGCATAGGATGTCAAACAAAAAACTTTTCCCCCCACCAATGTTGTTATGTAACAGCTCTTTAACTGAGAGACTGTCACGATGTGCGCTCCATTTATAGAAAATGCCTAGTCATGTCAACAAGATGAAATGTCCTCTCAGCTGTGTCGCTGTAAAACACTGTCTATGTGATTGCGTTAAAGAGTTTAAGTTCATTCTTTGCACATAACACTTCAACGCTTTCTCAGTCCTCCCACACGCCGCCCAGATTTCACTTCATGCAGTGGGCGAGGACTTTGAAATTGTGAGAACACAGTTTGCAAGTTTCCACTGACGTCTGTGCGCTCAGCGAATCTCAGCAACAACAAGCATTTGTTTAAATCCTCAATTTAGTAAAGCGTGAAGCTCTGCAGTGTTCAAAATCATGTGCGTGGATGTTCGCGTGTGCATGCGTGTGCGTGCGTGCGTGTGTGAGAGAGAGAGCAGCAAACTTTTTTGCTGATCTTTTCGACACAGGGGCCTCGTCTGAAGCAGCTGCACGGCTTCTGAGCCAAAACAACCTCTCCCACTTCGTCCTCGCCGGCTCTCTCTGGTCATTGTCTCTGCCCCTCGCACGTGAGCCCATTATTTCACACTCAGGCCACTTTTTCCTGCCTTCCACGTTCCCTGTCCTCCTGCCGACAGTGCCTTGAAAACCAATCCATTATTCAAGACAAAAAAAAAACAACAACCACCCGACGTGCTCTTGGCTCAGCGTGATTTCCGGCCTTGCTAGGTGCTTCTCTGAGATTTATGGCAGCCCCCCACCCCACCCACCCTCGCCTGTTCACCATATATTTTATGCAGTTGCATAAAGCGCAGTACATATCATGTTCAGGCAGACAAAGAATGTCACACTTGAGCGTCATAGCACGGTAATAAACCCCCCTGCAACCGTCATCCTCACCCGTCCAGGGTGGGTTACATAACACTGAGAGGCTGTGTTGGTAGTGGCATTGGTGTGTGTGTGTGTGTGTGTGTGTGGGGGGGAGGACTGGTGGGGGGGTCACATGACTTTGAGCAGGTTGCCCCTCAGGTCATTTACCCTGAGAAAACAGCCTAGACTGGGAGCAGGCATTTAACTGTATTAGCGGAGTACGGATGTTATCAGTGGCAAATGTTTTTTTTTCTACCCAACTCGTGTCCGTGCATGAAAGCTATATAAATAACCGGCGACTGTGTGGATCGCAGTGCATTGTGTGTGTGTGTGTGTGTGTGTGTGTGTGTGTGTGTGTGTGTGTGTGTGTGTGTGTGTGTGTGTGTGTGTGTGTGTGGGTTTACATCTCGCTGGCTTTTTAAATTTCTGCAAAAAAAAAAAAAAAGCGAGAGAGAGAGAGAGAGGCAGGAGAGGAACTGTGTCCTATTTGCGTATGAAGAAGGAAGAGTGAAACATTTCTCAACATCTGAGGACATTTCGACACCGAGTTTTTTTAACGCTCAAACTGTTCCCATCCACTGGACTGATAGAAACCTGCAAAAAAAAAAAAAAAAAGCTTTGTTGGAAACAGGAAACTTACAAACTCCCCTGATAACACAAATAAGACAAACAATACAACCAAAAAATATGAGGGAAAAAGATGCAGATTGAGTGTTGATGAATGGAGAAAGTTAGAGGAGTTGAATCACAAGCACTCCTATAATATTATATTTTTCAGTATACAGTAAATTGAAATAATGGCTTTGCAAGTGCAATGAATAATTCCCTCAGAGGGTTTTCTTTATGGTGTTTTGAAGCTCAACTCATGACTTGTGACTTTCCCCCCTGCCACCCGGCGACTAACCTTTTTAATAGCATCTTTGCCCTGCTTGGCGTTTGTTGGCTCGAACCAGTGTAAAAACCCAACTCGGAGCAGTTCATTTTACATGGGACACGACGTTCTGGGTTTCAGCTGGCTTCGCCAAGGTGGGGGGGGGGCGGAGCAAAGGTGAGCGGCACCCGTTCTCCTATGGCGAACACCGCGGGTGGCGGAGCCGCCGCGCCTCCCGGGGAGCGAAGAGTTACGTGTGTAAGCGCATGTGGCCGCGCAAAAAAGCAACCCCGGTGTTTGCATGTCGGTGCGAAGGTCCGAGCGTATCAGCCGTTCAGGGCCCAGGGAGGAAGAACTTGTTGGCCTTTGTCTGTCTCTCTTTTTCCCCTGTTTCCTGCTCGTCCCCACCCAGCCTGACAGGCCGGCTGAGGATTAGCTTGTGGTCGCCCCATTCGGCCTATTCTCTCTCCGGTGTGTGTGCGCACTTCGCTCGCAGCTCTGCAACCTCAGCGTTTGGGCTGTTTGGACAGGAAAGCCCTCAGCCAGCTGCCTACAATAACAAGCCGGCCTTAGTCACTGTCAGTGAGCCCGTGTGAGGTGTGCGTGCGTGCGTGCACGTGCGAGCCTGTGGAGGAACCAAAAGATCCTGAGGCAAACACACACACACACACACCTTCTGATCTGCAGAATTATGATTTTTTTTTTTTTTTTAACCACTCAACACCAAGACATTAATTACGGGTTCCAGGCGAACGCAAACTATGCTGATGACACCTTTCAGTTTTGTTTTGATCTTGACACAGGTCGAAGACCGCAATGTGGTCTGCAAAATGATCGTCACAGTGGCCGTGCATCGGTGAGACGGCGGTGCTGTTTCGCCCCTGAGAGTCCATCTCAGCATATTTCAAGCTTCAAGCTCCGTTTCTATGTAGGGATTTTACCGCAACATTTTCAGATAGATCATATTCAGTTGTTTTTTTTCCCTTGCTGTCGATCGATAAAATCTGTGTGACCAAATATGCAGGCTGCACAAATTGGTTTGTAAAAACGACTTCTGCTATTATTGCAGTCAAGGAGGTGTGTTTTAATGCAACTGTGTCACCCTGTGAAGATGAAACCGCCACCACAGCAGCATCTGCAACTGCACACTAGTTGCATCTTCTTTGTGGTTTTCTTCTGCGGTCCTTAAGCACAGCTTGTAGTTGTCAGGGTTTTTTTTTTTTTTTGTCTAAACAAAGGGAATGGTGACTGGCTACTCGGAAAACAAAGGCCAGCTGAAACTACTTAGGATATCACTTGCGATTCTGGCCTTGGAGTCTCAGTGGTCCCAGCTGCAACTCGGAGGATCACTCGGCTTTTAAACAATGATTTTGTTTGTGGCATCGCTGGCGTATGTGCGTTGTCACCCTTATCTGACCGTGAGCGTCTGGAGCCGAGCAGGTCCACGAAAGCGTGTCCAAATCCAGCGACTCAGCCGGGCCGTGTATGCAAGAAGAGTGAGACCTCTCTGTTATTACAAGTGGCTTTGTGCGCTAAAGCCACAGACACAGACCTTCCAATAGCACAGGAACTAGTTTGAACCAGTAAGGGCTGCGGGCTCAAGGCAAAAGATGCCTCTCAGACACAGAAATCACACAGCGCACGCAAACATACTCACGCCAGCGCGCACGCACACACACAAAATGCACAATCAGCAGAATTTACTGTTTCCAGCCTGCTGCCATGTTGTCCATGTTAACAAAGCCTGGTGGTGATTTAAAAAGCTCGTTTTTAATCGCAGAAAAACTTTGGGACAATACCAGACATGTGACGGCAATTTGGCCAAAGACTGTACTTTTGATTGCTGCGCAACAGGACCAGAAATACCACAGTGTTTACTTTGCACAAGTGCGTGTCTGTTTGCAATCACAGCTTTTCGACGACCGCGACTCGACGGTCGGAACGAGCCACACTGTGAAGTGTTGGGATGTTTTATCACAGAGAGAACATCGCGCAGGTAGCAGGAATGCCCTTGCCCACCCCGTGACCTGACACTGTGGTGAGCTAATACGCAGGATTTATGTCTGCATATTAGAGGGTAACCGGTGGCCAACACATCCTCCTTTTTCTCTGTGTCCTTCTATTTCCTCACCCGTCTCTTCGCCAAATCAGAGGAGGCATGCTGACAGCGATCATCCCTGGAGGTTACAAATACTGGACAAAGAATATATATATAATAAAGGTTTTATTTGCACTGACTCAATGTGTTTTGATCACGGCACCAACTGTTGTGAAGCGGCGCTATGGAAATAAAGATCTGTCGAACAGAGTCCCGGTCTGCGGTGTTTGCTCCTGCCGCTGGTCTCCTGTTATTGCTGAATTAGTTGCTATGAGAATGTCCGGCAAGAAGACAACACGAACCTCTCAGTATCGGCGAGCGATATGCCCGAACATGTTCCTCTGAGCAACAGAGACCTCAGCGGGGGTGGGAGGTGCGGCGTTGGCGAGTTGTAGGGGGGTGAGTCGGAGTCGAACGACACGAGATGTACACACAGCCGTCGTGTCAAAATCGCGCAACGTCTCAAGTGGGGCTGACATCAGCGACGTAAACATCCACTTTCCACATTCCTATCCGAACCCTCTATATCGTTGAAGTGAAATCTGTTACAATAACAAGGTAGGAAGCAAAAGAAAACCACAATGTTATTTTCAATGTTGTTGGCGAAATCATTTTACGTAAGTGACAGTGATGGCAAATCGCCATTTAGTACAAACAAATGTTGCCACCAGCAGTAAGCGGAAGTGGTAATTTAACCCTTTTGTGCAAACTTAAAAATAAAATGATTAAAAAAAATAAAAATAATAATGATCAAGGTTTCGGGGGTCAATTTCAGCTTTTTGACACCTCCAAATAACAACTGCCAAAATGTCCACTTTCGAACTCCCGAGGTAAAAAATACCAAAAGGAGGCCAGTGAGTTTAAGTCATCTAAAGGAAGCAAGAAACAGTTTTTTTCTGATGACATAATCAGAATAAGAAGGTATCATTTCAGCCTCGCAGACATAAAGAATAAAAAATGTTCTTCAACTTTTCGTAAACTCAACTCAAAAAAAAAACATTTGCGTGCTTATTCCAGACAAGGTTCACATTGTAAACATGAAGTAATCAGTCTCACAAGTAGCCTCGGCGGGAGCGCATAAACAAACTAACATACCACGAGATTACCCTCTAAATAGCTTGCATGCTTAAAACTATTAGTGCCCCTCGCCGCAGCTCAGTGGGCCGCTTGTTCCAAACATCACCACGCTCTTGCTCTTCCCTCTCCGCCTTGTTTGTGCAGAGAGAAGGTGAATAATGAGAGCACTGTTCCGGCAGCCGGGACATCAACATCGGCAGCAGATGACAGAGATACGTCGACTCGAAGAGCGAAGACAAACAAATGTGACATAAGAAAAGGGGCGCGGCGAAAAAAAAAAAAAAAAAAGGGGGGTGGGGTCCGGTGAATCAACATCAGGCGTTTTAGTGGCACGGAGCAACTGGACAGCTCCCCTCCATTTAGGGTCACATGATGGCTGAGAGCGAGAGTAACCTATTAGTAACCCAAGGTGGCCCTGCTTGACAGTTACATTCTGTCCTCCTGTGAGTGCCGCCCAGACTTCCCTCCAACACACACTCGCTCGGGGAAGATGGTAAACAAGGAGGGACGGGGCTCGCCGTGGGCTCCACTTTCAAAACTAGCAGTGGGGGGTGAACAAAAAACCTGATCCGGATTGTAAACACTGTCATCGAATCCGTAAACACACAAGCCGTAATGGAAAGTGTTAGTTTCCAGTGCAGTTTTTTTTTTTTTTCGCAAAATGTAAGCGATATTTCAAAAAATTTCGACAAAGTACGATTGCGATTTGCAGGTGTTTCCTTTGAATGGTGTGAAGTGCATAAGCGGTAATTTTCGTAAAAAATCTCGTCTCGCGGGAAGTAATTCTCGTAAAGTCTCGTCCCGCCAGATTGACAAGAATTACGTTTGCGTTTGTTTGTTTGTTTACGTTTGTTTGCTGTCAAGAATGGTTTTTCTCTTTGATTGCTTGTAAAAAATGCAAAAAAAAAGTGTTTTCAATACACTTTTGCAATATCAATACATCAATATGTGTGAAAAACCACCTCATGAGGGCGTCAAAACCTTCTAGCAATACTTGAGAGGTTTTTCCAAGTTTAGATGTTTCCATTACCAGTTTTTTATTGCGATATTTAGGTTTTGCGCAATTCTAGGGGTAATGGAAACCCAGCTACAGCCATGAAGACCTGAGACTCCTCACAACTAGGCAACAGGAGGGGCGCTGCTGTTTTAGAGGAAACCAAAAAAGTCTTCTACATTTCTCCAAAGGATGGGAATTGATGTTATCCGTCGCTTGGTTTTCGGGGTTCCTGCTTGAACTGATGCTCTGCTGTGCCTTCCGCGTGTTTCGGCGGGGATGAAAACAAGGTGACTGCGCAAATGCCGGAGAAAGTGGAATAAACACGTGGCTGGGGGTTTTGTAACTCCTTCCTTGTTGACATCACAAACGGTCTGTTTTCCAGATTGGTGTGTCTTTCTGGAGCAAGTTAATAAAAAAAGAAAAGAAAGTCAAGGATGTACTTTTTCATTTCGGGGGATTTCACTCACATGCGGAACACGCACATCATCCATCATGATGAAGTGGATTTTGTGCAACGCGGGCCCTTTAACACAATGGCCGCTCCTTCACCTCCATAAAATGCACAGGACACACTGTAACAGCGGGTCCAAGACATTACTTTCGCCCTGGAGCTCCTCCCACCGCTCCCTCCACATCTGTGATGGGAGAACAACAACATTCCTGATCCGGCTGACTGTAACGTCTGACAGGGATTATGTGCGCTACCTTTGACAAACACAGGTAGCTCGGGCGCCACGTGCACACGGTGGTGTGTTTTGCAGCCAAAAGAAGAAAAAGAGGTGATTTCTGCTGCCAATCAGGACAAACTCTTTGGCTCCTCTGAGTGTTTGTCGGGATCCCTTGGCAGGAAAAATCTTGGCAGATAACCAATGAAGAATGTTTCAGGGCGGGGGTTAGAGTGTGAAAACAACCGCTCCCGTGAGTTTCTTAATATTCTCAGAAGGGCTACCGACCTGGTAATGACGATGGCTAAATTTGTTATGCTTGTTTGCGACACGCTCACACACACACACACATGCACATGGAAGTACACAAACATCCTACTTTCCTAGAAGTCGTTGAACGAGCACCAATAACTTGTTTATTTAACTCCTCCTCCTCCTTCCAAATCTCCTCCATTCTGTCGCCGCATTATCACACTCCCCCCTTCCTCAACCCTTCCAAATCACACCCATCCCCTTCCTCTGCCCTCCCGGCTGCTGCACACAAACAGATTCTAGAGGTGTGTCCCCTCTCGGCCAATGGCGGCCGCCGTGTGCCCCGCGCGCGGACCAATCGCGGCAGCCGACGGCAGCAGCCGGCTCTCCCCTCTGCTAACGGCAGTTGTTGTTTTCGCAGCTCTCTGGGTGTTTTTCCTCCTCCTTCTTCTTCTTCTTCTTCTTCTTCTTCTACCGCAGTCTCTGCTCCTGCGAGTCTTCACTGTGATGGATGGATGGATGGAGGGGGAGGAGAGGAGGTTCAGTCAGGCGCGAAAGCGCTTTGATCGCCTGCCAACAAATTAGGCGCAGGGGCTAATTCCAACTTCGCCGGCGAGTGTGTGCGTGCGTGCCCGTCCACATTGTTTCAGCCCAGAACATTTGCTTGCTATTTATCTCAATCTGTCTCCTTCCTTCCATATCCCTCCCTCAAACGCACACACGCACACACATGCACAAACACGCACGCAGACCGCACTCTGTTTTTTTTTGCACACAAACATCTTTTCGTTCCGCTCTCACTGATGTACACATAAAGTACATCCCACAGCTTCTGGTCTGAACTGGTCAGAGTGCGTGTGAGTGTGTGTGTGCACGTGTGTGGAGCTGGCAAAGGACCAGCGGCGGTCTGCCCAACACAAACAGGGCACCTGTCGAAACAAAGTCAACAGACACGGATAACTTCCAGTATCGATATTCCCGCCAAGTGCGGCTTCAGCACACTGTCTGAGTTAGCAGGATCCGTTGTTTACGCAGGGACAAACTACAAAAAGAAGTTTCCAAAAGAAGAAGAAGAAGATGGAAAAAAAAAGAAGAAGAAGAAGCACCATCTGTGCCGGTCTGATTGCGCTTCTCCAAACAGATCAAATCCTCAAGAGTATCACACAGGCAAAACTTCTGAGTGGCTTGTTTATTAGTCAAATTTATGCAACAGCGATAAACTGTTGCTGGCAACCGCCGACCGCTAACGTCAAAGGGACAGAAAAGAAAGAGAGCAAACACTGTCGGAGACTCGCAGTAACGGCGCGATGACAGCAAAGCACGGCGTCGAGTGAGATGTGAGAGCGGCGCCGCGCACTCTGTTTTTCTTTTTCTTGTGAAACCAGCGAGTGATGACAGCGGGCTTTGGTCCAGAAGTTGACTGGAAGCGCACACCTGTGTTCAGAGGCATCGCCGTGTTTGACAGGGGCTCCACAGTTTCACAGCTTTTTTATGTTCATTGTCACATTTACACAGACAATTCAGCAATTCTGATCTATAGGGTCGCAAGCTAGCGAGCTGCCATTTGGCTACCCCAGCCATGCCAGGATCAGTCTGTGCACAAAAACATAGCATTTGAAAAGCTGTTGTTTCTATCTTGGGTTGCCTTAAAAATAACAAAACAGGCCTTTTTCCAAACAGCCCCTCACTGTCGGGTTCGTTTGATTGAGACATTTCGAGAGACAATGCCCTCTCAAAGTTTTATTATTAATTGTTCACGAAAATTAAAATCCAGAGCCTGTTACGTTCGAATAGCGAAAAAAGGCGTTATGGAAAACATGCATTTATATTCACACAAATGAGACCCTTTATTACAGGATAAATATAAGTCTACTTTTCAAAAGGCCCAGTCTTGTAGGGCAAACACTCAACAGGTTTGCCTTACTCTGAGATAAAAATCTGCTAGCACTGCTTTGATTGCGTTATTGGCCTGTGCCTTGAACACATGCAACCTCAGTGCATCCCTGGGCCGTGTTGACTCCAGTTCAAAAGGTCCTCATGGAGTTCCTTCCTTCCCCACCTTGGCTGCTGACGTCAAGTGACAAGAAGCGAGCCAATGGGTCCCCGATAGTCCCGTAAGACGAGTTTACAAGCAGCAGAGTGCGCCGCCGCTGACTGATAACCTGGCGGTGGCTGCTGTCCAAATAAGCTCATGTGGGTCATCATGAAGGGACCCGTCCTGAGATGCAGATAAACTGGCTCCTTCTCTCTGTGTCTGAGATTAGAGGGTCTGATGTCGAAGGGAAACCTGATATTGGTTCAGGGCTTAGAGATATTTACCAGGACATTTTCCCCGATGGTGGACTTGAGGGTTTGTTGTTGGTTAGTCGCCAACCTTTACATGCCTGTTTTCCTGCGCAGCCTCGGGAGTGTTTACGACAGCACGGCAAGAAAGCTGCAGACGGACAGGCGAGGTGTGGCAACCCGCCAGCGGAGACGATCCAGGAACCAGATGGATGGTTTGATTGTTTGTCTCTCTTATCATGGATCTCCCTCTGGACCCTCGGATACTGGTGTTCTCTTAAGAGTTGGCCAAGTTGGAACCTCTTTCATTTTTGTGCATTTGCAAGGAAAAATAGAATGTTCAAAGGTCTCAAATCAAGGAAAAATAACTTCTGTTTTCTTAATAAACACCCATGTACTAATAATGTCTAGTCTGACAATTACCTCCCTAGAAAGTCAATCCTTTACGTTTTTTTGTTTGCCTCACAATGTGCACAAATCGGCCTTCTGCAATGTCACAGAGGACACTTATACCTCGCTAATAAATCTCCTGGGTTAGCGGCGACGCCGTGGTCCAACCTGGTGTTCGTTCCGTCCTTTGAAAACCGGCCCCGCGGTCGCCTTGTTTTTGTTCCCTTCCAAACGTTCAGCAGGAAGCTGAAACCGAGTGTTTTTGCAGGAAGCTGTAAACAGAGGGCTAAATATGCTAAATATCCTTTGTCCTGCCGGTTACACAACAGTCTGCATTGTCTCCAAATATCGCCACTGGTTTTGAGGCCCCTGAGTAAGAAACGCTCCAGCCGCGGGAGATTGTGCTGAGCGTTTTGGACGAGAAATTCCTTCGTTGGCTCGTTTCTTTGACTCACTAACAGCGGAGACTTCTCGCTCACCAGTTAAACCAACAAACTCTGCTGTCTACTTGGTTGCTGCGCCCGCAAGAGATTTTAAGACATGGATTTGAACCTGCCAAACCTCACAGCATACTGTGCACGCAAAAACAAATTCAACTATACTGAAAAGTAAACTGTGATCCGTGAGCCCGACAAGCCTGCGTGAGGATTAAAGTTGCAGGTTCAACGACGATCTTGTATAGTTTCGTTTTGAAAACACAGGAATAAAATGTGTGTTTTAACAAGGTGTTCAGGTGTACGGACTCTGGCTGCTGGGTAAGAGAAAAAAAAATGCTTGCCCTGTGGACGACACTGACATAAGCACAGAGCTGTTAGATAATGGGCTATCATCGTTTGGCAGGAGGGTAGAACGTGTGGGTGTTTTTGCGAGAGTGTGACTGCCACACCCGGGGGTCCAATAAACGCTCGCGGTGGGCAGGATGACAAACATGACGACTGCGCGTTTCGCAAGTCGCCGCTGCCAAAAACGTGCGGAGCCAGGCGCGCTGTCGACAAGCGCCTGCGTTGCCGTCGTATCGCCGGGCTTTAAAGTTTCCGTTCTTCATTTAGTCGCGAACTTTAAAACTGTTCAACTGTTCAACAACACGAGAGAAAAAAAGGGAACATCAGCATTTCCTCTTGGGCACGTGAGCGTGCTTCAACACGAGACACCAGCAGCTGAGCTGACCAGGGGAACGCAGACAGACGGCGGCGACCATCACCACGCGGTGTCACCGAGTGCCCCACACACACACACACACACGCTTTGAGTTGAACTTACCACAAACACCCAGGTCAACACAAATACACACTCGCAGACTGGTGTGAGAAACACAGAGAGAAGAGGGTGTAGTAAACAAGTCGGGTTCACATTCTGTGCACTGTGGGTGACCTGCTTTACACAAACGCTGTGTTTAGACAACTTAGCAGCAAACTTTTCACAGCTCACAGCGTTTCCTTTTTCTGCATATTATTTTTTATTTTATAAGGAGAATGGCCCCATACTACTGTAATGACCTTATAATGAGCCTTGTAAAACCATGATTTACAATTTAATGTGCTTTTTCAGACTGATAGCCTAGTTAACTTGTTTTAGGGCCCTGCACACGTCAGATGCATCACAAATAAGCAATAAAAATGTGAAACATCTTTAAACCGACACCATTTTGCAACCAACACACAGGCTAAGGTGGGAAAATTTATAAAAAAATAATTAAAAAAAAAGGTTGCAATGAGACAAACCTGGATTTTGAGATCTAACTCATTCCCAAACCGAAGTGTTCGCTGCTTCTTTGCCAAATTTCAGCTCTTGATCTTTGGATTTAAAGTCCAACAGTCCCATGACAATAACAAACACCTGTGGCTGACTGAAAGGTTTATTGTCGCCTTGCCACACTGCCTTTATTGACTGAGGCGGGAGAATGTGTCACCTTTGAATCATCTTCTTCGACAAAGCCACCGAGTGGACTATGCGGTCGATCAATATCAGCCAGACCATTTTGGCACAATATTTGTTTACACTTTGCAAATCCAGGGGCTCAGCAGCAGCTGGCTGTGACATAAGATCATAAATAGCACTGAGGTGAGTGCGGTAACAGGAGATTGTCTCTTCATACAGCATTAACTTGTGGTAGGAGGACGTGTGTGTAAATAGCTCCCTCGAGTTGTTCTTTTTTATAGCAAGTGGTCTATTATTCCTGACTTGCAAATTTACACGTCGCAGTGAAAGGCACCACGTAACACCATGTTTTTGAACTGTGGCCTGACAGTGAACGCACAGGAAATGAGAAGAGAGCATCCTTTGCTTCTTTTCTGAAAGTTTTTTTTTTTCTTACTAAAACACAATTCTGGAGGTGCGGTTAGCAATCAATTCATCCTCACAGCTGCCATTGTTTTTGTTTTCCTCTAAACATGTGTGAGCTGCAACAAAGTCTAACCCTTTTTGTGAGGGGTTGCTAATAACGGTCAAATAATTTCTTTAATGTGAGATCTTTGTTTTTTGGGATGGAGAGAAAATAACGAAATGACGAGAGCTTAGGATGTGAAACTTTTGGACCTCTAGCTGCTTGTGTTATTTGCTGAAGAGTGAACATTTAAAAACACAGAGTAAAAAGTAGCACCAGTTCCTCTGTTTAGCCAAGGTAATCTGAGCAAGAGAGTTTCACATCAAGATATGAAGGTTGTATTCCTAAAACAGCGAACGTTGCATTGTCCTGACACAGCAGCCCATATGACTTTCGCTGACATTTCTTTTCTCTTCACTTTTTCCCACTTGTCCTGTGTCTTAACTGCTTCAAATCGTGTAAACCTCGCAGAGTATCGGTGCAAAAAGCACCAAGGTTAAAGCCGCGAGTCGTCGGACGGGGCCTGACGTCACTTGGAAGCGGAGCGATGTACACGTGCGGAGACTTCGAACCCACTGACACCGCTGTATACCCTATATGTTTTTGTGCAGGTATCGTGCAAGCATGCGCTTGTCTGTCAACATGACGTCTCACAGCCAGATATAGGGCAGATGGTCCGCTGATCAATGTGGGGGAGTTTGTTTTTCCTTCCCTGTGCAAACCTTGTGAGACATTCTACTCATGCAGGGTTTGCTTCCTTTTTTCACCAATCACTCACAGAGACATATCTATTCTATTCTATTCCTCACACAAACGCACACACTCGCCCGCCTGGTTTGGAAGCAACGGGCCCGATGTCGGGGGGCCGGCGACTGTGGGAACGAGGGGGTCTCGTAGCGTGAAACTGTGGCTGTCCTGACAAACTGGCCAGTAACATAAACAAGCACATCGGAGTGGGACAATACCCCCAAGAAGGGAGCACAATGCGCTCCGCAGCCCCCCCCCCGCACCCCTCACAATGGGCCTGAAACAATACAACACACGCTGAAACAACACCACGGGGCAGGGCCTAAGCCAACATGCTGGGCGAAGCTTGAAGCAACAGCGCCGGGGCGAGCGCGGCCACAACAATGACCGCAATGGGAAACGATCCATCAGGTGCTGACACAGCCAAGTTCATGCCTCACAGTGTGGGGTCTCGGTGAGATCGGGGCGAGATTTATACAACGTCTCCGTGTCTGCTGCCACATGCTGAAAAATCAGCCAAGTGCCCCCAAAACTCATAAATGGGTCACTTGCTGCTGAAATTGATTCATCTGTGTGTTACTTGAGCTTTCTTTTTTTTTTCTTATTTGGTCAAACCAGCCATGTGTACACAGCATTGATGGGAGGCTGTTTCTTCATCAGCATTGCTTAGAATGTGTGTTACATTGATGAAATGTTTAGGTGATGTATTTTTTTGTCCCTTTTGTCCGGTTGATTCTCTACGACTGGCAAAGCAATCACCATATTTCATTATTCAGAGCCGTTCATTGATTTAGAATTTTAGATCTAAAGAAAAAATTCTTTGCCTTCCTGAAAAACTGGAGTGTATCAAGTATCTTTTGAAGAAAAAAAAAACTCCTTAGTGTAATAAAAACGCTACAAGTGCCACGAAAACCCAAAACCCAGATGAAACTCTTGAGTTTCCATTTGTTTTGAATGCTGTTTTTGGATAATAAATCGTGGCTAAACCGTAATCAACCTATAATTCATGATTTACTTATTTTTTCAGCAGCATTAAATTGAACGTTAAACCACAGCTTTTTTCTCTCTTTTTTTTTGCCTGGATCTGGCCAAATCTCCATGTCACTATTTACATGATACAGCCACAATCCTTGCAAGAGTGAGTGTCCCAAATATCTTGTTTGTGTGTTCTGGATAGTTCAGCCCGGTGTTGAGCCCGTGTGGTTTGTGTCCTAATAGGGGCTACCTCAGTCTGAGGCCTGGACCGCAGCCACTGGATCTATTCATGCTCCGTGACCTGATCTGCAGATGCTTCTAAATCCTGTACGCTCATGGCTATAAATCACCCTGGACATGTAAACACACACTCCTGTTCGCCAGGCAGACAAATCAACACACGTAAATGCACAGATAAAGATTCTCTCTCTCACACACACACACACACACATCCTGGATGAACGCCCAGTGACCGGGGCAAAAAAAAAAAAAAAAAAAAATGAAATGAAATCATGCCCAGCATTGCATGCGTTCAGCACAGTGCATGGAAAATTCCCACCAAGCGCACTGCTAAGGCCGCCAAGGTGGACATAAGACTGGTGCATAGTGCCACCCTGTGTCCAAATGTGTGGAGTGCAGCTGTCTTCGTCCCAGGCTTACAAGGCATTCAAAGGCGCGCCGTTTTAGCAAGCAGAAAAGCGGAGCATAAAGAAAAGACAGATGCATACGTGTACACACGTGATAGCTACAATATTTTTGTATTTTTTGGGGGGGATTTATATAAATTAAACCTAAACAGATGGCATGTGAGCCAGTGGAAAACAGTGTTCGGGTTTTATGAGGTGACACACTCCCACTTCTATTTCAGCAAGATCATGTGTGTGGGTGGGAGACAGAGAGATAAACAGAGAGCGCAACACACAGTTAGCTCAGATATTCAATGAGTAAAATTATTTTGTTCAACTTGAAGGACTGGATCCTCTCAATGAACTCCCCAGAAATGATTTTTTTTTTTTTTTTTTTTTTTTTTTTAAACGTATTACCTTGTTTGCTGTTTCCACTACTCAGGAAGAACAGAACAGGCACTTAAATCGAGCTAGCTAATGTAGCTAGCTAAAATCTAGTTTATACTGCACTGCACAACGGCTCTTCCACCCTTTGAGACGGACTCACACAGACCCCTTTTTTTGACTCCTAAACATCAGTTTGAGCAGCCTGATAGAACCGATTATTTTTGATGTAAGGCTTTTTAAACAGGCAGCTAAATATGTTCATCAATTATCCTGCAAATTTGCTCCGCTGAAGTCTGGGATGAAAAAAGAAAGAGAAAGAAAATACTTATATAACAGGGGATTTTTAAATGCTAGGACAGAACTTGCGTGTATTGCAAATATTGACTCATAAAGCTGAAACTGCTTGGGTTTTTTTCTTGCCCTGGTGGACGAACCTGTTTAGTGGTGGCAGTAAAGTGTTGAGCCAAGGTGATTTGTATGACATTTGACCACATACCTGGGATAACTTATGGCGTGAGTAGTTACACAAGCCGCAGCCACTACTGGCAAAATAAAGGGACAAGGATGGCTGACAACAATCCCGCCAGTTGAAAACAGAAATAAAGATGGAAGCAAGCCAGCGGCTTTTTCTCGATGAATAATTTCTCACCTTCAATTCCATACGCAGACTATAATTATCACATGATGGAAATTTGGAGCAGGGAGAGAGACAGAGGGAGAAGTTTGCTTATTTAAGAGCGGCATGTGACTGGCCCTATTCTCTCCCCTTTACAGCGGCCACACAGTCAAATCCTGCTTTGCCTGCAGCAGAGAACAGGGGAGTGTGGCTTGTTTTTCACACACCGGACTGCTTCCTCCGAGAGCTCCTCAAGCTGTTGTGTGTGGGTGTGTGTGCATGTGTGTGTGCTTGTTTTCTGATCTCCAGCACTAGATGTATAATGTATGGAGGAGCTCGCTGTCCTGTAGAGTCATTCTAAGGTACTATATCAAACTAGTTTTCGGGTGTTCTGTTTTTCATCCTGGACTCCAAGTGCAGCAGACACAGCCGAACCTTCGAGATCCAGGGGTCACCAACGTGGTGCCTGCGGGCACCAGGTAGCCTCCAAAGACCACATGAGTAGCCCTCGGGCCTGTTTGAAAAATTGCACAACTCATTGAGCTGCATCTAAAATTAAATTTTATCCAACCTTGTAAAGTCATTGTTAAACATTATTACAAACTTATAAACTCGATAATGATTAATATATAACTCAGAGAGTTTGTTATTTCAGGAGAGTCTAGCAAAGTAGTAGCCCTTCATATGACTCAGGACCCATGAATTAGCTCTCAGTGCCAAAAAGGTTGGTGACTCCTGGTCTAGATGTTTGGCAGGCAACAAAAAGACTGTGATTATGTTGCTCTAAAACTGGGCGAGGTATCAGTGAGATGTCAATGCTATTCTTGACATCAAAAAATGTGCATGTAACTGGTTTCGAGGTTATTTGAAAACTGGTTTCACAGTTTCAAGACCACTGATACTTTTCCAACATGCAGTTGCTGTGGCGCATGTTGCCCCCTACATTCCGATGATCCGCAATGTCACATGTAGCACAAATTATATCAGTTCTAATTTGTCATTTTAAACGATCCTGTGCAGCACAGACTGGGTGTTTACAATTTATAATTCATTGAAAGTTTTCTTTTTTTTATCTGGACATGACAGCAACTCAAAGGTTACTACCACAGTCAGAATCTCTCACTGGCCCATGCTGTGACATCACAAAGGGCTGACTTCCAGATCTGTGTTTATTGGCACCCGAAAGTAGCACAAGCAGAACCAAGTAAAGGAGGAGTTCACCGACGGGGCAGAGGCTCATATTATCACGAGGTGCATTTCGCGTGGTGTGCAACCTGGAAAGCTTCTCCGCGATCAGATTGGTTTTGGGACCAATAGGTATCGTTTTATTGGGCTCCTCCTCCGGAGAGCGGGGCTCATCATGGGTAGTTTTCCACTGAATCCTGACAGTTTAACCCACCGAAAAAAGAGGGTGTTGCAATCCTCACTCATTTCCCATTCAACCAATTTACCCAGTGAGTCATCACCACTGCTTTCTTCTGTGACACCAAGCCTGTACCCATCATGCATTGCGACGTTCCCTCCTCTACTTTTTTTCCCCACGCTCTTCCCTTCTCTCTCTCTATCTCTCTCTCTTTCTCCCCCCCGAGTCCCTTTCTCAATTCCTGAATAGCACAGCCAGAAATAATCGCCGCCGAGCTGGCACTCCCCACCACCGAGAAACGATGTCAACCAAGCCGCTCCATCGCTGCACCTCACGTTGCCGGTACCATGACGACTGCCTTGGCACCAGCCGACAGTGGCCCATCTCTCACTCCCGTGACGGAGAAAGATGTTTTAATGTTTTGGTGAGACGGGGATTACAATGCTCCAAGGGCATAAATATGAATCTTGCACATTCTCAGATGTACAATTTGCGGCAAGAGCAAAAAATGTGGGGGGAAAAAATGCATGTTATCACGTATTCAGGCTCACGACAGGATTGACTGTGACCTAGTTACACACTTCCCACATGCCACCCCCCACCCCCAAACTCCCTAGTCTTCCCAAGTCAGCACCCAGCAACTAAAAGGTGGGGGTCTGTCTCCCTGTTGTGGGATCACATTCAAAGCGTCTGGGTTGTATGTTTTCCAAGCGCGACAGAAACGGTTTTGCAATGTGCCGCGGGAAGCGACATTTCGTGCTTTCGGATTCGTGTGAGGTTTATTTCGAGGTGGCCTCAATGCAGCAGATAGTGCAGAGCAGACGCATGTGCAGATAAGGTTTCCTGTGTGCACTTCATCAGTATAAAAAATAATTCATCAGCAATGTCAATGTGCGTCTATTTCAAAATGTTAGTAGTTCATCTACTCTCTAAGAACGAGCATCAGTCAATGTATTGATTAAGCAGAGTTAGAAGGCCTGTATTGAATCACACTGATCCCAATCAGTGTATAATAGCCATTTCAAAAAGAATACTTTTTTTCAAAAGTTGAAAACAAAGTCACTTTTAATAATTATAGTAATAATAATCACAATCAATAGCCTCAGCTTACATATTTTTTTTAAAACATCATAAACTGAAGGAGCTGGAAAAAAAATCTTGCAGTTGTGAATAAGTTTTATTCTGTTTTATCCAATCAAACGTACATTGAGCACATAAACCCACAGAATGCTTCCCCTCTTATGTCTCCAGCACAAAGCCTAAGCTTGCGCATAATATTCGACACTCCTCATAACACATAGCACAGCACAGACGCACTGCCACCCCACACACCTCGCCCAGGCTGCAGCCCGGCCCGTCCGTCACTGTGTCCAGCTGGCCAGCAGCTGTAAATCCACAGCTTTATTCCTCTATCGCTTCCTCCATATCCACCCAGCACTTCACTGTACAGTTACTGTGCCAAAGGTCATCGCCTGCTGCTGCCGCTGCTGCTGCCGCTGCTGCTGCCGCTGCTGCTGCTGCCTCACCCCCCCCCGTCACCCCCTCCGCCACCCCGCCGACCCTCCCCACCCCTTGATATGCAATTTGTCTGACCTGGTTCAAGGCGAGATTGCCCGTAATCCAGCTGATCTGCACAGACCACAGGGGTCCCTATCCATAGGTCCTCGTTCTGTTTACAGAGAGCACTGCAGGCATGCACCAAGCCACATGTGCACACAGGTTCGTGCACGGCCGTGTATAAAAAGCAGATAGCGTCTGCGGCTGAGAGTTTAGAAGGAAAAAAACACACATAAAAAAAATTTCAACAGTTCTCTGGAGCAACATGACCTCCCCTGAGATGGACTTTGATTTTGCGATCTGAGAAAAGCCACACTGTGTCGGCCCGTGCTGGAGTCCGCTTAGGCTGACAAGTGTTTGTACAGCCTGACTACAAGAATGCCACCTTTGACACAGGATTAATGGAAACAACAAGGCTTTTATGGGAGAAAATCTAATTCACAATCAAAAAGAAAATCCGCCCAAAACCCAACAGAAAATTTATTATGATACGGGACAGACCCCTGTTTTGTATCATTACAATAGAAAACTACTACTACTAGATTTTAGAATTCAACAATCCATTTACCCTGCTGTATGTTGAAGAACTCAGTCACAACCAGGCAAATGTGTTAAAAAAAAGTTCATTTTTCACACCCGTCACTTTTCAGCTCACACACAGACAAAACCTGCGCTTGAGGATCCTCAACAACACCTTTACAAGTTCGGCAAAATGTTTTTGAAACAACCCTCATGCATTTTTGAAAAATCGCTGCGGGTTTTTTTTTCATCCAGTAAAAAAAACCTTCTCGCCGCGCCATGTCTCAAACAATAACATACAGGAGGCACAAAAAGGGGTTCTGCAATTTGGCAAACTGCTCATTTGTCCGTTCTGACATCGGGAGAGGAAAAAGGCTCGGTTATGGGGCGAAGCTATGAGGCGAGCTGCGATGAGAACCACGCAAGATGCCACCTCCAAAGTTCCCATCAAACGACTTCCACCCAGCAACCGCTTAATGAAACCTGGCAGTGAAATTAAATCTTGGAGGGCAGACTGGATTGCCGCTTCACTACACGTCCACTGAATCAAATTCTAAGAGACACTAAGTCCATTTGGTATTTACTGTACCCGCTTTATTGCATCATTAGAGCCCTTTGAGGCTCAAAGACGTGGGCAAAGGTTTGTGGAATCCGAGCGGCGGCGGCGGCCTGCATCATGAGAACAGGTTGAGGTTTCGTGGGCTTGAGTGAGGCTCCTTCTTTTCAAGTCCGGCTGCTGGTCCAACACAACAGTGGAATTACATAACACAAAGAAACCTCTCTCTGTCTCTGTCCAGCCACCCAAGACTGGGCTCCTTTCATGCAGCCAGGGAACATGGCGACCGGAGAGAGAGCAGGACCATTCAGTCTGCCCACCCCCTTTTCATGGACTCAGAACAAACAACTATTGTCCCTCCCGATTTGTGTCTCCTGTGTGTGTTTTGCCGTCGCTCGTCGTCATCGCCCGCCGTCGCCGTGAATGCACTGGATCAATATAGCTTCGGCTTTGTGAGCTTTGACAAGCTTCTGGGTGAACCGCTGGCATACGTCGATCATCCGTGCAGGACCGTCCTGGTAGGGTTTTTTGACCCCGTGCACCCAAGCGTGCAAGAGGAGAAGTCAACCCCCTTCCTGCGAGTGCATAGGACCCTATTTTCAACCACAAGCCATTAACCTTTAAACCCTCGAGAGCAACTTTAGGGCAACATAACACTGTATATCCTTGGCCTACAAGTCCACTAGGATTGTGAGTGGACCGAGCTCCAACCGAGGAGGCTCCAGCGACACAAAATCCTTCTGGGTATGCCAAATTATGTTGGTGCAGGTGCTTCATATGCATGCATGCATGTGGCGCTAGTTAGGCTAGTTAGGTCAAGTCGCTTGACGAGCCGCTTCAGAGCAGGTCCACTTGTAAGGAGGCAGCCATGTGCCATCACATGCCTTGGGGGTTTCACGGTTTTACCCTGATATCACAGCTGGTAGAAAAAAAAGATGCGTGATAAAGTGGGACATGAGAAAACAGAGCCTAACACGAGCTGATGGAAATCTTACGATAAGAGAAAAATGTCTGCGGAGTCATGTGGAGGCTATTGCAGTTTTTTTTGTGTTGCTATGTGTTCACGAGCACAACTTTATACGTGATGTTTGTTTGCAACGTGTTTTCTGACCACTGGATACCCCTCTATTCTCCACACTGTGCCTTTAATTATTGTAATCTTTATTGTTTTCTGATCAAAAAGTAGTATACACAGCAACATTATTAAATGTCAAGGCCACACCAGCACATGAGATTAGCTTATTTTAGCTTTGAACAGGGCAGTGCAAGTTATTGACACATAAGATGCAGCCTCAATGCCTTGTAGGCAGCACAAAAGTTTCAGGTGACCAACTGAAAGATGATGTTTTCAACCAAGAGGGACCTTTTGCACTGAAAGGCTAGGAACACTGACTGAAATTAAATGGTACAAGAGCTCCTGTGTCCATGGTTACCACCATGTGGTGTGGATGAAGTGTAAAAAACACAGACAAATCGTTAAAGTTTCAGCCTAAATGCACATTTCTCATTTTCACCAAGCAGGCGCTCGGCCTTCCCCTTTGCAGCGAGGTGGGGGAGCGGTCGCGAGGGGAAAACACTGTCTGCGCTTTCAAAGATTTCGTCTTAAATCGACAGATCTGCTGGAATTAGAGGTCTGTCTGAGCCTCGCCCATCCTCCTTTACCCCCTGTCTGTCCCCGGCATTGTGGGAAATCTGTCTCTGTATTAGTGTGTCTGTGTGCGTGCGCGTGTGTTTGTGCGTGTGTGCACAGGTTTGTGCGTGCGCACGCGTTTGAATCTTCAATCGTGGGGACCGGAGCTACACGAGCTGCTACGCCGGTGCTCATAAACGCAGCCTTTGGCGAGCCCATTGCAAATGCAGCTTAGCATAATTCAAAAATGCCAGACGGTGTGTACTGTGGTGTACCGCTAAATCCACAAAGCAGCTTTCTCCTTCTCTCGTGTCTCTCAGCCTCTCTCCTCTATACCCCCCCCCCTCAACTTCCCCCCAAAAAACACTTCCACACAAACAGGACTTAAGGGCACCACCAAACAGTCAATTTCGGGCCTTTGATGTCAGATGACAGATGTCATGCTTAGTCGAGAGCACTCTTTTAATCAAGAGATAAAACTCGATTTCCCTCCCTTACAAGCAATGACAATTTGAACCATCCGCAAGTAACGGGGAAATGGTCAGTCTCTTTAAATTTCTGTCAGAGAAGAGCGAATAATTCAGCCCCAGAAAACATGAAGGCAAAATCAACCAAAACAAAAAAAAAATCACACCTCGTTATACACAACAAAAACCACACACACTGACAGTGCTGGCATGGATTTCATCTGATTGTGGGCCATGATATGTGAGCAGATGGTTGAGAGACAACAGATCTATCTCATGTCTCCCCTTCAGCCAGATCACACCCCTTGTGCACTTTATTTTATTATATTTTTTTGCAGGGGGAGGGAACTTCTTCTGCTTTTACTTTTCTTTTATCCTCACAATATTAAATCTGTCATATAATCAGCACTGTGTAGACAGAAAATGCAGTTTAAAATCAGATAAGTGAAATAAATGAGAGGTATTTCAGCTGCTGTTCTGGTGTGATGTCGATGGAGGAGGGTGCGACTGAGTATTTTCAGTAAACACGTGTCATAATACCCACATAGGCGCGCTGACATTTTCAATACATTGTGTGATTGAGATCACAATACCTTGTATGAAAATATTTACACAGTCTCACAAGTGTAAGTTCAAAATGTCGCAGCAAAGACACCCAGCAGATGGACCCAAAAGAATATAAGACCTGTACCAACCCGTTCAAATGATGTACAGTATTATTGTTAATTCCAACAAACATTCACTCTATGATCATGATGGAAACATTAGACCTTAGGAACTAAACTTTTGATTGATTTTTGGGCGTTGAGATGATGAAAGGAAAAAAATTCTTGACAGTCATAATGGAAACTGGGTGACAACTAAAACTGGAGTTGAGTGGCAAAAGAATGGAAGCATTCAATTCTGTGCCTCCATTCTTCAAAAGTATTGACAGCACCCATAGAAGATCTCTGGACTGAATGTGTAAGAATCATTTTGTTGATGTCTGTCTTTCAACCTCTAACATCGCATATGTATACATTAAAAAATATAATTTATTATTAGCATTCTTTTTGAATCTATGTAAAACTCTTTTTCTCCTTTGCATAAATATGCTGCAGTACTTTTCACATTCTTTAAAGTGCAGGTAGAAAAGACTTCAGAAAATGGTCACTGTCGATCTTGTCATGTTTGCAATGCCAATGAGAAGAAGAAGAGAGGAGCAGATGGCAGCAGAACAATATCATAAACCATGAGCATGTGAGATATACGACAGTCCTTTGCAGTTTGACATAAAGCACACCATAAAGCACTGGGGAAGCGTTTTGACTCCTACCTGCAGAGACTGCAAGAGCCGCGAGCTGCTCCCCCTGACGTCCTCGAACGGACACCGTCTGGACAGCATGAGAAGGTGAGCCAGGATGTCGTTCAGGTCGCTGCTAAGGGGGCTCCCAGATGCTGGAGGTGACGGGGCGCCTGACGGTATGGGCTTGATGGCCTCCACCTTCGTCATGACCACCTGCCGTATGTTCTCCATGGCTTCCACTCTGGAGATGGCGTCTCGGCTGCCCAGGCCGTCCCATCTCCCCAGTGATTCTTGCTCCTGCACTTCCATGGTCAGATGTGGCGCTTGTAACACGTGTGCTGTTTTACAATGAGCTACGCAACAACAGACACAGCAAACGGTCTTTGTAAACAGCAGTGTTATAAATACTGGACAATGTTGTGAGGTCAGTCTCAAAGAAAACCACGGGCATCAGCCTGTGATGGCGTCCAGTGGTCAAGTGTCCTGCAGTAATTAGACCCTCACAAATACCAAGTGACACAAGTCAAATTCACAGGAATCAAGGATCATCAATCAGTCTATCAGTCTGTTTCATCTGAAAAATGCTGGAGAAAGTATGTACACTGCTGCAAACTGCATTTGTGTAATTATTATTATTATTATTATTATTATTATTATTACAGTTGTTCTTAATTGCTTACAACACTAACATCTCATTAAATCACAGCATCAAATAAACATTTGACATGTTGGTAGTATATCATCCATTTATCATCGTAGTTTTAACCACAACTGTATAATATTAGATTTCTCACCAAAATACTAAATACGCCTTATTGTCGTCCAGGATTAACCAATGCCACAGCGCACAGTTTGGAAAGAAAAATAACGTAACATCTGGTCTGTCAGCAACTTCCAGGGAGCCTGGTTAAAGTACATTTGATTCAAGAGTATTGTAAACCCGTAATAGCCCGTCGGCTGATGGGTTCGCACATTCTGTTGCAGGTGAGCAAAAAGACGTTTCAGTGTGTGGCCCTCGCTCTTTTCCAACGTTGAAGTATGACATTAGATACGTGTAAAAATACGTGACTTGTTTGTCCGTAAGGTCCATTCAATATCTCTGTCTTCCATTCGTGTCGCGGCTTTTCAAGCTGTCACTAAAACAAAAGACACCAATGGAAAACAAAACAACGGCGGCGAAAACAGCATTCTGACGGCCAAATCTTTTACCGTGTGCCAAGAATAAGAAGTGTCATCACCAAATACTCACTTTATGCTCATTCTTTGGCGCTGGTCTTCAGCTCGGGGACTTACAGCACTGTCCAGTAACGTTAGTCCCTGGGTAGAAACGGTAGGCGGTGCCGATAGCTGGGTAAACATTTGATTGTCAGTGCAAGTTAGCCAATGGAAGAGCAGTATTGAAGTTCTTGGGCGTTACTATGAGAATTCGAACATGTGATTGGTTCAGGGGAGGTTACCATTCGCGTGAGGAAAAGAACTCTGGGAGTTTGAGTCTCTTTGTAAAGCCCACTCCAATTAGGGCACGTTGGAAAAACTGTATTTCCCACCATTCTTTTCGTGAGCAACTGCCCCAACCTTGTTGTTTACCAGCGATAAGGCCAAGGCAAAGGGGATGACAGAAAAAGGGGTTCAGGCGTCTGTCTTGCATTTATTTATTTATTTAAAAAAAAAAAACAGAAACAATTAATTTTAATTTGAAGTCATTTGCTTTTCATCCGCAACGTTTGATGCCACTACATGCCAATAATTGTCAAAGTTCGACCGTTCGAATTTGGATTCCACCGTGCCTTTCAACAAAACAGGCTGCATCAGATGGATTAATGTGGACATGAAACAGGGCATAAAACAATGTTTTACTCGGCACACAAGTCAATTTCCACGTGTTCTCCCGTCTGCATCATTGCAGACACGGTGGAATATGCTGCAGGGGGATGTTTGCGTACCGTTGTGCAATTGTTTACACTGAGTGATTTTCCCTAAAAAGCACGTTGCTGGAATGATCGAAAGGAGTTCATACAATTTAGTGTTAAGCAAGGTCAGGGCATTTATCAATATGAGGCAACCCAACTTCCCTTTTCGCCGACCGAAAGGACATATGAGGACGCTGAAGTTGGGTCCTCAGTCAGTGAGAGTTCGCATATTTTCCACTTGAAGCGAAATTTTCACTGTTAACTAAGTTATCAATTTAGGCAGGCACTTTTTAACACCTTACTAGGGTGTACATAACGGATTCCGTTAAAGAAGAAGCTTAATCACAGCTGACTTCATAATTTAAACAATTGATTCATAAAATTAAAAGCAAATTGTCATTCAGCGTTGACTTTAAAAAAAAAAAAAAAAAAAACCGTACATTGATTAGGTCATGGAATGGTACAAGGCGGTAAGAAAGCGGAACTATTGTGACAGTGCGGCAGAACTAGGGGGAATTTAAAAGGTGCGGACTGTTCAAATAGCTGTGGCGAAACGTATACAGGTCCTTCAGTTTGATACGCCAAACCTTTTGGAAAATTATCCCAACAGTGAAAATATCACGTTGCACATGCCACTGTCCTACTGCTCCGCGACAAAATGGAGCCTAATTACGACAAGGTAAGATGTTTTTCAACGTATAGCTGTTTATGTGGCTAACGCAGTAGCTTTTTTTTTTTTTTTTTTTTTTAGCATTATTGAAAATCGCTCATTTCTGAGAGCCATTTGATTTGGGAAAAAACGCTTCCAAATGTTGTTGTTTTTTAAAACCTACTATTTCGTTTTGGTTGCAATAAAATACTTTTTGTGCTGTTAGAAGCGTAACCATGCATTTGTTCTTGTATGCTGGATGCGGGGCAATAATACAAGAACATGTTCTTAAACTGCTAATTTAATAATGATTCGACAATTGCTGTGCGAATTGCGATGCAAAACTTATGACTAGATGATTAAACTGTCACAAGAGTGCTCGTCTGGTTTGTTTCTCTGTTAAGTAACTGGTGTGTCTTTATCAAATTCTGGAGGTAAAAACTGTATTTTTGGTTGATTTGGTAAATGATTATACATAAGGAAGACAATATTTATTTATTCATTTATTTATTTATTTATTGCAAGGTATAACATTTTCACTCTAATTCTTATGCTGCAATGTTTTTCAGCTACTAAAAAAAGCACTATTTTCTGTAGATTTTAGATTCACCCTCCAAAAACAGTTACATTGGAAGCTATTACCAGCCTCCAGAGAGAATTCTTCCCAAGCCGAGACCATTGGACTTCTGTGAGGAGCCACGATTGAGCACCTCTATGGTGTCCCCAAACAAAAGTAATATTGACAGCAAGGGTAAGGTTTAAGAAGCTTGGAAAAATGTTAGTCTCATCTATTGTTTACATTCGTTAATTATTTGATTTTCTCTGTCTTGCTTTTTTAGCTGTGGTTGATGCATTGAAGACCCTTCAGCAGAAAATAAGGAAGTTGGAAGTGGAAAGGATGCAAGCACAGAAGAGCTACCAAGACATTTCCCAGAATATTCAACCAGAAGTGACCGCCCAGCCTGAGTCAGAAAAGTGTAGTAGAAAAGGTAAGTGACAACAATAGTAAACAAGGGACATTTTCATTGATTGGTTTTCTCTCATATGTTCCATCTGGCCCTGCGATGAACTGGCGACTTGTCCAGGGTGTACCCTGCCTTCGCCCTAAGACAGCTGGGATAGGCTCCAGCAGACCCCGTGACCCTGAATAGGAATAAGCGGTTATAGAAGATGAATGAATGAATGAATGAATGAATGTTCCATCTGTTGTGTCTATTGTTTACAGAGTTGGATTCAAAACTGCAGTCTGCAGAGACACGATGTAAAGTTCTAGAAAAGCAGCTAGACTACATGAAAAAAATGGTTGAAAGTGTCAAAAAGGAGAGGATTAGTCTCATGGAGAATCAGGTATGCTTTAATCAGAAATTTATTTATCCCGAGGGAAATTCTTTAAACGTTTCTTTGTAATTCAATGACCTAAATTACAAATATTATTTGTTTTAGATATATTTGAAATAGTCAGTATATATAATTAATGTCCTATATGAACTAAATGCAATACTGAAATGAACTAAAAATATATAAATAATATAACATAGATTAGATATTATATATATAGAGAGAAAAAAATCCCATGATCAAACACCTAATGTCAGATGTGTGCGCTATTTGCATTTGTGGTCTGTAATTTAAAGACATGGATAAACACATATTATTCTGCTTGATTCGTTGAAAGTCTTTACTGCAGAATCAGCCGCCAAGCAACTCGCACACTGAAGCTCAACGTGAGAAAATGGAAAAGCTGGAATCAGAGTATGTCAAATTGAGTCGAACGCAAGCACTGGCAGAGGTAATCCACTGCGTTCCAAATGAGAAATATCAGCATGTGATGATGACAGGCAAAATCAGCAAGACAAACATTGTATTGTCATTTGTTTTGCAGACAAAACTTGCGGTTCTGGAGCAAAGACTTCTTAAGGAAGAGCATGAACGTCAACTTGTGCAAAAGAAAGCAGACAAGGTCAGCCTTCACATACATAAATATATATATAATTTTTCTACTTGCAAATTTCACTTCACCAATGTTTTCTTTATGATGACACTTAAAAAAAAAAAATATGAGTGAGCTTTGCATGAAATCCGTTGATGGTGTTAAAATGTCTTTAGCTCCTAGAGGAGATGGAGGCCAGTCTTCATCTACCTGTGCCAACAACTACTGAAGAAATAAAGAAGAAAACAAAAAAGACCCCAAAGGTAGTTCATTTCTGTATATGACAACATGCTGTCAGCGTCCAGCATCTTAGTGACATCACCTGTCTCTTACCTCAGAAACCAGAGTCGGAAATGCATTCCCCAATTGGGCCGAGGCACCAAAAAATACCCTTCATCACAGGAACGGTAAGATCCTTTCCGATAAACTGCCCGATGTCATTCTGTTATTACCGGCCTTACAGTAAATTTTGCTATTTTGTGCTCTATCCAGTCAACAAGCCCAAGCCACTCAGTCCATGCCAACATGCAAAGCATACTTCACATGATGAAGCATCACCAGCCCCAGCTGTGTCAGCGGGTCAGTGCTCTGCACAGATCCGGACATGGAGTCAGGAAGAACCTTCAAAAAGCCTTTCCTGCATCTTCCTCGTGTCCTCGTGAGCTTGACGGAGAGTTTGAACAACGACATCAGCCACTGGGCTCACTGTCAGACCTGCTTTTGGCTCTGCAGGACGAGCTGGGACAAATGAGCTTGTAAGTCGTTTTTTTTCCTTTCCATCTTTTTGCCTCCCTTCATTCATCGTACATGGCAGCCGATTGCCAAAATTCCCGTTCTAAAATCTCGCTCATCCAGCTTGCCAACCAGGAAAGGCATTTTCAGTCAGAATTGGTTTTCTATAACAATTAGCTTCCGTTATTTTGTGGTGAAAAAGGAAGCACCTGCCTCAAGCTCCTTTTTCAAATCTCAGAGAAAGAAATGCTAGAAGTGATTTGAAGCCAAGCTACTGCCAAACAGACTGCTATTGATTTTTCACTCTCAGTAGTTTCATTAACTTGATGCCTATAAGATGCCTTGAGCTGTAGCTACCTGTCTAAACTTGTTATAAAATATGATCGGTTCACTTAAACGTGATCAACCGAACGTTCATCCAGTCGCCTCCGTAAATTTGCCAACTGAGTTTCATTTTACCCGATGGATATATGAGCAAAGTCCAGGATTTGTGAAACCTTTCCGTCAAGTTAGTCATTTGTGGCACCCCACCTCCCACAGCGAATATCATGAGTTGGTGGGTCAGATAGATGCCACTCAACAGTCCAAGCACAAGCAAGACCTGCAAAAAGAACTGGAGAGGCTGGTCATCAGGATGGAAGAGAAGGGAACTCAGATCACAAAGCTCCGCAAACACCAGCAGATGGTAGGTATATTATCAGTCTTCATATCAAGATGCAATTCAGATGCAAATGGAAAACAAGTATTATTATATTTATAGAATTGAAAAGTTGGCATTTTAATTAACAGTATCCCAGTCTCTCAAATGTTAGTTGATCTTATTTGTTGTTTTCTTAATCTGTGGCTTCCACCCAGGTCCACAAGTTGACAAGCAGCCAACCGTGCAGCGAAGGACCCGCAGCCGAAAACACGTACAGGGCGAAGCCTCCTGCTAAGGCTCAGTATAAAGGAAACAAAGGCGGGACCGCTGTCAGCAACCTGCAGCTTCTCAGAGAGGCTCAGAAGTTCAGAAACAGACTGACACAAGATGACCTCTCATGGGAATCATGATGTTGCTGGGGGTGGGGGGAGACAGGCTTTGATACGACCGCTGTTTAAACAACTGTGAAATATATATTTTTACAACAATAGCAATAAAGATGAGTAATGAATGAATGAGTAATGAAGTGTTTGGAGGTACTCACGGTCAAGCAAAAGTGTAGTGCCTGAATTAAATATTGTTGGGACCTTTGTACACAGTGTATTGTTTATGAACCACGGTCTTAAGTCACACCAATGTTGAGGAATATATTTTTAAAAACATTTTAATAAAGCTATATTATGCTCTCTATCTGTTTTATGTTGTGGTTTTGTCCAGAGCTGCTGCTAGTAATATTTGTTGTAGTGTATCAATTATTTTTCATCAATTTGATGAAACTGTTTTTGAAAATGGTGAAAGAAATGACTTAACAGAATCAACTTGTCCTTTATAAATGTTCTTCAACCACCAAAAACTTCTAAAGTGAGTATAAAACTAAAACGATACATGGAAAATACCTACGTTGGCATTATGTGCATGACGGTGAGAGTCCGTGTGAAACAACAGTGGAACTAATGCTTAGCTGCAGCAAAAACGCAGGATATGAAACTGATTCGGGGGGGATTATATTAGCAATTACAATGAAACATTTCAACTCTTGTCTCTGAAAGCATTGTTTTGTTTAAGGAATCATCAGGAGAGAGCCTGTTTGGAGGTAAAGCCAGAGAGGCCAGATTGGGGAGGGACAGTGAATATATCGGTAGAAGGATCCCGAGGTTGGAAGTGGTAAATGGGAGGACTTGGAAAGAGAACCGAGAGGAGATTTGAGGTTGTAGTTGATGAGAGAGTGGAGTTCGCAGAGGGTGAGATGGAGTTTGGATTTTGTACCACTCGGTGGCAGTGTTCTTCCAATAGAAATTTTATTCAAACGGTTCAACTAAAGCGCCTTTTGCTTTCATATTTTTCAATAATACAATGTATTTTTTCTCTCTTAATGGATTAAATGTCGTTTGTCCTATTTTTTTTTTTTTAAGTCTTTCGCAGCCTGACTTGCTTCTTGACCTCTGTTGCAACAGCTCCCTTCTGGACACCTGACAAAAAAAAAAAAAAAAAAAAAAAAAAACCTGACCGCAGGACGGGCGGATGTGGTTTCAGTCGCTCTGGTAGAACGAGAGAGATCTGCTTTTTCAGGCAGGAAGTTGCTGTTTCACTCTGTTAAAAAAATATTCAGACTACTCAAATTCAACAATGGCAGCTATTGCTACTCTCTGTTGACGGCTGGTCAGACATTTCTGGTATGGCAGAGGCCTGCATGTAACTGGGCACTTGTTAGAGGGAGAATAACTCATGTAGAACAGCCTGTGAGAACTCCTTCACCTTCTCTCCCGATTTCCAAAGACTTTATTTTTGTGTCATTAGGTTGCACTTCTGGTATAATTTTTTTATTTATTTATTTATTTTTCGAATAAACTTACAATCAGTAGTTCCAACCCAAATTGTCCTTGTCAGCTCACCACTTTCATCACAAGTTGAATACTACCTAGACATTTGGCCATGTCTGGAGCAAACACTCTATTCTTGCTAATGTCTGCTTTTTTTAGTATTCAGTATTTTGTGAAACTTGGCCGTGGTATTCTTGGCATGACCTGAGTTCACTGCTGCAGCGCGTACAAGTGGAACAGACTAAACCTGATGCATTGTTTCCCTGTGCTCCCATATTGAATTACAGAGCATGACTGGACGTCACAATCTAGTTAGGCGAGGCAATGCAAGACCCCACTATTCCCACATCCCGATCACTCCCCAGCCTTCTGACCCTGCTGCTGCTTAGATACAGTGTGACTAGGCATCTTTGTTTTCTGCAAGTTCAGCAAACTGATAAGGAAGCAGTTTTTTGTCTGTGCTTACAACTATAAATTAGAGTAGGCATGTCTATCTATCATATTTTGCAAAATTTACTTGACTCATGTTTCCTTACAATGATGTGTCCCCAAGAAAGGAGAAAACTCAACTGTTACTTATTTTGCTTACACAACTAAAACCAAAACATTAGTTCTAGCAGAAAGGCCAAACTGGATTTTTGAAGAAGCAGTGAACAGTCTAACATAAAACTTTTTGGTTGTGGAAATGTTCCTCACAAGAAGACTTCAAGCCACTTTGAGAATAAAAGTGGGTTTGTGACAAATCCGTTCAGTTTGCGCACACTTAAACGAGAATGTAGTCACGTATGTAGGAACTCAAGACTATTTTGACAGTTGCGGCAACTTGTTTATTTTCTTTTGGAGCTTAAAGTATTTGCTCTGTGTGTGTGTGTGTGTGTGTGTGTGTGTGTGTGTGTGTGTGTGTGTGTGTGTGTGTGTGTGTGTGTGTGTGTGTGTCAGTGAAGGGAAAACCCAGAGTGACAAAACCGCTCAAAATTTCTCAATTTCTGAAAAATACACATATTTCTTGACAATATAAAAAATGTAATGGTGGGGGAAAAAATGTAATTATCATTGACACCGTGAAAAGAAATTGTGTACCATGCAACCATTTACTAAAGTCAAAATAACACCAGCATAGTACAATTTATTTATTTTATGACTCACGCTAACCTATGACCTGTCTTGTATAGCTTGGGTCCAACACTTGCAACACACTGGCAATCTGTCCTGCGCATTATTTTGAAGAGATTTTGTTAGGATGGTGTTTTTCCTGCTTATAAAAAAAAACACTTTCAATTGTGATTGTTTAAGAAATTATTAGCAACTTTTCCTCTGCATTTTGATAGCATAGCTTGCCAAAACAACATCTATAATATTAACTAAAAATCGAACTTGCATGGGGCAACATGGTGGTGCAGTGGTTAGCACGGTTGTGGGTTCAATCCTGGGCTCTTCCTGTGTGGAGTTTGCATGTGTCTGTGTGGACTCTCTCTGGGTACTCTGGCCTTGTCATGCAGGCCAAGTGGGATCTTAATTGTCCGTAGTGTGGCCCAGCACTGGCAACTTGTCCGGGGTGTACCCTGCCTTCACTTCATGACAGCTGGGTTAGTATCCAGTGGAAGCAGGGAATAGAAAATGGATGAAGGAACACATATGTCCCAACATATCCCCTGACCAGGATGAAACTAGCTGTTTAGCATCTTGTTTGAGTTTTGTAATCGAGAGTGAATAGACACAGTGATCAGTTTAACAATAATCAATCTTTTATTGGTTTTACATTTCCGGACAAACTAGAAGGCAACACTAGAAAACAAGGCACAAAACAAAAGGTTTGAGTGCAGGGTGGGGTTAGGGGTTGGGGGCAAAAAAGAAACAAAAAATCTTGAAAGGGGGAACTGTGGCACCTGATAGTGTCTATTTTATGGCTGTGTGGCAGCAGCAAAATAGAAAAATAAAATCGTACCTCCAAAACAGGCGACCTCTGGCGCAAAGGTAACATGGAACGTGGAACTAGTGTGCGAACGTAGCAAGAAAAGCCTGATCATGAATTTAAGGCCGAGAGTGACAAAACAGACATTTGAGCAGAAGACAAAACAGGAAAAAAAAATACTTCACGTGGGTCTGAAAGTGCTGAGTCCCATCCATACTTAATAGATGTGGCATATTATTCTTTCTTTACAAACTACAATATACACTGTATGGATCGTAACTGATTAAGGCACTTTTCCTAAGGGGGTGCGCACAGACTGAGTGGGTGATTTGCAGAAGAAGCAGGACAGGAGGGGAAACACAATGGGCATCTATGGGCATGCACGGATTCCAGAGGTGTTTGGACGTACTGCGAAGTCCAACATGTGACGCTGCTCTCACAAGGAATGCAGACGCACGATTGAAAACTAGAGTGCGCTGTGACTGGATCCAGTGGGTTGCACACTGTGAATCACGACTGCTGGGGATGGCAGTCGAGTATTTCTCCCCAATACCTGGCCGCAAAAGGCTCTCAACATTCAGATGAGCGCAGCCAAGGCAAAACTGCGTCGCCTTCGCTCCAAAGTTGTGTCTTTGGGCCGTAGCATAGCGCCACCAGGTGTGCAGGTTGTAGAAGCGTGTTAGTGGTGCGCACCAGGAACCACATCATCCTGAACTAGGACAACCAAAGAAGGTAGAAAAAAAAAAAAGGAATTGGATTTTCTAACGATTTTGTGTTCACAGAAGACAAGATGATCATTCATTAACTATATCTGAGACTGAACGGTTACGCAGGCATCTTTTTTTTTTTTTTTGGCTTAATGATTTAAACATTTACAAAGACAAAAGTTACAAAATCAAGCTTGTCAGTGCAACGCTCAATTTCATGCCAAAAAAAAAAAGAAAAAGCGGGGACTTTGACCGAACACACACAGCTTCCAAAGCATCCTTTTGCGACTAGCACGTGGGCTGATCACACATGCTTAAGTGGTTTTTAAAGTGAGTTGACTTCCTGAAAGAGGGGGGGGGGACACAAAAACACAAAAATTGCACATCTCAGCATCCAGCATGCACAAGAAAGTAAAAACAGAACAAAACATTTGCAAGCCGCTCCGAGCAAAAGGAACTGATCGAAACACTTCATTTAGCCTCTCCTCAAACTGTTCCTGACGGCACAAAAGAGAGAGAGGAAAAAAAAAAGACATGGGCGTTTGCAGGTAGGATAAGAATGAAGGTGGGGGTCACAGTTAGCAACGAGCTAATGAGTGATCTAGATCTAGCACGGCCAGTGAGTTGTTGCGGCTTCGCAGTTCATCCTTCTGAAAAGGAACACGAAAGAAACAAACGCAAATGCTAATTTAACCTGAACCAATACTTTCACATTCAGTGTTTAGCTCAACATGCTCTAAGATGCTCAAGCTCTTAAAACTAGGCCAAAAAAATTCAGAGCGGTCCCAAAATATTCTGCTGGCTGGTTCTTCATTTGCAGGGCACAAAAAAAAACAAGCCCTTGTGTTGACCTTAGAAGTTTTTTTTTCCCTCAAAAAAGATCACCATAGGGAAGAAATTTTCATGCACAATATATAGTCCTCACAAGACATGGTAAAGAAAAAAAAATCAATATTCACCAATTAAGGCCCTCGGGGGAATTACAATGTACTGTATTGGTCAACTAAAGGTTCTTCAGTCCAGCTGGGATACTACGGTTCTCACCACCGATATCAGCACCGCGATACAGTTTCTTTCCAAGAACGTGAACTACTGATCAAACTTTGGCCTTTACAAAGGAAAAAAAAAACCATAATAGAAGGTAACAAATAGCGTCTTTTTTGTCTCTCTTTAGGTCTTCCTGGACATTAAAGGCACTTCACTGCCATGAATATCCACATCTAGATGGTGCTCATCATTTTGTTTTTATTAAACCAAGATCTATTTTTAGTGAAAAAAAATCTGAGATCCATTATATTTTATATTATATATATAAATACATTCCAATCTTTCGTTCTGGCCACGGAGCCACAGAGCTAGCTCATTATTAGCAAGCTGATTTTGGCTATGTTTTATTGTCATTTATGATCAGAAATGACAGATGGTGTATTGAAAGATAGGTTGACTCACAATTTATTGCATTAGACTGCTCTAGTGGTAGTTGGGGCTAACTAGTTTGAAGTGCAGGGCAAGCAGAGGTCCCGAGGTTTTTCAGTCCCTCGTGTGTTATCGGATGATTTGGTGTTGCTTTGCTTCCCTTAAAATACAAGCAACCCCTTTCTCCTGAACGTCACCTAACAGACAATGATGATGTAGCGGCAAAGTGGGGGGTCGCAATTTTTTTTTCTTTTTTTTAAAGCTTCAAACTCAAACAGTGTTTTCAGTCCTAAGACAAATGAACGATGGTTAAGCCACCGGTTTGCAGCCGTTTACGCCAAAAGCAGCGACAGGAAGTCTACCCTTATGCATGAAACACATTCAGTACATTCGCGGACTAACAAAAAGAGGTGTAGACCTAAAAATTGCCATAAAAAGAAACGGCTTTTGCGGAATGTCTAATGCAAGGGCGTGGGAGTAGCATTGCCATTATGAAGCCGTTTGCGCAAAGCATAAATGTCATACCACAAAAGGCCCGTTTAGGTGGAAAAACGAATGTGATGCCAACAAACATGCACACAGGCCTCCCTTAATGCATTATTACGAAACACAATGACAGCGCTCATATAGACCGAAGCCTTAAGTGACACAAGCATAGAAAAACCCAAGGAGGAGGGAAAAAACATTTATATATCTCGCTTTAAAACACTGTTTGAGTTCGCCATGATGAGTGCGTGCCGAGAGGCGGGGGGGTCTTCTCCTGAAGGCTGCGGTGGTCGGTGGCGGGAGATGGTCTAGTGATCCGGGGCGTGGCGGGCGCCTTAAAGGGTGTGATAGTTGCGGTCCTTGGACTTGCAGAACTTGTAGAGGAAGAAGATGATGGCCTGCAGGCCCAAGACCAGCACGATTCCCCCGATGAAGCTTGCGGCGTCAAACGTGTTCTTGTGAGGTTGGCCCGTGGGGACGACTGCCGTGGTGCTGGTGTTGGTCGGAGCTGCGGGTCGCAACGAGACAAAATTAACGGAATGGAATTGTTCTCGAGGATCGGCGGCAGGACGGTGTGCGTTCAGTTGCGCCACTTACGCGTAGTCGGGACGGAAACGGTTGAGGAGTTGGTGGAATTGGCACTGGTTGGAGTAACGGTGGTCACCGTCCCATTTGCTGTTGAACATGCATAGTAGCGTCAGAATCATTTATCTTTGCGTCATCCGGCATCAGATAAAACTGGCTGAACGTTGATACAATTACCAGCTCTTAACTTCCTGGTTATGAAAAAGTTTGACTTCCACATTAATGGGCAGTGAGCAATAATGAGTATGCGCAGTAGTGTCACTTCACATCATTCCTCTGCAAGTCACATATTCCATTTGGCCAATCAGAATGATTCTGGACAACGTCACTGACAGACACAGCTGGGAATAAACTCTTTTCTGGTGATTTTCTGGCCTTTGTCATTTTCTTAAACGACTAAAAGAGCAGAACTGAAAAATCTACAATAGAAAGATTTGACACGAATCGCATTTCAGGTCACAGTCATCCTTGTCAGCAGTTTTAAATGCATTTGTTTTTGTATTGTGGTCTATGGGAAAAATGCTTTATGGGCCCATGGGTTTGTTTGTTTTTTTGCTGCAGTACCTCGAGTGGCCACTGAGAAAATTCGGTGTGCCGTCATATTGCCAATTTAGGTATGCAGTATTTATAATACATCCATGGTTACGAAGAAGGTACACAGCTGGTGGTTTATGTGCTTTGCTGTGCATTATTTGCGCACGTTGTTGGGAACTGCAAAATTTGAACTTTGACCATGAAGATTATTTGAGCAAACAATGGTGTGTGTCACCGAGCGACAGCTCAGGCGGCACGGCCCTAAATCGGCTGGGTGGAGCAAATCTCTTCCGCAATCTATCTCAACAATCGTCCAGTGTGTGTCAGTCAACCGACGACACATTGATTAAACATTTGACTTCCATCCGGGCGTGTTGGACACATTTTTCACGACGGAAGAAAAAAAACTGTAGCGAAAAAGACCACGATTAGCTCCGCTGAAATTCATTCGGATTGAACAAACGATCAGAGGCCTCCAAAGCCTTTACACCTGTTAACATGGGCTTTGGCAGGGAGAAACAGCAGTTATTTGGGGATTGTTACCTGAAGAGGTGGTAGGTGAGGTAGATGCGGCGGTAGAGGAGGGTGTAGGGGTAGTAGAGCTGGTTGGTGGCGGGGCGGGTGAAGTTGCTGGACAGGGAACCGACACCAAGACGAGGGGAAAAGCGACACAAAATACCCAAAACCAGAGGGGAAAAAAAACTCAACATTGCCAGCTTATCACACGTTTTTCAAACAGGTGTTACTGGTGAGAGTGGAAAGACAGACCCAGAGACATTTCAGAGCAAAGCTGGACCCAAAACATGGTTGCAAACCACAGACTGTGTTAATAAGGAGTGTCAGTTCTCTGCTCCGATGTTAAGGCCTGCTGCGCTGGTCGACTTACCAGAGCACTGTGCAGCGCTGCAGTTGCCGGCATGAACAGAAGTCGCGTTGAAACAGCTAGTAACTGAAAAACAGAAAAGTTTCATCAGTTAAATATTGCGACGCCTGAAATAAAATCAAGTTTATTAAAACAGGTTACGCCTGACTTAGTGTCAAATCGTCACAGTACTTTAGCCGTTACCTGTCAATAAAATACTTCACATCCAATTGTGCGCTTCATATATTTTTTGAATTTGAAATGGAGAACGTGAATGGGACAGATTTTATGAGGCACAGTTGAATCATGCACAGTTTTGATTGTGCCAACAGGTTGCTGATTAACTGCGACTGCAAAGGACTTTGCCTTGCCATAAATTCTGAAACCCTGACTGATCACGGGCACACAGAGGAGCGGTGATAAGGTATTCCTGAATAATCCTCCAAAATAACAAAGCAGAATCATCTCCACGCAGACGCCGCTCGCTGTCAGCTGTAAGAAGCAGAACCTACGACACTTCAACAATGTTTACGTATTATTAAGAGGAAGGACGTTCACTTCCTCAAGAACGCTGCATTGTTTGGACGGAAACGTGAGCGCATTGTGTTTTTACAAGAACAAGAGGAACAAAAGGAAACTGTGTCTAATGCTCTTCTGCCATTTACCCATCAAATTAGAGTGTGTGCACCAGGACCTAATGACTCACATCAAGACTTGAGTCGCATTAATGCTGTGGCACCTTTCATACAAAAAGATTTGCATGTGACTCACGCGTCTGTTAGATTTTCCACAGCTCTCGGGGCTGCGCTTGCTTTACTCTGCGGTGGATCATGCGTCTTTTGTGCACTTGTCTTGGACAAAAGCAAGGGCCAAATAGCTGCCCTTCCATGATTATTAGTTGCAAAAGGCCGTGAATTACAGTTTCACTTGTGTCACTTAGATGTGGTTGGAGCTGAACCTAGGATTTTGTACACCTCACTAGCCAGCTGTTGCGGCTGATGAGGATTACGTTGACCCTCCCTTGGAAAATGCAGCTTCTCAATCGTCCTCAAATCGACCATACCGGGCTAGGACTTTATGCATTGCACAAAGCCACATCTTGTGCAAAACTCATTTTACTCGTGTTTCCATAAAACCTTGAGAATCTTGGGGGGGGGGGGGGCAGCCTCAACTGGCTTCATTTGCATCTTAGGTGTTAGCAATTAATAATTATCGACTCATTTAACTAAATTAAATTAGTCACGATTAACTGAACATGTTTTACGGTCATTAAAACAGTGTAGTGGCAGGAAAGAGCAATTCACCTGTAGATACTGTGATGGCCATAATATACCTACAACAAGTTATTTTTAAACTTTGAAAAAAAAGAACGGAAAAAAAAAGAAGTTGAAATGTGACCCATTAGAAGTCAACTTAAAGTCAGAAGATAAATGTTTAGGGTGTTTTTGCTGTTCTCTAATGTAGAAATTGGTCACATTGGACCCTCAACATTATTTAAGGCTTAAATAATGTCTTCCTTACACATTTTTCATTGTGAAATGTAGGTTCTTAGGAAAAACATGCTAGAAGTCAATGCTTTGTGACACACACACACACACACACACACACACACACACACACACACACACACACACACACACACACACACACACACACACACACACACACACACACACACACACACACACACACACACACACACACACACACACACACACACACACGAAAACCGCATGACTCACCAACGTTTGTAACTGTGATTTTGAGAAAGATTGGGCCACTCTTGAAATGGTTGGTGCCATCATTTCCCACACTCTTTGTGCAATACAACCCAACCGTCATCTCTGGAAGTCTTTTTTGTGTGTTTTTTTAACATGCTGCTCTCCACTGGGTCATAGGGCTGTTTGTTATCTGGCAGGCAGCTGTGAACGTTAGGACCAACTCTCACCCTCTTTCAAAATAGCGCCACCGTCTGCACCACGTGCTCCGTTCGCATCTCGCCTCGAGCCAGGGGGAGCGCGGCGCAACAAAAGCCCGGAGCGGCCGGCATCTTGGCGAGCCGGCTCAGCCACAGGCTACGGCCCGTACTTTGAGACGCTTGCTTGTACACATGTTGGCTTTTTGGAGTGTTTAAACACCGGGCTGTGGTGATGTGCACTTCTGACGACAAGGCTTTTGTTTACACACAAATCTCTAGCCCAAGGCTAGATCTGGTAATAACAGATACACAGCACTAAAGAGACAGCGTGATAGCTGCGGTCATGCCGTTCTGGAGCTTGACCTGTTCGTCCACCTTATCAAGACGTGGTTCACTTGACATCAAACGGAAATTCCATTTCTGCAAGTTTTCCAACAGGTTGTTGCTTATGAAGAAGCAAAGTGCCTTTCCTTGTGAGGTGACACGGGAATGAGGCGTTTGTCTTGTTTTTCTGTGCTTGCACCAAGCAGCTCGCTGGGATTAGATTACACGCACCATACGCTATCAGTCGTCGTGTGGACCAGCAGGACAAAATGAAGCGTTCCTGCGTCCTGAAGTGCACCCCATGCATATATCAAAAGAACAACGAGGCCCATCGACTTTATCTTCTCTCCGGTCCGCACACACTTTCCTCTCATTGCACTTTTGTTCTCTTCTTCCTTCTGTTTTCTCTTACGTTGCGATATTGCAGGCTTCCTGACACACATCCCTTTCACTTCCTCTCCTGCTCATCGTTTTCCGGCCACTTGGTTCCTCTGGGTGACTCGGCGTATACCCTGAACTTTAGTCTCCCTCGTCCAAAGCCCCTTGAGGATATACAGGACATAGTCACAGAAGACAATGATTTTGTTTCCTTACCTAGAAGGTTCCAAGTCTGTCACCTCAACTTTATGAAACACTTAGAAGATATTGAACTTTAAGCCTATGAAAATACCATTTTCGTGAAGCAGTTCTATTGGCATCTGTTGACTGAACCTACGGTTTATTGATGCAAGATTTTGCTGACTTCCACCGGCAACACACACCCTTGTAACCATTGATAATGAGAACATAATATGAGAACAACCAGCTCCTCCTCCTGACCTACAAAAGACACAACCATGACAGCGAAACGAGAGCAGCCGATACCTCGGGAGGCAGTAAGTCAGGCGGTTTTGTAAAGGAAATACATTGATTTTACGAAATCGTTGCCTACTTTTATTGCAACTGGCAGGCGCCTCACTTTATGTAAAATATACTTTAACAGTATATGAGTGCATCTTTTACTTCTTAGCTTGCCCCACTTTTCAAAACCTGTTGAAACGCTCTGAAAATACGCATAGCCTCAAGGTATGTCTTGTAGACTTCAGCCCCACTCATGTTCCTCACCCTGTGGTGATGCATACCAGGCGAAGCAGGCGAGGCCAATCCAGCTCCAGCTTTATGACAATTGGTGTGACTCCATCCAAAAGCCAGTATCCAGTGCCATAAATTCTTCCCCCATGCAGGACGTCATGCGTCCCATCAGCCCACACAATGCCCATGGTTATGCAGAGTAACATCCACAGACTGATACTCACCATTTGAGCAGCTGGCCCACAGACATTCAGATGGTGGTGCTGCTGCTGCTGCTCGACAGTCCTCGCATTTTAAAAGTTTTTCGCAGGGATCTGTGTCAAAGTCAAGCATCAGATTTAGTACTGGGTACTGTCAATAATAGCAACTTCCCGTGTGTGTGATAGAAAACAAAACTGGAGCTCCCCCAGATGTTACGATGAAATTGCGAAGGGATCCCGCGTTTTGGGACGGATTATTTTACGTCTTTTCAGCATAAACGAACTCCCCAAAACAGAGCGGTGTAATTCATCTTGAGAGGGGGTAAAAACAATGTCACAATAGGGAGGCGACGGCTGGTGTATTGCAAGGCGGTTACATAACAAGCTGATCTGGTATCTGGTACTCGATTAACCGGATCTGACAATCACGGTTACGACAGTATTGTGACTGCGTCCACCTCAACAAAAAAAAAAAAAATGATTCTGAAAGATAATATTGCTGTCTTGCTAAAAGGCTAAAGCGTTAGCCGGATTCAATCACTTGGATATATCTGGACAGCGCGGAAATGAAATCGATGTGTTTTTGTTTGTTTGTTTTACATTTTCTAATTCTTAACAAATTTATGTGACAACCGTCAAAACATCTTATGGTCTTTTCAGTGAGCGAACGTGGCGTTGGAAGCGGGCTAACCGCGGATGCGTTCGCCGAGCTGCTGAGAAGCTTTAGCCGCTAGCTCAGCAATGAGGTCGCAAACTTACCTGTGTCCTCAGCGGCTGATGCGCCAACTAAAGCCAAGATGACGGCGAAAAACACCACTCTCGTGTACATGACTGCGACAAAAGTGATCACGCCGGTGTCCTTCAGCAACGAAAAAAACAAAAGTTATTTCTGGAGTAGCGTCGAATGCGACTCGGGGAGGGTGCCACGGATTGCTTGCTTGCTTGCTCACCGTCCTGCGTTTCTGCTCGACGTCTGCTGATTCCACTGCGGTTCCTCACTTCCTATTTGACAGGTCATGTGGCACTTCCCCCGAAGGGAGGGGCAAGGAGAGCCATGTGTACGTCGGCACGTCTGTAGGGTGACGCCCGCTGACGGGAACCGCCGGAGATGTTCAAGTCAGACTTTTCGGGCGTTCACTCGTGCTTGTGCTCTTCGTTGATCATTATGTTCACGCGTCATAAAATTGCCATCCGAACAATAGGAGTTACTTTACATGACCAGAGACACAAAACAAACAAGGTGAAAGCATCTGCTTATGTAGTTTAATCCAAATTATCAACACCTGACAACCACAAACCTAGTCCACATTTTAAGGGATAACAAATATTTGCAAACTCAAATACAGAAAACAAAATATAATCATATATCACAGGAAGAGTATGTGTATATCTCTGGGCCTTTAAATTCAAGCACTCCACATTCTGCAACTTTACATTCAAAAATAGGCCGTTCATTGAAAGTTGCAATCTCCTCCACTATCCTGAGGACATCAATACCTTCAACCAGTTGTCTGGAATAAGAATTAAAAACAAAAATTGTTTTAAAACAAACATGAGAAAGCTGGTCATATGCAGAACTGACAATTTGAGTAATTGTAGGGAAACAAACCCAAAGGCAACAAAAGTCCTGTCCATCCAGGGTGTTGGTTGAAGGGTGATGTAGTACTGAGATCCATTGGTGTGAGGACCCTTGTTGGCCATCCCAAGAATTCCCCTTTTGTTGTGGAGCACCGCGAAGCTCTCATCTAGAACAAGAAAATATAAATGCACATAAACACAATGCATTCTTACTCTTTTCTGTTGATTCCTCCAGAGGTTTAAAAGTTTGGTTTTACCTTCAAATGTTTTTCCATAGACAGACTCCCCTGCATTGCCTTTTCTCTCAGGATAAATGTCTACGAAGCATACAAAATCACATCAGATTTTAATGTATGCACCTAGATAAATCTAAAAAACTTCAACATGAAAGCCATTACAATAGTAAAACAGTGATGCGGGACTTTTGCAGATGTACCTCCTCCTTGCACCCAGCCACTAGGCACCACACGATGGAACAAAGAGCTTTTATAGCAGAGTGGGAAGCCTCTCTGTGACAAACCACATTCTCCTGTGCACAAAGCCTTGAAGTTTTCTGACGTCTTTGGGCAAATATCTGAAAACAGCTAAGGAAATAGACGGCAATACACACTGTTACTTTTCTGCACCAGTCAGCATTTGTTTTGTCATTTTAGATGATTTTTATCACTTATCGAGGCCAAAAACATTTGTGGCAAAGTTAAAAAGAAGTGTCATACCTCAAATAATAATTTTCCTACTGCCTTTCCCTCAATCTCAATATCCATGAAGACAAAGTCATGCTGTAATCAAAGAACAGAGAACAGTAACTTCAACAATAACAGTTGCAATCAACACTGTAATAAATGAGAGCTTTCTGAATTAAATCAAGAAACTAAAGCAACAAATGAACTAGAAAGAACAATGAACTGAAAGAACAGAAAATGAGAAAGAATAATGTAGATATAAATTGAAGCTGCACCCTGCGTGTCCATGGCAGCTTCGCGGGACAGGAAGTACTTGGCCTTCGTTGGAAAAACTACTGATAATTGTGGGTGTTGCTTTCCCAGACGCGGACTCGGCCTACCCTGCCCGTCCTCAGAAGAAGCTGACGCAACATCATTGTGGACCCCTCTCTGGGTCACGGGCTGTTTGTGCACTTATTTTCAGGCTGCAGACAGTCAGATAGGCTGCAGGACTTTAATATTACACACTAATGAGTAACTGAGGAAGAGTGTCTTTCCTGGAACTGTGACATCTATTGCACCGCTGCAAAATTTAACAGCACTTGTAAAGCAGTTGTTGTTTGACATCATCTTGTTCTATATGTATGTTTTTAGTTGCATTGAATGTCATTTTACTGCACACAAAAGTAACAAATCTCTGATTGTCTCGTTCTCTCATATATGAATTAGTCTTCAAGAAAAGCTTTGTAGTAGTGGAAGAAAAAAAATAACTTTTCATACTACTCAAGTTACTCTGACTTGCCCCAGTGTTTCGGAGGTGCTTGGAGTAGTAATCCTGGGAGAGCGCCATGTAGAAATCCTCTGGCTGAGAGAAAGAAAAATCCCACTTGGTCCTGGCCCAGCTGCAGAGATCCTTCTCATTACCAAGGAAAAGGCCGTTCAGGAAACACATCAGCTTGCTGGAGTAGCCCCACACTTCACCACTCAGTTCCTTCACACAAAAGTGTTGGGCAACAAACGTATTGTTTATTGACGGCATTGCATCAAACTTCAGTATAATACCTCTTATATGTGTTTGGTAAAATCATATTTTTAAGTGACACTTTTTAGTGCAGTGCTCAACACTGTAGTAACTAATGACTTAATAATGAAATACTTGTTGAATTATTTTGTTGTTGTTGTTCATCATAAAACTTCACTGGAACTTAATAGATTTGTGATTGGGTCAGTCGTGTTTTTTTCTCAGAACAATTACCTTTTTCTTGTTTGACAGATAATTGTCCCAGTCCAATTCAAGAAATGCCTGGATTTTTGGATCCTCAAATGCTCCGGGAAACTCCCGTTTTAGTCCCTAGTGAGCACATTCAAAAGAGTTGTTGGCAAACAATTGAGACATTTTTATAACACAAAAAGTGTCAATTTAAGTTAGTTGAAAAAACAGTTTACCTCTGCAACACATTTGGCAACAATAAGTCTGTGGTCTGTAATTAAGCCTACAATTTCCAGTTGTCTTTTTAAGTCCATGGCTACAGAGACTTATTTTTCAAAGACCAACCCTCAGGAATTTTTCCTCCGAGTGTGTTATCACAGCGTCGCAATCCGCTACCTTCTCAGAATTCTTCCATTTCGATGTTCTGATTTACCAGGCGAAGCAAGCTGCAAGGTAGACAGGAAAGTCAGAACTTTGACTTTTAAGTTCTAACTCTAACTTTCAAGTGAAGGCGACACACAAATAGTCGTTTGTATCCATGGCAACAAGCTTCCGTTGGCGCTTTAATATGACGTATTCGTAGGAGTTTCCGGCTGAGACCGGTTAATGTTTTTTGTTTTTTTTTACCAACTTCAAAAAATAATTCAAGCATATAAAATATTATATATGCGTGTATGATACTACAAACGAAAAATAATTGACTTAGTTGTGCTACTTTTTATCGGCGAAAAATAACATTTTACGAAACCAAGCAAGGCTTCTAAACAACAAGAAGGACATGCTGAAACTAAATGGAATGTGGCCCGTGCGGCGCCACGGTTTGAATGCTCTGCGACATTGTTTTGTGTTTTGGCGCAGTCGTGTTTTTTTTAAGTAGTTCTCCAATACGCTAAACTCTTTTCAAAACACATTGGTGTCGCTATGGGGGTTCAGGATTTATGGTCCATCGTCGAGCCAGTTAGGGAGTCGGTTCCTCTGTACAGTTTAAGCGGAAAGACACTAGCTGTCGACCTGAGTTTATGGGTGTGCGAGGCCCAACACGTTCAAGCAATGATGGGAAGGGTGACCAAACCCCACCTGAGGTAAATGTTACGTGTTATTAATCCTACTTTACAATCGGGATAAAGGCCATCATTTAAACCCGTGTCGTGTTGTTTGTGTGCTACCCATAGCTAACACAAGTGATGGTCTCGTATGTCCAGGAATTTGTTTTTCCGGGTTTCGTCACTCACACTCATGGGGGTAAAGCTTGTGTTTGTGATGGAAGGAGAAGCCCCTAAACTGAAGGCAGAGACGATGAGCAAGAGGACACAAACGAGATATGGAGGATTCAAAAAGCCATCAGCGCCTAAGGCGAACGCAAACACCAGCAGAGGGCGCTTTAACGCCATACTTCGAGAGGTTTGTTGTTGTCTGACGCCTCACCAAAGGCAAGCACCCTTGCTTATGTTTGTAAGGAACCCTCCTCCTTCTTCCTTAGTGTGCAGAGATGTTGGATTTCCTGGGTATGCCCTGGGTGACAGCTGCTGGAGAGGCGGAGGCCATGTGTGCCTTTCTGGACTCACAGGGAGTGGTGGACGGCTGCATCACCAACGACGGAGATGCCTTTATATATGGGGCCCGGACCGTTTACAGAAACTTCAACATGAATAGTAAAGTACGTGAGGTGGAGGTCAGCTCATCCACAATGTGTAAAGCAATGTGATCATCTTCTACACCTCAAATAACGGATGACAGGATGTGAGTTTGGTTGTAATTGCGAGTTTACACACTGACGTGATTGTGAAACACATTATTTAGAACATCAGTCAGAATGTTTTTTTTTCCAAGTTTATGTTTTAACATAATTTTTTATGGAAAAGGAGTAAATACCATTTCCTGTCCTTCCAGAAACATTTTTTTTTTAAAACTAGTATATGATCTAAATAATTCAGCTGCAGATGCTTGAAAATGATGGCTTTAATTGGTAGAGTCAGTCTCATAAACAATGAATGGCATTTTATGTTATTTGCTTTACTTTACCTCGGCCTTTATAATGTGTACCATATTTTGTTCATAGATTGGATTAGATTAGATTAGGATTTCTCTTGATATTTTTTTTTGTACCCATACCTATTAATTTGAACGGCATATCCTTAGTTATTATAACTTATTAATAAGTTTATTTCTCAGTGATCCTGATTGTGTAACCGCAACTCTTGTTGTTTTCCCCATGTAGGACCCTCAGGTGGACTGTTACAGAACCTCACGAGTGCAGACAGAACTCCAGCTCTCGAGAGAGAATCTCGTCGGCCTGGCTATTCTCCTTGGCTGCGATTACATTCCTAAGGTACAAGGGAAGAGCGGTGATCTCTTATTTTGCTACGTTAAAATGTCTAACATGTCTGGCTTAAGTGAGCTGAACACTTGCATTCATCCGTATAGGGTATAGCAGGTGTTGGTAAAGAGCATGCGATGAGGCTTATCCACATGCTGAGAGGAACAACACTTCTGCAGCAGTAGGATATTATTTGTTCCTGCCTTTTTGGACTCAGATTACAGTTTGTTGTTCCATGTGTACATTTTAATCTGTGGTGGTGATGCTCAGGTTCAGCCAGTGGAAGGAGGAGAACACCAGCACGTCAGTCGTCACTGTAAAGAAAGTTCCTCACTGCCAAGTGTGTCGACATCCAGGTGAGCGGTGTCCTGCTTTGAAGTGCGTCCCGTTTTTCTAGTCCCGATATGAGCCGGGATGCAGGGTTTACCTCATAATGCTAAAACATGCACCTACGTGAGAGATTCATGCTGGCGAACTTCCTCAAAAGTTGCAGTCACGTGTAAGATTGAGAGTTTTATTTTGACACGTCTCCTTTATCCGTCAGGTTCGGCAAAGGCTCATGAGCGAGGCGGCTGCGTGTTTTGTGAGAGCAAACGTTTCTGTGAACCTCAGGACTTTGACTACCAGTGTCCGTGTGACTGGCACCTCAAAGAACACACCCGGCAAGCCTTGTCCTTTGAAGCAAACATCAAAAAGTGGGTTGTGTTTTTGCCAATTAATTAAGATTGCAAAAAAAGTTGGGAAAATACAAATAACATTCAAGATGCATTGAATTGCTATTACAATACTTTCTTTTTATATCATTGTTTTCAGTCATTTATAATTTTGCTTGAAGCAGCTTAACTGAGTGCTTTCAAAACAGTTGACTTGTTTTGCACTTATTTGATTAAACAAATCAGATGCTTCTTGAGGTGTTTCTCATGTGTTTGAATTCCAATTCAGGAAAACGGTGGCAAGTCAACACTTCCCCTTTACAGAGGTACATCTGTTTTTATCAGCTGTCTTTTTTTATTTGCGAAACGTAAAGTGTTGGATTTTAACATTTGAACTGCACTGTTTAGATCATTCAAGAGTTTCTGACTTCTAAGGACAAGCCTGTGTCCCATTTCAAGAGGAGACAGCCAAACTTATTGTTGATGCAGGTAAGAGGGTTGTGTTGAATAGCCGTTTCGGGCCATATTCTTCCAAATTATGTTGCATCTAACTTGGTCAAAATATGTTTTTTGTGTTTTTTAGAAATTTGCCTATGATAAGATGGAGTGGCCGAAGCATTACACCAGTGAAAAGGTTTTAGTTCTGATGACCTATGCAGAGTTAATGAACAAAAAATGTGGGAGAGAAATGTCTTGTCAAATCAAGCCCATCAGGTAGTCACTCAAATTCGTTAAAAAAATAAAAAACAAGAAAAACTCTTGGGTGTCATTATGAGTCAAGGTTTTGATGTATGTTTCCTGTAGGATACTCAAACCAAGGGTGAGGAACTCCATCTCTTGCTACGAAGTTATCTGGAGCACACCAGGTTAGTTTGACCTCCCAAGAAGGATTATTTTCACACTAGGTTAATAATCCTTGTTTCTCACAGTCAAGGGGGGAAAAAGAATTTTATTTAAGAAAACATCCTGTGGCATGAGTGACATGACTCCTGCAGTGGGTGCAGGCCAGGGTGCTCGGTGCTCGTCACCAGGAAGTCTGTTAGTGACTTGCCGTGAGGTGGGGCTTGGAGGTGTCGGATCAGCCACAGCGCGAGGTGCTAAAACGGCTTCCTCCCAAGGCTGGGAAAACTAGCATGTCGACATCCACTCGGCTAACAGCTCTGACTAGCTGGGGAGCAAAAATATAATAATAAAAAGCTTTGCCTGTCTTTGCTAGCAAAATTGATCCTACTGTCACTAACTGGACTAAATAAAACTGTCACACACAAGCTAACCATGACAATTCTGTCCGCAGTCCAAATAGGTTGTGTAATTTTCTTTACTTGATTTAAGGATTGGAGTGAAATCAAGGTTTACCAGAGAAAATGTTAAAGCAACATATTTTATTTAATCAAAAATGTAGAATATTGAAACACCTAAAATAATATTTTTTCAAAACCTATCAAGAAAAAGCAAGAAAAATTGTGTCTTAGAGGACTTTTAAGTGCTCTCATTATTTCTGACTAAAGAGGGCACAATTGCTTCTATTTTAATTTCAGTTATAAGCCATCTTTTTAATAAATGTTGATCTAACGGCAGATATTTAAGTGGATTTTTCTACTTGGAAATCCCAGAATGCCAGATGATTTCAATAACTGGTACTTTCAGCTTTTTTTTTGTTTTTGTGTTTTTTCAAGTTTAATTTCCGTACTAAGTGATCCTTTTCCTCTGGCAGAACATTATGTTTTTCCTGATGATCAGCCAACACTGGACCAAAATGAGGTGAGGACGGTGGAGGAAGAGTCTTTAGTCGGTGTGGCGTACCCCGAGCTGGTGGAGAGCTTCATGAGGGACAAAGCCCAAGCTGAAGAGAACAAGGCTAACAGTAAGAACAGAATAAGAATTTAAGAATTCCATCATATCTTCTTTGAAAATAACACTGTGTAGCGCGCCCTCGAAAAGCCTCCCACACTGCGAGCTCATCCTGATCAAAGGCGTCTCGTCTCTCAAGAGTGTCCATCGCAACAACTCTGACACCTGAAAATGCAGAGTTTAGCAGCTTGACCACTTCACACCCAAAGGCTTTTGATGCAGACCTGAGGTGTCTTTCCTGGTCTTCGCTGTCACCTACTGTAGATCATGCATTGCCCTCACAACCCACCAGCAATCCTGTAGATCACATGCTAAAAAAAAAAAAAAAAGAGCTTGAAAGAGTTTTTAATCAAGAAAAAAATCCGCTCCCGGGGGCCTTATTTATTAAAAATTTTGTTTTATACTATATGAATCCAGAGACCAAATTCTAGATTTTTTTCCCCCACCGGTATATTAACATGTAATTAGAAAAGCACTTGACATTGGATATTGTCAAATGAGATTCAGGCCTCCTACATTGAAATGGGCAAATCTGGTGTGAATCATACCAACTTGTTGAATGTTTCTTGGCACTGTGATTTAAGTGGCCTGATCAGTGCATCAATTGTGCTGATAAGGAAGAATTACAGCAAATCATGTCTCTTTATGCAGGTTGTTTCAAATTTAAGCAGATATAAATGCAGATTTTCTAATATGAGCTACCTTTGAAAGCAGATAGGAATTACATATTAATTCCCACTTAAATGTCTTCTAGATGGTTTCAAACTGATGCCCTGTTCAATCCCCTTTACAGAAAAGAAATCAAAGAAGAAAAAGGAGAAAACACCCCATCCAGTCTCAGATGGTATTTCAGATCTCTTGGCTCAGATGAACCTTCAGGGCTCCTCTGTGGCTCCTCCTCCTCCGAAGCCCCTCGGTACAGTTTCAAACAAAGATGACCCAGTGCTGATCATCCTGGACACTCCAGAGAACCATAAACAGCAGCAGAAGTCAGATAAAGACCACGGCAGCCTCTGTGACGGACCAAGAACTCCCAGGTCTCAGGCTGATTCCGCAGCCTCGGCCTCACCGTCAGTGTCGTCTGTGATTGAAGCTCTACACTTGAGCGACATCGACTGGGATGCTCTGTCGTTCACGTCCTCGCCACAGTCGGCCTCAAACCACGTTACCGAGCCCCAGCTGAGCAAAGTGGCAGACGGTGAAGTCAAGGAAACGAATAGCCTCGAAGTGAAAACGTCAAGTGACGTCAGAGAGGAGGCAGATTTCAAATTGTCGGCGGAGCTCTCCTACACTGAGTGTCCTCTCAGAGACAGGGTTCTCATGAGGAACGCGGCTAGAGCCGTGGACCAGATAGAGGTGCGAAATAAGGGGGTCTCACAACAGCTACACAGTGAGTTAGCCCCTCAGTTGTCTGATTCAAACTCCATCCTGAGTGGACATTTCCATGGCAAGAGTGACACTGACGGTAAACTGGCTGATCACGTCAAAGACGTGCTCGCAGACAAGGGGCAGAACGTCGCAAACAAATCAGACGGCAAGAAGTCAACGCTGCAGTTCAGGTTCAAGGCAAAACCTCCCAGTAGAACCAGGGACGCGTACGACGAGTCCCATAAGCCTCGGCAGAAATGCGCATCGGTTAAAACGGCCGCATCGTCCTCGGCCGTCCCCCAACAGAGGCACCACAGCGAACCTGCTCAAAGCAGGAAAGCTGGCTCTCAAACCACCAAGAAAACTGTCTGTATGAGTGTGATTTCGTCCAGCGAGGACAGCGACAGCGAGAACCACTTTTGCCGGCAGAGGAAACCTAAGAACAAGATAAAAGACTACTTCCCGCCAACCAAGACGGCACAACCTGACCAGCTCGTACCTCTCAAACCTCAGAGCCGCAGTGCTGATGCTCGTACGCCTGCGTCACCCAAAGGCATATGCCAGCTTCTATCAGCAGCGAATGAGGATGATGATGTGTTCCTCCACAATCCGCCCTCTCCTGTCACTGTGTTAGACAGTGACAGTTCTGTGAGTTGCAGTGACAGTCCTCTGCCACTGGCAGAAAGACTGAGACTGAAATTTCTTCAGTAGGTAAAACAAAGCGTGTATTGGGTAAATTATCAAAGGATTAAATGTTAGTTTTAGGATGGTGACACTTTTATGTGATTGTGATTTTTTCATGTTTGATGTGTAAAAACTTGAAAGCTACTTTTTATGTATTTTTTACTAGGGTCTGAGTCAAAAAAAAATATTTTATTAAAGTGAAGCATATGCTGTGACATTGAAAAGTTCTGATCTTGATCTATAACCGGCGTACGCGAAATATATGCAAGTGTGACACAAGTAAAATCTACAAATGAAACAAATGAAATGGAAAGTTACGGGACCAAACATTCAAGGTGATCTTATCAGAGCCCCACATATGTTTGTTTTCTCTCGCTGCTCTTTAACAAGCGACATGTCGCTTGACGCCGCTAAAGAGAGGGCCCGGCGCTGCAACTGATGGGGAAGAGGAACCCCGAGCTGCTGCTTTTACAACCTGCCAGCGATGGTCTCCCCCGCCCGGCCTTGATCACGAGTGAGGTCTCGCACACCTTTTTCAGACATGAAAGGTCTGGCAGGAGGTTGGTGACAGCTGCATCCTCTGCCCAAAACAACATCCCACATCCACCGAGTTTCCCTCGGCCCTTCCAATCCTGTTATTCTTGACTTGATGCAGTTTAGTGTCTCCAAGTGTGTTTCAGACTTTTCTTTTCTTTTTTTTTGGGATAAATTAAATGAGAAATAGTAATTACTATCTAAATTTATTTATATATATATGTACACGTAGAGTACCAGTCAGAAGTTTGGACACACCTCCCCAATGTGATTTTTTTTTTTTTATCTATTCTCATTTCTACATTGTAGATACATACTGAAGACATCAAATAAGCAATATATATAAAGATATATAGCGAAGAAAATATTGTTAAATAACTCTAAATGTTTTATATGAAGGCTGGATATTTTGAAGATATTAAAACATGAAATGTTTTTGAGTTATGTCACACTTTTTTGTTTACTACATAATAACATATGTTTCATTCATTAATTCATAGTTTTGATCCCTTAAGTGAAAATCTATGTAAATAGTCATTGAAATGAAAGAAAAATGATAAAAATGAGAAGGTGTACCGAAACCTTTGACTGGTTGTGTATCACATATATGTATATATGTATACATCACATATATGTATATATGTGTATGTAAGTATATATCCATCTGTACACACACATACGGTTGATAAACTGCATTACACAAATAACACAAAAGCCTGTGGTTGTCTGCTTTTGAAACAAGCAGACCCCGTTTTGTGACAGACATTACGTGTTTTGGACAGGAAAAGCTCCGAGGCTGAAGACACACGCAGGCCTGACTTGCCAGAGAGGTGCCAGTCTCCCAGGTGAATCAGCATCCTCTCAATCCAGCTCACATCAAACTGATAATTGTCGTCGCGCAGACTTTAAAGAGCAATTCCCCACAAAAAGGAATCTAATTATTTGTCTTTCTGTCGCATTATCCGCCTATTTAGCCCTATTCACACCATGGTGATAACGAACGGCGTCCTCCAGGAAGGTTGCGCCACTTGGGGGTTTCTTTGAACTTTTTTCGCCTGAGCTGTGAACCTATAAACCTCCGGAGACCTGCGCCTGCATAAATACCGCACCGCCCAAGTCATTGAGTCGTCTGATTTGAACCTGATCCTGACTTTCGTGGACACCGAGCGAAGTTCTGAGACACTTCCCAGCATGAACTTCGAGGTTTTAACAGTCGAGATGTTGTCCGATTGGGGAAGATCCATCGGAGAGGAGAGGAACTTGCTGCAGTCCGCCTCGCCGGAGTTCTCCGCCGATTCGGTGTGCTCTTCGCCGGAGATGTGCAGCTCGAGCGGGCAAGAGGACGCCGGTGACTTGCCTTTCGACTTCAAGACCCACGAAACGACTGCAGCGACGACGCAACAGCAGCAGCATCAGCAGCCCCAGCAGCAGCAACAACAGAGAACCAGCAAGTCCAAGATGTCGACGAAGAGACGCATGAAGGCAAGCGAACGGGAGAAGATGCGCATGAGGAGCTTGGCAGAAGCTTTGCACCAGCTCCGTGACTACCTTCCGCCGGACTACAGCAAGAGGGGACAGCCGCTGACCAAAATACAGACCCTGAAGTACACAATTGAATACATAAACCAGCTATCGGAGACCCTGAGCCGCGCGTAACGGACGCGTAATGGACCGCTTTTGCGCATAAGACTGAGTTTACATCAAGAACTGAACAATTCAAAGTCGGAAGATATTTTGTCGTTGTTGTAAATAGTGTATTTGGGGTAATTATTTTTGTATTTAAGTCTACATTTGCCAAGGATTTTAATGTGTGCTAATTTAATTTGAGCTCTGCAAAATATGTCCGTTAATGAATAATGAAACATCAAGATGACCTGTTTTGCGACATATAATTTAAGGGCTAATAAAGTTTTGAATCGACTTTCATGAACTGCAAGACAAGGGCTGGATGACATTTGAACGATTTTGATTTTTGATTTTTAAAGTTGACAGATTGTGGGTTTTAATGGTAAATTAATTGTACTTTGTCGTGTATTGGCCCTGTGTGAATAACATTCACTGTCAGACTATATTAAACCTGAAGTTTAAAAATGAATTTTAGTTGTGTGTATGCGTTTCATTCCTCAGTTCAGGTGCAATAGCCAAAGCCAAGATATATACATCACGCAGCCAATCCAAAGGCCAACATAGCGAACACAGGCAGGGTGATACCAACAATTAACCAATCACACACACGGGTATCAGTCATGTGGGCGTGACCTCTCGCTGTGTGTCGCTCACCGCCAAGAAATGAAGAATGTAGCGAGCTAGCCAACTACTTTGACGGAACCGCCATTCGAAGCTAATTAGCTCATAGCTAAGGTGCTGAGGCGTCGGGCTTCTTGGTTTTGTACATTTTTTTGTATAGTATTTTCCTAGCAGGGGAAAGAGTTTGTTTCCCCCTTTTCAGTCTACCTCGCTTGCATTATCAACAGAGGTGAGTCAAACCCCAAACAACTAATTTCTCACGGGCACTAATGGGTTTTCGACTGACAGGAACGCCCCTCTCTTGTTTGGCTAACGCAAATACCCAGCTATGGTGATGCACATTTGTGTTTTCGTCAATTGAGGTCAATGAAAAAAGTAAGCGGAGTAAGCACTTTTGCAACTGCTATAAAGTTTTCCACAGAGTAAATTGGTTGTGGACTCATACAACCTTTTACCCTAAATATCTCAGAACGCACTGCAGTCAAACCGCTTTTACATACACTGCATTTTACTGTGGCCCTTGAGGCTTTTGCACGGCACACCATTTTCTTGGGTTCATCATGTTCTGCCCTGAGGACTCTATGAAGAGCAATGCAACTGCAACATTTTTGGTCTTTCAAAGACCTGGGAAACATGTGGAGAAACATGTAAATGCGTTTATTGTCCTTCAAAGAAAGGTTTACATCTGTAGCTTTTATTTCCGAATGCTTTCTGACCAACTGACCAAAAATTAAATTATTCTTCACAATGACTTTTTATCCTTTCAGATGGAAGCAAAAACAGAGAAAACAATAAAAGAATCTTTGAAAACTTCTTCAAACGGTTCTGAGAAATCCCTTGCAGACAACGAAGCGAAGTGAGTTCCAACGTCCATTAAAATAATTTATAAACAATAATTTAAAAAGACAAAGGTTTTGGTATGATTTAAATTTGTGGCTGGTGCTGATGGTAATGAAACCTTCTGTAAATATTCAGCCCTTGGATGTCTCACTCTGAAAGTATTTTTTCTCTTAAAAATAATATTCACGAATAAGCCTCTCTTGTCTTTGAATCTTGTCAGGGGTCGTGGATTTGAAAGGTGGGAGGGCCGCGTGGCCCGAGGCCGTCTGCGTGGTGAGCCAGGTCCAATGAAAGGACTTGCTCCACCTGGCTTTGAGAGGGGTCCCATGTGTGATGGACCCATGACTGGAATTGCACCCATTAGGTATGGAAAGTCTAAAAACGCATTGTGTGGTATTTGAAACCAAAATGAAATTTGCAGAGTTTGGCTTTCAGTTATCACGTTCAAGATGTAAGTTATCTTATTTGTTTTTCAAGAACTGATCATTTTTTGTGAAAAAGCAAAGCATATGGATACATAAACATTTGTTTTGTTGAATACAAAGTCTGATGTTTCCATACTGTATTTCCTGTGCTGTGTATTCACAAACAAAACTGCCCATAATGTATTGGCGAACTGCTTGTTCCTTGCAGGGCAATGAGGAGGATGAGACTTTACCCAGATCTAAGAGGTCATCGAAGGAGGGACAGACGAATGCGCATGGCTCCTCCTCCTCATCCTCTTCCGGCACCTCCCTCGGCACCTACCCCGGCAACTCCCCAGGCACCTCCGATGCACCACAGAGTCCCCTTCCCTCCCAGGTACTTTGACAGCAGCTCTACCCTTCATAGAAGACTGACTGATTTCTGAATGGTGTTTAAAGCCTGACAATTCTAAACTTCGTCCGACTGACAGGCACGGACCTCCTCCGCCTCCTCTTCCCAATCACCCTTTTTTCAGAGGCCATGTGCCGCACCCACAGGGCCCAGGCATGCCACCACCAGGACCTCCTTGCCACTTCGACCCCCGTGCCCCAAGAGGGTAAGGCCTGTTCGATTTCACTATCACGCTTCTGCTTTTGCACATCACAGTCATCTTGACTTTCGCACCCATTTAAGCAGTCTTCTAAAAATGTAAAGTACCAGTAGAGTACTTGCCAGAAGTACTTTAAATTTACTACAATGTTCTGAGACAGTATGGAATTGTTAATCTGCCCAATATGGCACTTCAATAAATAAATACATAAATAAATAAATGGTTTCTGATCCTTTAAAGCCACAAAAAGTGCATCAGAAGAAACACTTCAGACAGCTGCTCTTATCATAGTGTGTCCACTGCTGGCATGGGCCTGGAATCCAATGTGTGGTTTCATCCTTTCACACAGCTACTACAATGGACCGGTCTTTCCTCCACCTCACTGCCCACCTGGCAGGGGCCAGAGGTGGCCAGGCCCACATGACATGGGCCAGAGGTGGCCAGGCTGGAGTGGCAGGGACCAGAGGTGGCCAGGCCCCCCTGGTGGCCGACGCTTTTAATGCAGCCTGCCCATAAAACAAGAAACATGCAGGGATTTAAGCGGTGCAGAAAAAGGCTCAATACCCCCTCTGTTATGCATTATGCATCCTCAGTATTCTAATGACATACATTCAGGCTTGGTGTCTTGATATTGATACTCTCTACTGGAAAAGAATCCATGTGAGAATGACTTAGAACAATAGTGGACATTAAAAATTGTTGGTACTGTAGGGACTTTAACTTTCACTGAAGTCACTGTTTACGTGTTGTCAGGACTCGGCTCTTTAAATGTTCTGCAGTGTTTGTCTCAGTCACCCCATGAGCCTTTATGTCTTTTGATTTCCATTCCAAAAAGAAAAGAAAATTTATACTGGGTGACGTTATATATTCTCATACAAGGAGCAGTTACTGGAAGAGTTGTTAAGCTCCACTGTTTGCAGTTAAATATATGTTATGATAACGCTTTGGTGGATTATAAACTCGCGAGGGAGGGCCGCACATATTTTATACAGATATTTTCAAGAAAATTGACAATATTTCATTTGTCATGTGTTCATTTATTAAATTTTATACAGTTCATGTGCAGCTCCTTTAAGCTATGCGTATTGCTGTTTGGAAGATTAATGTTTGTCTTGAGCGATGTGTTGTGTAAAGACAAAAAATAAAATTGCATTTAATAAAAAGTTTATTGAAATACATTGATATATTTATAGGTAGTAGATTTTTTATGGAAGAAAATCTCATTTACTTCAGTTCAGGATAAGAATTTAGTCTTTGTGTTCCGTCTTTGAGGTGTTCTACACAAAAAGGTTATTCGCTGTAATTAACGGAACTTTTGTGAACCTGTGAATGTGTGTTATGAAACCGTCAACCACATGACGTAGATGCGAAAGAAAAAAATAATAAAAAAAATACTGGTGTGTTTTAAAAGGAGGACATCATCTGAGAAGAATCAACACTCTGATCTGCCAAAGATGATTGAACAAGATAAGTTTAGTTATCTTAGTTTAGTCAATATAAGATTAAAACAAGTTTCCTTTTATTTTCTTCATTTTAGATCTAGATTGTTACTCTTACCGTCATGTTACAGTATATGTAACTCCCCTACATCAGATCAAAGCAGAAGTGGCTCACCAAATCATCATTATCCTCCTCATAATGTGAGGAGACATGCATTCACTTAATGTTCATCCTGTAACTTAGTAAAACTATGAACTATATTTATTAATTCGTAAATTAGGGCCCAGGTAAGTTGTTGTTTTTGTGGATATGCAATGAAAAAAACAACAAAAACATTGAGGAAAACGGTCGGTTCTCTCCTCCGCTGCTGCCTCTACTCCCTCTTCATTCTCTCTTTTGGTTGATTGTAACAGACTGTTGGCTGTCTCCTAAAGGAGAGAGAGTGGGGGGTTAGGGGAAACAGGAGAGATACAGCAACCCCATCCTTGGATTGCTGGCCTCCCCTCACGTCTCTCCTCTACGTTCGCCCGCAAGCACACCTGTGACCAGGAGGGAAGGTGAGCCTCATCCTCTATTTTTATCCCCCCCCCTTTACTGATGTGCACCCTATTTTTCGGGCTGTAAGATGAAGTTGGCTACATCACAGATACAGGTTTGCTAATCTACTTATTTTAGTTTTTTTTTTTTTTTTTAGATTCCTTCAACCAGAACTTTGAGTCTTTTTGTCTAAAAGAATGTCATTAGAAGGATTTAAAAAGGAAAAGTAAGCTTTAAAAAAAAAAAAAAAAAAAAAAAAAAGTGACATCTTGTGGCTTTAAAGTACCACAACAGAAACATTTGGCTCACCTGGGCATCAACATATCTTTAAATCCTAAACAAATGCCTACAGTTGCTACTCTTCAATTTTGCTGTCAAGTATTACAATTAATGTTTCTTTAAGTGTATTTAATAAATCACTAAACTAAATACACTTCAATGTTTATTAAAGTGTTATAATTGGAAGAAAAGTGCAATTGACAAAAGGGCAAAAGTGATGGCACAGCACAGGAATGCCATGTCATTTTGAGGGATGTGGGGTTTATTTGGCTCTTGTATTTATGGTAAACTTTGTCTCAATAAATAATCAGAAAATTAAGTCTTGTGTTCTGATCTTGTGTCCAACAGATGATTTGATTTTACTAAAAAAAAACAAAAAAACATTACAATAAATAATGTAGTACAATAGTTAAATGGAAATTTTAATACACATTTTAAATTAAACAGCAAAAACATGATTTTGTTTCATACAGACATGACATTGCTTGTAAATTGTATGCAACGAAAAATAATCTGAAACAAATATAAGTCTCATGTTCAAAGGATGACTTCTGGTAATGATCATCACTAATGTCACTGGCTTGGCTTCTGATTGGGTTCATCCTTCCACATGGGTTCCAGAATGTGGTCTGGAACCTTTTCCATGGCAGTCTGAGCGTATAAACAAATAATTAGTAAATGGACTGCTCTGTATAGTGTTAGCATAGTGCCTCTTCACAAATTCACTTACCTTTTTCACTTCCATGGCAACGCCTTCAGGGAGATTCCTCTGGATGTATTCAAGGTACACCTGGGCGGTGCAGCCTGTTAGACATGACAGCTGAGAAACCACAGACATATCAAACATTAGTTAAAAAACCAAGTCAAACAAATGTTAGCTTGACTGGTTTGTGGAGGAGGATGCTGATGAACAATCTGGACAGCATGATGAAAATTCCAGACCCATTACCTCAATACACCTGTAGTGTGTCCTCATCTCATACTGGACTCTGTGTTTTTTAAAGATGTGAACTGATTTTAGGAGCGTCAACCTCTCGATGTCCTTCTTAGGTTCAGATCTGTGGCAGAAGTTATAAGAAAAATCAAACGTATATACAACAATGTCTGGCATAGAAGAAAGTTGGGATTTTGACAGTAACTACTCACACTTCGCTGATCGTAATACCAAGCTCTTTTGCTGCCATGGTGGCAAAGAATTCATAGCTGTCCAACACAGCCCTGTCATGACCTTTGACGAGTACTGAAATCTTCTGGAAAAGCGTGTCAGGCTCTTCTGTCACAGTTATCTGAGCGGTATCAAAAGTAGGAGTCAGAACACGATAAACGTCACAATCCACATTTAAACAAAAAATATTTTAAAAGTGTAGTCTACAGTCAAGAAATGACATAGTGTTGACTTACAGGTGAAGGTGGGGAGAAAAGAATTGATGCTGAGTGGAATGAAGTACTACTAGTAAGTGGAAGACTGGATCTATGGAGGCAGAAAAGGTAGGTCAAAGTCAAAAATTGACAGGTCTTGAACCGTAAACTGTAAGGAAACGAGGACTAGATTCATGCAATAATTTATTTTATGCATTGCAACTCAGTTCACTCTGGGACATATCTTAGCATACAAAATGTTTGTCTGTACATTACATTACCTATTTAAAGAAACAATGTTATATATATATACATATATATATGTAGGTAACGTAAATATATAGGAAATTTGTATTATCTCGAATTTAATACATTAAATGCAACGATATTTTGGTGTTGTACCATAGTAATGGAATAGAAACGTCACATGAGACGAAATACCACAGTTACTTTATTCAGCCGCAAAATAAAGATATAAAACACAAACAATATCTTACTTGACACTGTCGTATCTAGAACGTCCAGAACAGGAACCTGAAGCTCGCGGTACCTGTAAATTAAACCACAGTAGTTGATGCGTGGAGAGGACATGTCCGAATTGCCGTCAGTGAACTAAAAGGAAGACATCTACCCCGCATGTAACCCAAAGCATTAAACAGTAAAACAGTGCATTTTTTTGTAAAATTGCAAGACTTAACGAATAAACAATTTACCAAATGCGAGATTCCACGAAATATCCTTGCCGAATAACATAATTGTCGCCTGAAAGCCATGGGGGCCGCCATGTTTTTCCGCCCCGAATATGCGGAACAGTAACAGTTCAAATCTAGTGCTGCCCTCTTGTGGATTGGAAGGTATACTACTACTACCAGCACAACAACTCAGGTTAATACTATATATAAGAAAAAACTGACAAAATAAATTCATAATAAATCCTATTTCGTCATGATTTCGGAATGGCACAATAACGAACACTTCTGAAATGTAACTTGTCCTAAATGTTAGTAACATGTGTAAAAAAAAATAAATAAAATGTTGTAGTTTACAATTCAATTACCTAGAAAGGGATTCCCGCTACATAGACAGTTTAACATGTTGAGATTCTTACATTTTGGACGGTGACGCAGTATATACTTTCACTTAAGAGCATCTCCCCCTAATGTTCTAAAATTTTGACCTGCATACGAGCCATAACAGCCCAATTGTTTCTGCTGTGGCCCTGATCAACACTGTTCCATCTTGTTTATTTATTTTCTTCTTCTTCTTTTTTTATTGACAATTGGATTAAGATTTAAACGCTGCAGTTTAGTCTACATCACGTGTCCATGACGTCACACCGTTGTCGTTGGGGCCCTGGCAGTGTACGGGAGCAGCGAGCTGCAGCTAGGCAGAGGAGGAAGCAGCAGTAGCAGCAACAGCAGAGCCGAGGGAAGAGCTCCACTGGCCGCCGATGTTCCCCCGGTTCACGTGACGACAGGTATGATATCACTCTTTCGCTTTTTGTCCTCCTCCAGATCGCAGCCCCGAAAGTGACGTTTGATAAAATAAATATTTGGATAAAACAAACAGCTAATTCACTAGCCGTGGTGTGTTAGCGACGAGTGCCAGCGGCGGATACACGGAGCCAGTCTCCGCCGCCGCCGCCGACGGTGGTACTGGTGCTTGAGCTTCACCTCCTCCCTAGCTCCTCTGCTAGCCTCTGTTGAATCTCATTTGGCTGCTCTTTTGTGGATGGGATGCCACCGGCAGGCGTCGTCAGCTGTATTCCCGACACGGCCGTCGTTTGCGGACAAAGAGAATTCCCAACAGCCGAACGTACATCCCACTGTTGACTTCTTCTCGCTCTTCGCTTGCCTCCTATACCCAGTTAGCCCGAGCTAGCAGGTAGCTCACTTGGATGGCTTTTGGGCTACTTTGGCAATTAGGTTTTTAGTGTTAGTGATGCTAATATCCCAACGGTTTTTATAACGTTGGTGGCTTCCGTTTCCTGAAGTTTATCGCAGGTGCTGTCAATATCACACGCTACGGTTTTATTGAAAAAAAAATTCGCGCATCACATTTATATTTGCGAGAGTGGCATCCGATTTAATCTCGATTACATCCCCATACAACAGCTGTTCCCAGGATGCGTGTTGTTTTCCGTCAACGGTTTCTCACGATTGTTTTGCCTCCACCGGAGGTCAACACGTAGGGCGTTGATGAATTTTCCTTTTTTGGAAAAAAGAACATCAAATTACATGAGCTTTTATCGAAATTGTTGCTCTCGTGTTTTTCTCGCCAGTATGTCTTCAACTCGCGAATTTCTGTGAAGCGCTCGCCGCGAGAGGCCGCTGTTAATCAGTGGTTAATCACTAAAAAGAAGAAAGAAAAAAATCGTGAATGTATGGTAACATTGCGGCATTTTGTGCGAACGACTGTGTCTCTGAAATCATCCGGTTATTGTTCCAAAAGACTGATTGCCCCCAAGAGATGTAAATGAAGCGGTGCACGAGCATGAGCAACTAGTTCAGGGGTGTCAAACTGGGACAAAGTCTCGGTCAAACATTGATATTTATTTAAAAAAAAAAAAAAATCTTCCTCCAGATATATTTGTCAATCTTTTTATATGGAGCCAAACAACCTGAATATGGAGCAAGCAAAACTTAATACTACAAAATAAATAACTTCATATTGCACTCATGCAAAATCGAATTTCAAATTCAAAAAACACATCAAAATAAATAAAATGTAAATAAAAATCGTATGCCTCTTTTTTTATTTGCAGCCTTCTGATTTAAATTTCAACAGTGACCTTTTCCCACAGGATAATAATACATTTAAAAATAAAACAGCAACAATAAACCAATGAACTAATAGTAATATTATCCTTCAATGGACGTCTGTTAATGAAAGTAGTCAGCCAGAATACCTGCAAGTCATTCTGGGATTTGTAGTATTAGAAGTACAGCAGCTCTAGTAGTGATTTTGTATTGGCCTCGAGGGCCAAATATAACAGCAATACGGGCCAGATTTGGTCTGCGAGCCAGAGATTGACACCTATAATCAAGGTGTTTTTGTTTTTCTACCCGGTTTTGAACGTGCCACCACTCGTCCCTGTGCTCATCGCACTCTCCTGGGGTGTTGCAGTCCAACGTGTGTCCGGTTGTGTTCGTCCTTCTCCCTTCATTTAACCCACTCCCCTGTTTACACCCACCAGACCTTCATGGGATACCCAAGGCGTGCTGAAGAGGCAGGGTGGCTGACGTGATGACGTCGCTGGGAGAAGCAGCAGCAGCTCTCCAGCAGGCTGACAGCTGATGGAGAGGAGTCCCTGTCGGTCGCCGCCTCTCAAACACTCGTGCACAGCACCCGGTGGAATGAGGAAGACACGCGGCTCCCAAATGGCACCTTGATTTGGACGCATCTGGAAACTGGGAACGCTGGGGATGAGCTAAATGGAAAGGTTACCTATTTATTCCGCTACACGCTATTCCGTCGCGGTTTGTAGATGCAGTGGATTTCTGAGTCGTTTTCCCGGTGGTGAGATCGGTTGTGTTGCTTCAAAAGCCGTCGTAAAAAACATGACCTGAAGTGTGCCTTCCACCAAAGAAAGCTCGCTTTTCACAGCTGTCAAACCTTTTCACCGATTCTCACGTCGCAAGATTGAAATTGCCACGATAGCAGAGAAAGGACAAGCGTTGGTATTATGTGCCGTTGCCGCCGCCGTCACACACCCGACACCGAACCTGCGACCTCAGTCAAGGAGAGAAGGAAACCCTAGCAACTCAGACGCCCTCTGAAGAGACCCAACCTTCTCTGGGTGCTCATCATCTGGAGATCCGTGGAGATGTACGCAGCTGTGGAGCATGGGCCGGTACTCTGCAGCGACTCCAACATCCTGTGTCTGTCGTGGAAGGGCCGCGTGCCCAAGAGCGAGAAGGAGAAGCCGGTGTGCCGCAAGCGCTACTACGAGGAAGGCTGGCTCGCCACCGGCAACGGCAGAGGCGTCGTGGGCGTCACGTTCACGTCGAGCCACTGCAGGAGGGACCGGGCCACGCCGCAGAGAGTCAACTTTAACCTCAGAGGACACAACAGCGAGGTGAGAAGCAAATCTCTTCAAAGTAAAAGTTGATTTGCATCCATTTCAGTGATATTGCTAATGCGGCCCCGTTTATTTGCTTCATGAAAAAAGAGCAAATGTTTTAAAAAGGTGGTGAAAAAAAGAAGGAAACATACTAAAATAGCTTACAGTTGCTGCAAAATATTTTTTTAACTGCACTGACTGAGCTGTTGAATTTTATTCACATCCATTCACTGCACAGCCATACAGTCCATCGGTTTTGGTCCGTTAATTCTCATGATAATTTATTATTGATCCCACTTACTCCTCGGGTAAAGGCGCATGCAAAAACTATTTGCACCCTGGTTGCACATAACGACCGAGGACGACACCATCAGCACTTTTCCAGTCCCTCGTTCTCTGACCCTTGTGCAAGGTAAGGTGCAGGCCAGTGTCCCCGAGGCTCTTAGTGGTGGTGGTGATTCAAAAGGTGTTTTGCACACAGTGATTTGTTAATACAGTGTTTTTTTTTCTCTCTGGTTTGTTTTATTACAGCCGTAATGTCATGTGTTGCATGTACCACCGTGTTCCCCGACTTAACCAACGATGGAAAACCAGGGTGTAGCTGCTCTCTCTCAATTTGATTCAATCAAAGCTTTAATTTTAATTGGGCAGCCGCGGCTCAGTTGGTAGAGTGGGTCGCAAAGTGACGATCAAAGGGTTGGAGGTTCAAATCCAGCTGTCCACATGTTTGAAGTGTCCTTGGGCAAGACACTGAACCCTAAATTGCTCCCATTCGGACTGGCAGCGCCTTGCATGGCAGCAGCCACCCCTTGGTGTATGAGTGAGTGCACACAGGTTGCAGCAGTTCCCCACTGGAGCGAGATGCTGTGTCAGCAGGCTGAGGAGAAAGTGAATGGAGTCCAACAAGGAGTGATCCAAAGTGCTGCGAAATTGTCATTAAGCTTTGCCCAGCTACTGATGCTGTTCAGAGTACCCCTGTCTCCCTTTTACTACCCATACTACACCACTTCAATAGAAAATCAATTCAATAAAATTCGACTTTCTAAAAAAACTTTTACCGACATAGTTTTCGGAATGAAACCGACAGGCTTCTTAGGTGTTGGTTTCAACCCAGTTACTGTAATTGATCCGATAGGCTTGATGATATCTATTGTGTTCACACCCTGACGCGGTTTCAGGTTCAACTCGGGAGTGCTTTATACTAAAAATAAATCACCCAGGCTTACGGAGAAAATAAATCAAAAAGAATCCGAAAGAAAAACTTTCTTCAACGTCCTGGTGCTATTTTTACTGCTTTCCGAGCGGTGCTTCGTGCCCTCGCACATCAGCCTTGTCAGTTCTGTCGAGCTCAAGTAAACTTAAAAGTAGACAGAGGCGGGGGAAAAAAAAAAAAGTTTGGCGTCTTTATATGTGACTGCTTCTGATGCTATGGACCGACGCCCCCTGTGGGATATGCATGGAAAAAAGAACACTGCTTGTGACAATCTGCTTCTTTTCCCATTGCGGCGTGCCCAGACGCTGAGTTGAGCGAGCAGATCGTCACCGGGAGTCCATTTGTTTTCACTGAGAGCTAAACGCCCTCGACAGGTTTGACAATGAATGTGACTTTGTTGACATGGGCGCGTCAAAGGATTTGGGAAAACTGTCTTTTGCAATCTCGTCACAACGGCTCGCTGTGCCGCGTCTCCCGTCGTAGTCTGCGTGAGAGAATTGGATCCTTTTGTTCTATTTAAGACCCTCTTCACTCAAAATATATTACTCTTCTAACACATGCCCTAAACTGCACTCTGCTGCCATGCGTCTCCCTGGAGTTTGTCACCAAGGTTGGAAAGAATTCTTTCTTTTTGTCCCTAATATGAGCCCTCATCCTCTCCCTCTGAGCTTTGGTAGCACACAGGCTGTTCTTGGTGATTTATGCAAAAATGTATAGAGACATACAGGGGTGGGGAATCTTCACCCTTCCAGTGTTTTGTGGCAGTTACTTGTTGTCGAGACACGAGTTTCCACCTGTTGGCATCCCCCTCTGAAACCAGATCCAGACTCTTAGTCAAGGCTTAACAAATGTCTGAGGCCCTAATCCACAGAGGAAAGGTGACCCTGGGGCACCGGCTCATATTTACAACTTCGCCATCTTGGCTCAACTCGAACCGCTGCCCGTTTGTGGCCGCTTGGCTGTGGCCATTGGGCAAGATGCTTTCAGCAAAAAAAAAAAAAAAAGATTTTTTTTTACAGTTTTCCGCAAAATGAAAGCAATGTTTCTGAAAATTTGGACTAAGTACAATTACGATTTGCTGGGTTTTTCCATTGAACGGTGTGAAGCGCATTAGCCGTAATTCTCGTAAATTTCCCGCGGGACGTTTGCTTTTGTTCGTTTACGTTTCTATGCTGTCAAAAATGGTTGTTCTGTTTTTCTCTTTGATTACTTGTAAAAAAAAATATTCCGTCTCCACTTCCATCCAAACATAATGCGCCATTTTCACTTGAAGTGAACTGGTCACGTGACCCTGTACGTCACGTCCAGTGACGTGTAAATGCAAAGAAAGTGTCTCCATGTTACTTTTGCGATATACTGCTATATCGATACATCTGAAAAACCACCTGATGAGGGGAACTGCCAATTGGTCCAACCTTGGGTGGTCGGACTAATGGGAGGTGGGACCAATGCCATGCTTCCCTCATGAGAATGTAAAAAGCTTTTAGCAATATTTGAGAGGTTTTTCGAAGTTTAGGTGTTCCCATTTCCATTTTTTTTAGCTAATATTTAGGCTTTGCTTAGGGGTAATGGAAACGCAGCGAATGCTAAATGTTATGCCAGGAAACTCATGATGTTTGAAGGAAACAACAGCCCATGGCATCTTCGTTGAGTGAGTGCACAATTCTATTTCCCGCACAAACAAATCATTGGTTCATTTGCTGAATTTGCACAGGTAGCCAGTTTTCTTGCTTCTCTCCTTCTTTTTTTTTTTTCAATCACGACCCGAGTGCTCACACAGTGTCCGCACCCCCTCAACTTGTTTAATTGCCTCGGCCGTACCCTCCTCCGCTCCCGCAGCTCTCCATCCCTCCCCTCAGCTCCGCAATTATCTCCTCCACGGGGCCTCCAGACATTGGAGTACCCTCCACCGCCGCCGCCGTCTTATCTGACCCCTCAGCATCAGAAGCCTCGCTCGGGATTTGGGATTACACGACCCATTCACTGCATTAAAATTGTCTCACCAAATGTGCTTAGCGGGAGAGGGCTTTGGTGTGCTAATCCGTGCCAGGGGAGGACATGTTGCATAACACCGAGGTCCCACACTTTCTCTGATTCAGGTGCACATGTCTCGTTTGCTTGAAATCATCCTATGCAGTGTACTTTGCTCCGACTGCCAGGAATTAGATTTTTGGAAGCGCATGCGCTCGCTTCACTTGCTTTTAAATGGTTTTTCTATTTTGAGGACAAACCTCAAATTTAAAATAGACTTCGGTTGACTGACTTTGTGTGTGTGTGTGTGTGCGTGTGTGTGCGTTTGTGCGTGCGTGCGTGTGCGTGCTGCTTGCTTAGTGGGCCGTAGAGGATGTTTTTCCCCCTTTTGTGATTATATACTTTCCCCACCCAGTTAGAGTTCCAAGCTTAGTTGATTTTATTGACTGCAAACAAGAGACAATTCTGAAAAATCAAATAAGCAGACAAAAAGGTTTCCAAACTCTTAATTTGTTTTTAATTTTACTTTCTTGTCACAGTGCATTTTTGTGACACGATGAACCTGTCATTCATGCAGTCGCTAGCAAAGGTGATCTTAACTGTCCAGCAGAGAAGTGGTGACCTCAGCATGGCTTTTAAGCCTCTTTCTCTCTGCTCTCGGCTTTGGCCACCTTGGAAATGCTGAACCATTGGTGACTTGTCGTGATCCATCTGTTGGTCCAGCAGTGTTTGCACACAAGCAGAAAGAAATAACCTGAACATTTCTTTTGTTCCGGGTTCTCCGGCCTCCTCCCACTCTCCAAAAACATGCATGTGAGGTCAATTGAATATTCTAAATTGTCCGTAGGTGTGCATGTGAGTGTGAATTGTTGTTTGTCTCTATGTGGCCCTGCGATGAACTGGCGACTTGTCCAGGGGACAGCTGGGATAGGCTCCAGCAGACCCCCGTGACCCTGAATTGGAATAAGCGGGCATAGAAGATGAATGAATTTCTTTTGTTTGTTTTGGCTTTCTTTTTCAGCCTTTCTTCCTTCCGTTTATCCCAAATCTGGCAACTGGGACCTTAAGTATGCAAGTTGCTCCGATCGATCTTATGAGAAGCATTTTGGTGTGTTATTACTTCATGTGGTAGTATATTTAGGGATGTTAACAATCAATCGATTGTCGATTAAGAATTTAATCGACTAAATTAAATTAGTCGCAATTAATTGAAATTTTTTCACACGAGTGGTTAATATCATTATAACAGTGTAGTTGCAGGAAAGAGCAATTCACCTGTAGATACTGTGGTGGTCATAATATACCTAGAACAAGTTGCTTTTAAACAACTTTAAAAAAAAAAATGTTGAAATGTGACCTATTGGCAGTCAACTTAAAGTCAGAGGATAAATGTTTAGGGTGTTTTTACTGTTGTCTAATTTGAAAATGGGTCTCATTGGACCCTCAAAATGTGTTCCGTACACATTTTTCACTGTGAAATTCAGGTTCTCAGGAAAAATCGCAGCTTATCAATTAATCGTTAATCAATCGATTAGGTCAATCAACTAACGATTATTATATATTATTATATTATATTATATTGTGTTATATATTATTATAATTTCTACTATGTATTTACTTTGTGTTTCAAATATCCTAAATAGCATCAACACATTGCATAGATAGGTGTTTTATCTTGCAGAGATTTCAATAAAAAAAAACTTTAACTGTTATGCCATGAAATCGTGATATCTTTGCGTCGAGCCATCATCATCAGCATCATCAGCATCATCAGCATGGGATCTTGCACCAGCCCATGCCCGCTCTATCCCTCAGCCCCACGTCACTGCTGTTTCATCGTTGCGTATTGTTGCGTGTCCTTGGTGCCGGCAAGTGTGTGCGCGGTGCTCCGCGGTGACACTGCAGCGCCACGGCGTCCTCTCGCTTCTTTCTGCTGACTGCAGCGCAACCTAAAACTGCCGCCTGATTCGATTTGTTCCTCTCGGCGAGGCAGCGAGGGTCAGCTCGGCTCCGGGTCTGTAAATCCCAGCGAGAGTCCCAGAGCTGCGACGACGGCACGCCGGTGCCAAGTTAGCCGGGCAGAAGTTCAGAAGTTGTCAATGGTCGCGAAACCTGCCAAAGGACGGAATTAAAGGGAGCCTCTAGCCTCTCCTGCCCTCACGAGGTGTTGTTGGCTGGGCACGAAATCCAACCGTCGGCCTTTAGAATTTTTTTTTTCTTCTCTCAATATGCAACAGACCCCTTTGGCTGGGTGCAAGGATTATTTGTTTAAGTATACAAATTAACTGAATAAAAAACATCTATTAATAAAAAATAGATAAAATGCTCGGACAAATTCAAAGCCTAGCACAGGGTTGGGCAAACTATGGCCTGGGGGCCATATGCGGCCTATTAAGCTTTTTAATTTAAGTACTCTGTATCGATAAGTG